>CM059577.1:41718175-42418175 GCA_030386875.1 Morinoia aosen
GGAAAGGTGAAAATGTATTCGAGAAGTAAAGTATATTTCCCAATTTTGCTACTTATAACCTAACCAAACCAACTGTTAACAACCTTGGAAACGCGGTGAACGAGGTAATTAACGCGGTGTTAATTGCTTGCTACACGTTCGGATGCTTCAACAACAGGGAAAAATAACACGCACGGCCTCGCTCGTGTCGCTACCATTTCTGAAATGTTTGTTCATTTTTGAAATGAATTAATAAGCGCACGTTTTCGATCATTGAAAAGATGTTTTTCCGGTAGCAGCTGAGCTCATTTCCAGCCTGTTGTTGAGTATGCCAACCGGTCAAGCTTACTTGTACTACAGGTACCATCCAGTCTGAGTTGTGGCCTCATCAGTACAGCTTGACAAACTCGCGATGAGGTTGTAACGGTACAGTCGTGTGGAAGAATGCATGTCAGATATGGGCTAAGGTGAACAACGTATTTTTGATCAGTAAATCCCAACGCACTGCACTCCTTCTGGGCATCACATCTCCCAAATTCCGCAACTACACCGATGTGAATGAGTAAACGGCACATGTCGGAAATATGAGTTCACGCACAGGTCACAAATAATTTAGGCTGGCCCATCAGACGTCCCTACTCAGCTCCATTTGGCCAAAATCTGCAGGCGCCGCAAGCCTACAGGAAAATGTATTTTAGATCAGGAAATCATTACGCACCACATTCGTTCTGGTCATCACATCTCCCAAATTTTGCACCTACACCGATGTGAATGAGCACAAGTCGCAAATAAATTAGGCCGCCGCAGCAGACGTCACAACACAGCTCCACTTGGCCAATTTCTGCAGGCGCCCTGGAAGCCTACAGGCAAACTGTGGTCGTTAGCACCAATCAATTAAGCAGCGCACATCACCTCCCGGCGCACCAAAGCAATGGTCGTGCTGAAAGTTCCCAACTTCGCTTGGCTTAGCTAACTCATTGTTGAACTTTTGCTCTAAAGTCTCGACTATTAATCCGTTTGTTCTGCAGTCTGCGCTAGCAACGGTGTGGTCTCCCAGTGCAGCTGTAGTTGGTCTCCCTCGCGCAGCTGTGGTTGGTCTCCCTCGTGCAGCTGTGGTTGGTCTCCCTCGTGCAGCTGTGGTTGTCTCCCTCGTGCAGCTGTGGTTGTCTCCCTCGTGCAGCTGTGGTTGTCTCCCTCGTGCAGTGCGCTGTCCTCTGGAGCGAGCCACTGCAGGCCGTGACCTCGTTATTCCTTCTTAGGATCTAATTAAAAATGATATGCATGACTGGCTTTTTTTCTGGTAAATATGCTATTCTGCAACAATCAGAGTGTGAAAAAGCCGTTCAAGTTTTAATGTATAAATAAATATCGCTCATTTAAAATCCTCGTCGTTCTTTGAATTATTTGAAACATGCATTTAATGACAACTGTCATGCCACGTTTTTTATTTTGTTTAATGAAATCCTAACATAGTTGTCGTTCGTAATCGACATCGACTACATGATCAAACCTCAATAATGGTTACGCTAGTTTTGCAGGAAGTCGTACGCTGAATTTATTTCAGTAAAATAAGTGTGTGAAATATGCATGCTTTTCATCTGCTCATTTACCACTGGATCTCTCTCTCTTTATGAAATTATAAAACTCTGATAATCTTGCTTGTTTCTACGTTAGTAAGTTTGGTCGCTACCATTGACGTTTTTAATTTAGTAATAACATAAATAAGAACTCAAGACCCTGCTTTCTCAAGTAAGGTGGGACACTTCCATTTAGAAAGGAAGGACACTACCATTTAGTAAGGTGGGACACTACCATTAAGGAGATCATCCCAGGCCCCTGTCGGTCCGGAGCTCATTTCTAATGTTTTTGTTGGAAAAGGACCCTTAGTTGGTGGACTATTCGGTCCTAAAATTTTATGGCGCAACGGACAATAATTCCCCCCCCCCCCCTTGGGGGGGGGGGGCCCAAAACTTTTAATTTTTTCCCGATTTTGACCCCATATAAAAAGAGAACAAATGGAAAATGGAAAAAAGTTTAATTTGAGTTTGTTAGAAATGTTTTAAGGATTCTAAAACTGTCTTTTTTTTGTTCTAGCATTAAAACTGAATGAGGAGATACATCTTGAGGAGATACAATACCTAAAAACTAATATGTCAAATTTAAAAAAAAACTAAGGCCTAAATCGAAAAAATTAATGAAATCTATTGTGTTTCTTTTCAAAGGTTACATATCATAGTCAAATTTCATAAGAATCAGACTGAAAAAAATAAATTTCATATATGAAAGATAATAAAAAATAAATTTTTAATTTATTTATTTTTTTTTTAATCACAATTTTCAGTGTGAATATGAAGTTATGTATGGAACTTATCGAAATAAAATTAAAACTGCATTCAATTACATTAATTGTTCATTATATTACACTTCAAAAAAAAATTTCGTTTTGCGCTTATACCCAACACTTCTAACTTTCAACATTCAACCTGAAACTAGTCCTCGAGTTTTGATGCTAGAACAAATCCAAAGACAGTTTTAGAATCCTTGGAACATTTCTAACAAACTCAAATTCGACTTTTTTTCAAATTTAAATTCTTTGAAAAATATATAGCTCTAAACCCAAAATATTGTTGCTGATTTTTTAAATTTGCAAATAATTTGAAAAAATACAAAAAATTTGAATTTGAAAAAAAGCTGAATTTGAGTTTGTTAAAAATCTTTCAAGGATTCTAAAACTGTCTTTGTTTTTGTTCTAGCATCAAAACTGAAGGAGGAGTTTCAGGTTGAAATGTCATAAAAATATACCAAAACACACATTTTTCGTCAAAAAATAAATAAATAAGGCCTAAATCAAAAAAATGTCATTCGTAAAAAAGGTTTACTTTCACAAAAGACATATACTGGCCAATTTTCAAACGAATCGGACGAAAAAAGTTCTCTACCTGGGATTATCTCAAGTATGGTCGGACACTTCCATTTAGCAATAAAATAAACAAGAACTCAAGGCCCTGTTTTGAGTAGTAAAGTGTAGGAGACTTTCATTTCGTATCCACATTTCAGACAGGTAGGGTTCTTCACACAAGAAATTGTGCGCTGCAGCGGATTAGTGCCCTCAAAAACTACGCTCGGTAAAATCGTAAGTCATTAAGTTTATCTGAGAATTGAATAAGAACAACATTGCTGTCTCGTTAGGTCCGCTTTTCTTGTCTTCTGATTGATTTTGAAACTTGACGTACCTGTAATGTGTGGAGTCCATAACGCAGGTATGAAATTAAAATATCTTTGAAACAAAGCAATTTAGTCATGTATTTGTGTATGAAGTTAAATACACATTTTTACCTCGAGTTTAGTCGAGTATTGAAACAATTGACTAAAAAGGTACAACCGAATGATAATAAATAGATTGTCATTTAAAGAAACATAAATTTGCAATCATTTTATGGTACCTTAGCACTCGCCTTCATGCGTCTGTCATTCGGACAACCAAGATGTGTTATATTGTTGAATAAATTTTCCATTTATTTATATTTGAGAACGCTAGGAAATAGAAACTTTCAAATTAGCGTAAGTAATTCGACCTCATAGAGGAGAGGAAATCAGCATTCACCATTTTAACTTCAATTTTATTCTATTATTTCAAAGTTTGATATTCCCCATCTTGAACGTGCATAGATACATAAGCACTTATCTATATGAATACATAATGATACAGAGAAACTTTCTATTTAAAATGATCACCAGACAACACCATTTGAGGGAATCAGTTTAAAAGCGGCTTAGTTTCTTGAGAACTACCCTGTACAGTATAAATTCCTCTTATGGATGTATACGCAAACATATTCTAAAATTTATGAACTCCTTTTACATATTCTGCCCTCCTTTAGTGAGTTACAGACAGCTAAAATTTCTGAGCTAAGCCGTCGAAGCCACAGAACGGGGGGGTTCGGTCCGTTAAATATTCATTTGAGTTCATCGTGAGGAGCAAAACGAGTGCTCGGCTGAGCAGATAAGCAATTTATCGCAACGAGTGACAGAGAAGCTGTTTATTTGCATCACTTTTTTATCTTTTATTCGCATCCTGACCTGACTGTGCAGCCAGACGTCTCTTGCGCTCCAATTCCTTATATCGGAAAGCCGGGCATTCTCGAGCAGCCGCTTCTTCTGAGGGCAGCGAGCCTCGGTATTTCTTTTGTGGTCTTTGATACGCCTTAATTGGATGCTTTTAAGGGACTTTTCCTGTCGAATTGCTGCTCTAAGATGCGCGTTCACTTCCAAGTAAGTTCACCGTACGCTCTGCAGCAACACATTGCACCACAGGCAGACGAGTAGAAGCCAGGTTGCAGCTTTTACCATAGGTAGTAATTTCAACCTTCGGTGATTTGGGTGCCAAAACTCTGAAGTATTTTGAGTTTACTACAGACACGTTTGTTTGTGTTACTGAATGCAGGGTAGCATTTTGAGATTTTTAGCGTCTTATTTTACTTGTCTGCAGTACCCACTGGACATATTAGAACTTGTTAAATTTTAAATGGGAAATTGTAATTGCCCTCAGAGTGAGCATGTCACCTTGCTTGTGCGTTGTGCGCACGACTTAACCTTGAACAGTCAAAATTCTGTACTTATATTACTGTTAATACAACCGCCGTCTTTAGACTGGCACTGGCATCAGGCAGTCACCGACATCACAACAGGGTCAGCACAGCCACTCGGCAGTGAACTTCATAACACATTAGGGCACAAATTCAACAAGGGCGCAAAAGTAGGAACATTTTCATTGAGTGAGCAATGAATAGCACGTGGGGCAAGTAGAGATTAAATTGTGACATCGTAGCTTTGCATTTTTAACTTTTTCTCTGTACGTGAGGACTAACAAATGAGAACATGTGCTCAAAAGGGTACAATTTATGCCCTTTTTTGGAGATCATTGCAGTGCAGTCTAGCTAAAACAGCACTACTCAAAAGTTTCTTCCTTGAGGTTCTTTTTTGTACTTATGAGAAACATGAGAGCTGTTGTAAAATTTTGAAAATATCAGCTTCTGTGAAAATCATATTTGTGTATATTTCTGTTTGTAGAACTACCGGATTGTTTAAAATTTCATTTTACGTCCAGCTATTTTTGCGTGCTATTTTCAAATAGAAGATCGTTTAATAAATACCAGCACACGAAGCAACCTCAATGTTGTTCCATGATGCGATCAGGGCTGATGATGCTCTGTATTAAGAAACTTTGGATAAACTTAATTACGACGACGCAATTTTCTGTATCTGCAGTCAGTTGAATATCTGTCCCTCCTACATTTGATTCCCCATAGTCCATTTAATACGGGAGAGTGTTCACGAAATTTTTGCTGTATCTGGAGTCAGTTGAATATCTTTTTCTCCTACATTTGATACCCTATAGTCCAGTTTAATACGGGAGAGAGTTAACAAAGGCTATACAACACATGAACCTAAACTCAAATATTAGGTCAAATCATGGAGACGAAAGCTGCTGTCGAGTTCTTTAGCTAATTCCCAGACTTACCCGCAATGACACGCTCGATCTCAGTTTTTGTATGTAGAACAGGGAGCAAACTTCGTCACGGGAGTAAGTTGTCTCCAGCCCAACTTTTGAAGGCGAATTTCAACTTTATAATGACCGCTCAGAGGCTGCATTTAACTTCTCACCACGCTACCATTTCTGAGTGCTCAGGTGGGCCATTTTCTCAAACGAAATACGCACTCCAGTTTGCAGACCGTGTCAAAGGTCTATGGCTTGCAATTTTGTCAGTTTTGCTTGAATGTTTAATAAAAGACTTTTGGTGATGCGACCTGAAAAATTTCATACTTATATCAATTAAGTTTTGTTCTGCAGTCCAGTAACTCGTCACTTCTCGCTAGCAGCTGTAGGCAAGTCCTGTCGATCAGTTGCCCGCAGCCTTTTTGCTGAGTAATTTACAAGTAGCTTTTTGAATAAACCTGTAAAGAAAATTCTCAAATTTGTATTGTTTGATAAAATTAGTTTGCATCGTTATCCAAAATCATCATTTATTTCAAGATTGATAGTGATAAATGCATACTCTACTCGTGCACCAACACTGGCCTCTTGTTAGCAAAGGGTGCCACGCATTGCCATAATGTTGGGGTTCCTTATCATTCTAGAAGGAAGTTAATATTTTTCCCCGAGCAGAAAGCATTTAAACAAACGTTCATGAGAGGTTATGCGTTCAACAACGGTCAGGAGTACCATTGAGATATGAAGATACATCTGGGCAACTGCATTAATGTGTTATAAAGTGTCTCTTTTACATCATCCTGGTCCTATCCAGTGGGCGCTAAATAATGATTTCTCGAGATGCCCACAAGCATCTCCAGCAAGTAGAGTCCTTGTACAGTATAATCGTTCTCACCACTTCCTGCCCGCCAGCAATTCAGAGCGCTCTGCGTACAATTGAGCAATAATAACTAGCGTGAACCCTCGCGTTTGTTCTTGTCTTTTGAGTCCGTAGTTATCAATTACTTGCAGCACCGTGTAGTGAACTGCCGTCACCATTTGTTGCACCGCGTAATGGCCCGCGCGAATGGAACAAATAGCGCAGTACTGCTAATCGTTTGACTTAAAGTGCGCGATTATGTTTTTGTGTCTTTGTAGAGAGGTCACGATTGGTTTTATTGCCAAATTTTGCGTTTAATGCATAGACTTATCACACATGAATAAGCCAGGTGTCACAAAAGCCTTTTTCAAAAATTTTCAAAAGCTTTTCGTCCGTGTTTGGCTATGATTGGAGTTGCACTTATAAGCGTTGTAGGCTTAAGAAGGAAGCCATTCCGAAACTGGCCTCTTGGGAAGGAAACAAATGTGTTTTTCTTCATAGAAAAATTATGATGTATCAAATACGGACTTGATATTTTGCGTACCCAAAAACAAACTTGAATTTAAAAATATTGTGTTGTATAAAATACTAATCCAAACTCCCACAGGGACTTCAAAAGCTTTAAGAAGATATTGTACTGCTACTGTATTTGAACTAACCTGATATTTTGTAGAGAATGTGACCAAATGTTTAGAAATTAACTCTTTCACGCTTTCAGTATAGTAGTAATGATTGCGGAGAGCAAAAATCTGTTAGTAGGGGATGACGTCTTGGTAGATGTTGTTAAATTGCGTTTCGCTCGAGTCCAGTCCCATAAGTTGTGAGCAGCGCCTCGCGTCTTCTACACTAATGCAACTCTACTGTATATCTCTATTTTGCTTTACTATTTCCAAAGTATCTGTTTATGAAAAACTAATTCCGTTACTGCAGCTGCAACATAAACGAATATTTAATTCCGTTTTTTATTTGTAGACTTGATTCATGATAACGACTCCCAGAATACAAGAAAGCGTTGCGTCGGAGCCATGAAGACGAGGCAGAGCTAAGTAGAAAAGTGGTTTGCGTTACGAGCTGTCTACTTAGACGAGCGTGTTTCTGAACTATGAGGGAATTACGACCGACATTTCAACTCGACATCTCATCCAGCACGGCTGACACTCGGCTGACACACGCGTCAAGCAGCAAAGTTCATAAATTGCCGTCGTTCTCTCTGAACTTTGTGAGCTCCGGCATCATGTTTGCAGATAACTTCTGTGAAAGAGGTTTTGATTCGGGCAGCTGTGTTGAGAGCCTCACGATAACTGGTGGTGAGAACTCGTGAAATGACTCCTAAAACAGTTGATTGATTTTTGGGTGCCGTGACGCCATATCTCACCTTGCAAGTTTTCACCTCAAAAGCTATTGTGTGAAGCGGGATTTTTTGGTATTTGGAGCTTAGTAAGAAAAATTCAGTTGGTGTGAGTGCGTCTGACCACACAATGTAGGGATTTCAATTCTAGCTTCAGTCTTGAAGTCTGAGGAGATCAAAAGGGTTTCAGAGTTTCAATCACGCACAAAATTAATAAGAATTTTTGTCAAAATGAACAGTGAAAATAATACTCAAGTAATGGAAAGATAAATTAATTTTATAATTATATTTTCATGCGAATATTGTGAAATTTGATAGATCTACGTGAATATTATTTGTGCACAACATGACGCATCTATTACTTTATCTTTCTTGGTGCAAAAAAAAAGAACTCTAATTTGTAGTGAAGACTTGAAATCATGTCACGAGAAACAAAGTACTGACAATATTCTTACCGAGCAAATTACGGAGTCAAAAACAATTTATTGCAAAACTTTCCTCAGATGGTGTGTCTACAGTGTGCATACATCTTGTATACTGTGTGCTTACAGTATGTATGTAGCATGTATATAGCATGTATACAACATACACTCAGTATGTATACAGTAAATATACATTTTTTCATGAAATAATTTGATTTAATAATAATTTTTTCCATGATAAATAGAAGAGAACTCCGGGGTAATTAAACAGACGCAAAAATGAATTCACATGAAATGTAAAGTTCTATCTTAATTTCCAGTAATAGCTTAGCTATCGCAAGTATCTGTCCAACTATTTAGCGAATGGTGATAAATAATAAGAACTAGACCATTTCAAACTATAAGTCTATATTCAGAAACCCTCACAGAAAATGTCGAAAAAACCAACATCCAGCGATGCGCACTCCGCGCAACTAAATTACAGATGCTGTTTAGCAACTTTTCGTTTGAATATAATACTTAATTTTATCTTAGTCGTTATATGGATCAAAAAACTATTGAGAAAAACTGTAAGCGATTTTTTTGCCTTTTAATATTAATGTCTGAAAACAATTGGGATACATGAATTAGAATTTAATACTTGGAAGTGCTGCCAAATCAATATACTTTCGAAAACCTGTTGCTGCATATTGAACTGAGGATTTTTGTATAGGCAATTTGGGCAAAATATCAGTACAAGGATGAGCTCGCATAGAATGTTGAAATAGAGTAAGCCTTGCATGTTCGCATCATGAAGGCTGGTGTCCAGATGAGTTTCAATGAGAGACTGTTGAATTGTTTCTCAATCTATACTATAATAAGAGCCGCGTCCGTCCGTCTGTCTGTCCGCGTGTCACACCCACCAGCCAGCAGTGTAAGATGAGCGTATCTGTGATAAAAGCTTCATCAAGTCCACAATTTTCGGTGCGTTAACCCAGAAAATTCAGAATCAGAATGAATATCGCGTGAATTGGTAGGTAGATTAGGTTGTACAGAATATCAGCAGCTGAGACTTAGCAAAGTATATCAAAGCCGTAGATTAGTATGGGAAATTATGGCAAAAGCCATGTCAAAGCTCGGTTGGTCCGATATCTACTCCTTTCATTTTTTGACGGGCCGTGTCCACTAGTTTATACAATAGAGATGCTGAGTTCGGAGAGTGAGTTGTGTGAACTATTCAACAGTGAGGTACCCACACGCTAGATACCTGAGTTGGTAGCTTAGATACCAAATTAAGTACCAACTCGCCTCCACAAGCGTCCCAGCGTGAGCATTGTGCGCCACTCAGCGGCATCTCCCGGCAGCTTTCGAGCAGCGCTATACTTTTTTTCTATGTTCGTGAGCAATAAAAAATTTTTTGACGGCTCAATAATAAAATTGGTTCATTATTTTATGATGTATTGATAATTAATAATGAAAAAGTATTTTAATTCATTATGTTTAAGTCACCACTAGTGTAGAGTCTTCATGTAAGCTGTTAACATTTCTTAAATATAATTCGATTAGCTGTTGTTGTGCAACTGTTTAGTTCTTCTTTGTAATAACTTCATATTTATAAATTATAAGAAAACACAGCATTCTAGGTGAATAAATGTTACACCAGTGCAACATTCCATTCAATGACGTCACTCTACTGATAATCACAAAATATATATTTTAATACTTATCTGTTTTTACATTTCTTTTTACATATCCCTCATTTTGAGATGAACCTCCCAGTTACACTGCTTTTAGCTCCATCATATTTTCAAAGTATCTTTGGGGCCAAGCAGCATTCCATTCAAAAACGTCACTCTACTAATGTTCTCATAATACATATTTTAATACATTTCTGTTTTTACGTTTCTCTTTTCAAATCCCTCATTTTGAGATAAACATGCCAGTTACTCTGTTTTTAGCTCCATAATATTTTCAAGTATCTCTTGGGAAAAGCTGCCCTTGAGCTTCAGCTGCCTCTAAAGTTACGCTTGTCTGCAGTTATTGAGAAACCTGCGCATTACTCTAATGTCTTTTGTACCACTAATTTGCTAAAACCTTCCGAGTCTCTTGAGCGCCAACGCGCTCCTAGAAATGGCGCAATACACTCGCTCTCCGATCGATTATTCGCTAATTTTCTCCCCTTTAGAACAGATTGCGCTTTCATCCCTGAAGTCATATCCCTCCATACCGTCAATTGAGAAACAGATGAGAACACAATAATTCTGCGGGAAACATGGAAATCCCGAAAAATTCTCATTTGTTCCCCATTTATGAAGGTCGTAATTGGAAGTTCCTTTTTATTGGCGGACGTTACAGAAATGTTGAGATGCTGGAAGTGCAAATGCGCCTTCCAGCGGCAGCTCTGGCACCCCAACGGACGCGAGGTCAACAACAGCTAACAAGACGGCCGTCTCGAAGTCGTTTGTTCTTGTCAGCTCATCTTCGTCTGCTGGAACCGCCGTGTCTCGAGTGTCAAGTGCCAAAGTTTCGTAAATTATCGTCATTCTCTTTGAACTTGGCGACTTGCATTGTCCTTGTATTTGGAGATTTGTGTTTCACGGGACCGGCTTTGATTTTACTGCACAGTCCGGGCTTCGAAGCGACACCGAAATTTTCGTCTTTTGAAGGAAAGTTGAAAGCGTTGATTTCCACCCGAAATTCAAGTAAATACTTGTAATTTGCAGGCGTCGAGAGTCATTTTTCACGGACAACTTGAACGCTGCAGGCGTTTCACTCGTGGTCACTCAGCGGAATGCCTTCGCGCGCTGACGCCAGGAGATCATTTGTCAGCACCTCCCGCTGCTGCTCACGCTCTCAAGTGCTCGCTGCAACGGCAACTTTTGGAGTGCAAAATTCACGTCGTCTGGATGCCAAGTGTGCTTGTTTAAGGCGGCAAACCTCGTCGAATTTCTTCGCAAGTTAAGTGCATCCACTAATTTAGTTTTTAGAATGACGTGAAAATAGTATTGGTAGTTCAAAAAATGGCAAGTGTAGATATGAGGTGTGGCAACCCTCGTCGAATTTCATCTTCGGTTGGGTGCATCTGCTTATCTTGTATTTAGAATGAGGTGAAAGTAGTATTGGTAATTCAACAAATTTATTTCATTCGTTATTTTGAATTGAAATCCAACCGAGAGCTTACGTATAACCAAAAAAGTGCATTAAAACCAGTCACTGAGTATCGAAAATATGTTATTTCTTTAGATAACAAAATTAGTGAATAATTCATAAAATACAAAGAGAAAAATGTTGGTACACATTTTAAGTGAGGAGCAAGTTGCAAGTTTTTACTTAGCAAGTAAAAGCAAGTATTTTAGCAAGTTTTTACTGCTAAATATACTAGAACTTTTCGTAAAACCTCAATGGTATGTGGCTCAATGCTATCAGGAGAATTCACTGTTAGTTTCGCATCAAAAACCTGCACAAATACACTAAACAGTCCCGAAGCAACGTAAATCCTCGACCGATGTACCTGTGAATAAAGCTTGTTATCATCAGATTTTAGAAGATAATTCGCAAAAAAAAAAACCTGCTGAGAAATTAGATCATGGACGAAAATCATTGTTTCAATAAGTGTGTTCTCAAATATGCCGCCTAAGCAATTCGCGAATAGTTGCAAAACAACAATACCAAAGTTCCGACGGGGCCAATTTATCACTAGGTTGCAGAACAACAATATTAAGACTTTGACATTGCAAGTCAATCACTAGATTGCAGAGCAACTATATCAAGGTTCTGACACTGCTAGTCAATAACAGGAGTGCAGAGCAACAATATCAAGGTTCTGACACTGCTAGTCAATAACAGGAGTGCAGAGCAGCAATATCAAGGTTCTGACACTGCTAGTCAATAACAGGAGTGCAGAGCAACAATATCAAGGTTCTGACATTGCTAGTCAATAACAGGAGTGCAGAGCAACAATATCAAGGTTCTGACATTGCTAGTCAATAACAGGAGTGCAGAGCAACAATATCAAGGTTCTGACATTGCTAGTCAATAACAGGAGTGCAGAGCAACAATATCAAGGTTCTGACACTGCTAGTCAATAACAGGAGTGCAGAGCAACAATATCAAGGTTCTGACATTGCTAGTCAATAACAGGAGTGCAGAGCAACAATATCAAGGTTCTGACATTGCTAGTCAATAACAGGAGTGCAGAGCAACAATATCAAGGTTCTGACATTGCTCGTCAATAACAGGAGTGCAGAGCAACAATATCAAGGTTCTGACATTGCTAGTCAATAACAGGAGTGCAGAGCAACAATATCAAGGTTCTGACACTGCTACTCAATAACAGGAGTGCAGAGCAACAATATCAAGGTTCTGACATTGCTAGTCAATAACAGGAGTGCAGAGCAACAATATCAAGGCTCTGACACTGCTAGTCAATAACAGGAGTGCAGAGCAACAATATCAAGGTTCTGACATTGCTAGTCAATAACAGGAGTGCAGAGCAACAATATCAAGGCTCTGACACTGCTAGTCAATAACAGGAGTGCAGAGCAACAATATCAAGGTTCTGACATTTCTAGACAATAACAGGATTGCAGAACAACAATATCAAGGCTCTAACACTGCTAGTCAATAACAGGAGTGCAGAGCAACAATATCAAGGTTCTGACATTGCTAGTCAATAACAGGATTGCAGAACAACAATATCAAGGCTCTGACACTGCTAGTCAATAACAGGAGTGCAGAGCAACAATATCAAGGTTCTGACATTGCTAGTCAATAACAGGATTGCAGAACAACAATATCAAGGCTCTGACATTGCTAGTCAATAACAGGAGTGCAGAGCAACAATATCAAGGTTCTGACATTGCTAGTCAATAACAGGATTGCAGAACAACAATATCAAGGCTCTGACACTGCTAGTCAATAACAGGAGTGCAGAGCAACAATATCAAGGCTCTGACACTGCTAGTCAATAACAGGAGTGCAGAGCAACAATATCAAGGTTCTGACATTGCTAGTCAATAACAGGAGTGCAGAGCAACAATATCAAGGTTCTGACATTGCTAGTCAATCACAGGATTGCAGAACAACAATATCAAGGCTCTAACGTGGGCAATCAATCACCGGAGAGCAGAACAAGAGTTTTAAGGTTCTGGACATGGCCAGTCAATCACCGGATAGGAATCTGACGAAAAATTGTGAATAAATTCAAAAAGCTGTGACCGACCATTCTGTTTGAATTGAAGGTGTTAATGTCAGAGAAGACTGGGTTAAGATGTCACTCTAATCTCTACACGTGAATAAAAACTTACAGGACGCGCCTAAGAGCAGCACTTGCAAATGGCGCAAAAAAGAGATATCTTAGAGATTTATTCCATTGTCTAAAGTCTCTTCTCCTCATGTTTTAAATAATTGTGCGTAAATTCTATATACGCGACAAGTATCTCATTTGGGTTCCTTAGAGCATTTATTGGAGCTATCGTATATTTTGTGTGGCTTCCATAGTTATGTGTTTTCAATGGCAGATTTACGTTGTAAATTTCTTCTTCGCAAATACATACTTCCCCTCACTGCACTGCAAGCGGCAATAAAAAAGGTCCTCATTTCTGCCCTCATTCGTCCGTCGCTCGCAGTTTAAAGTGTATGACGCTGCAAACAGTCATCTGCAAGACCATTTCATGATAATTCATTCTTTATTGAACATGACGCTTTGCTGCTATACTTCTGTAGCACTGCCTTCTATCAGTATTGAAACCAGAAGAGCTCTTCGTCATTGGAGCTTCTTACGACGACAACTGATAAGACTGATGCACGGTTTACCCTCATAAATACCCTCATAAGAGTGAGTACCTTCATAATTACCCTCATAATTACCCTCATAATTACCCTCATAAAAACCCTCATAAGAGAGATTGCCCTCATAATTATCCTCATAAGAGTGATTACCCTTATAATTACCCTCATAAGATTGATTACCCTCATAATTACCCCCATAAGAATGATTACCCTCATAATTACCTTCATAATTACCATCAAAAGAGTGATTACCTTCATAATTAGTTGCACAGAAATGCACGGAGACGCAACAGCGCCCTGGCCTGCGTCCTGCGTGCGAGGAGAGCGGAACTTCAATTTTTCTGGTTAGCATCGCTCCAACTTCTGATGGAACTGCGGCGCCTGGAATGGGGCGCTCCATCACACCTCGCGTGCCTTGCATAATGTGGTGAGGCGTCTGCCTCATAATATGGTGAGGCGTCTGCCTCATAATGTGGTGAGGCTTCTGCCTCATAATGTGGTGAGGCTTCTGCTTCATAACGTGGTAAGGCGTCCGCTTCATAATGTGGTGAAGCGTCTGCCTCTGCCTCACAATGTGGTAAGGCGCCGTCTCTGCCTCATGATGTGGTTTCAGTGGTGAGCTGCCTGTGCCTCATAATGTGGTGAGGCGTCATCTCTGCCTCATTCCATGATGTGGTGAGGCGTCATCTCTGCCTCATTCCATAAAGTGGAGAAGCACTGCCATACTACACACCCATGCTCAGCTCCTTCCCAACTCAGAATACCTGCACTTGGCGAGAGTCACTCCACTGGAGTATTTTCCTACTAAAATGGGCACAGCACGCTGAACTCAAGCGCTTTGGGCTGCGTAAAACTGGACACATTTTGCTAAGAGTTTCTACAGGTAGGGAGCTTCTTCCTTCTTCCTATACTTCCTTTACTTAGTGGCTAGGGAGCTCAGAGGTGCAAGTGGCCAGGTGGCACTGAGGTGCGAGTGGCTAGGGGGCTCAGAGGTGCGAGTGGCCAGGTGGCACTGAGGTGCGAGTGGCTAGGTGGCTCAGAGGTGCGAGTGGCCAGGTGGCACTGAGGTGCGAGTGGCCAGGTGGCTCAGAGGTGCGAGTGGCCAGGTGGCACTGAGGTGCGAATGGCCAGGTGGCACTGAGGTGCGAGTGGCCAGGTGGTACTGAGGTGCGAGTGGCCAGGTGGCACTGAGGTGCGAGTGGCCAGGTGGCACTGAGGTGCGAGTGGCCAGGTGGCACTGAGGTGCGAGTGGCCAGGTGACAGAGGTTTGAGAGGCCAGGTGGCACTGAGGTGCAAGTGAAGGGTCACACCGCCCATTAAGAAAAACTGTGAAGACTTCGCTGCCAGGCGACTGTCCTATCAGTACACGACAGAGTTCACTGACTTACAAAATGCTGTAATGATATCTTTCTACTTATGACGCACACACAGTCCGTACATCTAAGCCGTTACAATGCGAGTTTGTGACATCCTATGTAGCGAGAAAAAAGGCAATTACTAATTCACGTTTACCACTGCACTATTTTTTCTCTCGTTCCTTAATTACTATCTGAAATCCTGCGATCAGCAACCACCCAAATATCCGGTCAATGTCGTGACTCAGGACGTGAGCTCAGGTCGTGACTCAGGACGTGAGCTCAGGTCGTGACTCAGGACGTGAGCTTATGTCGTAACTCAGGACATCAGCTCAGATCGTAACTCAGGACATCAGCTCAGATCGTAACTCAGGACATCAGCTCAGATCGTAACTCAGGACATCAGCACAGGTCGTAACTCAGGACATCAGCTCAGGTCGTAACTCAGGACGTGAGCGCAGGCCGTAACTCAGGACATCAGCTCAGGTCATGACTCAGGACGTGAGCTCAGGTCGTAACTCAGGACATCAGCTCAGGTCGTAACTCAGGACGTGAGCGCAGGTCGCAATATTGAGCTGAGAGCAAGAGAAAGGAATCGTGAAGGTCCCACTGCGATTGTGGGGTCGGAACTTCTTCCGGTGATGTAGCTCATCGCTCGTGCTAAATCAGACTTGGATTGGAGTCTTCGTAAACGATTAATAGTTCTTCGAAAGGGAGATGTTCATCATAAGCGTCATCTGTTCTATCCAGTTTGAAAATAAAACAACCAATTTACAGACACAGCCCATCAAATATGTTTTTTGTTAATTTTGATATGCCCTCGTACGTTGAAAGCAGTTTTTGCGAAACGTAAATTCAACCTCGTACACTGAAAATAATTCTTGTGAAGCGCAAAGTAAAGCTACTTGGCTTCAAGCTATCGTAAAAAATAGATGCCCAAATCGCACGATGAACTATCTTTGGCCAAAAAATCTCGACAAATTAATCTCAGGAATAAGCTTCGGTCGAGCTGGTCCAGCAGGCTTGTGATGAGCCAGGCTCTCTTCTGCTGTATCGGAAATATAATTTCCAGGACATACGGCTTCAAAATATTTTTTCCTCGCTGCTAATTATTATTAGAGGATAGAGGATATCAAGCAAGGACTGAGGAAGCGGCTGAGCTTGCGCGCGAGACTGCGAGGGTGACGCAGAGCACATGAGAGCGTGACGAATCCTGCACTGCACTGGGCGAGCACCGCACTGCACTGCACCGCACTGTACTAAACGAGGGCTGCACTGCATTGTGCTAAGCAAGGGCTGCACCGCACTGCACCGAACTGCACCGCCCAGTGCGGTGCAGTGCGGTGCAGTGCAGCCCTCGCTTAGTACGATGCGGTGCAGTGCACTGTGCTAAGCAAGGGCTGCACCGCACTGCACCGCACTGGGCGAGAGCTGCGCGGCCTCGGCCACAATGTGAGGAGCGCCAATGCGGACACGAGCATGTACTACTTGGTCATAATTAGCCTCAGATATGATTTTGTCCTAACTCTCTTGATTCGTTGCGTGACTTAACACCTACGTCATTTTCTAATGCAAATACTTTCAATAATTGATTTGATGCTTCTGCTAAACAGAGCTCTCTAGTTCTCTTTATAGCACATATTACTGTCATAGTAGCATTAATTCTGTTTTCACTTGAAAGGCACATGACAAAAATGTTTCTGCTGAACTGAACTCACACAAAACTCAAAATGTATTAAAAATTCCCGTGAGAAAGCAAACCACCAGAACTTGATACGCACAACCAGCCAGCGTACGGGCAGCCAGCCAGCAAAAATAAAATTATTAAATATTATTCCCACTAATTTTTTTAAAATTTCTCAAAAAATTTAAGTTAATTTGTAGTACACTGTATGTGCTGCCTAAAAAGCGACTGAACGGAGGAGTACAGAAAAATATTATTGCATCAACGCCAAATCCAACACATGTCAGACATGTACAAAACTTCCCGACAATGTGCCATCACAGAACCTGCGATGCCAAATTCCCATCGGTAAACAGAAAAATGAACTCTTTAGAGGACTCATAAATCTGATCACTTTATCGCGCATTGGGATGTTTTGCAGTGAGCCAGCATCCAAGTGAACTATCTACTTGCTGTTGCTCATCTTCACGTACCGGTGAATGCAAGCGATGACAGACGCGTTTCTCGCTGTCTCTCGGGTCTTTGCGTTGGGTCCGAAATATTGGCAGGGTTTGTCTTTGATAAATGCAGATTGGTGCCCTAAATAATACGAAGCGATCACTCCCGCCGGCCTCACGCGAATGATGCTCGGGAGAGCCGTTTCGCGCCGCAGTGAAATACGAACCTCGGGTCGCTGTCTGTCTCTCGTGGCGCCCTTCCATAGCCTGACAGCGCCCTTCTTCCCTTCCATGGCCCCACCAGCGCCCTTCCTCCCTTCCATAGCACGCCAGCGCTCTTCCTCCCTTCAGAGGCCACGCCAGCGCCCTTCCTTCCTTTCATGGCCCCACCAGCGCCCTTCCTCCCTTCCATGGCACGCCAGCGCCCTTTCTCCCTTCCATGGTACGCCAGCGCCCTTCCTCCCTTCCATGGCACGCCAGCGCCTTTCCTCCCTTCCATGGCCACGCCAGCGCCCTTCCTCCCTTTTGAGGCCACGCCAGCACCCTTCCTCCCTTCCATGGCCACACCAGCGCCCTTCCTCCCTTCCGGAGCCACGCCAGCACTTTCCTCCCTTCCATGGCCACACCAGCGTCCTTCCTCCCTTCCATGACCACGCCAGCACCCTTCCTCCCTTCCATGGCCACGCCAGCGCCCTTCCTCCCTTGTGAGGCCACGCAAGCGCCCTTCCTCCTTCCATGGCCACACCAGCGCCCTTCCTCCCTTCTATGGCCATACCAGCGCCCTTCCTCCCTTCCGGGGCCACGCCAGCACCCTTCCTCCCTTCCATGGCCACACCAGCGCCTTTCCACCGTTCCATGGCACGCCAGTGAAGCGCCTCCTGTGCTCATCACAGAGACGATGAAGTGCAGTGCCTGTATAAATGCATCACATATACAATACAATGCTACAATTATCGTTTTTTTTTTGCTCGAAAATGTTGCAATAATCGCATTATCGTGAAAGTAATTAAGTCCTGAGCTCTCACGCTGCCTCCCAGGACGCTTTCAGACTTGCTCAATGAACTTAAGTTCTACTCCCTTCTGTTGTTACGCGCGCCTTAAAATTTTACTTCCTCAGATTTTGTCTTTCAATTCGATATATTATTTGTTCCATTTGAAAATCCATACTGATTTTACTCGAATTAAAGGCGAGTCAGAAAAAATGGAGGGTTTTCAAATATAAATGTCTTTCATAAAGCAATATTTTTACCCATAGGTAAGCTCTGGACCAGTACGACAGAGCACTGTGCCTTCCAACTCTATCAGAAATTTCCACTCCAGCAAACCAAAAGAATAGCTGCTCAAGCTGGAAAACCATGCTTAGTAATAATCCTTTTGTATGTTGCTTTTTCAGTTCATCCTATTACTACTCGATCTTTGGGGAAGGATTTTCTCCAACGGAGCATATTGTAGTATTTTGGGGCTTTCCGCTCCTCTGAGATGTGAACGGTTCTTCCATTCCACTGGAAAGAAGCCATCAGTCTATAGGGTGTTCTCGTCAGTGAACTTTGGCCCGCAGCTTGTATTCCTTCTTCTCCTCCTCGTGCCACTCACCCGAGCTCCCCATCACCGACTGCCCATATGCCGCACATGTGTCTTTGATGCTTTCTTTCTCACGGAGCGTCGTCGACCTTCTCCAGCTTTTCATCTCGCTGGTGCGCATCTCGTGAGCTTACAGCCAGCAGTGACATAATCTTCCTCGGCTTAATGGTCGGCTCAGCAATACTGCTGCTCTGACTGCGGAGCTTGGTATTCAATATATGATAGTCTATGGTGATGAGGCTGTAAAGATAAAATCTACAGTGACGAAATAAAGTATAGGCACCTTACATTGTTTAATAATTTTGAAGGAGTACCTTACGTAATTATTTTGTGGGCACGACAACCTTGAAGCACGTATGTGAATATTTGAGCTTCCATAGGGCTTCACTCTTCAGATCGTAAAGGACTTCAGCTTCTCAACTGCCAAGCCTGACGTATCCCCTCGTCTCTGAAGTTCTGCAAAAGTGTACAAAAGTGTTCTGAAGTGTACAAACCATTTTATGTCATTTATCCCTGAAAGATATCTATTCTGAAGGGATATTTGCGATGAATTCCCTCGATCAAGTCGTATCGTCTACAATACAATAATGACGGAAGTTTAACTTCAATTTTTGAATTCAATGTCAACCTTGTTTGAACTCAAGTCTATCGATATTTAGGAACAGCTTGGATGCGTAGTGATCATTTAGTTTAGTATAGCACGCGAAATTTTTCTTCATTGTCAGCTCAAGCAGTGGCTTCACTTACTAGGCACATTATCCATCAGAGTGGCAGCTGACAAATCTCTAATGTCATTTCAAAAGCTGACGCTCCGGACATGGTAATGATGTCTCGCCCGTGCCGGCAGTGGTCAGAGTTTATCTAGTTTTCGTTAGAATTAAGCGGTGGACTGCGTGGTGTCTTCTAGTGTTCTAATGAAGCCCAGGAAAAATTTTGGTTGCCTCCTGCGAGAAAATATCGTGAAACTTGTACAGCGAGTTGGTAAAAATAGTCAAAATGAGTTCATATTCTTAAATCCCTGTATGTACTCACTAGCTGACTTTACCCTGAAACATCTAGTAAAAACCAACAATGCTAAGTTATTGCCGCACCATGGCGTAACTTTGATTCAACAATAAATTGAATAAAAGAATTATTGCTAAGCTACGAATTTTGCTTTGGCGAAGATGGCAACGAGAGAAGTAAATTAAATCCTGGTTGTTTTTTCCGTGGAGTTGTAACTTTTCTTACTAGCTAATTTGAGTTTCATTCCGTCCGGGTCACACTCGCATCTTAGTTATGACTTGAGCTTCAAATTCTATCATCCTCTTTTGCCCCGAAGACAGTGTTTTTAGCTGTCTGATTTTAATCGGATTGAAATTTTGAGCATGATGGAATAGTTTTTTTCATTTACAATTCATCATTTCATCAAAACATTCATACCACTGAAGCTCATTTGTTGTTCTCTAATTCCTTTCAAATAAGGGCTACCAACCCATCCATTGCATAGAGTGCTGTGCAAAATCTTACTCTATAGTTTTCAGGCATTTTAACACTTTTTATGCTGGGGCATTTGCTTGTTTATTAACTGATTATGTTTTGCGTATTTTCTTTATTCAAAAATGATCTTCTCGCTCTAGCGTGCTTCGTGATAACTGAAAATTGTACTTCATAAAATGCATCATTTCAAATTTCAGTTGGTACAAAACGCTCGCGTCCACGCTTCAAGATGGCTTCCTTTTCATTACACACAACACTAGAACCTTACTTATCTTTATATGCAGGCACCTAGACTGCTTTCCCTCTTCATTAAGACGCTCTTTTGAGCCTGCTCTCACAGGTCCTTTGTGAATTCTACGCCCCTTTGTAGTTATGCCTTTTTACGGAGTATTTTCCGACATGGAATCTCTGAAATTCCCATTGTATCCTTGAAATGATCGCATTAACGCTGCAATGAGTGGGTAGCATCAAACAGATTTCTGTAGTTTAATCGAACTTAGTCATGATCTTTTAAAATGCGTGAGGGAGCAGAAAAATTACGCTAGAAACTGAGTCTCGAGTTCTTTATTAAGTTTAACTCGTAAATTGCCGCGAGTTAAACTGAATTTCAATCTTCAACCCAAGCTAAAGGAAATTTTAATATTCAATACAGAAAATGACAAACAATTAGTAGATCTTACTCTCATTTCATTTTGTTTGAGAATTAATGAAAATGCAGTTTGAGATTATGGTGGCTCAGCAGCATCGTGATATTGCCCTCAGTGACCACCTGTGGCTCAGCAGCATCGTGGTATTGCCCTCAGTGACCACCTGTGGCTCAGCAGCATCGTGGTATTGCCCTCAGTGATCCCCTGTGGCTCAGCAGCATCGTGGTTTGCCCTCAGTGACCACCTGTGGCTCAGCAGCATCGTGGTATTGCCCTCAGTGATCCCCTGTGGCTCAGCAGCATCGTGGTATTGCCCTCAGTGACCACCTGTGGCTCAGCATCATCGTGGTATTGCCCTCAGTGACCACCTGTGGCTCAGCAGCATCGTGGTATTGCCCTCAGTGATCCCCTGTGGCTCAGCAGCATCGTGGTTTGCCCTCAGTGACCACCTGTGGCTCAGCAGCATCGTGGTATTGCCCTCAGTGATCCCCTGTGGCTCAGCAGCATCGTGGTATTGCCCTCAGTGACCACCTGTGGCTCAGCAGCATCGTGGTATTGCCCTCAGTGACCACCTGTGGCTCAGCAGCATCGTGGTATTGCCCTCAGTGATCCCCTGTGGCTCAGCAGCATCGTGGTATTGCCCTCAGTGACCACCTGTGGCTCAGCAGCATCGTGGTATTGCCCTCAGTGACCACCTGTGGCTCAGCAGCATCGTATTATTGCCCTCAGTGACCACCTGTGGCTCAGCAGCATCGTGGTATTGCCCTCAGTGATCCCCTGTGGCTCCGCAGCATCGTGGTATTGATCTCAGTGACCTCCTGTGGCTCAGCAGCATCGTAGTATTGCTCTCAGTGACCACCTGTGGCTCCGCAGCATCGTGTTATTGCCCTCAGTGACCACCTGTGGCTCAGCAGCATCGTGGTATTGCCCTCAGTGACCTCCTGTGGCTCAGCAGCATCGTAGTATTGCCCTCAGTGACCACCTGTGGCTCAGCAGCATCGTGGTATTGCCCTCAGTGATCCCCTGTGGCTCAGCAGCATCATGGTATTGCCCTCAGTGATCCCCTGTGGCTCCGCAGCATCGTGGTATTGCTCTCAGTGACCTCCTGTGGCTCCGCAGCATCGTGGTATTGCCCTCAGTGACCACCTGTGGCTCAGCAGCATCGTGGTATTGCCCTCAGTGATCCCCTGTGGCTCAGCAGCATCGTGGTATTGCCCTCAGTGACCACCTGTGGCTCAGCAGCATCGTAGTATTGCCCTCAGTGACCACCTGTGGCTCCGCAGCATCGTGGTATTGCCCTCAGTGACCACCTGTGGCTCCGCAGCATCGTGGTATTGCCCTCAGTGACCACCTGTGGCTCTGCAGCATCGTGATATTGCCCTCAGTGACCCCCTGTGGCTCCGCAGCATCGTGGTATTGCCCTCAGTGACCACCTGTGGCTCAGCAGCATTGTGGTATTGCCCTCAGTGACCTCCTGTGGCTCAGCAATATCGTAGTATTGCCCTCAGTGACCACGGCAGAAAACGCGTTAAACGGAGCAGATTCAAGCAACATTATCAGCAGCATCAGCAATTTTTACTTAAATTATTATCAGTTTAAGTTAATGAGTTTACTCCCGCGACAGGACACCATTTGTGGCTTCACACTTAGTGTGTGGTGTGTAGGGAGTCCGTACTGTGTGGTGTGTAGGGTGCCCGTAGTGTGTGGTGTGTAGGGAGCCCGTACTGTGTGGTGTGTAGGGTGCCCGTAGTGTGTGGTGTGTAGGGAGCCCGTACTGTGTGGTGTGTAGGGAGCCCGTAGTGTGTGGTCTGTAGGGAGCCCGTAGTGTGTGGTGTGTAGGGAGCCCGTAGTGTGTGGTGTGTAGGGAGCCCGTAGTGTGTGGTGTGTAGGGAGCCCGTAGTGTGTGGTGTGTAGGGAGCCCGTAGTGTGTGGTGTGTAGGGAGCCCGTAGTGTGTGGTCTGTAGGGAGCCCGTAGTGTGTGGTGTGTAGGGAGTCCGTACTGTGTGGTGTGTAGGGTGCCCGTAGTGTGTGGTGTGTAGGGAGCCCGTACTGTGTGGTGTGTAGGGTGCCCGAAGTGTGTGGTGCGTAGGGAGCCCGTAGTGTGTGGTGTGTAGGGAGCCCGTAGTGTGTGGTCTGTAGGGAGCCCGTAGTGTGTGGTGTGTAGGGAGCCCGTAGTGTGTGGTGTGTAGGGAGCCCGTAGTGTGTGGTGTGTAGGGAGCCCGTAGTGTGTGGTGTGTAGGGAGCCCGTAGTGTGTGGTGTGTAGGGAGCCCGTAGTGTGTGGTGTGTAGGGAGCCCGTAGTGTGTGGTGTGTAGGGAGCCCGTAGTGTGTGGTGTGTAGGGAGCCCGTAGTGTGTGGTGTGTTGGGAGCCCGTAGTGTGTGGTGTGTAGGGAGCCCGTAGTGTGTGGTGTGTAGGGAACCCGTAGTGCATGGTGTGTTGGGAGCCCGTAGTGTGTGTTGTGTAGGGAGCCCGTAGTGTGTGGTGTGTAGGGAGCCCGCAGTGTGTGGTGTGTAGGGAGCCCGTAATATGTATTGAGTCCATAGTTCGAATAACGCGAACAATTTACTTTACTTCTACAAATTTTGTACGATTGTCTTTGGGCTCCTATCCGGCGGCGCCTGAACGCTGGCCCTGAAATTTAGCGAGGTCATTTTTGGAATTATTTTGATGGGCGGAGTCTCCATTGGTTGAAAAAAATATGATTGAACCTCTCATACTGATAGGAGATGCAGAGTAACGCCGCAGCATCTGACCGCTGGAGAAGTTCAAAATTCCAACCCCTGTAAAACCTTCACATTTGCTTAATTTTACCAGACTCGTACTAGTTTTCGTTTACGATTCGATGAGTGTTCAATTTTATGAGTTGAACGTGTGATGAAATTTTTTCATTTCATGTATTTTGTTAGGTCCAATCATCGTGTTCAAAGCATCTTTATCGTCTGTTACTACGTTTTCAAAATATTATGTCAGAAGAAAAACTTGAGCAAATTATTATTTTTAAATGTACTTGGGTGCCAAATACAAGTTCCTAAAAACAAAAATTTTCATAAAAACATAACAACAGGCAAAACCTCATTTTTCAATCAATCAGCAACAGTGAGAGCTAATTCCATGCGAGCCAATTTCCGCCCAAGCTCTTTACCCTTTCCAAAAGAAATGCTCAGTAGATTAAAAATTTCATGATGATCAGGCCCGTGGCAGAGAAAATTTTCATCTAACAGAAAACATTTCCTATGCAAACCATGACGAACAATCCATTTAATAGCAGCACGCAAGTGTTGCTGGTGTATTACCCGGCAGCGCCTCAACCTTTTACGCTGTCAAAGGCCAGCTGCAGCTGCTGCTCCTTCCTCAATTTCAGTGATGGATCGAAGCCCAAACATATCGCTGCACACTGAACAGAGGTTGTAAATGAGTATTCCAACTTACGTCACAATACGGAGGGACGAGGTAAAGCTATATATCAGGAAAACGTGTGAAGTCCATATCATATTTCATCAAGACCGTACCACGTCTCACATATTCAACACGACATTGAAATTGTGGAAAGAACTTCGCATTTTTAAGGATTAACGAGTTATATAACTTGAGCTTTGGTAGACGTTAATTAAACCCCTAACTTCGCAATGCAGAGCTTCCTGGCGAAAAATACATCTACTAAGCCTTTCTGCCCATGTGAGTATTCTCTAGCAATGTGAGTGCTCGGAAGCTCGGCTCTTATTTCTGGCTCAGAAAGCGTTCACGCGACCTTCCAGAAAATCTGACGCCACCGGTTGAAGGCTATAATTACGAAACTACGAAGACATTCTATAGAATAATTACTGCAAAAGATGGATGTTTCAGCATGTATAATTTTATGTTTCATTAAAATAAACTCAATAATGGCTCAAGTAATTAGTCAAGGTAGTACAATAAGCGAATTATAACGATTCTTTCTTGAGATTCAATAATGCAATGCTGGACAGCGCTGTAACACAGGCTCCTGTGGTCCGATGCTCTGACTTGATGATGTGGCTCGATGCTTTGGTTTGTTGCTGTGGCCCGATGCTTTGGCTTGTTGATGTGGCCCGATGCTTTGGCTTGTTGATGTGGCCCGATGCTTTGGCTTGTTGATGTGGCCCGATCCTTAGGTTTGTTGATGTGGCCCGATGCTCTGACTTGTTGATGGGGCTCGATGCTTTCGCTTGTTGATGTGGCCCGATGCTTTCGCTTGTTGATGTGGTCCGATGCTCTGACTTGTTGATGGGGCCCGATGCTTTCGCTTGTTGATGTGGCCCGATGCTTTGGCTTGTTCATGGGGCCTGATGCTTTGGCTTGTTGATGTGGCCCGATGCTCTGGCTTGTTGATGTGGCCCGATGCTTTGGCTTGTTGATGTGGCCCGATGCTTTGGCTTGTTGATGCGGCCCGATGCTCTGACTTGTTGATGTGGCATGATGCTTTGGCTTGTAGATGTGGCCCGATGCTTCGGCTTGTTGTCAGTTGTCACCAGTGGAATGAATAGCTTCCCAGAGACTGGCTTTGGTCTCTGGGAAGTCTTTAGTCTGGGACCGTTTATTATATAAATTGTCAATAGAGTTGAGGTCGACGATGATACAGGTGCTTCATAAGACGATCCTCCTGGATAAATTTTACTGCTAAAAACTCCTCTTTGGGACTTGATGTATGAGCAGGTGCATTGTCATGAATAAAAAAGGCGTTTTGACCCGAGCGACCTACTCTGTGAGCGGTACCATACATGGGAGGAAGTTGATCGTCCAAAATTCGATCTGCGAAATCAATTTCACTCACTCCGGTACTCTGAACGGCCCAATCAATTTCTCTCCGACAATCCCTTCCCAGAACATAACACCTCTTCCTCTTTGTTGTCGCCAGAGCCTCACTGGAACCAATTCATTCTGAAAAATTTAACCTTTCGACCAGCCGTTTGGTCATTCCTGCAATGCACGGACGGCTCTCTTTCTTATATAACACTATAAATAAACTATTTCCGTGTGCTTCATAGTCCCTAAAAGAGTTTTCGCCTTACCTCACTGCATTATTGGTGCCTCAGACTATGATTTAACGACTTTTCCCAGCTTCTATGAAGCGTTACAACGAGTCTGATGACAAACTCTACCAACGCCAGCTGCGTTCATAGCAATACATAGCACTGCCGTGGAAAGACAATTACTTATTGATCATGAAATTTTTTTTCGAAGCTCTGGGTGATATCTTACTTTTACCTATGCGGTTTTTAAATATTGAGATGAAGTTTATGTTTTCGATCATTCGTGGGTGAGGCTTACTCTCCTCAGCAACAACCGCGAGACAGATCTCTGCAAATGTATTTTTAGTTGTCGTTGCTCTTTCACTAACGCTTAATAACATATTTTTATCCATATAATCAATTTGAAGGTCAAAGACATAGAAAAAAGGTTCAAAAGGGGGAAAAAGTTAATCACATTTAGCTGTGGGTATTTAAATATATTTTTGCTTATAAATAACCAAGTATGAGGTCTTAAGTCTATTAAGTGGATTAAAATATTAACGTAGCACACTAAGTAGCGAAATCCTCAAAAAAATTACGCATTTTTTGAAGGTGATAAAAATATTAACGTACCACATTAAGTATCAAAATTCTTAAAAACATCGAGGACTTTTTGAGGTGGAGGGACGCAGTTTGAAGTAAATGAAACAAGCTCTTGCCAAAATCAGGTCTTTGATTGAGGCCCCCTAAATTGAAGGGCTGCAACAACCCCGAACTGAGCCCTGTAACCGCACGCCGCTGCAAGACTTGGCCTCCAATGAAGCCAATTAATGTAGAGCTGTACAATTAGTGCGAGCCTCACATGCTGGCAGGCGAGAGCGGGGGCAGACCGGCTCCAATTATGGGGCTGTAGAGACCAGCCTCTGCTCACACGACCAGCCATAGCTGGAGGTGTGCTGAGACCGGCATGTGTGTGGTGAGTGGCATTGCCACTTGTGAAGGAAAGGTACGAGATGTGTGGTATGTGTTTTGTGATGGTCGGAAGTTTAAATTTGTGAGCGTTGTCGGTTGTGAAGGAAAGTTACGAGATGTGTGGTATGGGTTTTGTGATGGTCGGAAGTTTAAATTTGTGAGCGTTGTCGGTTGTGACGGAAAGGTACGAGATGTGTGGTATTGGTTTTGTGATGGTCGGAAGTTTAAATTTGCGAGCGTTGTCGGTTGTGAAGGAAAGGTACGAGATGTGTGGTATGGGTTTTGTGATGGTCGGAAGTTTAAATTTGTGAGCGTTGTCGGTTGTGAAGGAAAGGTACGAGATGTGTGGTATTGGTTTTGTGATGGTCGGAAGTTTAAATTTGCGAGCGTTGTCGGTTGTGAAGGAAAGGTACGAGATGTGTGGTATGGGTTTGTGATGGTCGGAAGTTTAAATTTGTGAGCGTTGTCGGTTGTGAAGGAAAGGTACGAGATGTGTGGTATGGGTTTTGTGATGGTTGGAAGTTTAAATTTGTGAGCGTTGTCGGTTGTGAAGGAAAGGTACGAGATGAGTGGTATTGGTTTTGTGATGGTCTGAAGTTTAAATTTGTGAGCGTTGTCGGTTGTGAAGGAAAGGTACGAGATGTGTGGTATTGGTTTTGTGATGGTCGGAAGTTTAAATTTGCGAGCGTTGTCGGTTGTGAAGGAAAGGTACGAGATGTGTGGTATGGGTTTGTGATGGTCGGGAGTTTAAATTTGTGAGCGTTGTCGGTTGTGAAGGAAAGTTACGAGATGTGTTGTATGCGATTGTGATGATCGGAACTTTCAATTTATGAGTGTTGTAGATTACGATGATTGTGTAATGAATTTATGAGTGTTGTAGATTATGATGGTTGTGTAATGAAATAATGAGTGTTATAAGTAAGATGTTTGCGTAATGAATTTATGAGTGTTGTAGATTACGATGCTTGCGTAATACTCAGCTCTTTGGAGTGTTGGTGGAGTTATGTGACGAGTGTGATGTGTGTTTTTTGTACAACACGTTGGGAAACGATCATAAGATATTGTTAGCAAGTTGTGAGAGAACATGACTGTAAAAATGCGAATCAAATGAATTGTGGGAGAGGTCTGGGGATTGTTGGTCTAATATTTGAAAAGCGGGTGGAGGGGAAGAGTGAGAAGCAGGGCTAGAGAATATCAGTTGTGACTGGGAAGGAAATAGAGCAGCCTCGTGACGATAACAATACCAAACTTTCCTCTTTTCCTCGCTGTGAGGAACCATCTCCCGATAAAATGTCCCTCACTCATTGGCTGACATGCGCAGCTTGCACGCACAGACCAAATAGCTGTGCAAAGATTCTGTTTTGATTACATAAAATGCTTGATCAAAACAGGATTTCCGTTGGCTTGAATCAGATTTCTAAGTCGAAGTGGTGCTTATCACTGAAGTTTAACAAACTTGGTCTTCTGTTCACGATCACGTGAAGGGAAGCAACCATTAAATTCAATTCAGCAATTTCACACTTCCCCATTAATGTACTATAGCCCTGTAATTCAACTTCAACTCCTAAATTATGGTCACATTTTTACTTCTAGACTCGAAATTTTTTTGTCGTCATAGCTCTTTAATTAATGATACCGTGCGTAGGCATCTAATACAGCTAATCAAATAAAGGTGTGGATGATGTCTGGAGAAATCCCAAAGAATCCTGAAAGATAAAATAACTATTTTCCTTAAGTTATAATTCCGAAAATTGCATCCCCGCTACGGCGATATCCCGACCTCAGTTTTGCGTCAGAATGGTATCTCACGAATGCAATTCTCCCTGCAATTTTTGTAACTGTCGCTGATTATACACATCAATAGAATCATATTTCTATGGAAGTAACTGCTCGAATGAATGTGTGATAAGTCAACGTGCTCTTAACTAGTACGAATGATTAGTTATAAGTTAACGTGCTCTTAACTAGTATGAATAATTAGTTATAAGTTAACGTGCTGTTAACTAGTATGAATGATCAGTTTTAAGTTAGCGTGCTCTTAATATATTCAATTTGCTGCCCACACATGTTTGTAATAAATCGAAGAAGCAACCATAATTTTATTTAACAAATAAATGCGATCATTGCGGAGCAGTTAAAATACAACAGTTACTTGTAACCATCCAACTGCACAACTCTTCTCACTCGTAATTCCCGAAAAGTTTTCCATTCATCATCGTGAAAAAAGCAATCGGATTAATTTTGGAAATCAACAGCACGCATTACGAAGGTGGTTGCAGATGTGGAGCAGCAGCGCGTGTTGTGGCGTGAGGATGGCGGTAGCCGCTGCGATCGCCTGACAGACCGGAGTGTTGGAGCTCTGCAATGATGCCTTTAAAAAATGGATGCTTTATTCCAACCAATCAAGCTTGATACATATCATGTTGTGCATTGGTTTTTCAAATGCCTTTTAACTAACACCAGGACTCAATGACGGTTACCCCCGGTCAAGCCGGTACCCATTTCCGACACCTGGGTAGAATGGGGAATTGTGCATGAGTTCTCTCTTTTCCTAACGGCGAAAAATCACCGCGCGGCACCGGGATTCGAACTGCCGATACTTTCACGAAAGGGTGCGTTCACTCGGCCACGGTGACCACACGCGTTCTTAAGGGGGCACTCACTTCTACATGTTGCTGAGCCGAGCTTTATAGCACGCACCTCGACTGTTAGATGAGCTTCAGGGTCTGTACGCAATAATACGTTTCTAGAAGATGGTATTACTACTCTTGCTGTCATGAAGACTAATTGTGCAGGATCGAAGGCTTGCACCAATTATTGCAAATCAAGATTTTGCTAGAAATGTTCAACATGCATGCATCAGAAAGTTTGAGTATCACATTCCTTGAAGCACTGTTCCCTCTGCTGGTCCCATCATGCCATGGCTTTGCATTTTTCATTAAGCTAACAGCGCACGGAACAAACAAAAAATGTCGAAAGTTATCGCGACCGCTAGTCCATGCATCGCTCTGTTTGCTCTCTTGCTTCTACGTCAAGCAGCTCTCATATACTCATCTGACCAGCTTTATCCAGCAATTTTCAAGATAATTTCTTTTTCATTAGTCTGTGTACGATTCCCTTAATTCTTCATCATATTATGACCCTCCTAAAGCAACAGATGACACGCGCCGATATCAGACTAGATGGCAAATCTCAACTCGACTTAGTCGCTTGTTGCCCGGACTGCAGTAGAAGCATTTCTTGCTCCACGAAGTCCCATTATCTTATTGGCTGGACCGCCATATTTCCGGTAATGGCATTGAAACTTAACGTGGTGCAGCGATGATATTGACTCGAAGTTCCTAGGAACGGCAACATCTCAGCACGAGGCGGCGCGGCTGTGTGTTGTGGTGGGACCAGCGCTGCCTCTCGCCTTCACCCCAAACATCTCTCTTATTTGCTTTAAAAATCCTGAGTATATTATGCAGCGAACTATTTTAAACAAACGGTGGACATAGGAAACCAAAATGCAAAATAAAACTTACTATGAAGTCTTCCGCACTTTGAAAAACTTGAATAATAAGCAGTGTGGGCGCTACAGAAGTGAAGAAGAAAGCACCATTGCAGCCTTAGCTTCAAGCATTAGGCAAGTTGAGCCTAATGATTCAACAAACTTCATAGGAGTTGTGTTTCTCGTTGTTTAACACGATGACTGCGTTTGCGAGGCTGCTATTGTTATTCGAGTTAAGTGGTAGAGTTTAATTAAAGAACTATTTCACTGCTCGAAAAAAACTTTCAGCGTTTCTTATAAGTGTTAAAAATGTAACAGCACGATGAAAATTTACGTCATATGATAGAATAGTTTTGACAAAAATGTGTTGAAATAATTCATGTGTAGTTCATTTACACCGGTACGTAAATGAGTAATTTATCGAGCAGTACACATATGTCTCAAGACGCAGTCAACGTGTTAAGCTATCACAAAGCATGAAACTTCATTCATTGCATAACACAAGGGATATTCTGAAGTTTGGTGCTAGAACCGAGAGACAGCTTTACCTATCCATCGCTGCATCACCGCAACATACGCACCACCACCGCAACACACGCACAATCACCGCAACACACGCACCACCACCGCAACACACGCACCACCACCGCAACACACGCACCACCACCGCAACACACGCACCACCACCGCAACACACGCACCACCACCGCAACACACGCACCACCACCGCAACACACGCACCACCACCGCAACACAGGCACCACCCCCGCAACACACGCACCACCACCGCAACACACGCACCACCACCGCAACACACGCACCATCACCGCAACACACGCACCACCACCGCAACACACGCACCACCACCGCAACACAGGCACCACCACCGCAACAAACGCACCATCACCGCAAAACACTCACCACCACCGCAACACACGCACCGCCACCGCAACACACGCACCACCACCGCAACGCACGCACCATCACCGCAACACACGCACCATCACCGCAACACACGCACCACCACCGCAACACTCGCAACACACGCACCACCACCGCAACACACGCACCACCACCGCAACACCATCCATCACAGGCTCAGCGACCGCCCAATACTGCCCACCTCAGCCGCCATCTGGCACGTAACCGACCGGACAAATTGTGCGAGTGTTTCGATTTATCACATAAGTGCAGGCGCGCCCGAATTGCTTAGCACAAATTAATAACTAACTGCATCTTTGTTGACCGCTGTCGGACCGGTGTATCTGCACGTGTGTACTGCGCTTTCCCACGCTTGCTAACTTAACGTTTACTGAATTGCAGCGTGGTCCTCGGTATTTAAAATTGCCAGTTCAGTTGTATTTCAGCCTGCCTACAGCCTGCACGCGCTAACAAAGCAATGCTGCACTCAGAAGAATGGAGGCCCCTCGTGCCAGCGCAGGAGCCCCACGTGTCCAAGCACAACTGACGGTCACCAGCTCACGCCGTACAATATGTACATTCCAGTTCGTGCGGGCAATATCCATGCGTGTTTTGTGCAGCAAACGTCTCGTGACTGCTGCTGTTTGCTGCGGCGGTGTCTTCTGTGCCATTCAAGTCTGCGCGACGAGTGTGTGGAGGAGTAAAATATTAATATATATATATATATATATATATAATATATGTGCATAAACAGTATATGTATATACTGCATATATATGCATATATACAGTATATGTATGTACTGTTGTAATATCTTGGAATTTCAGCACGGTATAAGGTTTACTGAACAGAACTAGTAAATCGGTTTGCCTAGCCGTAAACCAGGCAGCAGGATAGCAAAACGAACAGCAGGACTACTAATATTGTACTGACTCTGTAGTTCACACAGCTTGCTCTTAAGTCTAGTTCGCAACAATGGACATTTCCGGTGCCGGCAATAGGGGCGCTTCCGACCTACCCGGCGCTCGTAAACGCCAGGCGCTCATTGGCTGTTCCGGCGGATGCTCTATCTATACATGTGACCGTGCCGAGCGAGACTCATAAATCTCCGCCGCCGGAACTCCCATAAATACCACCAGTGCGTCACTATACACAACTGTATATACAGTATATATATTATCTAAATATTTATATTTACAGTATATGTATTATGTATACATATATTTAAAGAACAGCCCTTCGTTTACAAATTTTTCTTTTGGGAAAAAAAGAAAAGTTGAGTGAAAAACTGGTATCTGGTGAGTATGGCGTTGTTTTTAGCCAAACTTATAAATATAAACACAACATATCTGCATGTCTGTTACATTTGATCATGTAACAAAGGGAGAATTTTCTGTGCGTGCCAGGTCCTTAGACATAGTCATTCCTCATAGGCATAAAAATAGATGTTTAATTTTGATCGGCGAATTCAATTTGCTTCGAAATTGAAATATGAAGATGAGATCTTGCCTTTGGGTGAGGGTTTGGCCTTCAGCGTGATATTTAAAATTTGTTCTATTGTCGTGCTTCCTGTTCTTCTTTTCCCATAGTCGCCATCCAATTTTTGTGAGGCAGTTCTTTTCCATCATTATTTCATCGTAATTCTTTTCTTTGCTTTCATTCCCCCTTTTAGTCGTCGTGACTGAAGGCCACTATTCTTATATTTTAGTTGATAAAGATCAAATTGACTGAGACTTTTCAATGTCTTCCATTATAATTAATTTATTTAATGAGATTGTTGGTAGCAAATCGATTATTATAAAATATTAATTTGGTAGCGTATTATTATTATTAACCGAGCAGAACTTGATGATTAACCTCTCTCTCTCTAAATAAACAGGAAATGATACTAATAGGACACATGGTTATTTATTTGCCTACCTTGATACAAATTTAATGACATGAAAAGAAGAACCATTGCGCATCTAATTTACGCTACAAGTAACATTTATAAAGAAAAGAATCATGCGCATCTAATTTACGTTACAAGTAACATTTATAAAGAAAAGAATCATTGCGCATCTAATTTACGTTACAAGTAACATTTATAAAGAAAAGAATCATTGCGCATCTAATTTACGTTACAAGTAACATTTATAAAGAAAAGAATCATTGCGCATCTAATTTACGTAACAAGTAACATTTATAAAGAAAAGAATCATTGCGCATCTAATTTACGTTACAAGTAACATTTATAAAAAAAAGAATCATTGCGCATCTAATTTACGTTACAAGTAACATTACTGATGTATGCTGAAGGCATTCATCTAAGCCTAATGCACAAAGAAATCGAAATGGGGACGCTTCAGAGAAAATGTACTGAATGAGACTCATCTTAATAGTGGATTCCGAGATGATGTTGCTACGTGTTCCGCGGACAGCCAATTACATTACGTTACTTGACAGAGTATGAGTAGTTCACATTTACACATGGTAAGAGATAACGAAGCCGGGCCCCAAGGGGGCCCGCTGACAAGAAACAATTCAGAGCTCTGTTCTCTGAGGCTGTCGCGAACTTACTGACTCCCCTCTCGCCTGGTAGCTGTGCGGGCTGTGCACTTCCAAGTAGTTGGCATCGTACGATAACGTCGTTAAAAACTTTAAGATGGATTGATTCACAATTGAGCGTTACAAATAACTCTAGCGTATTTAATTATTTCGCAGTATGAAATATCAATTTATGATAATTGTATTAATGACCTAATAAACGTTAGCTACTGAACAATACAAATATTATTTATAGTAAAACCTTCCTAGTATTGATGTCTGTCAATCCTCCGTCGGTCGGTTGACACTCTTTCTCCTTTCTCGTCCTCTTCGAAGATTGAGAGAAGCTGGTAGATAGACATTAATGTTGATAACCGTCAGCGGCTTACGACTACGACATTCCTCTGCTGTTTCGAACTATTCGAGCAACGGAGCGTCCTCCTTCGAATGATCGTTTTTTTATATGTGTCGTGGGTAGAATCACAACACTATTATAAATTTATTAATTCTTCTTGGCTTATAAATTATATTAATAGAAATGTAATTACACTCAAATATTTCATTGCGAGTTAAGTTCTGTGCTGTATTTCCCCTGTGAGTTTTCTATAAAATGCTAGTCGTTTTATTTCTTTCCTTAGTGACAGAAGTACACAGCATCATGTCGCACTTTTTAGCCAGCAGATTGCAGTGTTTGCGACGCACAGCAGGACGGTCGATGTCGCTGTGATTTTGTATCGTGTGAGGCACGCACGCACCGGACGGTGACTGCTGCACACTGCGCCTATCACCGCCTAAGCGGCACCTGAGCAGAGCCTAAGCAGCACCTGCGGAGTGCCTAAGCAGAGCCTAAGCAGCGCCTGAGGAGCGGCTGAGCAGAGCCTAAACAGCGCCTGAGGAGCGGCTGAGCAGAGCCTAAGCAGCGCCTGAGGAGCGCCTGAGCAGAGCCTATGCAGCGCCTGGGGAGCGCCTGAGCTACGCCTCAGTTCATTAGAAATCGAAACTAACACCCTATAAAGCAGCGAAAGCGTTACGAACAGTTTTAAATTTCCCGATTATTTTTCCAGATTATCGTTGAGATCCTGCGAACAGCTTACATGTAAAAAAAATTCTAAAAACAACTGAAGTATTCGAAGATTCGATGTTGATGAGAGGTTGTAACAATTTAAAGCGACGTCCCCTCACATGCCACGGCTGGTCAACGCTGCTGTGCCAGGAAGCCTGGAATGCCAACGTGGGCTCCTATGCCTCCCCTCGCCGCTGCAAAGTTCCCATGGCTTGTACCCTCAGGAGGACCGAACATATCATTCCCCTCATGAAGTAGATGGTACTTATTACAAGGACTTGCTTAATTTGGACGTGGGACCCCCCAGTGTTCCTCAAAATCGCTCAGTTCTGGGAGACGACCGCTGATCAACCGAAGACTGCCACCGAGAGAGACAGTCCGTGTACCGACGGCAGCAATGTACTCTATTCTCTTGTGCTTGGGTCATCCCTTGGCTAGCTGTTCCAGAGCCGTCAATTGTGACGTGAGAACTGTGAGTTACTCGTATCCTGAGATTTAGTGAAAATTTCCGAAAATTGGGAGAAGTAGACAAACGTTAACTTTGATTGTGTGTTTAAGATTAAAAATCTTGGTTAAATGAAATTGTAACATAAAATGAGGTCTCCGTAGGTTGCCTTAAAAGTCACGGGACTTAGTTAGGCCCGCAGGAAGTTATATTTCAACCTGTTTACTGTGATAGTTCTACGTTATGATTCTGCCGATGTATAATTTGAGGAAATGAAATGCTCAAGTTGCTTAATTACATCAATTGCAACAACATCATTCTCTGGTTGAATTTGTGCAATCAATTCGATTACCCTTTTGATGCTACAACCCTACCTTAGGAATTGTATTTCTTTTCAATTCACATGTAAAGTTAATGGTCAGTTCTTCAGCGTTTATTCTCAACTTCGTCCTATCCTTCCCATCTATACAATTCATTTGCTCGTTAGCCGTGGTGAGCGCAGTGTTATGTTTACTCTTTTAAATCCAACTAAAGTATGCAATGTAAACTTTCGCATTATCTTCACACTAACGCAAAAACTGATTTTCCCAGCCAAATATCTACACTTAAAAACTGCCAAGTTTAGCTCGTAAGACCATAGTTTGGAGTATTTCACAGAGCAGCTACAGCATCTCACAAGCTGCCCTGAGAACATCGCCCGGTTTCCTGACATTAGTCTGCTTTCAGCTGGCAGTATGGGGCGCCAGTCCACGGGTCGTTAGGCGATTAAGTCATTAAGCAAACACAGAGAGGCGTGACCGCAAAAGTTGCCGACACCCGCGAATATTCCGGAGGCTTGTGCCTGCTGCTGCTCTGCGCTGGTCCAGGTGGAGGAACTGGCTCGGGGCAAAGACTAACGGGGAGAACAAGGGATTTTCAAGACGGAGGAGAGATAAGTGAAGTGAATGGGAATTAACGGCGACCAACGCTGCTGGCAGAGATGGAGGGAGTCAGTACAGCGAGCGGTGATGAAGAGAGATAGGAGTGGTGAAGGCAGGGAGAGTATCGTAGCAGGAACAATAGAGATTATCGTTACGAGATCGAATTTAGTAGAGTTGGATGCCTATTGTGGGTAGGAAGAGAAGAGGATGCAACCGCAGATCTACGATAGACTCACATTATACGACCAACTCCATTCTGATAATTTCACATTTTTATTATCATGACTGCGCACATCATTACTCCAGCCAATTGTTTAAATGCTTGGATTTCATTCATGAATGTTCTCAATTATCAAAGTTGGATAGTTCACAGAGTTTGGATGGTGAGTAGTGGTTGACATAGCGTTTTGAAGCACATGTTTCTTTAACACTGAGCTTCTTGACCCTGCGTCGTCATGCTGAGCATTTCTTCGCCTGTAAAAAGCTCTCGCTAATATTTCAAACTCAGTTCCCAGACTTATACACAGTTTCAGGTCAGTGAGTTTTTTATAAATGCTTCATTGTCTGGTAACGTGACTTATGCTACAGAGCCACTAAATATAGCCATTTCGCAACAGAATTGGAGGGAATTCAGGCATAATTTGTGCGTTCTCTCGCACGGTGACAATTTGCAGCCAGAGCTATGATGTTCAGCGCGTTATGGATTCTCAACCTCGAGTCTCCACCATTTTTCTGCGTTATATTAAATACTTATGAACTCCGTCTGTAGTGAAAGTTTAAGCTAGAATGCAGGGTCACTTCGCAGCTTATTTTTTTCTAAGCGTTTTAATCGCTTCGTGTTGAGCTTTATTTGAATCATATGAGAAGAGCCACAATACGATTGCAGGGCTTCCATATGCTTTACCAGACTGCTGTCGTCTGCTGTCACAGGTACTCTGCGATGCTTCTTTTTAATTTGTTTGTAACGCTCTGTCTCGGTGCGTCGTTCCATCCCTGCGCCACAAATAGGTGGTGTCGCTTGATTACCATTTCATTGTTGCAGTATCGTTACGGAGGGTTTATTCATTTCGGGAGCAACTCGTCACATCATTTTGTACGTCCTAGGCATTCATTCAAGCCTACGTAATTAAATTAATTAATTAATTCATTCATTCATTCAGGTAAATATTTAAACTGGGGAGTTTACGCTGTACTCTGACGAAACTTCAAATATATTACTTTAGAGACAAGCTCCTAGGAATTATTTCATGGCGGCTATGCCCAAATAGCAATGTATTGTATCACTTCTCCATGAAATTTTCCTTGTGTAGTCTATGTAGCTTAGATTAACGATCCGAGAGCTAACTTCCGAGTACACTACACAACTGCGGCCAACGAACTCTTTAATGAGGTACAGAACTTTGCGTTACATGACTACTGGGTGAAGGGTGATTTAATGTGTTACATGGCTACGGAGTGAAGGGTAATTTAATGTGGCTACGGAGTAAAGGGTAATTTAATGTGTTATATGGCTGCGGAGTAAAGGATAATTTAATGTGTTATATGGCTACGGAGTAAAGGTTAATTCAACGTGTTATATGGCTACGGAGTAAAGGGTAATTTAATGTGTTATATGGCTACGGGGTAAAGGACTACATAATGCGGTACAGGACTACGGAGCAAAGGACTACTTAATGCACTACAAGACAACAAGGCAGATACAATCAATGAGCAAGAAGGAACTACCTCTCCACCCGACGGGCCGAGTAGCACTCCAGTTGTGAACGTACGCAGCGACTCTCTAAATCATGTAATTCTTTCTCAACGTAAGCATTGAATGTTTCCATTACCCAATTCTGGAGCGCACACGTACAATTTAGTAAAAAAAATTGAATTCCATTTTTTTGTTCTGGTTGCGTGGTCATGGTGAGGTGCTGTAAAGCAGCGACCAGCACTCAGGCTGTGAAGGAGGTGAGATGGGATGCGTTCAGAACACCACACATCACCCCTACATGTTGTCATGGTGAGGTGCTGTGAGATGGGATGCGTTCAGAACACCACACATCACCACTTCAAGCTCAGTGCATGACTCTGCAATGGTGCTACGAGGTTTTTTTCAGAGAACTTGTCCGCTGTCAGAAATGCTGCATGTGAGAATTCTGTCATGCTCTGCGCTCCCTGTCGGTGTGGTCAAAGTAAAACTGAAGCTTTTGCACGAGTCCTTACGTACAGGAGGGAGGGCAAAGTGTCATTAACACTTTGAGGGCGACGTGAACCACAGGTGGTCATTGAAGGGATTTTCATAATGCTGCGGACCGAACAGCAGTCACTGACTCAATTTTCATAAATACCTAATGAAAACTAAATAAAAGCACGATCTACTTTTTGTTCGTTATTTTCGAAATTGATATCTAAAAATAACTCTAATCTGAGTTGGATATTGAACTTCCTTTTAATTTGCCGCACTTAACGTGTTAACGCAGTTCTTGCGAATACACAACTGTTTCGTACGAGTACGTTAGTTGTACACTCGAGCATAATTGGTAAATATCAATACAAATGAACAGACGATAGCTGGAATTGATCGGTTGATATTTTTCTTCATTTAGGCACGATGAAAGTGCTTTAACTAAGAAAATAACTCATCAGAGTCGCTGAATCCTTCATAGAACAGACATTATTCAATTCTGCACAAATCAGACAATAATTTTTGCAATTAATTAAAAATTTCCAAGTTTCAATTAATTCCTCATTTTGTTGCGCTTAGGCAGTTTTGTTCAGCTGAAGGATGTTCTCAGGAGCTCTCTATTGGATTTGAATGCATCAATGATGTCATCAACTCACGATTGGGTTTGATGCTCGGGACCGACTTGTCAATCCCAGTGTATTGACCTAGTTTACAGCTAACCATTACTCACAAAACTTTTGACTTTTTGAGAGCATTTGAATTTTTGAATTCTTCAAATTGACAGCTTTACAGCTATGCCTTACAATGTGATGATTGGTGCGTGCTAGCCTCGCTACCCGAACTCAATAACACTATAATATAGTACGTTATACAAGCAACGACTTGTAAAAATATTATTGAACTAACTTTGAAAGTTTTAAATTTACTACGCCCTAATTTTTTTCTATTCTGCATACAGAAAATATGTGAAATATGTAAAGCTGTTTCTTTTTACTTTCAATGTACAGTATTTTCAGTCACTTTGACTTTCATTTGAGTAATTGTTCGTATGAATTTTTTTATACCATTTCAGAAGTATATTTAATGAACAATTCCATGACGAACAAATATTTATCCCCCTCCCCTTCTCCCTCTTCCCCCCGCAATGAACCGAGATGGTGAATATCTGAGAGGAAAAGAAAGTACTGCAGAAAAATGAGCAGGAGGGCGGAATATGACCAACATTTGAATGAGCGCACATGCGAGCAATAAAGTTTCCATTGAGGGCATCCGATGTCACAGTAAAGGACCACAGAATGATAATGGAGGGAGAGTTATGCGCTGCCTCCCATAAAAGTGCACTGGGCAGCTATCGTTCTGAAGCTTGCGTATGTTTGCTTTAAGACCAATGTACAGTGAGCGTTTCCTTATACATGAGTGCGAACACGACTTAACACGTTAACTGCGATGGGTTAAACTGAAGTTCAATATTCAATTCAAATTTAAAGTCAATTGTGCAATTGTAGTCATTAACTTTGAAAATAGCAAACATTAGCTGGATCGGGCGTTTATTTAGCTTGCATTAAGTGTTAATAAAAATGAGTAAGTGATTGCAAGTGGGTCAGCAGCACTATGAAAATCACATAGGTGACCACCGGTGGGTCACTTCGCAGGAAATATGTTGACATAGAACAAAACTCTAGTACCAGCTGACGGAACTTCGCCCCACCGTCGTCAAGAGATGCAGCAGGGAACGGGCCTCGTCTCGTCGTGAAAAATTCAACTTCTGAACTTTTTATTGCTTCAGTCAACTCCTGAATTTCATCTCACTACTATACTACAAGGTCTTTCTAGATGAAAATTCAGAGGGTTACATATTGAAGACCGTTTCTTCGCTGGTTATTGAGTCAAATTTATTCCAAAAGTTCCATTGAAAATCATCTCAGACGAGACAAGGCGGCTCAGTAAGTTGTGAAACTGATTATACAAACATCTGGCGCAAAATTGCTTGGAGTTAGTTCAAGATGGTTAACAAAACTGAAACTGTCGGAGACTTGTTTGGGTTTTGAAGATTAAAACTTCCTGAAACTCTGATTACCAGTCACGATTCACAAGTGATCACGTGAGCGTCTCCTTCAGCAGACACCTAGAAAGACGGTCGTCTCGTGATTTTGTTCTTATTCTTACGATGGGCAGAGATGCGACAGAATTCGGTACAGTGGAACCTAGCCGTATTTCTGGAGCAGGAAGTTGAGACATTGCTTTCTTGGCGAAGTTATTTTTCCTAGGCTTGATCCGCTTAATTTCTGAGCCTTGCTTGATGACATAAGACGATTGCTAAAATTACTCAGAGTTGATGACATTTTTCCGGCTCTTTCCAACCTCTCGGCCACAGATAGTTTCTAAGACTCTTGTACTCTTGCTTCGTTAATTCTTCTTTCAGTGTATTATTCTGTGAAGTGTGATACAATTTATTTCAATGTGTGATGAACTTCTTCTCTCTTCCTTTTCTTTGAGATGCATACATTCCCACATTAACAAGCGATGTTCACATAAAGGAGTGAAAGGAAATTACTGCCATTAACTTTAATGGACTATACAAAGTATAGTCACTTCCATGGAATTGAACTTTTATTATGGAATCCTGAGCAAATATGTGTAACGAGAGCGTGAAAATTTGACTCTGACTTTGTTAAGCGGGTTAAATTTTTTATTGTTTTCTGCTATGAAGTTTACCTTCATAACCGATGTAGAACGTTGCCAGTTGAGTTTCCACGCTATAACTGATGCTGCTCCCCATTAATAGAATTTGGTAAATGTTGGTGGTCCCTACAGACTATTTGGCATCTCTGAATGAGATACAAACAAATGTGAACGATCATAAAATTAAAAAGGATAAAAATCATTTAATTCTGATTAAAACTTTTTTTAAAGATTTGGCGACCACCTGAGTTGGATTCTATTTCGGCGTCCAGCACGCCGCAACTCCTGCAAGTTTGACTCAATGGAGCGGAACTTTCAGTCGCGCGGGTCAAGAAGCTGTCAGAACATCGTGTGTGCAAATCTGGAGCAAATCGGAAATAGAATGAAATTCAGCAGGGTATGAGAAAGAAAGTTTATTAAAACTGTGAATAGGAGTAAATGGACAAAAACCGTGAAGAAAGAAGCCCTTCCTCTGTAAGTGAGCTGAGTCTAGACACACACTCCGCACTCCTGCAGTCTGCGAGGCTTTGTCCTTTGATGAGCCTGCAGTTCTGCTGTTGAGGCCGGCATTATATTTGCTGCATTTGAGTGAGAGACTAATGATGACGATCTCGAGTTACGAGCTCCTAATAACGGTGAGCTCAAATTGTCACTCAATTGAAATTGCGCAATGAAAAAAAAACTCAGCCGTACTTGCTTTTTCCTCAGAAGTGTCATCGTTCTTTTCAATTCTGGGTTGTTATGGCTTATCATTCTACACTGATTACAGTTTAGAAAGATTTTGACTGAAATGTTTTAATTTCATTGTAAGCGTTAAGCTGAGAGCAGGTTTAGTATGAACGCATCGCAGAGAAAAAAAAGAGTGAGCTTTGAGAACACTGCAAGTTATTTGAGCTGTAAGCAATAACACTCTCACAAGAACATATGAGCGCCTGACTGATGTAATGTCCCAAAACGCAGAATGGTTCCACTTTAGATAGAAGAACCCCTCAAGTAATGCTAAAGCTTGTGGCGCACATTCCTCTTCTAGAGCTAACTGAGTTGGATCAGTGAAATCAACTTCTCTCCACCTTGCCACTCATTTCCCCTTGCCATTCACTTCACCTTCCCATTCACTCCACCTTCCCATTCACTCCACCTTCCCATTCACTCCACCTTCCCATTCACTCCACCTTGCCATTCACTTCACCTTCCCATTCACTCCACCTTGCCATTTGCCATTGTCTACACGAACTACATTGTTTTTGACATTTTCCTTGCGCCAGAAATGCCAGCAAAACTTTTATTAAACATTGCCTGTAGATTTCCTGCTGCAATCTGCAATTCTCTGGAAACTGATTGTTCTGATGAGTTCCCTACTCGAAATGTTTACTGAAAACAAAAAATCGCTCCGCTGAATAAGTGTTCTCGCTTGACTACTGCTCTTTGTTCAGAAAGAATCTTCTGCAGACAGAGGTTTTACTTTAACAGTGTTTTTATGTTAAACATAAATGCAAACCTATGTTACTACTACTACTACTAAACATAAATGCTTGACTTTTTGGTTTGAAAATATTTTCAAGTGGAAAATCCTTTCGCTTGGAAAGTGTTCATGCTTGAAAAGCATTTTTATTTTGAAAGTGTTTTTCGCAAAAAGTATTCTTGCTCAAAGGGTGGGTCTTGGATGAAAAGTGTTGCGGGAGGTAAAATGTTCTAATTTTATTAAATAAGTAAATAAAGTTTCTTATATTTTTCGGGCGATTAGCCCGTGTTTTGATCGCTCTCGTACTAACCTTAAAAAGATAATTAGAAATACTATTTTGCACTGTTTGCTCTCAGGCAATATTCCTTTAGAAATTTATCTACTTAGCTAGATGAGGTTTGTGACTTCATGTTCGTGCTACGACACTTGAACGTTTAGCAGAGCAGTACTGCTCTTACAAAACGCGTTATAAAACACCCTTATTATGCAAGTGTAAACAACGTCCGAATATTTACGACTGACATAAATTTTGTAGGAGGCGTAATTTTTTTTTTACTAACTGGTGTCCTTTTTAGATTTATCGGCACGGCTTGTGAATTTTCTGCCCAGATTTGGGACAGTGAAGTTTTGCTGCGCGTTGACAGGTTTGCCATCGACCAGAGCTGCCTGAGGAAACTTGGCTACTGTCGAAACCCTCGAGTTTGGCTGCCCCTCAATTTGAGGGTGAGGGCAGAGGACGCCTTACATGCAGAGCGCAGCAACAGCTGCCAGCAGGAGTTGGTCTGATGAAAAATGACTCGGACACGGACACGAGGAGCGGCACAATCTCGGACAAACGGAAGACTCTGTGGCTCCGAACCCTATACTTCGTAGATGGGATTTTCTGCCACGACCTCTTCTTTCCTAGTTGAGGATAAAATTACCCAGTCATTCGTAAATATGGTTATCTGCCCTGCCCTCTTTTTTCTTGGTTTACGATAAAATTTGAGAAAAGCATCAGTTGTTGATCATTTGGTCCACAAAAGTAGTCTTCCGTTGGTAAAATACGTTGTGAATCGTGAGAAAAAAACGCCGATAAATTCAGAGATAGTTTTAAATATGTCTCTCGCATAAACTTTGATGAGAACGGGAACTTCTTACATTGTTGACTTCATCGGTGAGCATCTGATGAACTTCGGTCGAAACTAAATGGAATTTGAGGCATTGAATTGACACTCAATCTGTCGTCAGAACTTAACGCACGCAAACATTTGACTTCAGTCATGTTTACAGACAGGCTTGTATCATGCCTAGAAAAAAGGGTCCCATAAGTGTTGCTCGTTTTGTCTTAGTGTATCGTAGAGGACTAGCAAGTGCAACTGTATAATCGCATCAACTCTACCAAAAGCTGCATACTTCTTCAGTGTTTCTTTTAGACTTGACGCTGTGCAAAACATGTGTAGTATTCCTCAGCTTCTTCGCCAGAATTCACTTAAGAAGCAGCGAATTAGATCATATACTCAGTAATCTGGGTCTTTTTTGATTGTATTCTGCAAATAGATATTTCTAAGCGGTGCAGTATGCCCACGTCACTGGAACGTCTGTTTTTCAATGTGAAAATATGTAAAACCCGGTTTAAAACATCTGTATTTACTCTGTCCTAACGATTTAGTTGTCTTAATAATCTCAAAAAGTTCATTAAATATGAAATGCTTTTTGTTGTCTGTTGCTTGCACGTCGCGGAAAATTAAATGTCTCACACCGCGCGGTAGCTTCAGCCGCCCTCGAATGGAAGTGCTCCAAAACTTGAAGCGGCCCACGGCGAGTTTGTGCGGAATGTTAGTAAAGACTCAATCGTGCAATGATTGTGTCAGTCTGCAGGGCTTCTTTAGAGTGAAATTCTCCTATACAGCAACGCAGTTAGTTGCTTGTTTGTTTGCTTATTTGCTTGCTCTCTTGTTTGCTTGGTCTCTTGTTTGCTTGCTTGTTTGCTCTCTTGTTTGCTACTTGCTTGCTCTCTCGCTTACTTACTTGTTTAGTCTCTCCATCCTCCTCACGAGTGTTACAAATCCTTAAAATAACGATGCCAAGTTAACATAAATTGAAAACATTTAGCAATGATGATGAGTTCACTGCTAGTTTTAATCAGGCCACGTGTTGTACACTAGAAAATCGAACATTCTAGTGTGATTACAAATTTCTGTTTTCAAATCGCAATTATTCTCTTTTAAATTCTTGCATCGTTCCTGCGAATGAAAAATTGACGCACTGAAAAGTAGAAAATTAGTGGAGCATGAATGGCGAATATGCTCATCACACACATTGAATTGTGCAAGTAACTGGAGAGTGTTTAGTTCCCATCTCGTAAATATAATTATAGACAATTCTTGGTTTCTAGCTGGCTGTCCTCATGTTTGATCTCGCTTTGTGAACCGGACCCTTGAACCTTTTATGATAAATCCGCATTGCTGTTTTTAAATTGCATCTCTTTAAGCTGAAGCCCATTCGAAACTAGCTTGGAACTGAACTGAAGAAAATTGAAGAAAGCAAAAAACGACCGCGCAACAGCAGACCGCAAAGATCGCGGTAAAGTTCGGTGATGCCGGCGATGTTCGGAGCGAGAGAGCAGAGAAGCTCTCGAGCGGATCCTCGAGGGCTACAAGCAAGAAAGAAAGCGTAAAAAGAGATTAAGGGCTTCACAAAAGTCAATCCGCGAAAAAAGTAGGAAAAACAAGCGAGAGTTACAGAAAAGCTCACTGTTTTTCCCAGGGAGAAATAAGAAATATTTGAAAAATAGAACACAGGAAATCACTTGATATGTAACGACTCCCATCGCTCCAATTAATTTTTGTTACCTGTAATATCAGAAATAATTGTAAAATATTCTGCAAATTTTGCGAAAGTTGCTAAAATTTATTATTGTTTGGGACGATGCGCATACACTTTGCAGTTTTATATATTAGATTAGATATATATTAGATTAGGCGAATTAGTTTTTAACGGGCTAACCTTACCTCAATTTTGTCATAACCAAGCGGTGGAATTACATGAAACTTTCAGAGAATGTTGACATGTTATGAATAAATAAATTCGCGTGCGAAGCTGATAATATAATTAATGAATGCCGGCATTCATTCTGCGGAGTTTGAGCTCTTAGAGTTCCAATTTATTCATTTTGAGGTGTTAGATATCTTAGTGTTCCATATTAATGACATGTTTATTAAAACTCATTAAGCCCCCATCCCCAAAAAAATATATTTAAATATATTTAAATATATTTATATATCATTATGTAGAACAATAATCATCGGTGTTGAATAAATTGAAAAATAATAAATAGACTAAAGTCATAATTTATATGAGCTTCTAGAGGGGATTAGTATGAAATTTGCAACAAATTTTTAGAAACGACCTTAATAAACGACCACTGATCCATGAAATTGATTAATTTCAGGATCTCACCAGCAACAATTTACCGTGATACATCAGGGAGGGCTACCGACAACACATCCTTATTTTTGCATTGACGTGAATTGTTGTTTGAGGTCGCCTCGCAGGTTTTTTTGGGGGTTTAGCACATTGACTGCGATGGGTTAAACTGAATATCAGTATTCAACTCAAATTTAAATTCAAAAGTCATTAGAAGTTTTATATATACCAAACATTAACTGGGTCCATTAAATACCAATAATTTTAAAAGGTTGTTAAAACCTTTTCAAACGACCCATCGATGGGTCGGCCGCAGCAGCAAAAACTTCAGCACGACCCACCAGTGGGTTGTATCGCTGTCAGTATGCTAAATTTGAGGAATGCTCGGGCCACTTCAACCTTCGGAATTCAAAGAGCCCCAGTGATTGTTGATAATCGTAGCTTTCTGAGCTGTATGCAAGATAGCATTGTCTTGTACAAAAATATTTTTTCTACGTGTTGCCCTCTCTCGCTCTTCAAGCACGGTTCATGGTGCTCGTGCAGAAAAGCTATAGGTGTGCATTTGAAGTTGATGTCATCTGACACTTTCAGTGGCGCTTTTTCCTTTATTTTTTGTTCTTACTTGTGATGTAAATGCGTCTTCCCGCAGCTACGTGTACGACCTGCCTCGTTGTCAGAACGGCATTAATAATTTACACGCGGCGTATGTTGACCGCGTTCAGATTTTCTTTGGCTATAAACCCCGTTCTTTCCGTCTCCCTTCGTAGAATTACACTGACATTCATGTACATTCTGCTCAGACGCTTAATCGAACTTGAATAAAATTCATGCGGGCGTGCCCAGTAATTAGTCGCTCTAACGAAGCCGCGAATTACACTCTAAGGTATGATCTCAATCTCATGTTCATGGGAGGGAACAATGTAGATAAAACATTTGTAGATTATGACCAACCTTGCTAGTGATTCTTTTGCAATCAGAATTGAATTAGAAGTTCATATCCTGTCTACTGACACACACATTTACGTTGCTGCTGCTCATTTTTTTTTTTTTTTTGACTCGTGCTCGTGTTTCCCCTCAGGTTCAATACACGGTCTGATGAGCGTAATTGGGGGGGAGGTGCTGCTCCCCTGCTCCCCCCACCCCCACGCCGCCGCGGCTACCGGCGCACGGTCCCCACCGCACACCTTCAACCCACCACACTCCTCACCCCTCTCGTACACTCCCTCCTCTTTTTCCTTCGGTGATCAGAATATTTTAGGGAGCAAGTGGGACTCCAAATCAGCGGCAGACTTAAGAGGCTCTGGCCGGAGTCACCGCAGTGTTTGGGCGGAGCCCAAAACGCCTTTCCAATACCTCAAAGAGGCCGAATCTTCCTCGGTTTCCCTCACACTCCACTCTTCCCACTTCAACGACTTTTTACCTCACGCTTGGTCTCACCCCCACTCTAACGAAAACCTCGACCCTGATCACCAACCACATCGTTGGCTTCGGAGCACCGGACTGGAGCACCAGCGAAGACCCGTGCCCCCGACGCGTAGCGCTCCCACCTCAGCGCTGCTCGAGCGACACCGAGCGCAGTTCGGCAGGGCGTCCAGGAGTCGCTCGTTCGTCCACCAGTCGCGCAAGCCGCACCTGTTTGGGCGGGAGCCTGACCAGCCCATCTTGGTGCTGTGGTACAAGGATGGTCTCGGCACACCCATCTACAGGTGAGAACATGTCAGCTCACGTTAGCTCACTATGCACTTGTATTTGCAATATTATTGTTATATTATGTACTAAGACTCTAAAGGTGAGAGCACATCTGCTCCAGTTAGCTCACTGTGCACTTGTATTTGCAATATTATAGTTATATTATGTACCAAGACTCTAAAGGTGAGAACACATCTGCTCCACGTACTTGAATATTCACTTGTGCTTGCAATAATCTTGTTAAATTCTATACCAAGACGGAATTAGTTTCTGCGCTATGCAAAAACAATATTATTTTCTGCGCTATACCAAGAAAATATTAGTTTCCGCGCTATTCCAACACGATATTTGTTTCAGTGCTATACCAAGACTGAATTTTATGGCTTTTTATAGAACAATATATAAGTAGATTCCGATGAATAGAATATCTTCAATCTATCTCACGTTCTACCTAGATCCAATATGTTTCCCAGGAATTCACCTCCCGTCTACTTCGGTGCGATATACTTTCCACGAATTATTCCGAATTGTAATTCAAATAAAAAACAATTAGCATACAAATAATAATTTATCATTAAATAAGAAAAATGTAGAACGTTTTGGGGAATTCATTTCGGCAATTTCTCTCAAAACGCAGTAAAACAAAATTAGTTTCAGCCCCGAGCTTCCACTGAATTTGTTTCAGCCGTCTTCAGGGGTGAATGTTTATTTTGCAAACCCTCTTGTGGCATAAATCCCTATCCAATTTACATCAGAATCTTTTCATATTTATTGACATTACTATATAACAAGGTGCAACAGTTAATATGTCTTCATTTCTCGTAAAGAAAATTTTTGCACTCCGGGAGAGGAGTTACAAATGCATTATTCAAAGCATGCGCCACTGCTAGACATATACTGATTATATTTTGTTCATTTGTTCTCCAAATCGTGGTTTGCCCTCCCAGAAAAGCTATTCATATTTTAGCACGTTGACTGCCTACTGAGCATAAGAGTACTACTAGGTAAATTAATCATTTACGTATCAGTGTGAAAGAACAGCATTTCAATTATTTCAACATCTTTTTTAGAAGAGATTTGAGCATACGAGGGAAAATATCATCATGCTATTGCATTTTCACACTTCTTAGGAAAGATCCAATCTATTTTTCATGCAGTAAAGTCGTTTTTTTAAATTCTGCTACTTACAGCCTTACTCAACATGAGACCGCAGGACGCACATGTGCGCCCTGCATAAATGTGCGTCCTGCATAATAAATAAAATTTCCATAAATTTTCATCTCGAAATCAAGTATTGTTTGCAAGAACCAAACTAGATCAACCGATGCTATTGACTTGCAACAGGTTTAATTGGTTTCACAAACAACGAATAAAAAATTAAGATCGTCTCAAGTTCATCCTGCACTTTCTGTCGCCTCCTGCATAAGAAATTTGAACCAAACTAAAAAAATGTGCTGCCGAAGTTCCCTTGGAACCAAGGTAACAAGTAACATCCCTCGCCCCAACGGAAGCTGACTCTGACTGCTGGCAGCCGAAGGCATCACCCGTTCCTGGAGGGAGACTCATTTCGGGAATAATAGAACTATTACATCAGCAAACTTTTTAGCAGCGCTGTACGCAAACGTCGTTAAGTTAGAAGGGCTCGTGGCCAGAGTTTAATGAAGAGTTTCAAAATTGTCAGAATAGAGCACTTGGGATGGCAGCGAAACAAGTAAACGTTTAACAAGCATCTCTGACGTCACTCTGGCAAACACACACACGAGTAGCTGTCTTTGCCTCCTTAATCTGCTTCTGTAACGCATGAAATTCTCTCTGATTTTTAGCAAAAAAATCTCGAATTTCTGTAGTTCTTCTATCATCTACTCAAGTCGTGACTTATATATTTGAGGAAAATAACGTCGTTGTTACGAAATAACCACGTTTAAACGAAAAAGTTTTCGATGAAGTGTTTTTGACGCAACATTTTAGGCCTTCCTCAGTAGACGGAAATCTAAATAGTAACTTTATTTTACATAAAATTCAATTTAGCATTTAACACTAGTCATCTGAAGCGCAAAAAAGCGTACAAAGCTTTCTCGGCTTAATCAGAATCAATGCTATTGATGCTAATCATTAATATCAAATGACATTTTTAATCATGGTTGGACAGCCAAAAAATTCAACTTGCGTTGTTGCTGTACAGTGATTTTTAGAATTTTGTCACTATTGGAGAGCCAAGAAATTCAACTGGCGTTGTTGCTGTAACATTTAGAATTTTGTCGTTCCGTGTTATGAAGATAGAAATGCAATGCAACTCACATGGAAAAGCCGTGAAATGGCAATATTCGTAGGGAAGTTAGTCTATGACGATTTTTAGGCGTGCACTTAACTTACCTTGACTCAGTAGATTATAGTATCTCTTTCGTAAATCAAAAATTATGTGAAATTTAGAGGAAGTTCAGAGCAGCTCGTCGAATATTTTACGAATAATTCTCCTCTATGCCACATGATACAAATGACAGCGAAGAGAAACTCGATTTCGGCTAAGTAACATTTGGAGTATTGGAGAACTGCCATGGAGTGGAAAATAACTTTATCAGAAGAGCCAAACCCAAGGTAAGGGCTGGGAAAATTTACAAATTTTGCTCTTAATGCCATAGTTTGTAAGTGATCTCAATAATCTTACATTAAAGTTTTCTAATGTTTGTTGGGATTTACAATGAAAACTGTGAACTTTGATGGTTCAACATATTTTAACTTTGATTTGGCTGGCAGTGAATTACATAACTCGAGGTGCGTCCCACGATTGCGTTCAAATATTTCATCTGATCTAGAGTTACATCTACAGGCTGTGAGGCCGTAAGGCTCTGAAGCTGTGAAGCAGTGAAGCTGTGAGGCTGTGAGGCAGTGAGGCTCTGAAGCTGTGAGGCCGTGAGGTCCTGAAGCTGTGAGGCTGTGAGGCTGTGAGGCTGTGAGGCTGTGAGGCTAGCCTCGTGAATCATTGCTCGTCAGTTCAATGAGCAGTCGGAGCATTGTAGGTTAGCCGCTGGTATTTATCAGACGTTGAGCCGACGCCAGAAATCGTACCCCTATTCTGTTCCTCAACTACGCTGAAACACGTCATAATTTTGTAGGGTCATTAAATTGTGTCAATTAAGCGACTAAGCAATAAACTCGCTTTGAAAAATTGCGTCAATATCACGGTAGGACCATCTGATGATCCCATACCATACGTGGTCAAAGCGATCATATTGTGGGGTATGTAATTATATTCTAAGAGTTTCGTGAAGGTAACGTCAAGTCCTGCAAGATAATATAGAACGCATATGCGGTAATGGAAAAAGTCACAGGAGAAATTTTCCTGCTCTCAAAGTAGGCGATTATGTCTGAAACACGAGTCCAATTTGGCTTCGAAGAGTAGGAAGTTTCTAAACGTCTTCGAAGTGCGGGCACAGCAAATCCTTCTGCCAACTTTGAGAACTTCTACCCCAATGTATCGCAGCCCATTCAACTGCCCTGCGCTATAAGAAAACCAATGGAAAAGTTTGTGATTGGACAACTGGTCTCTACTAATTGCCGCAGTAAAACCTGCAATAGGGAGTTGCATGTTTGAATCGCTGCCTTCCTTATCACATTCATTGCGCCAAAACGACCCATCGACCGGTCGTTTGAAAAAAAAATTCAGTCTTTTCAAATTAGTGGTATTTATTTTACCCGGTTAATGCTTGCAATTTATAAAGTTCTTGACAACTTTTGACTTTAAATTTGAGTTAGATATTGAACTTCAGTTTAACCCATCGCAGTCAATGTGATAAGACTTCATGCATCAATATGAGGTATAGACGTGATACCAGGAATGAGGAGTGGTGGCTACACTGCCTATACTCACCGCAGTTACTGAAAACATAGAAGACACAAATTTACTCAGAAAACGAGAGGACTTGTTCCGATGAATATGTTAGATAAATGGTGATATGTCTGCATCATGAGTTGTTTCACGATAACTATCACACAATAACTCGTAATGTTAATTTCTGTGGAGTTTCCCTTTTGCTTGTCATTTCATTCTGAAAACGACTCTCTTTGGTGGCCCGAAAGGTGTCATCTGTACTTTTGAGAATAATTCTCCTCACAAACCCAATAACATGTCATCTGTTGTAACAAACATGTAAAATCTCATACCATTTTCCTTGTTTGCTCGACCTCATTACTCATGTCCTATGAATAGATTTGGGTACTATATAACCAACCGTTTGCTCGACCTCATTCTTCATGTCCTCCTCTAGATCTGTCTGAGTACAAATAACTAACCACTTGGGTGGGCTGAAATTCACCACAGGAGAAGAGAACAAAAGAGTTTGAATTACATTTTACTTCTAAACCAAAAATACCCTCATAAACGATGCATGTTCAACTTCCTGAAAACTACACAGCAGATTCTAAAAACCGTGGAAATTATGTCAATTACAACGTTTTATTTTCAGGGACTATTACATTTTAACACGGATGACAAATTAAAATAATATTTTTGATCCAACCTAGAATACAAATTTTACCATTTATTTGTAACTATATTTTTTCCTCCTCTTTAAAAAAATTTGAGCATCGGATCTTCCGAGTTCTTTCAATTATTACAGCCTGTATTTAAACGTGTTCTAAAGCAATAGAGATTCTTGGATAGGTCTGAACTGTGTTCAACACATATTTCTCAAAATATTTTCTTCGATATCGTGATATTCTCTTCGGACTGCTTCTGTAATTTCCCATGTTACACTCCGCGTTGTTAGCGTTTATTTTTGTGATATGAGTGAACATCCCGCGTTGTTAGCGTTAGGTTTTGTGATGTGAGTGAACATCTCGCGTTATTAGCGTTAGGTTTTGTGATGTGAGTGAACATCTCGCGTTGTTAGCGTTAGGTTTTGTGATGTGAGTGAACATCTCGCGTTATTAGCGTTAGGTTTTGTGATGTGAGTGAACATCTCGCGTTATTAGCGTTAGGTTTTGTGATGTGAGTGAACATCTCGCGTTATTAGCGTTAGGTTTTGTGATATGAGTGAACATCCCGCGTTGTTAGCGTTAGGTTTTGTGATGTGAGTGAACATCTCGCGTTATTAGCGTTAGGTTTTGTGATGTGAGTGAACATCTCGCGTTGATAGCGTTAGGTTTTGTGATGTGAGTGAACATCTCGAGTTATTAGCGTTAGGTTTTGTGATGTGAGTGAACATCTCGCGTTGTTAGCGTTAGGTTTTGTGATGTGAGTGAACATCTCGAGTTATTAGCGTTAGGCTTTGTGATGTGAGTGAACATCTCGCGTTGTTAGCGTTAGGTTTTGTGATGTGAGTGAACATCTCGAGTTATTAGCGTTAGGTTTTGTGATGTGAGTGAACATCTCGCGTTGTTAGCGTTAGGTTTTGTGATGTGAGTGAACATCTCGAGTTATTAGCGTTAGGTTTTGTGATGTGAGTGAACATCTCGCGTTGTTAGCGTTAGGTTTTGTGATGTGAGTGAACATCTCGAGTTATTAGCGTTAGGTTTTGTGATATGAGTGAACATCTCGCGTTGTTAGCGTTAGGTTTTGTGATGTGAGTGAACATCTCGCGTTGTTAGCGTTAGGTTTTGTGATGTGAGTGAACATCTCGCGTTGTTAGCGTTAGGTTTTGTGATGTGAGTGAACATCTCGCGTTGTTAGCGTTAGGTTTTGTGATGTGGGTGAACATCTCGCGTTATTAGCGTTAGGTTTTGTGATGTGAGTGAACATCTCGCGTTATTAGCGTTAGGTTTTGTGATGTGAGTGAACATCTCGCGTTATTAGCGTTAGGTTTTGTGATGTGAGTGAACATCTCGCGATGTTAGCGTTAGGTTTTGTGATGTGAGTGAACATCTCGCGTTGTTAGCGTTAGGTTTTGTGATGTGAGTGAACATCTCGCGTTGTTAGCGTTAGGTTTTGTGATGTGAGTGAACATCTCGCGTTGTTAGCGTTAGGTTTTGTGATGTGGGTGAACATCCCGCGTTGTTAGCGTTAGGTTTTGTGATGTGAGTGAACATCTCGCGTTGTTAGCGTTAGTTTTTGTGATGTGAGTGAACATCTCGCGTTGTTAGCGTTAGGTTTTGTGATGTGAGTCAACATCCCGCGTTGTTAGCGTTAGTTTTTGTGATGTGAGTGAACATCTCGCGTTGTTAGCGTTAGGTTTTGTGATGTGAGTGAACATCCCGCGTTGTTAGCGTTAGGTTTTGTGATGTGAGTGAACATCTCGCGTTATTAGCGTTAGGTTTTGTGATGTGAGTGAACATCTCGCGTTGTTAGCGTTAGGTTTTGTGATGTGAGTGAACATCTCGCGTTATTAGCGTTAGGTTTTGTGATGTGAGTGAACATCTCGCGTTGTTAGCGTTAGGTTTTGTGATGTGAGTGAACATCTCGCGTTATTAGCGTTAGGTTTTGTGATATGAGTGAACATCCCGCGTTGTTAGCGTTAGATTTTGTGATGTGAGTGAACATCTCGCGTTATTAGCGTTAGGTTTTGTGATGTGAGTGAACATCTCGCGTTGATAGCGTTAGGTTTTGTGATGTGAGTGAACATCTCGAGTTATTAGCGTTAGGTTTTGTGATGTGAGTGAACATCTCGCGTTGTTAGCGTTAGGTTTTGTGATGTGAGTGAACATCTCGAGTTATTAGCGTTAGGTTTTGTGATGTGAGTGAACATCTCGCGTTGTTAGCGTTAGGTTTTGTGATGTGAGTGAACATCTCGAGTTATTAGCGTTAGGTTTTGTGATGTGAGTGAACATCTCGCGTTGTTAGCGTTAGGTTTTGTGATGTGAGTGAACATCTCGAGTTATTAGCGTTAGGTTTTGTGATGTGAGTGAACATCTCGCGTTGTTAGCGTTAGGTTTTGTGATGTGAGTGAACATCTCGAGTTATTAGCGTTAGGTTTTGTGATGTGAGTGAACATCTCGCGTTGTTAGCGTTAGGTTTTGTGATGTGAGTGAACATCTCGCGTTGTTAGCGTTAGGTTTTGTGATGTGAGTGAACATCTCGAGTTATTAGCGTTAGGTTTTGTGATGTGAGTGAACATCTCGCGTTGATAGCGTTAGGTTTTGTGATGTGAGTAAACATCTCGCGTTGTTAGCGTTAGGTTTTGTGATGTGAGTGAACATCTCGCGTTGTTAGCGTTAGGTTTTGTGATGTGGGTGAACATCCCGCTGTTGTTAGCGTTAGGTTTTGTGATGTGAGTGAACATCTCGCGTTGTTAGCGTTAGTTTTTGTGATGTGAGTGAACATCTCGCGTTGTTAGCGTTAGGTTTTGTGATGTGAGTCAACATCCCGCGTTGTTAGCGTTAGTTTTTGTGATGTGAGTGAACATCTCGCGTTGTTAGCGTTAGGTTTTGTGATGTGAGTGAACATCCCGCGTTGTTAGCGTTAGGTTTTGTGATGTGAGTGAACATCTCGCGTTATTAGCGTTAGGTTTTGTGATGTGAGTGAACATCTCGCGTTGTTAGCGTTAGGTTTTGTGATGTGAGTGAACATCTCGCGTTATTAGCGTTAGGTTTTGTGATGTGAGTGAACATCTCGCGTTGTTAGCGTAAGTTTTTGTGATGTGAGTGAACATCTCGCGTTATTAGCGTTAGGTTTTGTGATGTGAGTGAACATCTCGCGTTGTTAGCGTTAGGTTTTGTGATGTGAGTGAACATCTCGCGTTATTAGCGTTAGGTTTTGTGATGTGAGTCAACATCCCGCGTTGTTAGCGTTAGGTTTTGTGATGTGAGTGAACATCTCGCGCGTTGTTAGCGTTAGGTTTTGTGATGTGAGTGAACATCTCGCGTTATTAGCGTTAGGTTTTGTGATGTGAGTGAACATCTCGCGTTATTAGCGTTAGGTTTTGTGATGTGAGTGAACATCTCGCGTTGTTAGCGTTAGGTTTTGTGATGTGAGTGAACATCTCGCGTTATTAGCGTTAGGTTTTGTGATGTGAGTGAACATCTCGCGTTATTAGCGTTAGGTTTTGTGATGTGAGTGAACATCTCGCGTTGTTAGCGTTAGGTTTTGTGATGCGGGTGAACATCCCGCGTTGTTAGCGTTAGGTTTTGTGATGTGAGTGAACATCTCGCGTTGTTAGCGTTAGGTTTTGTGATGTGAGTGAACATCCCGCGTTGTTAGCGTTAGGTTTTGTGATGTGAGTGAACATCTCGCGTTGTTAGCGTTAGGTTTTGTGATGTGAGTGAACATCTCGCGTTGTTAGCGTTAGGTTTTGTGATGCGGGTGAACACCTCGCGTTGTTAGCGTTAGGTTTTGTGATATGAGTGAACATCCCGCGTTGTTAGCGTTAGGTTTTGTGATGTGAGTGAACATCCCGCGTTGTTAGCGTTAGGTTTTGTGATGTGAGCGAACATCTCGCGTTGGTAGCGTTAGGTTTTGTGATGCGGGTGAACATCTCGCGTTGTTAGCGTTAGGTTTTGTGATGTGAGTGAACATCTCGCGTTGTTAGCGTTAGGTTTTGTGATGTGAGCGAACATCTCGCGTTGGTAGCGTTAGGTTTTGTGATGAGGGTGAACATCTCGCGTTGTTAGCGTTAGGTTTTGTGATGCGGGTGAACATCTCGCGTTGTTAGCGTTAGGTTTTGTGATGTGAGTGAACATCTCGCGTTGTTAGCGTAAGGTTTTGTGATGCGGGTGAACATCTCGCGCTGTTAGCGTTAGGTTTTGTGATGCGGGTGAACATCTCGCGTTGTTAGCGTTAGGTTTTGTGATGCGGGTGAACATCTCGCGTTGTTAGCGTTAGGTTTTGTGATGTGAGTGAACATCTCGCGTTGTTAGCGTTAGGTTTTGTGATGCGGGTGAACACCTCGCGTTGTTAGCGATAGGTTTTGTGATATGAGTGAACATCCCGCGTTGTTAGCGTTAGGTTTTGTGATGTAAGTCAACATCTCGCGTTGATAACGTTAGGTTTTGTGATGTAAGTCAACATCCCGCATTGTTAGCGTTAGGCTTGGTGAAGTGAACATATCGCTAGGTTTGATGACGTGAAATAATTCCGGAATGATATTTTGGATCTTTTCAGTTTCGACAACAGATCCTCGACAGCGCGCATCTGGACAGACATCGACCTGCTGGGGAGGCGTGCGAGTTTCAACGTGACGGAGGGCGTGCTTCTCCTGCACGACCTCCTGCCCAGCGACGAGGGCATCTACCGCTGCAGGGTGGACTACCGCAACGCCGCCACCAGCATCAGCAGGACCAACCTCACCGTCATAGGTCAGCTTGGGTCCGGTCGAGCGAGCAATATTTCTACCGTCCCTGCATAATTTTTATCTATGGACAATTTGCTTACTTCACTTTCAGCTCGGGTCCGGTCGAGCGAGCGATATTTTTACCGTCCCTGCATAATTTTTGCTTATGGACAATTTGCTTACGTCACTATCAGCTCGGGTCCAGTCGAGCGAGCGATGTTTACTCGCCTCTACCGTCCCTGCACAACTTTTGCTTATGGACACTTTGCTTCCGTCACTTCCGTCACAGATCTCGTTCAGTTGAATTACGATTTGCCAGTAGAATCACCTCATGTCTACGAAAGTTTGAGACCATTACTTGAAATATAAGACAACAGCAAGTCTTGAATCAGGTAAAATGGACGATATGAACAGTATTTTGTTGCCTGTATGTAATAAGGAGTGGGGAAACATTGCCGTTTTAATTCAGAGATGGATATAGATCTCGAGAGCCACTAAATTATATCATTCCAGATACATATTGACGATGATTTCTTCCGTGGTCTCTGATACAAGAAATTAATGATCTTCGACAACATTCCAATAACCTGACTATTGCATCGAGTAGGCAGTCTCACTTGTTTTGCGTAATAAAGTCAAAAGATCTTTTCTTTTACATGTCTTGACACGCAGTCTCGATAAATAGTCAACGCGTTATTGAAACTATGACGACATAGTAAGTCATTTAAAAAAACAATAATTAATCAAATTGCCATGTCTGTTTGGTTGATCATTTTTAACTTTTGGCAAAGAATCTTGGTTACACGTGTTAAACATTTACGCCTGAGCCTCACTTTACCGACAATATTTAATGAGTATATCCTATAAAAATGATAGTAAAGAAAGCAATGAAACTCCCTAGGACACGTCCTCACTGCCACGAGGCGCGCTCAGTTGAAGAGGGAATAATGTCGTACGCTACGCCTGCCCAAAACTTCCACCTAATTTATCATTTCTGACCTATTTAATAATTCACAAATTCACAAGGGAAAGGCGTAATATAAAATGAAAACAGTAAAAATTTTCACAGAAGTCTGTTTTTTCCAGTCGATCATCATATAAGCCCCCTTTAAATCAAACCTATTCAATAAAAATATAATTCACAAATTCACAAACTAAGGACGCAACATAAAATAAAAACGGTAAAAATTTTCACATAAGTGTATTTTTTCAGTCGATCATCATATAAGCCTCCTTTAAATTAACACGTCATATGACGTACGACCGTGTATTTAACTGATGGCTTTAGTTACCCGGAGTTGTGGGGCTCATGTCCTGTCCGCTTTTGTTGAGTTGCATTTCTGTAGATGCGGAGGGTGAGCGCAGGCAACCACCGGCTGACAGCTGCTGCCTCCGCATTTCGTCTGCGAGTTGGAGGGAAGTTTGGTCATTTTGTGCCAGTTCCGAGATGGGCTTCATGCAACGTGTGGCGTTCAGAAAATCCTATTTAAATAGTGTATTCTTGAGGGGTATTCGAATATAAACGTTTTCGCCTTGTACACTTTAGTCCTTGATTATTCGGAGTTACTGCATATTCCAGCAGGAAAATTTCTTCTGTTTTTTTCTTGTTGCTGTGTTCTTGTTGCTGTGTTCTTGTACAGGGTTTTTCTTTTCACTTTCAGGAAATTCTACATTATTGGACCCAAATCCAATAATGTCAAATCTACCGTATTACCTATAGGGTAATTCATCAAATATCGAACTGAACTGATTATCGAACAACTTTGAAAATATGCGCGTAATAAATTTCGTAAGCATCCAAACTTGCACAGTGCCGGTGATCTTACATCTAAAACTCCTATTTTAGTGATAAGAACTCATTTCTGTGAGCTGCAAACTGCTACCAGCTGTTACGAACACATTTTCTGTACGACCCTTACAAATTGGTCATATTTTTTCACTTGAAAAATCTTACGCACCTCGGGAAAATTGCGACGGTTTAACTGTTGTTGTGCCAACGTCAACCTCCCGTCATAACTAGAGAGTAGTGTTGCCAAATGGCGTTCTGTTGCTGTATTTTTTTCTTTCCCGATAAAAACATGATAATTATTCCATGTTCGACATTCAGTTCCTATTTCATGTCAGTATTAAATACTGAACAAAGGTGTTCGAATCAAAATTCCTTAAAAATCATGAATTTATGCCTCGAACAAGGCTTTTCGATTCTTAATTCTTTTAAATAACTGAATCGATCTATTGAACGCCTGTTTCATTTCCTTAAAATATTGTATTAACGCTTGATAATAACATTGAATAGTTGAAGATGGCGACCAATCAGCTGCAGGTGTTCCAAGGCCCTCAAGATCATCAATGATTCGTCTGGCTACATTTACTGATGATCAATCCCTTGCCAAGAAAACTAATGCAAGCATCAATAATAATTCATTGACGAGTGCTCTACACTCTACTCCAAAAAAAGGTCACACAGGTTGATGATCACAATGATGGTTCAACAAGCACTGCAAATGAAACATCGACATCATATTCAAATTTTGATAACTCTCCATTCAAATGCTTCCTGAAAATAAGTAATGAGACAGTTATATCAAACAAACAAAACAAACATCGGCATCATTGGGATGCTTTATTTTCAATCAAGCCTGATAGAAATGATCTTAAGCATTGGTTTTTCAAATGTCTTATAACTAACACTATACATAGGACACCATGACGGTTCCCCCGTAAAGCTGGTACCCATTTCCGAAACCTGGGTCGAGTGGGGTATTGTGCTTGAGCTTTCCATTATACCCAAAGGGGAAAATCGCAGCGCCAGCGCCGGGATACGAACCCGCGACTCCTATATACAAGTCCGATCCCTTAACCGCTGTGCCACCGCGAGCACTTCCAAGAAAATCCAGTGCACCAAAGAAAAAAAAGAAAGAAAAACGTTTATTTTTCAAGTGGCCACATGAGATACATGTCAACATATTGGGTTTTAAAAAGTTTCTTAATATAGGACGTCCTAAAACAAAAGTTCCATACGAGAAGTACTAATTGACAAACCATCAGAGGTGTACAAATAGAAAAGCCGTACGAGGCATAATAATTGACAAACTATACGAGGTGTGCTAATAGACAAACTATCAGAGGTGTACAAATAGATAGACCATACGAGGCATATTAATGGACAAAATATACGAGGCGTATTAATAGACAAACCATACGTGGCATGCTAATACTCTCAAAAAAGTTCCATACGAGAACTAATTGGCAAACCATCCTGTTCGGATCAAAATTCTTGTTCGATTCATGTTCGATATTGATGAAATTATGTTATTAAAGAATTCGATTTTTAGAACAATAAATAAATTTCAACAATCTACGTTGTCTTTAAAGCGACATCACAGAACAAGAAAACAACTGTTCAAGGATAATCTTGAGGCCCGCAACAGTTATTCAGAGCAAAAATTACCGATTTATGAAAGTTGTTTCTAGACACACGTGGTTTCTGTTCGATATTTGATGAATTACCCTATGTGGCAATGAAATTATAAAATCGTTGCAAGATTAAATTGAACATTGACCCAAAAGTTTATTCGGAGAAGAGTTAGTTTAGACAAGAGTTAGTTAGCTTGGACAAAAGTTAGTTAGTTTGGACATGAGTTGGTTAGTTTGGACAAGAGTTGGTTAGTTTGGACATGAGTTGGTTAGTTTGGACAAGAGTTGGTTAGTTTAGACAAGAGTTAGAGTAAATCTGAAGGATATTTCAGTTATCGATTTTATAAATTTCGATGCCTAATCATAGCTAATTAGTTGATCGAAATAAACAAGTTTTCTTCTATGCACTTTCCGTCTCAAATGAGTATTTTATTAGTTATAGCGGTAAATGACTTACCGCAACTCCAGTGTTTGAAGCAGCAAGTAATTCAAGGAGCACGTCGGACAGCAACACTGCAATGCGCACTCGCTTCCAGCGCGATCGTCATTAAAGACGAAACCAAACCTACCGCTATACCTCATTAAATACTCATATGACGAAAAAAGTGCATAGAAGAAAAGTTGTTTATTTCGATGTTATTACCATGATTCAAACAACAAAAATTCGAAAATCGATGAGTAGCTGTTTATTCGAGCGCATTCGTCATCAAAGACGAAACCAAACTTACCGCTATAAATCGTAAAATACTCATTTGAGACGGAAAGTGCATAGAAGAAAACTTGTTTATTTTGATTCAATTAATTAGGTTCAGGCACGAAAAAGTGGCAAATCGATAACTGAAATATCCTTCAGATATACCTGAGTTGGTTAGTTCGGACAAGAGTTGGTTAGTTCGGACAAGAGTTGGTTAGTTCGGACAAGAGTTGGTTAGTTCGGACAAGAGTTGGTAGTTCGGACAAGAGTTGGTTAGTTCGGACAAGAGTTGGTTAGTTCGGACAAGAGTTGGTTAGTTCGGACAAGAGTTGGTTAGTTCGGACAAGAGTTGGTTAGTTCGGACAAGAGTTGGTTAGTTCGGACAAGAGTTGGTTAGTTCGGACAAGAGTTGGTTAGTTCGGACAAGAGTTGGTTAGTTCGGACAAGAGTTGGTTAGTTCGGACAAGAGTTGGTTAGTTCGGACAAGAGTTGGTTAGTTCGGACAAGAGTTGGTTAGTTCGGGCAAGAGTTGGTTAGTTCGGACAAGAGTTGGTTAGTTCGGACAAGAGTTGGTTAGTTCGGACAAGAGTTGGTTAGTTCGGACAAGAGTTGGTTAGTTCGGACAAGAGTTGGTTAGTTCGGACAAGAGTTGGTTAGTTCGGACAAGAGTTGGTTAGTTTGGACAAGAGTTGGTTAGTTTGGACAAGAGTTGGTTAGTTTGGACAAGAGTTGGTCAGTTTGGACAAGAGTTGGTCAGTTTGGACAAGAGTTGGTCAGTTTGGACAAGAGTTGGTCAGTTTGGACAAGAGTTGGTCAGTTTGGACAAGAGTTGGTCAGTTTGGACAAGAGTTGGTCAGTTTGGACAAGAGTTGGTCAGTTTGGACAAGAGTTGGTCAGTTTGGACAAGAGTTGGTCAGTTTGGACAAGAGTTGGTCAGTTTGGACAAGAGTTGGTCAGTTTGGACAAGAGTTGGTCAGTTTGGACAAGAGTTGGTCAGTTTGGACAAGAGTTGGTCAGTTTGGACAAGAGTTGGTCAGTTTGGACAAGAGTTGGTCAGTTTGGACAAGAGTCGGTCAGTTTGGACAAGAGTTGGTCAGTTTGGACAAGAGTCGGTCAGTTTGGACAAGAGTTGGTCAGTTTGGACAAGAGTTGGTCAGTTTGGACAAGAGTTGGTCAGTTTGGACAAGAGTTGGTCAGTTTGGACAAGAGTTGGTCAGTTTGGACAAGAGTTGGTCAGTTTGGACAAGAGTTGGTCAGTTTGGACAAGAGTTGGTCAGTTTGGACAAGAGTTGGTCAGTTTGGACAAGAGTTGGTCAGTTTGGACAAGAGTTGGTCAGTTTGGACAAGAGTTGGTCAGTTTGGACAAGAGTTGGTCAGTTTGGACAAGAGTTGGTCAGTTTGGACAAGAGTTGGTCAGTTTGGACAAGAGTTGGTCAGTTTGGACAAGAGTTGGTCAGTTTGGACAAGAGTTTGTCAGTTTGGACAAGAGTTGGTCAGTTTGGACAAGAGTTGGTCAGTTTGGACAAGAGTTGGTCAGTTTGGACAAGAGTTGGTCAGTTTGGACAAGAGTTGGTCAGTTTGGACAAGAGTTGGTCAGCTTGGACAAGAGTTGGTCAGCTTGGACAAGAGTTGGTCAGCTTGGACAAGAGTTGGTCAGCTTGGACAAGAGTTGGTCAGCTTGGACAAGAGTTGGTCAGTTTGGACAAGAGTTGGTCAGTTTGGACAAGAGTTGGTCAGTTTGGACAAGAGTTGGTCAGTTTGGACAAGAGTTGGTCAGTTTGGACAAGAGTTGGTCAGTTTGGACAAGAGTTGGTCAGTTTGGACAAGAGTTGGTCAGTTTGGACAAGAGTTGGTCAGTTTGGACAAGAGTTGGTCAGTTTGGACAAGAGTTGGTCAGTTTGGACAAGAGTTGGTCAGTTTGGACAAGAGTTGGTCAGTTTGGACAAGAGTTGGTCAGTTTGGACAAGAGTTGGTCAGTTTGGACAAGAGTTGGTCAGTTTGGACAAGAGTTGGTCAGTTTGGACAAGAGTTGGTCAGTTTGGACAAGAGTTGGTCAGTTTGGACAAGAGTTTGTTAGTTTGGACAAGAGTTGGTCAGTTTGGACAAGAGTTGGTCAGTTTGGACAAGAGTTGGTCAGTTTGGACAAGAGTTGGTCAGTTTTGACAAGAGTTGGTCAGTTTGGACAAGAGTTGGTCAGTTTGGACAAGAGTTGGTCAGTTTGGACAAGAGTTGGTTAGTTTGGACAAGAGTTGGTTAGTTTGGACAAGAGTTGGTTAGTTTGACAAGAGTTGGTTAGTTTGGACAAGAGTTGGTTAGTTTGGACAAGAGTTGGTTCATATGACTGTTAGTACAGGCAAACTTAGAACGAACTTTATGAGGGTCAATTCAGTTGGGGCAACTTAGGATAACTATGTTAGATTTTTAGGGGCCAAGGAGTTTCAGTTTGGACGCACGGTGCTGCGGCTGCTATGGAAGCTCTATGTCAGTTTCAACAAGCGAAAAAAGACAAACAATGGTCATCAATGTTGCCCCCGAAATTCAGCCAAATACGTGACGAACATTCCCCCCACGACTACGTTTGGCGTTTGAATTCATGGTTTAGTGCAAAGCCATCCCTTCAGCTGACGTGCAAGCAACGATTCCTGCCTCGCCTTAAAAAACCTTCGCTATTTCAGAGTATTTGCCTTCATTTACTTGCATTTGGACATGTTCCGTCTTTTAGAATGCTTGTAAAACCTATCAGCAGCAGCAACTTTTGTTGTAGTGCGGGTCGCTCTGCTCCACTAGTGGCACTAACAGGAACTGCGTCCGAATATCGGGCAAATGGAGCACTTGCGCACTAGTTGAAATCCGAGCCTATGTGACACCTTCCCCCCCCCCCCCCTCTTCTGTCCACAGTGCCCCCCAACACCCCCCTCATAGAAGACGGTCTGGGGAGAGCAGCAGCGGACGGCCTGCCCACCTACAGCGAGGGCGAGCCGCTGAGTCTGGTGTGCACAGTGCGGGGAGGTGAGTGGGTATTGCCGGCTGTGTACTGTGCGGGGAGGTGAGTAGGTATTGCCGGCTGTGTACTGTGCAGGGAGGTGAGTAGGTATTGCCGGCTGTGTACTGTGCGGGGAGGTGAGTGGGTATTGCCGGCTGTGTACTGTGCGGGGAGGTGAGTAGGTATTGCCGACTGTGTACTGTGCAGGGAGGTGAGTAGGTATTGCCGGTTGTGTACTGTGCGGGGAGGTGAGTAGGTATTGCCGGCTGTGTACTGTACGGGGAGGTGAGTAGGTATTGCCGGTTGTGTACTGTGCAGGGAGGTGAGTAGGTATTGCCGGCTGTGTACTGTGCAGGGAGGTGAGTAGGTATTGCCGGCTGTGCACTGTGCGGGGAGGTGAGTGGGTATTGCCGGCTGTGTTCCGTGCGGGGAGGTGAGTGTGCAGTTTACTGCAGGTGCTGTGTGGACAGCTTGGAACGGTTCACACTCGTCAAAATTCCTTTCACTTGTCCAACGCAGCAGACAGTGGTTGGGTGTAGATTAAAGTATCGTTTCATTCTGCCGCACATACACAAGAAGGTTACGTCATTACTTTATAAGATGTTGACTACGTAGTATGTTAGTTGCGCTTTTCCATACCGGTATATGCATAACAATTAAATTATTCAACTAACTTTTTTCTAAACTGATTTCAGCGCACAGGTTAAAAGGGTATCATGTAATTGCATTTTTCCCTACATCTTAGAAAGGATAGAAATACAAGTGTATTCGAGCAGTAAAACCGGTTTTTCAATTTCGCTTCTCACAACCGAATAGACCGACCGTAGCAACCGTACAAACGTTATCAGGGTGTTAAAAAACATCGTTTGTCGCGACTTTTACAAAAACTGCTGATTGATTTTGACGTGGGCATCTCTCGAGATGAGACTAAGCAAGGTTCGGTCAGAAAATGGGACCGTAAAACTTGTCTCAAAGCTTTAAGTTTGCCAGGCTATGAAGTTCGCTGTCAAAGGACTTGTTCCCGCTGCGATCTGCTCAGAAGTGTGTTTTTTTTCATGGCGCAGGCCCTTGATCAATCAATTCGGTCAAGTTCAAGGCTGTTGATATTTATAAATGATTGCAATAGGTTTTCCTCGAAAATTTGAAAGAAAATGTGATCCTACTGTAGCGTGAGGCCTACCACCATATTTCGCCTTTCCAGGTGCAGTTTGAGATGTACAAATTGTTTATCGCTAAATTAAATGTATGGAAATGAGTAATATTCATTAGTAACCTAACCTAACTTGACATTACCCTTACAGTACTAGCTATGAATAGATCTTATGCTATAGGGCGGTATACCTACGCTATAGCAGCACCGAAAGACTAATGTTCATAAACAGTCGAGGGATAGTGTTGTCTTTTTTCCTGCTTCATAGTCCCCCATTGAAAAGTTTGCTCTCAGATCAAGAACCATTTACAGTTTTCCGCTCTAAGATTGCTGCATTGGAGCGATTCCGTTTCGTTGAACAATAAAATTCTATTGGAACTTTTGAATTTTGCACGAGCCTATTCATGGATGCAGCCGTTCGATCTGAGCTCTTTGATCTGCCTCCTAAAAACGATCATTTTTTGTACTTTTTCCTCTTGGTAGAAACGAAAAGCATTTCTAGGGTAGATTGCGCTACATCGGATGCTGTTGAACGGATTCTATTCAATATGCTCATTAATATTGATGAGGCTTCCTAATAATTAATTACGCTTGAGTTTTAGACCGTGAAGAGGAATCCTCACTTTTAAGCTTCCGTCAAGTGCTCACTCAGTGTTGTGCACGGCAATCTTGTTTACAGGCAGATTATGAACTATCATTAACTCTTTGCTGCGACTCCCTTTTCTCTGGTTTGAACTTCAGAACAAGGCCCATTTTTTTTTAAAACAAGTTTTGCCGAATTGTATGGTTTCATATGTTGGAAACATTGCTGTTACTTTCCATACATGAGAATTGACTGAGCTAGCTGTCATTTTCATTTTGGCTGAAATACTCACGAACGCTTGCGATTCATTGTAGTTTCCCTTGCTAGCAGACGCTACTTTTAAAGAACCAAGTCCGTAAAAGGTAACAAGTTTGACAGTTGCTGTAGCGAGTACGAAGGCTTGAGGGCCGGAGCCCAACCTGACAGTGTTGAAATCAGTATCAAGTCCCAATAGTAAGAACGAGTAGCAAAAATCTGTCGGATGATCGGATAATCAAGCTGAGGAAATTCAAGTGAAAATAACCTTTTGAAGAATTTAAAAAACAAGAAATAACATGACAAATTTTGAAGCTGTGTTGGCATTTTACGAAATAGTCCACTCCACCAACATCGCTTGATACGGAATATATTATTTCTTAATCTGCGCGCATAGTACGTTTACTTGCGATGTTTTCGCAACTGTTATTTTGTGTGCCAACAAATATGTTTTCATTTTCTTTTAAATTTTCACAAATGTATCTATGTAAATCGTAACTTTTGTCAAAGAATACCTTATTAGTATTCTTGACCACCGGTGGTACACGTGGTGGTTAACGTGTTAATCATACCTTGATACCACTTTTGGTTCCCCAACTCGCACAACTGACACAAAACCTGGCCACACACTCCCAGGGGGACTATGTGAGGGCCCGAGCTAAAGGTTAGGTAGGCTTCCTCTTTGTTTAAAATAGAATAGGTTTTTGTTTTACTACGGCCCATCTTTTTTCGGTTCACTGCTATCCTGTTTTTCAGCACCTGCTACTTTCTTCAACTTTTTCTTGTTTCATGATCTTCTTTTTTAGCTTACTGTTTCTGAGCACCTTGTGCATAGATTCCACGTTCCCTCGACTCCATACTAAATGGCGCCTTCCTCCTTCCTATATAATAATAGTAATTTATTAATAATATAATGTAACATATAATATGTAATATATATAATATAATATAATACATAATATAAGATATAATATAATACATAATATGATACATAATATAATATAATATAACATATAATATAATATAATATAATATAATATAACATATTATAATATGACAATATTATAATAATAATAATAATAATAATAATAATAATAACCTCGCCACACAGGCCGGCCGCCGCCCAGCGTGCGCTGGTACCTCGGAGCGACACTCATGGACGACTCCTACGAGGCGCAGGAGCCCGGCGTCACCACCAACAGCCTGCACGTGCAGGCCGTCGACCGCAGGCTGGCTTCTGCCGATCTGCGCTGCGTGGCGGCCGTGCCGCAGGCCATGCCCGTACACGCTGCTGTCTCCCTCAGCCTCAACCGTGAGTGTTTCTCTTGCTGCTGTAGGCCATTCTGTGTAGCAGGTCATTGCAGGTCATGCCTCTACAGGCCGCCGTCTCCTTCAGCTTGAAATGTGAGTGTCTCTCTTGCTGCTATAGGCCATTGCAGGCCATGCCTGTACACGCCAAAACAGGAGCTGGCTTCATGTATTTTGCCCGCAAGCCAGCCTGCCCTGTTTTGCCCGCAAGCCAGCCTGCCCTGTTTTGCCCGCAAGCCAGCCTGCCCTGTTTTGCCCGCAAGCCAGCCTGCCTTGTTTTGCCCGCAAGCCAGCCTGCCCTGTTTTGCCCGCAAGCCAGCCTGCCCTGTTTTGCCCGCAAGCCAGCCTGCCCTGTTTTGCCCGCAAGCCAGCCTGCCCTGTTTTGCCCGCAAGCCAGCCTGCCCTGTTTTGCCCGCAAGCCAGCCTGCCCTGTTTTGCCCGCAAGCCAGCCTGCCCTGTTTTGCCCGCAAGCCAGCCTGCCCTGTTTTGCCCGCAAGCCAGCCTGCCCTGTTTTGCCCGCAAGCCAGCCTGCCCTGTTTTGCCCGCAAGCCAGCCTGCCCTGTTTTGCCCGCAAGCCAGCCTGCCCTGTTTTGCCCGCAAGCCAGCCTGCCCTGTTTTGCCCGCAAGCCAGCCTGCCCTGTTTTGCCCGCAAGCCAGCCTGCCCTGTTTTGCCCGCAAGCCAGCCTGCCCTGTTTTGCCCGCAAGCCAGCCTGCCCTGTTTTGCCCGCAAGCCAGCCTGCCCTGTTTTGCCCGCAAGCCAGCCTGCCCTGTTTTGCCCGCAAGCCAGCCTGCCCTGTTTTGCCCGCAAGCCAGCCTGCCCTGTTTTGCCCGCAAGCCAGCCTGCCCTGTTTTGCCCGCAAGCCAGCCTGCCCTGTTTTGCCCGCAAGCCAGCCTGCCCTGTTTTGCCCGCAAGCCAGCCCTGTTTTGCCTCGATCAAGTCTGCCTCACGGGAAATCAGTTGCCGCAGACACGCTCCAATGCCGCCAGTTTACGCTTGTCTTTTCTGCGCAGAGGCAACGATGGCTTCCCTTTCTTCCACGGCGATTTACCGCGGCTGTCATAATAAGAAATTATATTCTTATTTGAATGAGAAAGTTCCAGAGAAAGCTCGTTGGAGACTCGTTTGAAAACAATCAAGAAATGTTGCATGTTCGTGACATTCGGCTAGAATCGTTCTTCGAAGGAAAACTTAGATGCATCTTCCCAATCCTTACGTCGCATTTTCTTCCCAGAACGTTATTTTGGTACCAGGTATATAAAATGGAACTTTCAGAAGACAAGCGTGAAAGAAAAAGTTTGTGTTCTGACCTGTGCGACTTTGGTGGTACTGAAACTTTGGAAATACTGAACGCTTCGCGAAAGGGTGGAGCCACTGCGGAATGTTTGTGGTTGTTTTTCGTGGTCATAGAATCTGTGGGGCAGCTGTGGTATGTGAAGGTCAGGTGTGGTATGTGGGGGGCAAGTGTGGTACGTAGGGGAAGGTCATGGGCGTGGAAGTATATTATATGCAGTTTTACCAGAGGTGCAGGCAGCAGCAATGAAGGCGGGCAGTGGGTGAGAGCAGGCAACCCTCACCGAAGCCAGCTCAAGCTGCTCAGCTGCAGTTGCTCGTGAGTGGCAGACTTGCTAATGAGAAGCTTAATGAGAGCTCACCACCCGCACGCAGCCGCCCGTCGCTCTCTTTAATTAGCGAGTTCTAAAGAATTCTGACTTATGTCAAGTGCCCGTCGGTTCGATGATATCAAGTGAGCCCAATTCGTGTACCTCAATCACTGCACTCCCTCCTGCAGTGAGCTAATTGCTCGTCATTTACAATAAAACCAAAACAAATCTGTCCGTCTTTTGATTAGCCATTGAATAAAGTTTAAATATATAATATATTAGCCATTGAATGAACTTTAAACCTATAATATATTAGCCATTGAATGAAGTTTAACTTAAAATATGAAACAGTTAGACTTCACCTGCATCGCCTAAGTAAGGCGTACAAACTGAGCAAGTAGGTTCCGCACACGCTGTTGGCGGTCCACGAGAGACAACGAGCGGCAGACTGCGCGCTGCTTTCTCGCCACCGTCCCGCATCCTTATTCATTCGAGTGCTTACCAGTGATGAAAAGCGGGTTCTGTACGAAACTCCCAAGCGTCCCTGACATTGGTTATCACCTCAGGATGCTATCCCTCACACCGCAGGACTGCCTATGCACCCACGCAAGATCATGTTATGTTTTTGGTGGACAAGTCGTCAAGTGGTTCATTATGAGCTGCTACCAACGGGCCAAACGGTCACTGGAGACCTGTACTTGCAGCAATAGGAACATGTGCAACAGGCAATGCGCCAGAAGGAGCCAGCACTGGTGAATCGTCAAGGTGTGCTTTTCCTCCATGACAACGACAGGCCGCATGTCGCGCTAGTGGTCAGGGATACTATACAGATCGAAGCTTGGGTGGGAGACTTGTGCTATCCACCTTATTCACCAGACCTTGCGCAATCCGATAGCCCCCTCTTCCAGTCCCTGGGAAATCATCGTGGAAAATCCTTCCCAAATGAAGTAGAGTTGAGCAAAGCCCTCACGGACTTCTTTGCGTCAAAAACCCCAAGTTTTACCACAAGGAGATTGAACGGCTATAGACGCGTTGGCAGAAGGTGCAGGATGCCGATGGTCCACACTGAGAAACAGTTTTCTTTTTTTGTCTTTAACAGCACACAAAACTTTTTTAGTTTCCTTGTATTTCCCCTGACTGCCATAACACGCAGTCCCTGCAAGGTTAACATCGGCATCTTTGGAATGCTTTATTTCCAATCAAGCCTGATACACATGATCTTAGCATTGGTTTTTCAAATGTCTTATAACTAACCCTATATATAGGACACCATGACGGTTCCCCCGTAAAGCCGGTACCCATTTCCGACACCTGGGTTGAGTGGGGTATTGTGCTTGAGCTTTCCCTTATACCCAACAGGGAAAATCTCCGCGCCAGCGCCGGGATACGAACCCGCGACTCCAACATACCAGACCGATCCCTTAACCACTGTACCACGGAGAGCACTTATTTCAGTCTCTGCAATCACACATTGCCGCTCTCATAAAGATTAAATTAATGTCTTGTCAGCGTACTACTCACCACTGTGTTGTTCTTAGACACCATGAGCCTCCCTCGACTGTGGTGCTGCTGCTGCTGCTGCTGCTGCTGCTGCTGCTGCTGCTGCTGCTGCTGCTGCTGCATGCAGCTTTGGCCTGAGTGTTGCCTGCTCTCACCCACTGCCCGCCTTCATTGCTGCTGCCTGCAGCCTCGGTGTTACGAACTCTATTCCTCATCGATGTACGTATTATTCGTTGGCCAATTTTCAAGAGGCAATTCTTTCCTTCATTATTTCTCGTCATTTTCTCGTCGCTTTCATTTTCTTTCGGTTAATGGTCGAGACAGAAGGCCTCAATTATTCTATTTTATTAGTATTAAAAATCGAAATAGACTGAGACTTTTCAATGTCATTAGTTGTAATTAAACATGATATTATAGCAAATCGAATAGGGCCTCATTAAGGTAATTGACGACACTGTTACAACGTAAATTTATGTTATAATGATGACGTCCTTCAAATAGCAATGGATTACACATTCGGATAGTGATTGACTTGCGATGTACATGTCGTATTAAAGAATCTAGATGATCGTGACACCATCAAATCTCAGAAACTACTCTAATCTGTCAGAAGATACAGTTACCGGAAATCGCATCGTGATCTCAAAATAAGCAGGTGAAGCCTTCATTACTTGACCATTAATACATTGATAATTACGATAAGCACATTTTATATGAGGTGAAGCCTCCGCGGAATCATTTAGTTTGCAACATACAGAACATTTAACTCATCAATAAACCTAGCGCAATACATTTTGGGTACAGAATCTAGACCTAACACGCGAAGCAAAGTGGCTTGAAGTTACGGTATGAAATACATTAGGATACTTAGCTCAGTCATGGATAGCGCATATGAGTCAACACACGACTCATTGAATAACCAGTGAATGACAAGTGAATAACCAGTGAATAACAGTGAACACCCTCACTGCCTGGCTGGCTTGCCAGGATAGCGAGGTAGGAGAGCACAAGCAGACACGACCGTGATTCTCGATCGCTGGCCAGCTAATGCCGGGCCATCGCCTACCAAGCGTAGGAGTCTGAGACGCCGTTCGCATTGAGAACAAACATGTTCTTATAGACAATGCTCTACATTAGTGATTTCAATCGGAAATGGCAAGTGTGGTCATATAATTAGAAGAGAATAGATTTACAATTGGATGACAGTTAATTTACCCAGAGTAAATAAGATCCTAAGTCTCTAAGGAAGGGAAAGAATATACGTTGATCAACGGAAACATTTGGCAGCCCGGCAAGCTGTCGATGCCTCGTGACGTGTCGCTCGTAGAGGGTGTGTTGGTGCGACTTTCAAGCGATGGGGATGATGTCACTGTTGAATGCGACGGTTGGTAGAGCTGAAGACGACGGTTGACGATGTCTAGGCGAAGATGTGGAGACCAGAATATGCAGTCCTTATTGACGAGAAGACATTTCTATGGAAGTCAGTCTTTTCGAGGAAATTTCAGTCGCTAGCTAGGCAGACTTTTTCTTCTTAACGCTCATTCAAACACAGCGTAGAGTAGTCACAGTAGAACTATGACATCGGCCTGAGTGTTGCCTGCTCTCATCCACTGCCCGCCTTCATTGCTGCTGCCTGCAGCCTCGGCCTGAGTGTTGCCTGCTCCCACCCACTGCCCGCCTTCATTGCTACTGCCTGCAGCCTCGGCCTGAGTGTTGCCTGCTCTCACCCACTGCCCGCCTTCATTGCTGCTGCCTGCAGCGTCGGTCTGAGTGTTGCCTGCTCTCACCCACTGCCGCCTTCATTATTATTGCCTGCAGCGTCGGCCTGAGTGTTGCCTGCTCTCACCCACTGCCCGCCTTCATTATTGTTGCCTGCAGCCTCAGCCTGAGGGCTGCTGCACTCACCCACTGCCTGCCTTCATTGCTGCTGCCTGCAGCCTCGGCCTGAGTGTTGCCTGCTCTCACCCACTGCCCGCCTTCATTGCTGCTGCCTGCAGCCTCAGCCTGAGTGTTGCCTGCTCTCACCCACTGCCCGCCTTCATTGCTGCTGCCTGCAGCCTCGGCCTGAGTGTTGCCTGCTCTCACCTACTGCCCGCCTTCATTGCTGATGCCTGCAGCCTCGGCCTGAGTGTTGCCTGCTCTCACTCACTGCCCGCCTTCATTGCTGCTGCCTGCAGCCTCGGCCTGAGTGTTGCCTGCTCTCACCCACTGCCCGCCTTCATTACTGATGCCTGCAGCCTCGGCCTGAGTGTTGCCTGCTCTCACCCACTGCCCGCCTTCATTACTGATGCCTGCAGCCTCTGCCTGAGTGTTGCCTGCTCTCACTCACTGCCCGCCTTCATTGCTGCTGCTGCCTGCAGCCTCGGCCTGAGTGTTGCCTGCTCTCACCCACTGCTCGCCTTCATTACTGATGCCTGCAGCCTCAGCCTGGCTCTGGCATTGGCAAGGTTCCCTAGCTTTAGGCCTTTATCATTCCACCGTTACATCAGCTGTCACCAATTTATTTCTCTTTTTGACATAAGTCGCATACTGCTTTAAGACTCATTTCACTTTTTAAGGTCTCTCACAGTCAATCAAACAATTGATAAATTCACTGCAACCACCCGCATTGGAATGCAGGAAACCAGTAATTTTAGCAAATACTTGGGAGCATTTTAATTTATATTTGGATGGCCTTATTTCATTTAAGCATACATTTAGATTTTAGTTTGCGATAGTGTTGAACGTGCATCTCCGGTTGTCTCATAACAAAGAGGTAATTAAGCCACTCAGGGAAACGTCAAGAGCTTTATTGCAAAGACAAACTGCACTGCTAACACGCGCAAGCGAAGGGAATTTATCGGACGAAGCACCATGCTCTTTCTAAATACATTCAGGACGCTCATAATTAGTTAGTCGCTGTATGCATTCCACAGGTGCCAAGAATCATCAGTAATGCATGAGATCCATGCGGTTATCTCCAAATTGCCGACATTATGAAACTCGATGTTATTAAATTTTCCTTGCAATTGAAGAATTATTGAGCACGAGTTCCCCCATGTGCAATTGCGAAGCCGCTTCTAATTTCTGTTCAAAGGTAAACGTTAAAGCGATATGTCTTGCACATGTATTTTCAACGATTGTTCGGTTTGTTGGGGATGAAAATTATTATTATTATATATTGTTAATAATAATTGTTACTGTTCTGTATCACTATATACTTATTATTACGGTAATAAAACCGTACTGCATTATTATGATTATATACTGTTTGATACTGTAGTAGAAGTAGTATGCCTTACTGAGGCGCAGCAGACAGTAGAAGAGTTTCGTGCCCTGTCACTCTGATATCTACACGCTTCGCTCCTCGACTGCACTAGCTGACTGCAACCTTCACCTAGCTTCGGAAGAAAAAATGGATGTTTTTTCCAATCAAGCCTGATACATATCATCACCCACTGAACAGAACAAGGCCCATTTTTTTTAAAACAAGTTTTGCCGAATTGTATGGTTTCATATGTTGGAAACATTGCTGTTACTTTCCATACATGAGAATTGACTGAGCTCGCTGTCATTTTCATTTTGGAAATCCCATACATTGGGATTTTCAAATGCCTTGTAAGTTATAACTATAACTCCCGGACGCAATGACCGTTATCCCCGGTCAAGCCGGTTCCCAATTCCGACACCTGGGTAAGGTGAGAATTATGGCTGAGTTCTTCCTTTCCCCAAAGGGGAGAATCATCGAGTGGCACTGCCGGGATTCAAACTGTCGACTCTTCCCGTGTAAGGCGCGCGCTCTTAGCACTCGGCCACGGTGACCACAATTCGAACGCAATTGTCACGAACAAACTTTTTGTGATGGGAACAGGTAGGGCTATACATTGAAAGTTAACTCGTAGAAATATTCAAGTTCCTTATTTAATTAATTAGGTACTAACTCCTCAACCAAATCTCTATAAAATAACTCAACTCATTAGAATAAAAAGTACACACAAAGGCATAGAAGTGCATTCTTTGGAGTGACATGGCAACTTTATGGCTGGGCAGCCATTGTATAATAGAGGCGCGAGGCAGATGGAGATAGAGGAGCGGGGCAGACGGAGATAGAGGAGCAAGGCAGACGGAGATAGAGGAGCGAGGCAGACGGAGATAGAGGAGCGAGGCAGACGGAGATAGAGGAGCGAGGCAGACGGAGATAGAGGAGCGAGGCAGACGGAGATAGAGGAGCGAGGCAGACGGAGATAGAGGAGCGAGGCAGACGGAGATAGAGGAGCGAGGCAGACGGAGATAGAGGAGCGAGGCAGACGGAGATAGAGGAGCGAGGCAGACGGAGATAGAGGAGCGAGGCAGACGGAGATAGAGGAGCGAGGCAGACGGAGATAGAGGAGCGAGGCAGACGGAGATAGAGGAGCGAGGCTGACGGAGATAGAGGAGCGAGGCTGACGGAGATAGAGGAGCGAGGCTGACGGAGATAGAGGAGCGAGGCTGACGGAGATAGAGGAGCGAGGCTGACGGAGATAGAGGAGCGAGGCTGACGGAGATAGAGGAGCGAGGCTGACGGAGATAGAGGAGCGAGGCTGACGGAGATAGAGGAGCGAGGCTGACGGAGATAGAGGAGCGAGGCTGACGGAGATAGAGGAGCGAGGCTGACGGAGATAGAGGAGCGAGGCTGACGGAGATAGAGGAGCGAGGCAGACGGAGATAGAGGAGCGAGGCAGACGGAGATAGAGGAGCGAGGCTGACGGAGATAGAGGAGCGAGGCTGACGGAGATAGAGGAGCGAGGCAGACGGAGATAGAGGAGCGAGGCTGACGGAGATAGAGGAGCGAGGCTGACGGAGATAGAGGAGCGAGGCAGACGGAGATAGAGGAGCGAGGCTGACGGAGATAAAGGAGCGAGGCTGACGGAGATAGAGGAGCGAGGCTGACGGAGATAGAGGAGCGAGGCTGACGGAGATAGAGGAGCGAGGCTGACGGAGATAGAGGAGCGAGGCTGACGGAGATAGAGGAGCGAGGCTGACGGAGATAGAGGAGCGAGGCTGACGGAGATAGAGGAGCGAGGCTGACGGAGATAGAGGAGCGAGGCTGACGGAGATAGAGGAGCGAGGCTGACGGAGATAGAGGAGCGAGGCAGACGGAGATAGAGGAGCGAGGCTGACGGAGATAGAGGAGCGAGGCTGACGGAGATAGAGGAGCGAGGCTGACGGAGATAGAGGAGCGAGGCTGACGGAGATAGAGGAGCGAGGCTGACGGAGATAGAGGAGCGAGGCTGACGGAGATAGAGGAACGAGGCTGACGGAGATAGAGGAACGAGGCAGACGGAGATAGAGGAGCGAGGCAGACGGAGATAGAGGAGCGAGGCAGACGGAGATAGAGGAGCGAGGCAGACGGAGATAGAGGAGCGAGGCAGACGGAGATAGAGGAGCGAGGCAGACGGAGATAGAGGAGCGAGTCAGACGGAGATAGAGGAGCGAGGCAGACGGAGATAGAGGAGCGAGGCAGACGGAGATAGAGGAGCGAGGCAGACGGAGATAGAGGAGCGAGGCAGACGGAGATAGAGGAGCGAGGCAGACGGAGATAGAGGAGCGAGGCAGACGGAGATAGAGGAGCGAGGCAGACGGAGATAGAGGAGCGAGGCAGACGGAGATAGAGGAGCGAGGCAGACGGAGATAGAGGAGCGAGGCAGACGGAGATAGAGGAGCGAGGCAGACGGAGATAGAGGAGCGAGGCAGACGGAGATAGAGGAGCGAGGCAGACGGAGATAGAGGAGCGAGGCAGACGGAGATAGAGGAGCGAGGCAGACGGAGATAGAGGAGCGAGGCAGACGGAGATAGAGGAGCGAGGCAGACGGAGATAGAGGCAGGCAGCAGACGGAGTGTGACGCTGCTTAACCAACATCGGCGTGTATTCGATGAGCGACAGCTGGGACACCGGCGTTCTTTAGAATTAGATATTCATGGCATAAGAAATCTTCAAAAGGACTAAAAAGCGGCAGATTGCGCGGATGTTTCGTCGTTTAGTGAAGGCACGTTTCGTACGCGTCAACATCAGTTCTACATCAATCAAAATCATCAGTGCGCTGCAGCAGTGGTGCACCACTCCTGCATTAAATTTTATTATTTTAATATGGGCCGTACAAAGTAATGTGAGATTTGTACAATTTTTACAATAATTCCTGATGAAAATCGTCCATACACCATTAGCAACACGCCATTAGCGACACGCCATTAACGACACGCCATTAGCGACACGCCATTAGCGACACGCCATTAGCGACACGCCATTAGCGACACGCCATTAGCGACACGCCATTAGCGACACGCCATTAGCGACACGCCATTAGCGACACGCCATTAGCGACACGCCATTAGCGACACGCCATTAGCGACACGCCATTAGCGACACGCCATTAGCGACACGCCATTAGCGACACGCCATTAGTGACACGCCATTAGCGACACGCCATTAGCGACACGCCATTAGCGACACGCCATTAGCGACACGCCATTAGCGACACGCCATCAGCGAGATCATGTAACTTAACGTTAGCACCTTGCAACTGGCAGTAATGATCAGCTGATAGCGTACTTACCAAACTGCACTAAAATTGTGCTGGTGTGCAATTTTGCTCGTCGCTTGTGCACATTTCAGGCGCCTCAAGTCAGACGCGTCTACACAGCCACGGGGCGCTACGCATGACATCCTGCTGCCGGTGCTCACCAAGCCGGTGCTCTTCCGCTTTTTCCACAGTCCATGAGCAGCTTCAATAAGTGCACAGCAGCGTCCTTTGTAGTTATTTCATTCATAAAATTCCGATAAAAACATTCTCAAAGACCGGAGATCTTCTTCACAAAAAGTTTGTCCGTTAAAACAATGTTCCAATAAAAATGTTGGGAAAAAATGGACATTCACTGCCGTCATCAAAAAACTCCGTGATAACATTTTAGATTCTTTCTTTGTAAAAAGACACGAGAATTTGTAAGATGCCAGCTAGCAGATTATCGAAACGGGTGTATCTTGTTCAACTTTTAAAATGTCAGTATAGTTTTATTCTTTATTCGGCAAGTATTTGCTTTCAAAATTAAATTCCTATTTAAGAGGTTTCAAGCGCCGGGTCGAGGGGTTTGAGACGCAGAACGAGACTGCTTTCAAATAAGAGAAAAATTTTGAAGGAACCAGGCCCACTTTTAACAGGCTGCATGCTACCCAAGCAAAGATAACTCAAATTTAATTACTGAAAGCGAATGCGTCAAGTAAGGCTAATATACGCAATTTATATGTTAAAGCAGATATGGTAAGCAGCTCTAACTTGCCTAATTAGACTGATATGAGTTAAATTTCAACGCAATGAAACGAAAGGAAACTTGCAGTTGCAAAAAAGAAAACGAAGAACTGAAAGTACTATTACCTCCACAGTTTCAAAATCACTTTCTCTCCACCACAAACTGGCTAGAACAGAAGAAAGCTTTTTCTTCCTCAAAGTCGCTAGTAGAAGCACGGAAGATTTTCAACATCGTTGCATGTTGAAGGTTTCGTAGGTTTGTTCAAGTTTTTCACATGTAGACGAGCCATGAAAAATGCAAGATAGGTGCATTGGTGCCGAAGGCTACAGAAGGTTTATATAACGGCATTGCATGACGTTGAAAAGACGTGAAACTGTTAGACGCTCTCAATTAGAAGTTATTCCGGAGCGTTTCCAAGTTGCTCATTTTATTTACTCGTGTCAAGCACAATACGAGAAGACAACGCTCGGTACCCAATTTTGGTGACTCATTAATGTACATATATGTCACTCCTAATGTATATTTCATAAGTTCAAACTTTCCAGCATGCAATAACCTTGAATACATAGATTGAAAGCTGTTTCGAAGGTGTTCTCTTTTTTAAATGACTGCAAATATTGCAAAACTTAAGTGCACCTAAAGCTGCAAGACAATCTTCTTTAGTGTAAAAAATTATTCAGGAATCAATATTAATGCTCATTTGGCGTATTTAAACTACGTACCGAATTTCTTGTAACGTTCGATTTATGCGTGGTCTGGTGAACCGCTTTTTTCATAAACTTCCGTAGTTTGAATAAAAACGTAATGAGCTCGTTTTCTCGTTTGGGAGAAGCATAAGAAAGGATCTACTCTGCCTACTTACAGACCTGTCGTCGCTCTATATGGAGTCTGACAAGATTACATTGCTTTTACCCGGGATTTCGCAGGCTCCCTTGAGAGGTACCTTTGTCTTATTCCAAGCGAGCAAGCGCTGAACGATAGCTTTGGGTATACACGAGTCTTTTTGTGATTCAATTGAGGAAAGTGCAGGGAAGGCCTTTTGAAAGCGGCTATTGGTTTATGCCCATACGTCGTTACAGTAAATAGACGCGGTTCAGCTTTATTTTTTGTCTTCCGTTTAGATTTGCTTTCGCGAAGACCACAATGCTGGCTCTCATTTAGGGTTTTAGAATTTGTGTAGGCGCGTTGTGCTCGTATGGTGAGCGCGAAGCAATGTTCGTGTTGAGGGCGGAAGAATATCTTTTGTGGTACAGTATTACTTCGATGACGAAAGAAGGAAAACTCTTCTATTCGGTTCGTTCGCAACCTTATTATGATACAGCAACTGATGCTACCAGATCAGTTTTTATCCAAATAAGTTTATAGTTTTTGCGTTAATTTCCAGTTTGTCTCATCCTTTCTCGCACAAGAAAGAAGACGCAGAATTATTTTAATCCAACCATTTTATTCACGTCATTAATTCCTAATACCGCAAGTTTCTGAGCTTCTATTTCAATGTAAGTGTACACTAATAAGAATGTTTTCCGCAATGCATCATCATCGGTATTATGCTTTTCTCAACTTGTAATTACATGTAGTATCAAACCTAGATTACGCAACAAAACATTTTCCAAACTATTCCCTCAATCATCCATTTCGACTATTGACATGGGTATTACGATACCCATGCGTGTATATTAACTAAGGATCCTTACGTTTAGATATTTTTTAAAACTGTTGATGTTTTTTGTATTATCCACATTGCAAATAGACGGTTTTTTCTTATTAAAATTAACAAATTCTCCAACGAGTCAAAACTTTGTCGAAGGGCGTTCACAGAGCAAGACAAATTTATTATTTAAATAGACCAATCCGTTTTCTGCAATCATTCGAAGCCTGAGAAACGAGCTTAAGCATTGAAAAATACTCAGTTGTGGACATTGGAAGCAATAATCGGCACTTTCTTCATACCATAAATGATACTAAAATTGAAGTATTGGTTCAACAAAATGACCTTGGTTTCTAAATCAAGAATGATTTTAAGTGCAACAAACAAACACGAAAGAAGAGAAAGAATGCGTTCAAATTCTTTGCGTCTTAGCTTCATAGCTGAAGACTTGAAATACAAGCCCAAGGCCATCATACCACCTCTCCATAAGTGACAAATCCTAACACATTTAAAACACAGTGCAACTCTGGTCCCCTACCTAATACAAGATATTAACAAAGTGGATAGAATCTAGCATGAAGCAAAGGAAATGTTTCCAGAACTCTGAGATCTGAGCTACGAGCGACGTCTCCAATTGACTAAACTCCTTTTCTTTGAACAGAGAAAATGACGAGGTCAATTAATGGGGACCGAAAAATCTCTTAATCGCATTTATGGTTCTACCCCATAAAGGTTTCTAGAGGTTGAGAAAAATGTCCGAACCAAAAATAACTGGCATTTATAGAACTGAGAAAATCTTTCAAGATAGCTCAGGTGCTAAATTATTTTTTATTTAAGATTTTCAAAATCTGGAACCAGCTCCCAGAAAATGTCGTCTCTGAGAGCACGTTGAGTTCTTTAAAAAATCATCTTCAATTGTCAACCATTGCTGAGTTGGCAATTCCTCAGTGTTCCAAAGTAAGAGGATTAATCAAAAATCAAGATTAATTTCAAGAAAAAAACTATATACGTTAGTTATTAGGAATTATCTAAAGCTGCATCTCTTTGCGTGATATATTTAAGATTTCATTGTAAGCCCTCAGCGTATTGTAACGTCAACATTGTGATGAAAATGAAATGATCTTGGCTCAAATACTTAGTACAAATAATGGAAAGAATTCAGTCAAAGCATGGAACTAGCTGTGCGTTGCGTAAGACCCGCTTCAACACTTTGACCCTAATTGGTTAAACTGAAGTTCAATATTCAACTAAAATTTAAAGTCAATTCTAGCAAGGAATTTTGAAAATAGCAAAGATTAACTTCATCTTGTTATAATTTAGCTTTAATTTAAGCATTTTTTAAAATTGAGTTCGTGATTTATGGTTGGTCGGCAACATTTTGAAAATCCCCTCCGTGGCCAGTGGTAGCTCACGATGTCGTCAAAGTGGGATATTGTTGACATGTATATACTGTGTAAATTTATTTTATTGTCGTTTCTTTGACGCCTGTGCGGGATTGGCACAGAACGCTAATATGGACTAAGAATGGGCCGCTTAGTTTGTTGCTGTTAGCATAATTTAATTATTTTCTTTTTAATATTCTATATAATGTATATTAAAATGCCATAGTCTACACTATTCATTTAATATGCCATATTCTACACTATACATTTAATATGCCATCTTCTGTATTCTATGTCTTATATTTTATGTTCTGGATATTAAATTATATTTTAAAATATAAAAATGTACATTCTTCAGTAAATTTTATTCTGATCATAAGATTTCTATGTTGACACTTCAAAAAGCTATCTTTTCCTCAGTTCGATATCAATCTCACTTGAAATACTTATTTTCTTCAATATCATTCGGAACTCGCATGCAAGATGAACGGACCATAATGCCTACATTCGATATTCGGAGCAGTAAGAAGCAACATGTCGGCTATCACTCGCTTACTGACAAAAAGTGGAGATCTTTTTTACTTCAACTTGTGCTGGCCTATGCTCCAAAGCTTAGCGCCAGTTTCCACACGGGGTAAAAAATTCCGAAAAATTCCCATTTGACTGTATTCCATGGATTGAAATCAATTTAATGATATAGGAAAAAAACAAGACATAGTTAACTTAATTCAAAAATTATTACAAAATTGCTTGAGTGTGAAATGCCCTGCCACAAACTTGATCACAGAGTTGGGGGCGAGTTCAAGCACAAGATGTCACCGTCGGGAGATGTCGGGGCTAAATAAACTTTTATTTTCGATTGAAATCTCTACTATCATTTACATGAATAAAAATGTATAAAATATCTCAGTCAGAGCATAGGATACATATCTCTTTTAACTCTATTTTAAAAATCATTTCCCGGAAAGGAACGGAAAAAACTCAAGGTAAAAACTTGTTACACTGTACTCGATCCATACGTGTTGCTCGAAAGCCCTGTTAACAATCGCAGGTCTTGACAAGCGACGCTTTGAACTTGAATTTCCCATGAAAGTCACTCATTTCTGCCCAAGTCGTGCGTAGAGTAGAACTTGGATGTGAATTGCTTTAGCATAATTGGTTCGAGGACATGAGAAAGCCTTTGATGCCTCACTAAGTGCAGTAATTTTGTCGCCGGCAGTGAGTCCGTCTTCAGTGCACATCCTGGGTAAAGGGTCGCCGCTGACGGCAGGCAAAATGTACCTGGTGGAGTGTGAGGCGGCGGGCGCGGTGCCCCCCGCAGTCATCACCTGGGCACTCAATGGCAAGCCCCTCACTTCCCACGCCAGCACCGTAAGTCTGGGTCCTCTAACTAACCTTCAAGTTACCTTCTTAGACCATTTTAAAGACACTTGCCACGCCACCACTGTAAGTCCGGATCCTCAAACTAGCAGCACAATTCCCTTCTAAACCATTTTTAAGGCACTTCCCACGCCATCACTGTAAGTAAATCCGGGTCCTCAAACTAGCCTTCAAGTTACCTGCTTAGGTCGGGTTGAAGAATTTTCAATGTTCGTAAAATATTCTAATGACGTCGTCAAAATACCAATTTCAAAATATAATTTAAGTGCATCGTGTTCTTTTTCACATGATAATATTCAAGTTCTACCATGTATGATATGATAGTTATAACAATAATCCAAGTGGCCTTTGTGGGTGGGTAGTGTTTGAGTAGGTCATTCCAGACAGTACACGTACTGAGTTACCAAATACAATTTTTTTTGGCTTTTCGAAGCTGAAATATTTAGTACATACTATTCGGAATCTCAACAGATACTCTATTGTTATTGTAAAGATTTCAAAAATTGCTGAAATTTTCATAGAAATTCTAGATTTTCGAAAGGTTCCAAAATAGGGAGAGTTCTGGCATTTTTAAGAGATGGTTTTGCAAAGTTTCCTTGGCTTCGTGGCTTAAGATGCCTCGAGAAATCCTAAAGCTGTAGTGTAATGCAGTGTTTAAGGCTTGGGTGACAATCACGGAGGAGTGATAAGCACAATGTCGCTTAGACAGCGTACCTCTGATACACGTGAGGGCGAATTCCAATGAGACTCAAGTGTTCTCCGATAAAATAACAGCCGCCGCACCCCCATTGGCAAGGACTGCCTGCCGCTGCCGTAGAGCTTGTGATGAAGCATAGCAGTGGACTCCACTTCAGGGCAGATGTGCAAAAGTGATGGAATTTTTGAGCAGATATGCAAATTTCCATTAGCTCGCTTCTTTAAAATTGGTGTAATGGCAAATTAAGGCCGATGCCAACGCTAACCTATTGTAAATTTACTCTGATTAGAATATGCATGTCCTTCGGTTGTTCCACAAGACATAAGCAAGCGACAAATGTATAACTCCTTTGTTCATAGAAGTAAAATTTGAAATGAGTTTCGTTGAAATTTGAAATTTGCGTTTGTAGAGAATAGGAGTTGCTTCACAGTCCCTTAACACTTTGACCTGAACACTTTGAGTTCAATATTCAACTTAAATTTAACGTCAATTGGAGTAAGCAATTTTACAAATAGCAAACATGAACTGGAAAGTGCCTTCACTTATTAGATCAGTATTTATGAAAATAAAGTTTTTGACTACTGGTCAGTCAGCAGCATTATGAAAATCGTCACCGTGGTCACCGGTAGCACACGTTGCGGTCAAAGTGTTAATAGTGTGATGGAGCTCTGTATTAGTGAAGTGGAGCTCTGTATTAGTGAAGTGGAGCTCTGTATTAGTGAAGTGGAGCTCTGTATTAGTGAAGTGGAGCTCTGTATTAGTGAAGTGGAGCTCTGTATTAGTGAAGTGGAGCTCTGTATTAGTGTGCTGCACTGGTGCTCGCTGCACTGGTGCTCGCTGCACTGGTGCTCGCTGCACTGGTGCTCGCTGCACCAATGCGCTGCACTTACGCCGTGTGCCGCAGCTGCGGGCGGGCAGCAACGCGAGCGTGTCCACACTGCGCTACGTGCCGGAGGAGGCGGACGACGGCGCGCAGCTGGAGTGCGGGGCAGTGTCTCCAGAGCTGCCCAACCGGCCTCTGCACGACCACTGGGTCCTCACCGTCAACTGTGAGTGTGTACTTCCATAAAACCTAATGCTTGGAATATCATACTAACTTCCCTAGAACCTAAGGCTTGGAATGTTGTACTAACTTCCCTAGAACCTAAGGCTTGGAATGTTGTACTAACTTCCCTAGAACCTAAGGCTTGGAATTTTGTACTAACTTCCCTAGAACCTAAGGCTTGGAATGTTGTACTAACTTCCCTAGAACCTAAGGCTTTGAATATTATGCTATAACCCACCAAACGGTTTGAACTTGACATTATTTGGGCGTTTTTTCTCTAGAGACGTTAGCGTTTCGCATCTATTTAAGATGTTTAGTGTATACAAGAGAGAATCATTCACTGGCCAAGTGTAGGCTTAGAAAGAATATGTAACGGCCTAAATAAGATTGATGTTGATATATCAAGTGTTCAATCATGAGACTAAACACATGGAAAATGAAAACTATTATTAGTGTTAAATTAAATGCAATGGTGCTTGTGGGTGAGTGATAGGGAATTGTGCATGTAGCTTTCATTTCTCCTTTACTCAGTTGCTTGTGCGTGATTAATGCCTGACATGTTACGTGAGCAGTATCCCGGCTCTTGCCTGTCACTATATTCAATTCTGTTGTAAATGCAAAGAATAATCCGTTCAGAGGACTAGCGCATTAATCTCACAAATACATGAGAATGTAAACCACTCAGACGTGGTAACAAAGCCGCGGGCCTCAGGGATAACTGCATTGATCTCATAAATATATTAGAATGTAAGCCACTTAGACGTGGTAACAATGCCGCAGTCTTACTACGGGCCACAGGACCAACTGCATTGATATCACAAATACATGAGAATGTAAGCCATACAGACGTGGTGCCTTCAAGCCCTTTACTAATACCACTATTACTGCAATACGGCAGTCCTGCCACGAGCCACCATCAACCTCGGGCCGGCGCTGTCGCCCACCAACATCAGGACAGGCGACGACGCGTTCCTGGAGTGCCAGGTGCGCGCCAAGCCCTGGATCTACCGCCTGTCGTGGCGCCACAACGTGAGTGCTGCACTAGAGCTACCGCCTCTACCATCCTCTTCTCTAGAACAGTTCTTAGAAGCCTTAATATTTTTTGAAGGCGGTGTTCTGTGCGTGAGCCATTTTCCCAGAGTGTATTTTTTAGGACTTTTTTTAGCAAGTTAATGATTCATCAGGAGTACGGACTGCTCACTGTGTGAGTTATTTCCTTGTTTCAATTGACTTGTTCCATTATAAAACAAGCGTTTCGTTTCGAGACCAGCGTGTCGTCCTGGTACGAGTAAGGTCTCGCCGTGAGGTAGTGAAGATGTGGTGATGGTTGCAACGTGGTCCCCAGTCAAATGACTGTTGATTGTGGAGTTGAGAGAATTCACAATAATAATTTGTGAGCTGCAGTTCAAAAATTGGAAAATATTTCTTGACAGTTTTTATATAATCGATTGCACAGAAAGAGCCCTACTCAACCCTCACAAGTTATCCGATGGAACAAACGTTTAACGAGTCGAGGGACAATGTTTAAATTCCTTCAACAGATCTGTGTTCAGGTGACGGTATTATAAAAATATAAACTAATGTACTCATATTATCAAAATGACGGCGCCAATTGCTTCCCCGTGATGTGCGTTTTATCTATTCCACTTCCACTCCCCTCAGGGGGATATAACTATTGTCTCTATGGGAATTAGCGCTCCCAGGGAATTAGCTAATTTATTTTTAACTAAAATAGAGAACACTGTGAGGCTGCGATTCGCTGAAACAATGCGGTGCTTATTTTTATTTTTTTTTTTTTGCTTTCGCTCCTTTACTTCTTTGGCCAAGTTCAGAAAACAAATAGTTCGAAATCAATTATAAAACAATGGTCATTACGGCAATATAGTTTGTCCTCATTTTTTATAACAAATGTTAAACAAATGTAAAGGCCCGAGCTGAGAGTTAGGTAGGTTTCCTTTTTGTTGAAACAGAATGTTTTGTTTTGTTACGGACCATCTTTTTTCGGTTCACTTCTGTCTTGTTTTTCCCCACCAACTACTTTCTTCTTCAACTTTTTCTTGTTTCATGAACTTCTTTCCTAGCTTACTGTTTCTGTGCACCGTGTGCATAGATTCCACGTTCCCTCAACTCCATACTAAATGGTGTCCTCCTTCCTCTCTTGGAACATCTTTGTCGTGGTTAAGGGAGGCTAAAACTTTCTTATATAATAATAATAATTTTCGTTTTTATCTCAGGGTAAAGAGGTACACCACAACATCTCCAGTGGAATCATCGTCCACAATCACTCGCTGGTGCTGCAGAAATTGTCGAGAAGTCAGTCTGGCCTGTACACTTGTGTGGGGTCTAACACGGAGGGTGACGGCGAGAGCGAGCCCTTACAGCTGCAAGTGAGATGTGAGTGAGCTGAGCAGTGCAGGCGAGCCCTTACAGCTGCAAGTGAGATGTGAGTGAGCTGAGCAGTGCAGGCGAGCCCTTACGGCTGCAAGTGAGATGTGAGTGAGCTGGGCAGTGCAGGCGAGCCCTTACAGTTGCAAGTGAGATGTGAGTGAGCTGTACAACAAACAAGTCAACAATTGGGAGGGTTTTTTGATGCAAGTTGAATGTAAATGTGTACAGATCTTGATCGATATAATCAACCTCATCGCAGCGTCAAAAACAGTTATAAACTTTAGGTCTCAATAGTCAATACGAACAAAAAGCAATGAGCATATTCAAATAACTAAGTCAAATGCCTACTTTCTTACTTGATTTCGCGTCTGGTAAGAAAGTAAAGAGATATGTTTTGTTAACAACACGTTTTAGTTACAAACGCGTGAGTTAGATTAGCGTCACAAATAGTGAGAAAGTAATAATTTGCAAGCTTAAATTTATTTTTACCTAATTTATTGTTCCTTTTTAGCAGCCGGTAATTTTTTATTGTATTGTGTCTAGCAGTTTAAAGGATAACGACTTACGAAAACTATAGAAATTTGTTAGATTCGTTCGTAAACCACGAGATGTACAACATTAACTGAAGCTCAGCCTTTACCTGCGCGCTCACACTGAAGTCAAATGTCTTGAACACCACACAAGCGAAAAGAGACCACGGATTTTAATATAAGCACAATGTACTCTCGCTAAGACCAAATGCTATTTCAAGCGTCAAGTAAAAAGTCCGTGGCTCAAAATTTACTCTTCCTCAGTGAGTGAGTGCTGTGTAAGCCGTAGGATGAGAGGAGTCGCATTTGGCGCGCGTTGCTTGCGTTTAAAGGTTCATGAAAGAACTACCTATGCCTAACAATGGTTTTATCGCTTGCAGATGCTCCAGAATGTGCCGATAATCAAGCCTTCATTTACGACGCCGCCCGCCATGAAAAGGTGGGCTACGACTTCCTCTCTTTATGTTCAGGTGGTAAACCACATCACATCCGCTCTTGTCGGGGCCTCGGAAATGGGACTTTTTCCTGGGACTGAGCTCAGTGTCGGTCGTAACTGGAAGTTTGTTTAGCACTCGGCGATCATCTAACATATATTTCTTTACGGAAACTGGGTTGGTGTATGCCTGTTTCCTTGCGACTCTGTATCGGGATTAAAAGAAATCGACGCCAAAATGAAGCTTAAAAAAATATTTGTCATTGGCTGCCTTTCGATACGTTTTCAACTATCAATATTCAAAAATAATCTCAGTTGTTAAGTATTTTATTATTTTTAACTAAAATAGAGAACACTGTGAGGCTGCGATTCGCTGAAACAATGCGGTGCTTATTTTTATTTTTTTTTTTTTGCTTTCGCTCCTTTACTTCTTTGGCAAAGTTCAGAAAACAAATAGTTCGAAATCAATTATAAAACAATGGTCATTACGGCAATATAGTTTGTCCTCATTTTTTATAACAAATGTTAAAAATAGCGTTTCCTCCTGTGTTTTTTGAGTCATTTTTCGTATGAAACTAAAGATTGATGAATTCACCTCAATTTAATTCCAATGCTCGCTACATGCAGGGACATGAAATTCACTAAGTAGGACCCATAAGACAAAAGCCATGAACGCATCTCAACAGCTCACAGGAGGAAACGAGAAAAACCTTTCTCAAGGGGCTAACTTGATGGAGTCTGTTAGTTAATTTCTTGAGCTAGTTTACTAAAAATAGTCCTCTGGCCAACATGGACAGGCTACTCAACATGTGTGTGGTGCTACTCCTCGGTCTTAATGCTCGATGTCAAACTGTAAACTCTGAAAATCGGTGAAATTTCCACCCTGCTGTTTCGCTGAAACGTAAGTAGTGACTCAAAATCTTTTCAAAAGAATGTTAGTGTGTTGAAACATTTAATTGGCATTTTTAGGCGTATCCTACTAGGATGACTTGGTGTAACCAATGATAGACCTTATCTTGATCAGTTGCAACTTTCCCGTGCATCTGCCTTCGAGAAGGCAGAGATTAGATTAGATGTTAGTTTAAGCCTCCTTAACCGCAACAAAGGCATTCCAAAGAGAGGTAGGAGGAAAGAACCATTTAGTATGGTCTTAGGGAACGCGGAATCTATGCACAAGGTGCGTAAATACAGGTGAGAATGAAGTTTATGAAACAAGATACAAGTTGCAGGAGAAAATAGTATGTGCTGAAAAACAGGGAAGCAAGGAACCGAAAAAAAGATGGTCTGTAACAAAAACCTATTCTATTTCAATTAAAGGAAGGTCAACCTAACAGTTAAATTGGGACCTTACATATTCCCCCTGAAAGTGCTCATTCCCATAAATATACTAGTCTCGTCCTCCTGAAGGGAAGAAGGCGGAGAGCGCACGAGTATGATAGCTACCCTGCCGCACGGGACGAACGTTTTGTTTGCAGATATCGACAGGGACTCCCCGTGTTCCGCCTTCTTGATCTTGCACATCACCTCAAGCCCTTTTCGTTTCCTTTCTTTTCTTATCCAATATTACCTACGCTCCAACCTTTTTTTACAACTCTGAACACTTAAACCGCAATTGGTTAAATTGAAGTTCAATATTCAACTTTTTAAATATAATAAGCAATTTTGAAAATAGCAAAAAGAATTAAAGAATTTCCCTCTGTTAACCAGCCTACTCAAAAGACTTTTCACCAAGGGTTGAATTTCCAGACGAGCAAAGCTTGCGTTGGTATAAAACCTACAAACTGAGAAACTTCATGAGAGTAACGTTCTCTTACATCAGCAATTAAGTTCTCTGAGATAGCTATGAGGAGTAACTTTTCTTCTTTTCAGGTAACAGTGCGTTGTCTCCTAGATGCATTTCCTTCGAACGTGACGTTTCGTTGGAGGTTCAATAACTCCGGAGAAATGGTTGACATTTCCGCTGAACATATTGTGACGAAAGGACTGGAATCTTCCTTGTCTTACGTGGCGCGAACAGATCTCGACTACGGGACCCTACTCTGTTGGGGACAAAACGAACTAGGAGTGCAATCGAAGCCGTGCATGTTCAGGGTGATTCCTGCCGAGCTGCCGAGGCCTCCCGCCAACTGCACCATAACAAGCGAGGGAGACAGTGCATCGACGGACTACCAGGAAGACTCGGGCTGGAACTCAGAAGCGATTTCTACAGGGAAAGATTTCTTCAGTGAACTAGATTTAGTCGGAAAAGCTGAAACAGAAAACGAAGAATCGTCTAAGGCTTTCAAGACTGGAGTTCTGGCTATCAGATGTCTATCAGATAACAACGTAGAACTTCCCATGAAGTTCACAGCCATGGTGTACGAAGCTGACACTCACAAACTCCTCTACAACGTAACTAACTCTAGTACTCCTCACTTCTTCATCCGAAGCTTTGACCAGGTCGCCGATTTAGACATCACCATATATTCTACTAACAACAGAGGTGTTTCTGACAAGGTGGTCCTCAAGACGCGGGCCGATGTGGACATCGCTGAGAAAAGAACGGCACACGTGCGCCACCCTCCTTCCCCTCGCCCCGACGTCAGGGAGGGACTGAGGGAGGGTAACGTCTCTTCTCAACAAACGGTAAGTCATCGAGTTTTGTTATCTTTCTTACAAACGAGTAATCTTTCTTACATGTCTTTCTCACAAAATGAGTTATCTTCCTCACAAAATGAATTACCTTTCTTTCTTACAAAATGAGTTACCTTTCTTTCTCACAAAACGAGTTGTCTTTCTTTCATACAAAACGAATTCTTTCTTTGTTGCAAAACGAGTTCTTTCTTTGTTGCAAAACGAGTTCTTTCTTTGTTGCAAAACGAGTTCTTTCTTTGTTGCAAAACGAGTTCTTTCTTTGTTGAAAAACGAGTTATCTTTCTTTCTTAAAAAACGGGTTACCTTTCTTTCTTACCAAACGATTTATCTTTCTTACAAAACGAGTTCTTTCTTTGTTGCAAAACGAGTTCTTTCTTTGTTGCAAAACGAGTTCTTTCTTTGTTGCAAAACGAGTTATCTTTCTTTCTTAAAGAACGGGTTATCTATCTTTCATACAAAACGATTTATCTTTCTTACAAAACGAGTTCTTTTTTTGTTGCAAAACGAGTTCTTTCTTTGTTGCAAAACGAGTTCTTTCTTTCTTACAAAACGAGTTACCTTTCTTTCTTACAAAACGGGTTATCTTTCTTTCTTAAAAAACAGTTACCGTTCTTTCTTAAAAAACGAGTTATCTTTCTTTCTTTCTTACAAAACGAGTTATCTTTCTTTCTTTCAAAACGAATTATTTTTCTTTCTTTCAAAACGAGTTATCTTTCTTTCTTACAAAACGAGTTATCTTTCTTTCTTACAAACCAAATATCTTTCTGTTTTTCTTTCTTTCTTACAAAACGGGTTATCTTTCTTTCTTACAAGCGGGTTATCGTTCTTTCTTACAAAACTGGTTATCGTTCTTTCTTTCTTACAAAACGGGTTATCTTTCTTTCTTTAAAAACAGTTACCTTTCTTTCTTACAAAACGATTTATCTTTTTTTCTTGCAAAACGAGTTATCTTTCTTTCTTACAAAACGAGTTATCGCTTTTTCTTACAAAACGAGTTATCGCTCTTTCTTACAAAACGAGTTATCGCTCTTTCTTACAAAACGAGTTACCGCTCTTTCTTACAAAACGAGTTATTGCTCTTTCTTACAAAACGAGTTATTGCTCTTTCTTACAAAACGAGTTATCGCTCTTTCTTACAAAACGAGTTATCGCTCTTTCTTACAAAACGAGTTATCGCTCTTTCTTACAAAACCAGTTATCGCTCTTTCTTACGAAACGAGTTATCGCTCTTTCTTACAAAACCAGTTATCGCTCTTTCTTACAAAACCAGTTATCGCTCTTTCTTACAAAACGAGTTATCGCTCTTTCTTACAAAACGAGTTATCGCTCTTTCTTACAAAACGAGTTATCGCTCTTTCTTACAAAACGAGTTATCGCTCTTTCCTACAAACCGAGTTACCTTTCTTTCTTACAAAACGAGTTATCTTTCTTTCTTACAAAACGAGTTATCGCTCTTTCTTACAAAACGAGTTATCGCTCTTTCTTACAAAACGAGTTACCGCTCTTTCTTACAAAACGAGTTATTGCTCTTTCTTACAAAACGAGTTATTGCTCTTTCTTACAAAACGAGTTATCGCTCTTTCTTACAAAACGAGTTATCGCTCTTTCTTACAAAACCAGTTATCGCTCTTTGTTACAAAACGAGTTATCTTTCTTTCTTACAAAACGAGTTATCGCTCTTTCTCACAAAACGAGGTATCGCTCTTTCTCACAAAACGAGTTATCGCTCTTTCTTACAAAACGAGTTATCGCTCTTTCTTACAAAATGAGTTACCGCTCTTTCTTACAAAACGAGTTATTGCTCTTTCTTACAAAACGAGTTATTGCTCTTTCTTACAAAACGAGTTATCGCTCTTTCTTACAAAACGAGTTATCGCTCTTTCTTACAAAACCAGTTATCGCTCTTTCTTACGAAACGAGTTATCGCTCTTTCTTACAAAACCAGTTATCGCTCTTTCTTACAAAACCATTTATCGCTCTTTCTTACAAAACGAGTTATCGCTCTTTCTTACAAAACGAGTTATCGCTCTTTCCTACAAACCGAGTTACCTTTCTTTCTTACAAAACGAGTTATCTTTCTTTCTTACAAAACGAGTTACCTTTCTTTTTTACAAAACGAGTTATCTTTCTTTCTTACAAAACGAGTTACCTTTCTTTTTTACAAAACGAGTTATCTTTCTTTCTTACAAAACGAGTTACCTTTCTTTCTTAACAAAACGAGTTATCTTTCTTTCTTACAAACCGAGTTACCTTTCTTTCTTACAAAACGAGTTATCTTTCTTTCTTACAAACCGAGTTACCTTTCTTTCTTACAAAACGAGTTATCTTTCTTTCTTACAAAACGAGTTACCTTTCTTTCTTACAAAACGAGTTACCTTTCTTTTTTAACAAAACGAGTTACCTTTCTTTCTTAACAAAACGAGTTATCTTTCTTTCTTACAAACCGAGTTACCTTTCTTTCTTACAAAACGAGTTATCTTTCTTTCTTACAAAACGAGTTACGTTTCTTTCTTACAAAACGAGTTACCTTTCTTTCTTACAAAACGAGTTATCTTTCTTTCTTACAAAACGAGTTACCTTTCTTTTTTAACAAAACGAGTTACCTTTCTTTCTTAACAAAACGAGTTATCTTTCTTTCTTACAAAACGAGTTACCTTTCTTTCTTACAAAACGAGTTATCTTTCTTTCTTACAAAACGAGTTACCTTTCTTTCTTAACAAAACGAGTTACCTTTCTTTTTTAACAAAACGAGTTACCTTTCTTTCTTAACAAAACGAGTTATCTTTCTTTCTTACAAAACGAGTTACCTTTCTTTCTTACAAAACGAGTTATCTTTCTTTCTTACAAAACGAGTTACCTTTCTTTCTTACAAAACGAGTTACCTTTCTTTTTTAACAAAACGAGTTACCTTTCTTTCTTAACAAAGCGAGTTATCTTTCTTTCTTAACAAAGCGAGTTATCTTTCTTTCTTGACAAAGCGAGTTATCTTTCTTTCTTAACAAAACGAGTTATCTTTATTTCTTAACAAAGCGAGTTATCTTTATTTCTTAACAAAGCGAGTTATCTTTATTTCTTAACAAAGCGAGTTATCTTTATTTCTTAACAAAGCGAGTTATCTTTATTTCTTAACAAAGCGAGTTATCTTTATTTCTTAACAAAGCGAGTTATCTTGATTTCTTAACAAAGCGAGTTATCTTTATTTCTTAACAAAGCGAGTTATCTTTATTTCTTAACAAAGCGAGTTATCTTTATTTCTTAACAAAGCGAGTTATCTTTCTTTCTTAACAAAGCGAGTTATCTTTCTTTCTTAGCAAAGCGAGTTATCTTTCTTTCTTAGCAAAGCGAGTTATCTTTCTTTCTTAGCAAAACGAGTTATCTTTCTTTCTTAACAAAGCGAGTTATCTTTCTTTCTTGACAAAACGAGTTATCGGTCTTGGAAAATGAGAACTCATGCAAATTAGTCATCAAAATATTAGCTTCAGTTACACCGTTCATTGACCTAAGTAGCTTTTCTTGAATGAAAATTTCACTAGTTTTGGTAGAACATTTGCCCTGAGTTTTCTAGGAGCTGCAACGAAGGCGAGTTTTCACTCATCGTAAGCAAACCTTTATATAGGGTGGTAATTCGTCATTAAATACTTTATTTGCCGTACTTCTCCAATGTTCAATGCACAGGATGCACAATGTTCAATGCACCATGAATTCGTTTTTTTTTTTTTGTGGAGGAATCGATCTGGTTTAACCCTGCCACGGGACATATCAGTGGTCACGGAGAGAATTTTCTTAATGCTGCTGACACGCCGGTGGTCACGAACTCTATTCTCATGCATACTTAGTTAAAACCAATAAAAGTACGTTCCATTCAATATCTGCTATATCGTCTTGTGAATATTAAAATTCGCATTAATTTGACTTGAACATTGAACGTCAGTTTAACACATCACAGTGAACGTGTAACAGGCAGAGTTCAAAGGCTCCTCCGTCAGCCATACCTCCTGCACAGAGCTAACTTATAACCACGAACGAGCATTTTGAAGCTATTACGCAAGTCGCGCACGATTCGTATACCAAAACCAGGAAGCTAAATTTGGACGTTGAGTAACCTAACAGTAGGCCTACCATTAATATGAACATCAACTATATTCATGAACGATAATAAATGCCATTATTTCGAGCAGGACCTATTGATACCAATACTAGCAGTGGTACTGGGGGTGCTTGGCAGCCTGGGCCTGCTGGCGGTGGTGGCTGTGCTGCTGCTGCTGGTGCGCAAGTCTGCGCGGCGCCGCACCAACCTGCGCACCGACACGCGCACAAGCTCTCTGCCGGAGTCTCCTGACTCCAACCCTGACGTCATCCCCATTTATGGTGAGTCCTGATGTCATCTTTGCTTATGGTGAGTCCTGTTGTGATTCCCATTTATGGCGAGTCCTTACTTCATCCCCATTTATGGCGAGTGCTGGCGTCATCCCTCGTTTCATGCCTCGGGGATTTCTGACAACTGACCTTCGTGTAAGTGTGTTTGTAGCCCAGCAGTCCCCCACACTCCGCTCAAGTTCAGGTCATCTCCCGCACAATATGGTACGTCTTCTGGAACACAAGTGGATGTTCCAAAGCACACAACTTGCTTGAAGTTAGAAGCCACTTCAGTCGCTCATGGTGAGTCGCTTGATATTCAAAATTTGCAGTGCGTTCAGTTCGGGTTCCACAATCAGCGCGACTGGAGCACACAGCGAGCTCTAACACACATTTACCCTGCTCTGTTTCTTACACATTCGATGATTACGCTTTGAAAACAAAAGCCTCTCAGTGAATGAGCTAATATGCTTATGTAATTAATTCATTTTTCATCTTGTACGAAATTTTCACTGTTCCCTTTACCACGTTTCACTGGTATCAAATTATTGAATTATCAGGCTTGGTGAAGGGAACGAATTTGTCAGACAAGAGTAGACACAAGACTTACCTGCTTACGAGCAAGCATCCAGCTGACCCGACACCTTCCCATGGTGGTACCGTTGCGATACATGATGTTATTTTTTTCCCTCTTTAAGTTTGCCTTCGAGGGATTAAAATTTTGAATATTTTTCCAAATTTCCATTGTCGGGTAGAACTGAGCCGGTCGCCGGCCTTTGCTCCTCGGCGCGTCGGTCCAAATTTTGTTCTATCGTCTATTTACTCTACCTTACCTTCCAGGGCCTTAAAAGTTCAAGAAATTGGGCAATATTTTTCTTGTGCATAATATTTATGTTGTATGTATGAAGGACAGAGGGATTTTCCTTTAGTTGTTGAAATAAATACATCACAAGGTGCTAGATATCCCATAGAAAGAACACTACTATTCTTCAAAGCTTGTCGGACAATTTTTGGAAGCCTTTCGATAACTGTTTTCCAAATTTAAATGCTCGAATTTTTGAAGATACATAAGCAACGAAGAAATGCTGTTAGTTTTTTTGGTATATAATTTAGCAGCACAGATGTAAGATATTAGATAACCCATGAAAGCATGTTTCATCAATGCCTCAGAGTAAGACTCTCAATCTTGAATGAAGAAAAAAAGCCTCTCGGAAATGCTTCAAATTACTCGTAAACCCTATTTTCCTATCAATGAACCTTGTCTTGAGTCTTGGCTAGAAAGAAAAACAAGTCTTGGTTACGTGTGATCAAGATTCCCGCTCGCGGTTCAATAAATCATAGGGATAAAAGTCTGCTCAGCACTCCACTTGAGAGACAAAAGAATGAGATACGCATAAAGCTTGCGGCACAACCATCACATTCCCATAATCTGGTTTAATGTGCTGTCGACTGCCGGCAACTCTGAATCATGCGACCACGTCCAGGTCGTTCAGGTCCGTAAAGTACCCATGCGTCACGATAAGGAATGGCCCGCGCCGGTAGACATTCATGAGAGACAGCTGCAGGGAACCGAGATCTAGCCATGATTTCTCACAATTGTATATTTTATTCCTAATCTTTTATCTTTTCGTTGCACTATACTACAAAAAATGGTGCCCTTTGTTTTTTTTGTTTCAGTGATGAGGAAGCCGCACTATTTTTCAAGCCACGCTTCATTTCAGAAGATGAACTTAAAGAATTACCGCAGTTGTAAAGTCGTTAGTGGTTCTTTCGCGACCTCGTAAACGGATTTTTTTCTGGAATCCAGCTGGAGGAGGACTCGGCTTGAATTGTCTAACATGAGTTTCATTTTCACATTTTGGTGCCAATGCGTATTCTTGAGAAAATGATGTTTAAACTGCTCACTTTGAAATGAACTGCAGCCATCAACAAAGAATGAACTTGTTATTTTAAAGCTTCGTGTACTTTCTAAAATTGGGAAAAAATATAAAAATCGAACCTCACAATAAATTGAGAAATTATATCAACACATAATTTCGACAAATGCCAGGCAGGACCATGGGGAACGTAAAAGGGTAATATCTCCACGGCAAACAAAGCTTATCTTTTATTCGAAAATATTAAACTTTGAATAGAGGCCCCTTGGGGCCAAGATCAGGCCATCGTGCTTTGCATTACCTGGCTTCCTTCACAAGAGCAGCAGAAATAGGTCTCAATGACTTCCTCTGCAATGGCAGATGACCTCAAGCTGTATACCTATGGTACGTGCAGGTTAGAGTGCAGCTCGCTCTGTGTTCCCACTTTATGTAATGGAGGTCGTGCTGCAGTCTTAGGTTTTTCCAATTCAATCAACTATTGTTGGAGTAATTTTAGAGTGTTTATTAATTCGTATCCCCTTAAACTTGAGTTCTTGTAAATTAAAAATTAAATTAATTAGTTCAAACTAAATAAAATTTGAATTTAGTGGAGGGTCCAAGGAAGATTCCTTGCCCCACTTAACAAAGACAGTAGCCATTTTCAAAGAAGATATAAAACTCGTTTCGGTAATACAATGTCAGTCAAGCGAGCAGAGGCGAGCAGGATGCGATTCACAGGAGTTTTTTCAGCCATATCTAGACTATTTCCAAAAACCATTCCTACGAATTTTGCAAAAAACTGACTTTTAACCAGAGCGACAAGCAGTAAATTACCTATCGAACATCATCGATTTTGATTTACTAGCTCTCTACAGTATGAGAAAAACAGACTTGTCAATCACATGATCTACCTTTTAATATTGTGGAAATTGTGCTCGCGGTGGCACAGCGGTTAAGGGATCGGACTTGTATGTTAGAGTCGCGGGTTCGTATCCCGGCGCTGGCGCTGCGATTTTCCCCGTTGGGAATAAGGGAAAGCTTAAGCACAATACCCCACTCGACCCAGGTGTCGGAAATGGGTACCGGCTTTACGGGGGAACCGTCATGGTGTCTTATATATAGAGTTAGTTATAAGACATTTGAAAAACCAATGCTTAAGATCATTTGTATCAGGCTTGATTGGAAATAAAGCATCCCAAAGATGCCGATGTTTGTACAATAGGGTTTTCCAGCGTTCGCTGTAATCATCATCCGCCAAGACGTCAATGAAAAACTATATCAATTTGCATTAATTCCGATATTCCAACTGCTACGTTAAGTTATGAAACGATAAGAAGTTCAGCATACACCTTGATTTAATCTGTTAAAATTTTTTATTCCAAGAAACTTTTAACTTTTATTAAAGTCTTGTTCTTATTTTTCTCGGCGCACAAGCATTTCCGTCCAAGTTTGCGCACGTGTTTCAATTTGAGTCCGCGCATGCGAACCGACGGCCATACTCTAAATAATTACACTGATTGAAAATTGAATACAATGAGCTGTAATGAATGTACGATGTCTATTATAGCAACAAGCATGATTAATAATTGGAACTAACATTCCTCTTGAATATACAATGACGTTTACTTACAGATTATTTCATAAATCATTCGCATGATCCAGTAAATTTACTACTAAACAACAAAAGTTCATGAAACAAGTGAAAGCTTTTGAGCGCTCTGATGACGTGGTGTTGACAGGTGACGGCGAGATGTCACCAAGGGGAATGCGAAGGCGGGGTGACGGTCTGGAGTGCAGTCCTCTCTGTCCCTCTCTACCTCCCCACAGTCCCCGCCTCGCGAGTAAAAGGGTAAGTGCCTTCATTAACACGTTAACAAAGTATTGGTACATATGTGTACCGCTAGGCAAATTGCTCATTTACGTGTCAGGGTAAACCAATAACATTTCAGGTATTTATTTACCATTTTTAAGTTGATTTTAGAGTACATGTTGAAATATTAGCACATGCAATTATATTTTTCACGCTTCTTGTACAATATAGGAATATGTTTAAGCACTAAAGTCAGTTTAACATTTTCGCTAGCTACAACCTATCCAAATCAACCGTAGTTGTCACACATACGTAGCCAACGTGTTGTTAACACATCTCTGGTACAGTAATGACCTACCATTAATTTAGAACGGGGAAATTTTCATCGCTTCGGTTGTATTTAAAGCTGCTCAAATGTTCAATAGCACACAGTAGTGTGTAACCAACGCCTCTTATACCTCCAGGCCTCCTGATAGAAATCGTGACATCACGCTAATGGTTCGCCATTTATAGTGATGAGAAGGTGCGAAATTAAGTTGACTCCAATCTATCGTTGATATATTTAATAGAACGGGGCTAACCAGGATTTTAAATATTTTAGGAGATCTTCAGTGATAATTATTCTGCCATATGAGAGTTTGAAAAATCAGTATCTTAGAATTACTTCTAACGCGACGGAAAATAAAAGCGTAGTCGAGCTTGCTAGGGCCTGACGTTAACTCACGCCGCCAGATTACTAAATTTATAATAGGAAATTTTGTACTACGCATTTTCTTGCAATATCAGTAGGCTTGGAGTCGTTATTTGACCCTTGAGCTCACGAGTTACATGAAGCAAGGCTTCTTCATGCAATTTTCAATGGCATATAGAAATTTAAAGCTAAACAATCATCAAAAATAATCAGTCACAATAAAAGTCCGGTATAGCTCAACAAACAAACGGAAAAAGCTCTAAACTGGACACTATGACTGAAAACTACCTTAGTTACAATTATTTTATTTCAAACGCTGCACAACTCCACATGGCGACTGTGATTTCTTCATTTAAACAATTTGAAACACTTTATTTACCATAAGCGAGACAGTATTAGATTGTTTCTTGTCTAGTAAAATGGAAACATTTGAGTATAGCTACTCGTGGGGCTCAAATAAGTTCAGCGACCTCTAGACCTATAGGGCATTCTATCATCAATCTTCCGGGCTATAATCTTCCGGGCTGGCATTTCCCTCAAATGTTGCAGCCTCGAGTTGCTATTTTCGTGGTAGCGTAAACACTTAATTGTGTCACTTGTGAATTTCTTCCCGATCCAAGAAAATAAATCTATATTTACATATGTATGTAAATATGCGAGGCTTACTTTTTCTGCCTTTTCCGTTTTACTATGTCGAATTCAATTTTAAAAATATTGATTCTTGTTAAACAATGACGAAGAGCTACTTCGGAACAGTTAGTAAATAAAAACGTTTAATAACATACTATTAAAGGGTGGGGCAAATTAAATACCCGCGTTTTGAAAGCCTATCGGGAAAAGTAAATACTTACGAAATTATTTGTCGTTGATGCTATCTCCCAAACGCCATCTTCAAAAAGTGAGCACCCAAACGACATTGTACTCTGATTCGAAGAAAAAACAAATAATTTTGTGAGTATTGGTTTACTTTTCCTAATAGCCCTTCGAAACTCGGGAATTTTACTTGCCCCACCCTGTATTTTGACTAACTACTCGAAAAGAAAAACACATGGTTTATTTTTCCCCAGACCATGTACCAAGATCCTATCCACCCCGGCGCCGAGTTTATCATTCCCATGGCTCTGGCCCGGCCGTTGGAAGAGGAGACTCTGAACAGTGCTCTGCAAACTCCAGCAGTTGGTCGCAGAGGCGGACCAGCAACATGTCCCCTCAACGCCCACCTTTGCACCGCCACCAGCATAACCACAGCGCATCACGACGTGCCGGCAAGCCCTTGCATTGTGCGACACCACCTTCCTCCAGTGGAGCCTCTTCACTCTCACGGTCCTGGCATCTCAGTGAACTGTGGCGGTCCGCTGCCATGTCGTGGGTGCATTGCTCACAGGACGCAGCCTCCAGGCGCATGTCCGATGTGTTCCACGTGCGATACAACCCCGCTCTTACCGTGCACTTCGCATCTCACCTCGTGTTCTAATCATCCACACAGTATTTTTCAGTTATCGAATAGCTCTTCACCGCTCTTACTTCCCAGCTCTAGTCACCCATCGTCTGTACACCCGTGCTCAAGCCATTCTTCACAGACAGTCTTCACCTCGGGTTTCAGTCCAGGATTGTCATCCATAGCCAGTATTAGTCAACTAGGTCACATACCTCCTCCTGTCATGTTTCAGAAGTCATCAACTCAGGTTCACATCCCAGCCATGCAAACGGTGGCCAACATCGGAGACAGAGGATCGGAAGCGGTCACCACTGTTGGAGCCAGAGGAACGGGACCAGTAGCCGAAATTAGCGCCAGCGCGGTAGAACAGTGGCCAACCAATAATGCAGACCCTACCATACAGCTGTGCAGCGACGTAGGAGGACCGCTACGATCAAACTTCACGAATAGCGACATTCCAATAGATTGTCAGGGCTGCACGCAGCAGCCTCTGATTAATTTCAGCAGATCCCCATCAGGAGTGGCGGTTTCCAGTTGTCAACAGTTGAAAGAGCTTACAATTTCCAGTGCAAGTAACGCACCGAGACGGTCATCTGAGAACACTTCAATGGCACCAGACAAAACACAAAAGGAAATAGACGACGAACGTCTTACCGAAAGCAGAGTATGAAGTTTCAACGCGCGTTACGAAATATCTGAATCAGAAAAATAAAAGCAGTCCTCCCTCTCTCATCAAATGAGCAGTGAGTACGATAAGCGCTATTTATGAATTATCATAAATTTCGCCTGGTAGCAGAATTGCATTTCAAGTTGTAATTTATTTCCTATAAAATGTAAAGCTACACCGAAATGTCTATCGAAATACACAGTTCTCATGTGACATAACTTGATACATACTCCGAGTAATATTTAAAGAATTTTTCAAGTTCATATAAGATTTGGGAGCATGACAATTAATCAATGCAAGACAGCCCTTACAGCAATTTCGTTTGTCAACGATGAACATTCCTACTTGAGGAAGTGCAATTGCAGGGAGTTGGAACTGAAAACAATAATAATAATAAATTTAGGGTTGAGTTTCCACCAGGGTCACCAGCAATTTGCAACTATGGACCCCCCTAGTTCACACTAGGCAAACTGAAAACAAAGGCAAGGGTTACATTTCTACAGAAATTGTCATATTATACAAGGCTAAATTTCTTGGACTTCAATCTTTATTTAGCTGTAGTTTTCAAATGAAGATATTTATTGTTGCTGTTAAGGAATGTAACCATTTCAAGCTTACTGCATAGCCTAAAGACAAGATAATGTACAATAAAAACGTGTCTATATTTTGGTACCATTTTAAGCTTATTGCTACAAGCTGGACGCTCCAACAGAAGGAGAGATTCTTGTAGCAAGTGTTGGAGGCAGTAGATCTGCGTGCGAGTTGGTATAAATGCCAGCAATTCTACCAAGTGTCATTACGAGAGTGCACTCTCAACACTTCCGACAGCAATTAGAAGAGTTTGCCACCTCTAAACGAGGAACGAGTTCACAAGAAACGCAAGATCCACGTAAAGGTCCAATGAAAATAATTACCTGTGCTAATATTCCTTACCTCATAGATTGAACACTACTACAGTCGACCAAACATCTTACCGTGCGAATTAAATTAAACGCGTTCTTCGCGTACTTCCTTCGTTGAAGGCCCCAAATTTCTTGAATGCTCTTAATGCACAAATGTCAGTTCACTGTAACAGAAACTAAATGGTTAGAGACTTGAGCTAAGGACTCGTAACAAAGTAGGTCAGTAGCGCGCAACATATGACGGCTCTTGCGACGGACAAACTTCGGGTAAAGATTACTCGGAGCCAGGCAAAAAAATGCATTAAAATAAATGCATTTCCTGTATCAGAATACGATTATTCATTAAATAACTTCCGAAAATAATGTATGCTGTGCTTTGCTATCAAGTGAGCTACAAGTAGAACTTTAGTTCCTGCGAATTTTATTTTAAAGTACCCAGCAGAGCAATCAATCAAACCACACAAAAGAATGTAGCATTTACCTCTGCGGACATTGTAACTTGGAGAAACAGACTTACTGCGCTAAACATAATTTTCTATGGTTTTAATAAAGTACCTCTCCTTTCAAAAGTTTTTCTTTATAATCCTTCACTATGTACCCAGAGCATTACTCATAGCATTGCATCATTCGTAAGGTAGAGATGACAATGCCCAGTTGAAATCCATTCTATTCGAGTAAAGCACTCTCTCTCAACACTTATTATTATTATTATTACATAAGTAAGTTTTAGCCTCCCTTTACCAAAAGCAAAGATGTTCAAAGAGAGGAAGGATGAAGGCACTATTTAACATGGAGTTGAGAGAACGCAGAATCTATGCACAAGGTGCATAGAAACAAAAAGCTAAGAAAGAAGTTCATGAAACAAGAAAAAAATGAAGAAGGTAGTAGTAGGTGCTGAAAAACAGGACAGCAGAGAACCGAAAAAAGATGGTCCGTAACAAAACAAAAACCTATTCTATTTCAACAAAAAGGAAACCTACCTAGCCTTTAGCTCAGGCCCTCACATAGTTCCCCTGGGAGCGCTAATTCCCATAGATACAACAGTTGTGTCCCCCTGAGGGGTCGTACTGCGTGAACAAGTGTTTTCAGCAGCGACGTGAAATCAATGGCTTTGTATAATTTTTTCAAGATATGAGGCCCCTAGAATCATGCGGTACCAAGCGCCAAATGAATCTAGAGAAAATGAGACATATACCGCTGTCATGCCCAAATTTTCTTTTGTCTGGAAAGTCAGTCGTAGGTACAGGAAGATAACTACAAAATGTCCTCAAGTTGCTGAGATGCGATGTTTTCTACAAGGCCAAACTTTGATGCCGTTTTCTGGCGTGTTTAAAACGCGGTGCTTGGTACCGTATGATTCTAAAGGCCTCATACGTCACATATAAACGGCGAATGAATGCGGCTCTTTCTAAAGTTTGTAGCTCAAACTGGTGTCATAGGCTTTGGTCAAGTCAAATCTACCGACACCACGTGGTGCGGGAAAACAAAGCTAACCACTGAAGCGAAAAGGACATACGTACATGTGAGAATGAGAGATGCTTGGCAGGTGCATTACGAAAAATGGCATTGGTGAGGAACAAGTCGCAAAGGCACACCGACAAAATGCCACACCGTCAGCAACACATAGGAGAGGCCTCACAGGAGCGCTTGTATTCAAGAAAAAGGTCAAGATTCGCTATTACTTAACTCCATTATTACCTACGAATTGTCTCGTAGTTTTTAGTAACCCAAACTAAAAAGTGATGGTTTCAATTAATAAAACGATTTACATACGTGCAATTTTGAGAGAACTTGTTCTTTAAGACACCAAATTCAGTGGCAATATTTGGGTAATAAATAGATTAAAAGACTCCCATTACATCAAGCACACAACACATCAATTACAAAACTGACACTACAAGATTGACGTGCTAGACCGCATAAGGGCACTAATTCCACAAAAAGTACGCAAATTATACACGGAAATAAAAATCGAAATGCTAAGAAAACTCATCTAATGATGACGTGATGCACGAGGCTTCAGTGTAATACCAGGAGGATTTTATCGGCTACAAGAAAATAACGGTGAGAACAGTAACGTTTATTTAGGGTATATAATGCCATCACGTATATCATTCTTAAAGATACAGTAGGGTAAACTTAATACTATTAAAGGTAATTTTTCCACCAAAGGTGCTACGTTGGGAATTTACTAGTAAGTTAGTCAGTTCTTCGGTGGTAGTGAGGGCTTTGAGGCCGTTGGTTTCCATGTCCGATCGTGCGAGTGCAATGGTTAGTAATGACTCATCCTCAGTTGCTGTTCGCACAGCATTATCGATGGTATCATATTCGGTGATTGCAACATGGCTCGTGATCCAACCTAGATAACATCTCTGTTGGCCGCAAGAGGGGAAAACTTCTCCTTGAAAATACTATTTGTTAACTGCAGGTTGCTTATCAGGTGTTAGGAATTGCTGGTGTGGAACTTTACGAGTTGAGTTGCAGTAATAGTGGTCGAGTTAAGAGAAATGTTGAAGAATAACGAACAGCAATGAGGATGGCAAGCAATTCTGACACATAGATGGATTACGAACTCACTAAGTAGATTACAGAGTATTAGTATTATTATGAGTGAGCTGAGAGCAACTGAGTATGTGAATTTATGTTTTAAAGAGTGCAGTAAGAGTACAACAAAAGCTCTGATGCACAACAACTCAATAAATATTAGACTACTATCGATAGATGTATATAAAAATTTGACCGAGAATCAAATTATAGAATGCCCTCTACAAAATTAATAGCCTTAAAACTTGTATAATATAGCAATATTTATGGTTAGAAGATGCATCGAATTTTAATATAGTGATGAATTACTTACAGCACAACTTCAGATGATCACAGGAGTAGAGGGGAAATTCTCCAATACCGACGTAAAATAAGCGTCCTGGAAACCGTAAGATATAGAATGCAACCACTTGCACTTAAATTTAAAGTCAGCCACAATAATAACTACGTTCAAAGAATAAATACAAACGCAAACACAAAATTAGCAAACAAAACGTGAATGTTCGTGCCGAATTACGGCAAACAAAACGTGAAACTCGTCATAAAACATGAATGTTTGTGACGAATTACAGCAAACACAACGTGATTGTTGGTGACGAATTACTGCAAACAAAACGTGATTGTTTGTGACAAATTACTGCAAACAAAACGTGATTATTTGTGACAAATTACTGCAAACAAAACGTGATTGTTTGTGACAAATTACTGCAAACAAAACGTGATAGTTTGTGACGAATTACGGCAAACAAAACGATTATTTGTGACGAATTACTGCAAACAAAAATCATTTTTGTGACGAATTACTGCAAACAAAACGTGATTATTTGTGACGAATTACAGTAAGTTGTGAAAAGCGGCAGCAATGCTCCCCTCCTGTGCGTACCGCTGCACTCAGCAACCGCACCACTGCACGGCTACAGGAAGAAGCAACACAGAGAAAATATAGGCCAAAAAGAGTACATTTCTAATATAATGCATACTACTACTACGCAAGCAAACGATACGTCAACGAGAAACTAATAATAGTGTAAGCAACGTTCGAGTAATAATGTAAGTAATAGTAATAATATAAGTAATATTCGAGTCTTTTGGGGGGTAAGACAACGACTTGCTCTGAGTAATGCGAACTAAATTGTGGAAAATGCTGTTTCGAAATAACTCGCACAATATAGGCTGGGGAAAATATCTTGTTTCTATAAAGTTGAATTAAAGTTAAGCTTTTGATTAATGATATTAAATTCATTTTAATTGCACTTTTCAATTTGAGCAAAGTGCCCAGTTTTTACCGAGAACCGTTTCAGAAACACCAAGAGAAACAGTCTAACAGCCATCAACAGTCACGCACTTTTGGGCAATTTTTTTGTTCGATATTCATTTGTTCCAGTATAAATAAGCAGATTCGGTACGAATAGGCAGATGATAGGCGATACAAAACAATTGTAGATACATTCTATCTAGACAACTTGCATGTACTTCTTGAATGATTTCACCATAGGACTGCCAGTTCATACAAAAGATCGTTTCTCAAACTCATCACAGAGCAACATTGTTCACTGCTACTCGTGTGGCACCAGATGTATCGTAAAGACCGAACGTCCCCTCCACAACGGCGCTCAGGAGCGTAAGCTTTCCTCTCCTTGTCTTAGATTCTCTCTTCCTCTCTGACAAATTTAAATATGCTATTCAAATTTAAACATGCTATCTAGCTCACCGCCACTAAGCATTTTTTGAAAAGTATTGAACTACATAACTGCTAACTGCCTTTGCCAATCACTCGGGCTTTCTGCACTTTGACCTAGCGTTCTGCATGCACTCCTAGTTAACGTAATATAAGCCTGAATTTTACTTCAATGTCATTAATGCACAGTTAACGCTGATAGCCTACATTTTCAATTAAACTAGTATGAAAACAAGGTATTTCCATCGTTCTACATTGCATACTTTGTTCAAAAAAACTTCAAAAATTATTAATTGGAAGGAAATTAACATTATTATGGAGGCACTTGACAAGAAGAAAGCGCTTTTCATTATGCATCATTTGTTCGTAACTTGCGTTTGGGGGAATATTTTTGCAGTAGAAGAAAGGGAGAAGTGAAGTGCGTGTGTAGTTGGAATCAATCATCGCACGGGTCCAGAGCTCAGTCGTCCGTTCAAGCGGCTTGAGCGAAGCCCACCCTCGCGTTGCCCACGTCGAACTCCGTGTAGAACTTGCCTAGGAAGATGTCGCCCAGGATCCAGATGGGGCCCATGGGAGGAGGCACGTCTAGGCCCAGGAAGCCAGACACGCAAGACTCCGATCCGAACTGCTTTACCTGAACGAACATAAAATATTGTCAATGAAAATATTGACATGACAGGTGTTGTTCAGGTCTGGTGAGAATGAGGAGAGGGAGAGATATTGGAGGTGTGACAGCTCGGGATCGGAGTGATGTGATGGTATAGTTCAGGTCATACAGTCTCGCACTAAATGAGAGTGTACTTTGTTATTATTACTATCAAATGAGTAAGTTTAAGACTCCCTAGAAACAACAAAGGCAATCTGAAGAGAGCTGAGAGAACGGACCAATTAGAATGGCCAGTAAAACATGGGAAATTTGTGAAAAAAATCAGTTCCAGCACAGAATACTCCACACAAAGAAACAGGAAGTTAAGAAAGATGATGAAAAAAGACAACAAAGAGATAGCAAAGAAGGCACGACAACTGAAAGTAAAGTGTGCACGAACAACATAAGTCCCGAAGGTCCATCTATAGCTGAAGTACCTGTTGCCCATTGGAAGCATAAGAGTCTTGTTGCGCAAATACCCAAGGAGAGAAATAAATGCCTCAAAGTAGCATCAGTTTCACCCCACTAGTGTGGGGTGAAATTTGTTCACACAATAACTTTAAATCGTCAACAAGCCGCAGTTACGCATATTAGAGGATAGATCTCATTAATTAGAAATTTATAGTTTTAAAATAATCATTCATAAGGAAACCAGAAACAGCGAGGATATTTCATATTTCTCTGCCTGGAGGCGAGCGAAGATAGATATAAGTAAACAAATATACAAATAAATGCGCAACGGCCATTATTAAAAAGCTAGGGTGAGTGAGTGTGGAAGTGAACCTTCACACAGGGGTAGCACTAACGAAGATAGAGAGAGAGAGAGAGAGAGAGCTGTCGGTTCCAGCTTATGGAACAGACGCAATATGACAAAATGTCATGACACAGTTTATTTATCTCAAGTACATCTATAGCATTTTCGGGACTAAAATTACAATGATGTCTAATGAAATAGACAACAAAACTTAGGTCTGAATACCTCTCTCTTTGAAAATGCACTAGTGTATAAGAGAGGTGTAAGGCGACCCGGTCGCGATGACCTAACTTTAAAATAGTACTAGCGGCCATGAGTTCTAGCAGTTGGGCTAGGCTTGAGCGAGTCTGACCTTGAGGACGTAATCGTCGCCAGTGAGAGTGAAGGGCTTCCCGCCGATGGTGAAGGTAACGTTGGGCAAATTGGGGATGAGCTTGCAATCGACGACCCACTCTCCTCCAGCGAGCGGCTTGGCGCCGATCTGCTTGTTGATGGACCGAGCCTCCTCGTGGGGAGCAGCCAGCAGCGAGGTGCCCGTGTCAGCGATCGCCTCGCACCCGCCCGAGCAGAACGCAGATGAGGCACCAACCTGCACCAAAATAAAATAACTCAGGCCTTTCATTCCAATATAATAAAAGGGCAATAACAAAGACCACGCATTGAATACCGTATGTTACCAACATTTCGTTTATTAACACATGAAGTAAAATGAAGAACATGCAGATAACAACGGTATCTGACGCTACCTTGACGTTGTCCATGTGGAACTGCCAGTATCCCTTCCTGTCCACAGGGACGTAGGTGAAGTCGCCGGTGTAGTGGCTTGGGTCAGACCCTCCGAGAATGAGCTCTCCTCCAACGGCGTCCGCAGCGTTCCTGTAATGAGTTACTCTTATGAGAAATGCATTATAATATAAACAAGTTTTATAGCCTACCTTAACCACGACAAAGATGTTCCAAGAGAGGAAGGAAGGAGGAAGGCACCATTTAGTATGGAGTAGAGGGAAAGCAGAAACTATGCACCAGGTGCAGAGTAACAGTAAGCTGAAAAAGAAGTTCATGAAACAAGAAAAAGATGAAGAAGAAAGTAGTAGGTGCTGAAAAACAGGACAGCAGTGAACCAAAAAAAGATGGTCCGTAACAACACAAAAACCTATTCTATTTCAACTTTAGAAATGCAATTAACTAGCGGCCACTTTGTTGCTAACATGCATAGAATAGCTTAAAGAGACCTCTATGACTACAGAAGAACACTATGATGCTAGTATATACAATATCAGAAACTAAAAATGAATACATTTTCAGAAAAATTTAATCATCTATACTAAGAAAACGTTTTGGAGACCCGCCTCACCATCAGTTCAAAAGAAATCATCAGGTCTAAAATAAAAGATCAAATTGCAATGAATTGTAGGTACTAATAATATATCATGAGTGGAAAAGTACAAAGTATAACTCAGAAGAAATTAAAAAAAAGATGCACAAAAAAAAACGCAAATTAGAAGTATGAAATGAAATTGGGCTGGTGATGAGGTTAAGGAAAGTGAACGCTTTTTCCTATGAATTCTTTTAAAAATAAATTAAAAATACTTCCAGAGTGAAATAAGCTTTCGGGTATTCACAGCATGTTTATGTCATTCGAATAGACAGTTGTAGCCCATAAAGTTTTTGGAATTTACCTATGCCTCCCTCCCCCCATGGAAATTTTTTTTAATTTCAAATTCTCAGCCAATATTGTATAAAGAGACAAGTTTTTTTTTTGGGTCGATTCACAATGAATATATCTGCTATTTTCAATTACAGTTTTTTGTTTTTCCTAAAAAAAGAAATTTACAACTATTTGAATATTAAAACCACAATTATTCTATTTCAATGGACAATGAAAAAAATTCAAATCAACTTTTCAAAAAAACATTCCCCTAACATTTATAGTACTCACCTTGATCTCCCCAATGCAAAAAAGATCTCCTCAATAGCTTCAAAACTGTAGGCAAATTGGGCTGTCAAAGTCTATGACCCAAATTTTGAGAAAATGTCGGTCAAAGTTATCAAGCACCATAGGGCAGAGTACACATTGTTTCCTTCATGTAATTTTTTTTTCATTAGAACTTATAAACTGATACACCACTAATTAACCTAAAACATTTTAGATAAATCTTCCATAGTTGTAAAAAGTCACTACAACTAACGAGTCACTAATGCTTGCTGCAAAGTGCAGAGGGCCCGGAACAGTTTTTCCAATGAAACATTCAAGAATTAAAAATAAATACTTATGGAGTGAAATAAGCTCTGAAGTATTCACAGCATGTTTATAACATTTGAATAAACATTTATAGCCCATAAAGTTATTGGAATTTTGTAGCTCCCAAGCGTGGAATAGGCTCAAGCTGCATTTTTCACCTCTGTTGACTGGGCAAACAACAAAGAACGCAATTTTGCCCACATTCGACCTAGGAAACAGCCTAAGATGCACCTATTCGAAAAAAGGCAAAAGGAACATTCTATGAAACAAAGCATAGAGGTAGACACAAGTGGGATGGGCTGGAATCGAGTGCCGCAGGCAGGTAGGAAGTGCCCGCAGGCAGGTAGGAAGTGCCCGCAGGCAGGCAGGAAGTGCCCGCAGGCAGGCAGGAAGTGCCCGCAGGCAGGTGGGGAGTGGCTGGGAGCAAGTGCACGCAGGCAGGTAGGGATGGGCTGGGAGCGAGTGCGCGCAGACAGGTAGGGATGGGCTGGGAGCGAGTGCGCGCAGGCAGGTAGGGATGGGCTGGGAGCGAGTGCGCGCAGGCAGGTAGGGATGGGCTGGGAGCGAGTGCGCACAGGCAGGTAGGGATGGGCTGGGAGCGAGCACGCGCAGGCAGGTAGGGATGGGCTGGGAGCGAGCACGCGCAGGCAGGTAGGGATACGCTGGGAGCGAGTGCGCGCAGGCAGGTAGGGATGGGCTGGGAGCGAGTGCGCGCAGGCAGGTGGGGATGGGCTGGGAGCGAGTGCGCGCAGGCAGGTAGGGATGGGCTGGGAGCGAGTGCGCGCAGGCAGGTAGTGGTGGGCTGGGAGCGAGTGCGCGCAGGCAGGTAGGGATGGGCTGGGAGCGAGTGCGCGCAGGCAGGTAGGGATGGGCTGGGAGCGAGTGCGCGCAGGCGAGTAGGGATGGGCTGACAGCGAGTGCGCACAGGCAGGTAGGGATGGGCTGGGAACGAGTGCGCGCAGGCAGGTAGGGATGGGCTGGGAGCGAGTGCGCGCAGGCAGGTAGGGATGGGCTGGGAGCGAGTGCGCGCAGGCAGGTAGGGATGGGCTGGGAGCGAGTGCGCGCAGGCAGGTAGGGATGGGCTGGGAGCGAGTGCGCGCAGGCAGGTAGGGATGGGCTGGGAGCAAGTGCGCATAGGCAGATAGGGATGGTCTGGGAGCAACTGCGCACAGGCAGGTAGGGATGGGCTGGGAGCAAATGCGCACAGGCAGGCAGGTAGGGATGGGCTGGGAGCGAGTGCGCACAGGCAGGCAGGTAGGGATGGGCTGGGAGCGAGTGCGCACAGGCAGGCAGGTAAGGGGAGTATGTGGGTGGAGACAAATGACGGGACGCACCTGTCGAGGTAGAAGCTGAACACCGGGTTGGGCAGGAGTCCCTGCGCCACCATGTTGTTGAAGACAGGCGTCACACCGTCCACAGAGATGGCCGGGAAGCCCATGCCGAGGATGCCGTCAAACTTGGCCGCTACGAACGCCAGGCCGGGCTCGCTGAGCGCCTCTGCAAACGTCTGGCTTTGCACCTTTAGCCCAGCCATCTGTAAAGCAGCCTCAGTCGTAGCTTCAAAGTCATCACAAAATTATCCTATAAAATCAGGGAAGTTACTTTTCTTGAGGTGAATAATCATTAGGAATTTAAAAACAAATAACGCATCATGTATTGAAATCATATTGAATTAAGATTTCTCACAAACTAAAATTTAAAAACTAAGCCAATTCTATAAAACGTTTCGGGGACCAGCTCCATCTTCAGTTAACAGTCTGCAAAAAATAAAGAACAAAATCAATCTTTTCTATATAAAATACATGGGCATGAAAAAATCTACATGTTAATTTAAATGGATAAGAACTATTGTCGCTATTGAGATCTGGTTTTTCTTTGGAGATAAAAAGAGATTCTAAAATGCGTAAATCTAAATTATTAGATGCTGTACGTAAAATAGAAAAGTTTTCCTCTGCTATGCTGTCACAGCACTGTTCGCTGTGAAGGCAGATAGACGAATGAGGCGGTTGGGTCAGAAGTCTTCCGCTACGGTAGCTGACTCCACGGTGTTGGGCAATCCTAACATAGAATGGCAAAGTTGTCATGCCAACATAGCCAGATGTACATTGTACACAACTAAACTTATACACGATGTATGCCCGCATCCGTTTAGGAATCACGTCCTTGTAGCAAAAGAAAGAGCCAACTTTAAATGAATTAACTGAGATGATACATAATTTTACAGCAGGAAAATGACGTTTAAAAAGAATTTTCAAATCTCGCGACATTTTATCGGCCCACGTTTGCAAATACATACATGTGCCATTGGGAAGAAAAATGGTTGGCAGATTGTCCCACAGAGTTTAAACCTGAATTCTACCGTAGGTATATTGATGATACGTTTTTATTGTTTAGAGACCCTAGCCATGCACCTTTGTTCAGAGATTACTTGAACTCTAAGCACCTGTCTATAAAATTCACAATTCAAATTGGGACTAATAATTGTTTATCTTTTTTGGATTCTAAAATTACTAGAAGCGGTCGTACCTCCAGTTCATCTGTCTTTCAAAAAACTACATTCACTGGTCTGGGTTTAAGTTTTTTTTAGTTTCTGTAGTTATAGATTCAAAATTAATACTATAAAGATCTTATTAAATTGTGCTTTCAATACTTGTTCTAATTACGTCGATCTTCATGTGGAGATTTCTTTCTTACAAAATTTTTACGAAAAAATGGGTACCCTACCTCTATTGTAAATTATCACATTAAAAAATTTTTGGCTATGAAATACTCTGTAACTAATGCCGTGATAGAGCCACTGCAACGTCTCTATTGCGTTTTCCCTTACTTTGGAGATTACACTGATAAAATGTTGCGAGATTTGGAAATTCTTTTTAAGCGTCATTTTCCTGCTGTAGAACTATGTATCATCTCAGTTAATTCATTTAAAGTTGGCTCTTTCTTTTGCTGCAAGGACGTGATTCCTAAACGGATGCGGGCATACATCGTGTATAAGTTTAGTTGTGTACAATGTACATCTGGCTATGTTGGCATGACAACTTTGCCATTCTATGTTAGGATTGCCCAACACCGTGGAGTCAGCTACCGTAGCGGAAGACTTCTGACCCAACCGCCTCATTCATCTATCCGCCTTCACAGCGAACAGTGCTGTGACCGCATAGCAGAGGAAAACTTTTCTATTTTGCGCACAGCATCTAATAATTAAGATTTACGCATTTTAGAATCTCTTTTTATCTCTATAGATAAACCAGATCTCAATAGTGCCAATAGTTCTTACCCATTACAAATTTACATGTAGATTTTTTTATGCTCATGTATTTTATATAGATAAGATTGATTTTGTCCTTTATTTTTTGCGGACTGTTAACTGAAGATGGAGCTGGTCTCCGAAATGTTTTATAGAATTGACTAAGTTTTTAAATTATAGTTCGTGAGAAATCTTAATTAAATATGATTTCAATACGTGGTGCGTTCTTTGTTTTTAAATTCCTAAAATTATCCTACACTTGTGCTTTTGAAGCCCGTCTAGCTCTCGAGCACGCACGCACGCACGCAAGCACACACAGCACAAAAGCAACCATCTTGAGCACAAAGGATTTAAAAAAAAAGACAGTCAAAGTAGGGAAAATCACTGCAACCTTGGCAATTTCATTTGGTGACAAATGACAAAACCTCACTCCCAATACTGGCAGTTTTCTGTCAGCATCTTCAATGATATATACGTAACTTTTAGCTCACAAAATTTATATTTCCTCCTATAAATTCTTGATGGTAAAAATCATATATTCGAATCAGTTTTTGATTAAGTGATCAACTGAAAATAATTCTAACACTCGCATTTCAACACGCACTAGATGTATTGGTAATACATGAATGCTATTTTTTGTTAATTTTAGCCTTTATTAGGCCAAATTATAGCCATGAACAGATCAAATGAAAAGTGCTCAAACGTTCATACTTTACTACAATCAATGAGTAAGTAAAATGAACATTTTGAACAATAAGAACATCTTCAAATCCTGAAAGGCTTCTTTCTCTGCACAATAAGAAGTAGAATATAAGCTAAATGGTCAAAACACTCTCAGTCAAGCATTAGATATAAACTTCTGATCATTCTCATTGACACGCTAACTTTAAACAGCATGGTGCTGGTAAGAATGTAAAGTTTCTCATAGGAATGAGCGAAATTGCAAGAAGTTCAATAACTTAAAAAATTATTGTAGTCATTAAAATGAATATATATCTATCTACTCAAAATGGCAGCAATTGTAAAGCTCAAATAAAATTAACTCACGTGTAAAATACCTTTAAGAGCAGGTGCCTACTAACCACAGGGGTGGGGTTAAAAGAGCAACAGTCAAAGTCAAGGAAATCATTATGACAAGTACGACAAGCTTAAAAAGCGTCAAAAAACTAAGCAGACTTTAGGGTAGATTTGCACACATACTCGACCTCCAAGAAAAATTAAACTCACGGTGACGGTGTCGGTAGAGAGGTAGCCAGAGAGCGACCCAGAACCGTACTGGATTTTGAATTCGGTGCCATTCTTGACGTAGGAGCTAGACTTGCTGCTGTCGTACTTGTTGTGGAGCACTGTAACAGACAGTTACCATATAGTCAACGCTATGAAAGTAGGAATACGTAGTCCCCGCTATAAAAGCAAAATACGTAGTCCCCGCTATAAAACAAGAATACGTAGTCCCCGCTATAAAACAAGAACAAGTAGTCCACGCTATAAAACAAGAACAAGTAGTCCACGCTATAAAAGCAAGAACAAGTAGTCCACGCTATAAAAGCAAGAACAAGTAGTCCACGCTATAAAACAAGAACAAGTAGTCCACGCTATAAAAGCAAGAATACGTAGTCCCCCCTATAAAACAAGAACAAGTAGTCCACGCTATAAAAGCAAGAATACGTAGTCCCCCTTATAAAACAAGAACAAGTAGTCCACGCAATAAAAGCAAGAATACGTAGTCCCCGCTATAAAAGCAAGAATTAGTAGTCCACTCTATAAAACATGAACAAGTAGTCCACGCTATAAAAGCAAGAATACGTAGTCCCCCTTATAAAACAAGAACAAGTAGTCCACGCAATAAAAGCAAGAATACGTAGTCCCCGCTATAAAAGCAAGAATAAGTAGTCCACGCTATAAAACAAGAACAAGTAGTCCACGCTATAAAAGCAAGAATACGTAGTCCCCCTTATAAAACAAGAACAAGTAGTCCACGCTATAAAAGCAAGAATACGTAGTCCCCCTTATAAAACAAGAACAAGTAGTCCACGCTATAAAAGCAAGAATACGTAGTCCCCGCTATAAAAGCAAGAATAAGTAGTCCACGCTATAAAACATGAACAAGTAGTCCACGCTATAAAAGCAAGAATACGTAGTCCCCCTTATAAAACAAGAACAAGTAGTCCACGCTATAAAAGCAAGAATACGTAGTCCCCGCTATAAAAGCAAGAATAAGTAGTCCACGCTATAACACAAGAACAAGTAGTCCACGCTATAAAAGCAAGAATACGTAGTCCACGCTATAAAAGCAAGAATACGTATTCCCCGCTATAAAAGCAAGAATAAGTAGTCCACGCTATAAAACAAGAACAAGTAGTCCACGCTATAAAAGCAAGAATACGTAGTCCCCCTTATAAAACAAGAACAAGTAGTCCACGCTATAAAAGCAAGAATACGTAGTCCCCCTTATAAAACAAGAACAAGTAGTCCACGCTATAAAAGCAAGAATACGTAGTCCCCGCTATAAAAGCAAGAATCAGTAGTCCACGCTATAAAACATGAACAAGTAGTCCACGCTATAAAAGCAAGAATACGTAGTCCCCGCTATAAAACAAGAACAAGTAGTCCACGCTATAAAAGCAAGAATACGTAGTCCCCGCTATAAAACAAGAACAAGTAGTCCACGCTATAAAACAAGAACAAGTAGTCCCCGCTAGCCTATAAAAGCAAGAATAAGTAGTCCACGCTATAAAAGCAAGAATACGTAGTCCCCGCTATAAAAGCAAGAATAAGTAGTCCCCGCTATAAAAGCAAGAATAAGTAGTCCCCGCTAGCCTATAAAAGCAGGAATAAGTAGTCCACGCTATGAAAGCAAGAATAAGTAGTCCCCGCTATGAAGGAATAAGTAGTCCCCGCTATAGAAGCAAGAATAAGTAGTCCACGCTATAAAAGCAAGAATAAGTAGTCCCCGCTATGAAAGCAAGAATAAGTAGTCCCCGCTATGAAAGCAAGAATAAGTAGTCCCCGCTATGAAAGCAGGAATAAGTAGTCCCCGCTATGAAAGCAGGAATAAGTAGTCCCCGCTATGAAAGCAAGAATAAGTAGTCCCCGCTATAAAAGCAGGAATAAGTAGTCCCCGCTATGAAAGCAGGAATAAGTAGTCCCCGCTATGAAAGCAAGAATAAGTAGTCCCCGCTATAAAAGCAGGAATAAGTAGTCCCCGCTATGAAAGCAAGAATAAGTAGTCCCCGCTATAAAAGCAGGAATAAGTAGTCCACGCTATAAAAGCAAGAATACGTAGTCCCCACTATAAAACAAGAACAAGTAGTCCCCGCTATAAAAGCAAGAATAAGTAGTCCCCGCTATAAAAGCAGGAATAAGTAGTCCCCGCTATAAAACAAGAACAAGTAGTCCCCGCTATAAAAGCAGGAATAAGTAGTCCCCGCTATAAAAGCAGGAATAAGTAGTCCCCGCTATAAAAGCAGGAATAAGTAGTCCACGCTATAAAAGCAGGAATAAGTAGTCCCCGCTATAAAAGCAAGAATAAGTAGTCCACGCTATAAAAGCAGGAATAAGTAGTCCCCGCTATAAAAGCAGGAATAAGTAGTCCACGCTATAAAAGCAAGAATAAGTAGTCCCCGCTATAAAAGCAGGAATAAGTAGTCCCCGCTATAAAAGCAGGAATAAGTAGTCCACGCTATAAAAGCAGGAATAAGTAGTCCACGCTATAAAAGCAGGAATAAGTAGTCCCCGCTATAAAAGCAGGAATAAGTAGTCCCCGCTATAAAAGCAAGAATAAGTAGTCCACGCTATAAAAGCAGGAATAAGTAGTCCCCGCTATAAAAGCAGGAAAAAGAAGTCCACGCTATAAAAGCAGGAATAAGTAGTCCACGCTATAAAAGCAGGAATAAGTAGTCCACGCTATAAAAGCAAGAATAAGTAGTCCACGCTATAAAAGCATGAATAAGTAGTCCCCGCTATAAAAGCAGGAATAAGTAGTCCACGCTATAAAAGCAAGAATAAGTAGTCCACGCTATAAAAGCAAGAATAAGTAGTCCACGCTATAAAAGCAAGAATAAGTAGTCCACGCTATAAAAGCATGAATAAGTAGTCCCCGCTATAAAAGCAGGAATAAGTAGTCCACGCTATAAAAGCAAGAATAAGTAGTCCACGCTATAAAAGCAAGAATAAGTAGTCCACGCTATAAAAGCAAGAATAAGTAGTCCACGCTATAAAAGCAGGAATAAGTAGTCCACGCTATAAAAGCAAGAATAAGTAGTCCACGCTATAAAAGCAAGAATAAGTAGTCCACGCTATAAAAGCAGGAATAAGTAGTCCACGCTATAAAAGCAGGAATAAGTAGTCCCCGCTATAAAAGCAGGAATAAGTAGTCCCCGCTATAAAAGCAGGAATAAGTATTCCCCGCTATAAAAGCAGGAATAAGTAGTCCACGCTATAAAAGCAGGAATAAGTAGTCCACGCTATAAAAGCAGGAATAAGTAGTCCCCGCTATAAAAGCAGGAATAAGTAGTCCCCGCTATAAAAGCAGGAATAAGTAGTCCCCGCTATAAAAGCAGGAATAAGTAGTCCCCGCTATAAAAGCAGGAATAAGTAGTCCCCGCTAAAAAAGCAGGAATAAGTAGTCCACGCTATAAAAGCAAGAATAAGTAGTCCCCACTATAAAAGCAGGAATAAGTAGTCCCCGCTATAAAAGCAGGAATAAGTAGTCCACGCTATAAAAGCAGGAATAAGTAGTCCACGCTATAAAAGCAGGAATAAGTAGTCCACGCTATAAAAGCAGGAATAAGTAGTCCACGCTATAAAAGCAGGAATAAGTAGTCCACGCTATAAAAGCAGGAATAAGTAGTCCACGCTATAAAAGCAGGAATAAGTAGTCCACGCTATAAAAGCAGGAATAAGTAGTCCACGCTATAAAAGCAGGAATAAGTAGTCCACGCTATAAAAGCAGGAATAAGTAGTCCACGCTATAAAAGCAGGAATAAGCAGTCCACGCTATAAAAGCAGGAATAAGTAGTTCACGCTATAAAAGCAGGAATAAGTAGTCCCCGCTATAAAAGCAGGAATAAGTAGTTTACGCTATACAGGTAACTGGTAACTCTCGATTTGTTTCCTGGAATGGGACTGGATAAATAGAGATACTGAATAAATCGAGGTACCATATTTTGTTTAAAATAAAAAGTAAACCTGTTTTTTAGGGGAAACTTAATGCTGCATACGAATAATTATCCTAGCATCTTACAGTTAAGGAGTAAATAGAACGAAAATATTCAAATAAATAGTTTGATGCTCCAGTTTCTGGTATTTGTTTCCTGGGTTTTCTGGTTTTTACTTTTGTAGGCACATCAACTTTTTTACTTGAACTCATAGAGGTTGTCATATTGGCCCATATATCGAACCAACACACATTGAACAACGTAACATGAAAAAACAGCCTTTGTTCACAAAATGTTTTTTGATTTTTTCTTACAAGCAATGTTGCAGAATACACGACAATCGTGAAGGGTGGATTCGAGATGGCGCGACCAACGGAGGCAAACAAAACTATATAAATCGAGAGAGGGACTAATCGAGATGTGGATAAATCGAGAGTTGCCTGTAAAAGCAATAAAGAGTAGTTTACCTTTAACGGAACAATGTAGCCCCATTATATCAAAGCCAAAACGCCCGTGCCCAAAAACATGATAATAAAGTAGTAAATTATAATTCGGACTACAGCTATGCTGGACAAAATATACATTTCAGCCATCTGTACCGAATTAAAGATATCAGCATGCTCACACAGACTCGTTCTCTTGGGCTAAGTTACATTCTTGAGAAAAAAAATTACGTAAATATTGCATAAATTACCGTTCATAATACAAGAATGCTTAAACAAAACATTTGGATCAATATATCAATACAGGTTATTTGTCCAGTGCTTCAAGAATTACGATGGACCTCCTAAGGTTTAGGAAACCATTAAAAGTTTAACATTCAAATACGATTCAAAACGTACACTAAAAGCACAACCAACAAACATCAGAAGCTACCGAGACATTACCGCCCGATGCCTTTGAAGCAAATCAAGCAAGCAATACTAGGAAGATGAGCTCGTCAATAGACAAGATGTGAGACAGTTTTACCATCGAAGCTCGCCCTGACACTCGAGCTGCTCGTCAAGGTGAACGAGGCTTGTGTATGCACCAGCTCTACTAGCTACACATAAATACTGTCCTATACACACACTAAGTTCTCTCCGAACTGCAATATTATTATTACTATATTATTAAAACACTCTAGGCACAAGAAAGAGCTTAAGCATGAAAAAACTATTTAGCATGAGCTATAGAAAATGGGGAATCTATGCACAAAGTGTGTTCCCACACAAGATACCCTGCGCATAGAAACCGCGAGACGGGAAAGAAGAGGCTGAAAATACAAAGAATAGATAGCAAAGAAGGTATGAAACGGAAAAGAAGCCAAAAGAACACAAAAGACAGAAGTTCCAAAAGCATATCTATACATGAGGTAATGCAACCTTTCTCCTGGGGGTGCCAACCCCCGCAGCATAGGATAGTCAAATCTAACCTAAACCTATCGCCTATTCTATGCTCCAAGGAGTAACCAGGCATAGGTTAGATTAGCGCAAGTTAACAAACTACATTCAAGCATGCAGACAAAGTTAATTTTGAAAATTTACCTACTTCCAGCAATAGGCCTGAAAATCTCAACCTCCTTGAGGTAAATCTGAATTGAATCTTATAGCAATTTACAGCAAACCTCTTTCATTATGCAAATATCCTTTCACGATGTGTCTCCAATTGACAGAATTGAAACCCCTCAAATGTCTTCATGACAGCAGAACATGGTGATAAACGTGTTAAATAATGTAACAGGAAAAAATACATCTAATATTAAAACACATGCAGGAACGTTTCCAGACCACCCTTTAATCCTGCTAGTCATTATAAAATTGAGTGATATTTTTAATTATTTTTCAGCTAAGATGACATCAATGATCTCAATTTCATATATCAATTTGCTCTTTCTTTAATAAATTATCAAACTTTTGAGTCAATATATTTTTACAGCAGTAACCCAGTGAATCATTCTTACAATATTTTTCTCTCAAGTAGATCTCGTTCTATTTTTACAGTTTGGATCCTATACTTTAAGCATATATTGCAAAAGTAAAATGTTTTATATTGACATCAATTTGAATAACAAAAACACAGAATCCAATCTATGTTGATATTTGCTCATTGGCTGCACTTGAACTAATGGTTGAGTTGTACTTGATAGAAGAAATTTAATAAAAACAAGGCTAACACATTCACCACATTTCCATGGTTGTTTTGGTAAAGACTTTCTCCTCTGCTATTGGCAGGAGAAAATCCAACAGAAAGATTGGGAAACTGTGAATACAAGAATATTAATCCATTTAATAATGACCTACAATAAGAAGACGCATCAAAAAACACAAATACTGCCACAGATTGGATAAGTTAGTGTCAGTCTTCCTAACCAAATAAAAATGTTCCTAAGAGAGGATGGAAGTAAGCACCAATTAGTATGGAGTTGAGGAAATGTGGAATATATCACACGATGTGTTCCCACACAAGATACCTTGAACCAAGAAACACCAAGGTGAGAAAAACAGGACAGCAGTGAACTGGAAAAAAGATTGTCCATAGCTGAACAAAAAACCTATTTTATTTCAAAGCCTAACTAACTTTGAGCTCAAGACCTATATTCCTCTGGGAGGTATCATTCTCAAAACATAAATACATGTTGAATCTCCTTTAGGGGTCAAACAATTGAAAAACCAAGTTACAAAACTCATGGCATATTCTGAAAATTAAAACTTGGGTATAGAAAGATAAAAATAAAAACTAATTCACTGACAGAATTTGCCCAATTTTTCTGAGTAATCTGAGCATTTAACAAAAAAGCTTTCTAATTAATTAAAAGATATGTTCAATTTACAATGATGCAGATTAGGGACCAAAGTGAATCATTTCAGTATTGTACAAACAAATCAGTGCAAACTTTACATCTCTTGAACCTGTCTAAGAATTTTGGCTTTTTTCTAAAAAATGAGTATAAAGTATGCACTCGAATGATTTTTTCATTTTGAATGTAACCTCAAGTTCTAAAAAAAGGAAATTATGTAAAAAGCGGCTTTAACTAAAAGATCCTCCTATTGTTGGGATACAAAAATTATATATCCGCTCATAAGAGCCAGAAAAATAAAGATTGATGCATACAGTACAACTCACAGCAAGCAATGTTTGTCCAGTGGCACTGCTTGGATGGCACCCACAGATTAGAAGAGCCAGTGTCAAACACAACCATGAAGCTCTGGGGTGGTGTGCCAATAGAGATGGGGCCATAATACTGAGCCTGTACCAAACACACATGGATTTCTTCATTAAAACAAATTTAAATTAAAAACTGACATTATTAAAGCTTTAACCTCTGGAAATTATGTTACATTGCCATAGTTTACTCTATACTACAAGGCCATCTTTATACACAATTGTTGGGCACATGTGGATAACTCCTAGAATTTGTTTACTTTTGCTTAATATTGCTTAATACCAACTTTAGCTCATTCTATATTCTATTTTATATTTTGGAAATGTTTTTGTATAAAATAATTTTTCAATCTTTGAAATGTTTGATTGCTTCAATAGAAGCATCAAGATTTTTCCCAATCCTATTGCTCCTTTGAATGGTCAGGGGAAATTTTAATGAACAGCCCTTGTAACCATGCCTTTTTGGCTCTCTCAGTAAGCGTATTCTGTACTGCCCTTCTGTTCCTGGCTTTCTAGGAGGTTTAAATTTCTGTCTCCGATCATTCTCCCAATTATTCTTGCTATAAAAGGCCTTAGTTTAATGACAGCTTTTTACTATAGGAAAACTTTACTAAAACACAGATGTTAACAATTTTAATTGATGAAGTTGACATCTACCACTAGTAAAGTTGCTCCTCTTGACTTTTCATCAAAAACTTAATCAAAATTAGCTACAATTTTTAATTCCTCTGTAGATAAAATAGGGCATAAATACAGGTTGTTGTTTGAACATTTCCTGCTATGTAAATTTACAAAATCCAAAACAGTGATTGAGTGGATATCCCTACAATCTGCATGCATTTTGAATCTCTTGATATTGAAATCCATAGATTAAAAAATTTTTATTTCCTCACAAATATTTTATTGAGAAGTTAGAAACTTATTTGCATACAAGAGTTGGAAAAATGATAGGAAAGTTGCCATAGTAATTTATGGGGACTGCAATGTTGTAGATACAAATTTGATAACATTATTGGTAGTTTTTCCAAAATGTGAATATTGGCTGTAAAAAATTACAAGCAAAATCAAATCACTAATAAATAAATGAAAATAAAATATTTTTCAACACAATGACATTGACTGCTATCATGTGTAACTGTGTGCTCTTTCTCATACCCTATGTTCATTGAAGAATTTGATCAATATTGCTGTTAAACCTTCAAGATTAGGCCAAAAATGAAGGTCAATGTGAAGCGTGATGCGATCACGGAAAATAATAATTCCGACCCCAAGAATCACTAAAGGAACCCATTTAAGAACGGTTTACACGAATGACATTCTGCTTGCTGATGCGTAATTTTCAAATTATTCAGCTTTGAAGTTATAGGTGATATCGCTTTCCCGCGCAACACAGAGTCCGACCAGGTTGGGTCGAGAAAGGCCAAGTTCAGATCCTGAGGTGATGGTTAACATGCGTTATTGTAGAGTTATTTAACTTAGAAGTTATAGGAGCGTCGCAACAGGCTTTCGCGCGCCAAAGGAGAGGGTGGATGGGTTTTTCCAACAATACGGGAAGCTTGCCCAAGTTATTGTTTTGTGAAGTTATTGTTTTTGCCAGACTTCGTAGAAATGAAAGAATGATAGAAATTGTTAATAAGATAATAATAAATATTGTTTTCAGTTAATAACACAAAAAAGGTAACATACTATTTCTCGTACTTGGTGCTTTTTACGTTTTTTTTTTTAGCGTCATTATTACGTCGTCACCTTTACAGTCAGCTCAAAGATGGCGCCACCCGGTACGGCCGCCACCATCTTGGAGCAGATGTAAACACAATTGTTGATGTGACCTTAATGGGTTGCTTTGAACCTTTATTTATCATTTTCACTAGAAGAACTGTGGCTCCCCCTCACGACCCAACCTCTTTATGTTTGTAATAGGGGGTTAGCTTCCATTATTAATTAAATTCTGCATGGCGCGCCCACTTCCTTGGCACGCGAAAGCCAAGTTCAAAGTTGAATAATTCAAAAATAACGCATCAGCGAGCAGAATGTCATTCTTGTAAAACGTTCTTAAATGGGTTCCTTTAGTGATTCTCGGGAATAAAATTCCCATTTCCTTTGATCGCATCACGCTTTACATTGACCAAAATGAAACATTAAGTTGCTCACATCCATGTAGTTGCTCAGAGGTTCAGGCATGGGCTTGCTGCCCCACTTGCGTCGTGTCAAGTTGATGGCCGTCCCAACACTTTGAAGGTGCCGACGAGGAGAGTCCGCCCGTAGAAGTGGCACTCTAAAATTTACACAAAAAGTCTCAACCAAAGAGGAAAAAATAATTCAACCTAATTATATTCATCCTTAACATGATTTATCTAAATTTAGTTAAGACTTATAAGAACATACGTGGTGTATACAACAGCGACTGAAAAATGTACATCCAAAATTAGGAGATAATGATTTGTATCAATTTTCTTTCTAGCACTTATTGAAAAAATTATCAGAAACTAAATCCATAAATATTGGTAAATCTGTAGGATATGACAGTTATCAATTTTGTAAATTTCGATGCCTAAGCATAGTTAATTAGATCAAAATAAACAAGTTTTCTTCTATGCGCTTTTTGTCTCAAATGAGTATTTTATTAGTAATAGCGGTAATTGACTCACCGCAACTCCAGTGTTTGAAGCGGCAAGTAATTCAAAGAGCACGTCGAACAGCAATACTGCAATGCGCACTCGCTTCCAGCGCGATTGTCATCAAAGCCGAAACCAAACCTACCGCTATACCTCGTTAAATACTCATTTGACGAAAAAAGTGTATGAAAGAAAAGTTGTTGATTTCCATGTTATTACCATGATTCAAGCAACAAAAATTTGAAAATCGACGAGTAGCTGTTTATTCGAGCGCATTTGTCATCAAAGACGAAACTAAACCTACCACTATAAATCGTAAAATCTGCATTTGAGACGGAAAGTGCATAGAAGAAAACTTGTTTATTTTAATTCAATTGATTAGGTTCAGGCACCAAAAAGTGGAAAATCAATAACTGTCATATCCTTCAGATTTACAAAAATACTTTATCGAGCTTACCATATCATAGAATTTGACTAGAAATTTTAGTTAATGTTAAGGAGGTGCAACTAGACCTAATCGATTTTCAAAATTTTGTAACCTGTATAATGGTAATTACATCAAAATAAGCAACTTTTCTTCCTTTTCTTCTGAGTATTTAACGCGTTATAGCGGTAGGTTTAGTTTGGGTAGAATACATTTGGGTACTTTGTAATTTATTGTTTGCCGGCCCCACAGAGCCTGCAGAGCCTGAACCCACTTCTAGGATCTTTTAGTTAATAACACAATAGAAATTATCGGTAAATCTGAAGGATATGTCAGTTATCAATTTTCCACTTTTTGGTGCCTGAACCTATTTAATTGAATCAAAATAAACAAATTTTCTTCTATGCACTTTCCGTCTCAAATGAGTATTTTACGATTTATAGCGGTAAGTTTAGTTTCGTCTTTGATGACGAATGCGCTCGAATAAACAGCTACTCATCGATTTTCGAATTTATGTTGCTTGAATCATGGTGATAACATCGAAATAAACGACTTTTCCTCTATACACTTTTTTCGTCAAATGAGTATTTAACGAGGTATAGCGGTAGGCTTGGTTTCGTCTTTGATGACGATCGTGCTGGAAGCGAGTGCGCATTGCAGTGTTGCTGTCCGACGTGCTGCTTGAATTACTTGCCGCTTCAAACACTGGAGTAGCGGTAAGTCATTTACCGCTATAACTAATAAAAACCTCATTTGAGACGGAAAGTGCATAGAAGAAAACCTGTTTATTTCGATCTAATAAACTATGCTTAGGCATCGAAATTTACAAAATCGATAACTGACATATCCTTCAGATTTACCAAATTATCACCCATAAATTACGAATTATAGCGGTATCTCTATTTTTGTCTTAGATGGTGCAAATGCGCTTGATCATTTGAGTGCACCAGAAGGGAGAGTCCATTGTAGTGTTACCATCCGACGCGCTCGATGAATTGCTTGCCGCTTCAAACACTGGAGTTGTGGTCAGTAATTTACCGCTATAACTCGTTAAATACTCATTTGCCCTAAAAAATGCATGGATGAAAAGTTGGAACAAGTCTTGCTGAGCGGCGAAGCCGCTCAGCATGAATGAAAATTTCGATTATAACTGGAATTTGATGCTGATTCCGAATCTGCAATTTGTTTTGACCGCTCTCAATTTTTTCGATTTTTTGTGATTTTTCTGAATTTTAAATTTTTATACATTTTTAAGGTTTTTTTTTGGCCTGCACCACCTCATGATCCGAACTCTGCCATTCTCGACCCAACCTGGTCGGACTTGGCATACTTTGGCTTGCACCACCTCATGATCCGAACTCTGTCATTCTCGACCCAACCTGGTCGGACTTGGCATACTTTGGCCTGCACCACCTCATGATCCGAACTCTGCCATTCTCGGCCCAACATGGTCAGACAGTGCCTTGAAGACCTGAGTACCGGATAGGGCCGGGTTCCACCCAACCTGTACGGACATGGCATTCTTTGGGCACCACCTCAGTTGTTGCTAGCTGCCTTTCAAAAAAAAATAAGGTCAATGTGAAGTTTAATGCAATCACGGAAATTAATAATTATATTCCAAACAATCCCTAAAGGAACCCATTTAAGAACGTTTTACACGAGCGACATTCTGCTCGCTGATGCTTTATTTTCGAATTATTGAACTTTGAAGTTGGCCTTCCCGCGCCAAAGGAAGCGAGCGTAATTTAATTAAAAACGGAAGCTAACCCCCTATTACAAACGTAAAGAGGTGGGGTCGTGAGAGGTGGGCACAGTTCTTCTAGTAAAAATTATAAATAAAGCTTCTAACCCACCCATTGACGTGACGACCGCAATCTTGTTTACATCGGCTCTAAGATGGCGACCACCATGGGCGCTGCCATCTTAGAGCCGATGTCAACAAGATTGCGGTCGTCACCCTAATGGGTGGGATAGAAGCTTTATTTATAATTTTTACTAGAAGAACTGTGCCTCCCCCTCACGACCCAACCTCTTTACGTTTGTAATAGCTTCCGTTATTAATTAAATTCCGTTTCACGCGCTCGCTTCCTTTGGCGCAAAGGCCAACTTCAAAGTTCAATTATTCGAAAATAATGCATCAGCGAGCAGAATGTCCTTCTTGTAAAACATTCTTGAATGGGTTCCTTTGGTGAATCCTGGGAACACAATTATTATTTTCTGTGATTGCATTAAACTTCACTTTGACCAAAAATAAAAATAAATCGAAAAAATCGAGAGCGGTCAAAACAAATTGCATATTCGGAATCAGCATCAAATTCCAGTTATAATCGATATTTTCATTCTCGCTGAGCGGCTTCGCCGCTCAGCGAGACTTGAGCCGAAAAGTTGTTTATTTCGATGAAATTACCATGATACAGGCCAAAAAATTGCAAAAATTGATTAGTTGCATCTCCTTAACATTAACCAAAATTGCTAGAATATGCAGCTGTCTACTTATTTGGGGATCACTAATCCAGTGTTAGGGTCTTGAGTGATGGGAAAAGCTCAACTAGAATAAGCTAATGATCAATACCAAAGCTTCATACTTTCTATTGTAGTGCAATCTTTTATTTTATCTGCACCGTTTTATCAAAATTCAACATTTCAAAGCTACTAACTCCTGCAAGTTGGAAAAATTTTTACAGTAACCAACCTTTGGTAAGTAGCGGCTACAGCGGCAACCGCTAGAAGAAGTATCAAACACAGTTTTTTCATCTTGAAACACGAATGTTTGACACTTAATATGCAAAAGCTTGCTTCTTCACAAGAGACAAAACCCTGTTACAACGACAAGTTAATCAGCCCACCGAATCGGCTACTTCAAGACTGACGCGAAGAATCTTTAGAGCTGCGTACCGCGTGACTCGCTCTATTACTCTAATCTATTGATATGAGAACTACAGTACCGGCCTGTGCCTGTGTTGGGATTGACAAAGAGATATCACTAGGGTTACCACGACTGTATGACATGCTGCAAATGATACATGGAAAATCCTTTATCATCGTTTGAATGCTAAATCCATTACGCTAATAAACGCCAATGTAAAAGACTTCCTTTTATACCTAATTAAGAACAAGAAATAATAAAAGAGTATATAAAGACAAATCATTAATTTTCAGACATCATACAGTGTACCCTCTGATGACCAGTTTGTGCTTAAATTTCTCATCTTTATTTACTTTAAAAAAAAATCCCATCATCGATGATATGCAAGTATAATAAGATTTCATTCGACATGCATGTCTTCGGAGGCATGTCATATACCATTTCAGTGGCGTACTTAGAGCTTGGATCCTTCAATGGATGTTGTGCAACCCGCTGTATTTGTATTTTTAATCCAGTAATGTTCAAGACAATTTTTTGATCAAATTGATCGTTCGCACTGTAAAGCTTTACAGTGCGAACGATCAATTTGATCAAAAAGTTGTCTTGAACATTACTGGATTAAAAATACCCAACAATATTAAGTACGAAGGTAAACCGGAATTCCTTGATGATATAAAGAGAAAAACTGCATGTGTACTTGAGTAGGTGTTATTGAAAACCACATTCATTTGCCCAGTTTTATAGCGATTCCACTGTTAATGCCCAACAAATAGCAGCGTCAGGATAGTGCGAAAAAAAGTAATTTTAGTTTTAATATTTCTAATGTCACACTTTGCGCAAAGGTCGCGCCAAGAGATTTTTTGTTGACATAAATGTTCTGATGCCTGTGCGTGAGTATTGATGATTGTAAATGTGTTTCGTTGGTGCTTGAGCGTGATTGATTTCTAGCGGTACGAGACGGAGACAACTCATGCATGGGCTACTTAACTCGTTTTTGCTACCATCTTCAATTCTAATCCAAAGTTGCTTCCCAAATCTGGTCTCTGCCAGCGGAAGAACGTCGAAACATGATCATGAATAATATTATTGTGATAGTTTCCTGAGTTCTGAGTGCTCTAGCCTGCCTCTTATAGTTTGTTACATACATACATATACCAGGCTTCTCCTCCCTTTGGGAGGGTAGCCGACAGCAGGCCACAGTCAACCCTATTAGCACTAGGAGGTGAGAGAGGCAGCACTGGCGGCACCAGACTGCCAGGATCAGCAGCAGCCCAGCACAACCACCTTCCACAGTCAGGCCCGACAGCCATAGCTGGTTTACCCCGACCGCTTCATTGAGTGCAGCCCCTCCCCCCGCACAGGATAGGTCAGCCCCATCACATATTGACCGCAAAAAATAATGGTCAATATTGAGTTTAACCCGTTCATGGAAATTAAAAATTCCGTTCCAAATAATCACTTAAGGAACACATTTGGAAACATTTTACACGACTGACGTTCTGCTCGCTGATGCATTATTTTCGAGTTATTCAACTTGGAAGTTATAGGAACGGCGCTCATGAACTGGGTTTCCCACGTCAAAAATAAAATTACTTTCTTACGCACTGCCCCCACTCACTTATGTCCGCAGTCATCCCTCTCGCCACGTCCACAGTCAGACCCCTCTCATACAAAGCACGTTTCACCCCATCCATCCAACTCATCCGTGGTCTACCTCGTGCTCTAACACCACTCACTTCCGACGTATAAATCTTTTTCACCAGCCGCTCTACATTCATTCCTTCAACGTGCCCAAACCACCCAAGCACTCTTTTGTAAGGCCAGGTGTTGATGCTGCTTCTGCCATCGAGTTCCGTTTGAGGCGAGTGAAGCAGCGGCCTTACTTTATACTCCTCCTGCGGTTGGTATTGGTGATACGAGGTCGAGGAGTTGTAACTTTTTATTGAATTAATTTACATTGGGACATATTAAGAATACTGAACAGTTGCATGACTAGAAATTAGATTTTAGGGGTAACTGAAGTAGGGCACTACAAGTACCCTCCCCCTAGAGAGAAAGGAGTTCGAACGATAAAATTTCGTAAAATAAAATGATGATGATGTTGCTGCCGAGCGTTGGTGCGTAGCGATGAAGTACGATGCTGTAGAGCGTTGAAACCGAGCGTTGAAGTACGATGAGGCGTTGATGAAGCCAAGCGATGAAGCCGTGCGATGAAGCTGTGCGTAGAGGCCGTGCGTAAGTCCGTGCGTAGAGGCCGAGCGATGAGCTGTGCAATGGGGCCGAGCTGTAGGCGTTTTGGCGGCTCGGTTGTGCATTTTCACGCTTTGTTAATCGTTCTTGCGGTGCTTGAAACACATAGCGGAAATTGCTATGAAGGCTGGCTCGTTGATTGCAGTCAGAGAGCAGAGATGGGTGCTGCTGGGTTACCAGTTGTTAAGGGCAGGCACTGTAGAAACATCGGCCCGACGGTGAAACCGCTGGAAAGCTGCTGGGTCTCCAGATGTAAGGGTCAAGCGATGTTGAAGCCTCGGCCCGTTGGTGAATTTGCTGGAGAATGCTTGCAGTGCTGGTTCTCCAGATTTTTGGCGCTGCGGGGGTCACCAATGAAAGGCATGGTGTTGTTTCTTCTCCCGTTGGGTTTCATTTCTGGGGTCACTAATTGTAAGGCTAGTTGTTGTTGTTGTTGTTGTTGTTTTCAGCCGTTGAGTTCCATTTGAGGCGATTGAAGCAGCGGCCTTACATTTATACTCCTCCAGGTGGTCGGTATCGGTGATACTCGTTCGAGGAGTGAAAACTGTGTCTGGAATTAATTTACATTGAGACATATTAAGAATACTGAACAGTTGCATGACTAGAAATTAGATTTTAGGGGTAACTAAGGTAGGGCACTACACTTTCATCTACTCGCCTGCTCAACTGTTTGATTACACTCGTCTGCCCCTAACCAACTCATTCCTGATCCTATCTCTCCTTGTTACGCCATACATGCTCCTCAAACACTTCATCTCAAATACATCCTACTTTCTCCTCTGAGCTGCTCTCAACCCCCAGGACTCTGCTCCATACAACAAAACTGGCACGATCAAGCTTTCATACAGTCCCCTCTTAGCAATCATACTCCAATCATATAGTTTGTTGGAGAGAAAAAAATAATAAACGTTTACTTCCAAGGAATTTGATAACATGAAATATATTATAACACATTTGAGCAATGTCTAAACTTTTTCTGGATTGCTACTGTATGCCATATCGTCTTTTAGAACTTTACATACTCTAGGGTTTAAATTCAGACTGTTAACGATTCTATTATTGGTTGACGCTTCTTTTCCAACTTCGATTGATTAACTTATTTTAGCAAGGATTCTTGATGTACAGCAAAGTATCCCATTTCCAAAAGTTAACCCTTCGTTTTTTGTTGTTGTTGTACACAGTTTCATACTCATAAAATATTTAGGTAAACAAATGACATCAGTGAATTTCCGGTGTTTTGTGTCAGTTTATTTTGTTTTGTTTAACTATATTCGCTATTTATTTATTTCAGCAAGAATCTAGTTTTGCGTCCTACTGTAACCAATATTTCAAGTCAGCAGATTCCAATCAAGCATGCTTGAATTATTTTACCGAAACTAACGAGGGGGGAAAATGGAAAAGTTTAATTTCTTCGCTTCGAATTAATTTTTTAATTCGGATAAAAAATGAAAAATTAATTTTTGACGGGATATTTCAGATCTTTAGGCGATGACTCATGTAAAATTACATGGACGTTAAGTGACGTTTGTATATCTGGTCAACACTGGGAAATTCAGGGTTCGACGTCAGAAGCCGGCGGATAAGGTTTGCGGTGATGTAACACGCAGGGCGCGGCGCTTCCGGCGGCCGCCCACTAACGGCTTCCCCAATAGCTGCCATCTGAAGATAACGAGAGCGTCAGTATAATAGAAAAGCAATCTATCACTGCTTCAGTGAAAAAGCTAATTAGGCTGCAGAGCAATGAACATACAATAGTGGGACGCTTTCCTTTAAGTTTAAATTCAATATTCATGTGCAAAGTTTAAAGTTCAGGTATAAAGTTCAAAGTTTGAGATTTAACGCTTACATAGTATAAATTCAGTTAGGCAGCGGTAATTTATAATAACAGGACCGAGTAATGGGATATTTGCCCAAAAAAGAATGCCTTGGGTCCACGGCCAAGGGTGTCTGACAAAGCGCCCACATCATCAGCATCCTGATCGCGTCCGACACATCCCAAGGGCTCGCAAGCAGAGCAGCAGAAAGTCGATCTCCCAGATGCCAGTCCAGGGCCTCCAGAAGCAACGGCTCGAAGACGTGGCGAGAGACCGACGACCGGCTTCAGCGCCCTCCAGCGTACCCCGGCCGGCGAGGCACCTAGTGAAGCTAGCAGCGTATGGCTGAACCGTGCTCCATTGTCCCACGGCAGAGGCTGATGATTTAGATGACGGCAAGCGTCTAAACACAGATGAGACGCGTGTACGGGGTTGGGTCTGAGAGGTGTCTGTCGATGCTTCAACAGCACGGGCTGATTCCACGTCGGAATCGACATATTTGTTTACAATAAGTATGCCACGAGTAGGACGTCGGCAGATACCCAATTTATTATTTGTTTTTTTATCGGTCATCTAGTCGGGATATTTATGTGGTGTACATATTTAGGCTATATTTTGTTGGGTTAGTTTGCTAACGAGTGTTTAGCAGAATGAGAGAAATGTAAATGCCACACATATATTCATTTATATGATAACAGTATTTTTAAATGACCTTGTGAGAAGCATTGATGTGGTACAACTGTTCAATATGGTGAATGAAACAATTAATGCATGCGAAAAGAGAATGTGTCACACGCTTGAATTGTGCAACATCATTTGTGCGCAGCTTTGTGGAGGTTCATAGTTTAAAACTTCACAAAAACTCTGAAAAACATATTAATTTTGAAAATAAAAGCCATCAACGCAGTAAAAACAAATATGGGTGTGTTAGGCTTCGCCGTTAGATGGTTTGAACCTGAAGTAATAGTTCTTGACGGCAAAACCCAAACAACTCTCGACAAGGTATCTGAGAAACTATCAGAGGGATAATGACGACAATTGGACTCAGCTTAGTTTGGGTGGTTTATTTGAAGGAAACCAGAAGGACTGGCTTTGATCTTGATCTCGAAGAGCTTGTCTAGGTGGGCACTCCGTGCCGGCGGGTCAGGCTGGCGTCGGCGAAGTCCGTCACGCGATGGAGTCGGCAGGAGGTGAGTGAGTGGTATTTGGGGACTTTGAATGAGCTCAATTTAGATTCTGGCAGCTTAAGCCTTAGGAAAACAGTGACGGGAGGATGAGTCACGTTATGATTTCAGCTTTATAAATTTCAAGCGGGACAATCGAGTTATCGTCGGTGGGAGCAAGGAAAGTTAACTAGCCTGTGAGTGCAGTCTTTAGGCTTTTGCGAACTTCAATATTTAACCAAGATGCTCTGCAAAGGGGATCGATGGTAAATGATGTAGCTCAGGTGTAAGGCTCAGGTAGATTTTTAACTGGCCTATCTCAGGCTAATGACAAATGGCACAGCTCAAAAATAAGGTAAGGTGGGAGCCAGGTAAGTTACAGCTCAGGTTAGCACCCAGGGAGAATATATGTGGTGGTGGCGTTTGGCGATGTCGTTGATCCTGTAAGGGGCGGAGACGCTGGATGAAAAGTTCCAGTGGAGACATCAAGACATTCCACCACTGACAATCCCCACATTTTAATGACAATCTTCCCACAACGGAGAAACTCTGAGAACCCCCTAAGGTTTGACACCAACTAATTTTACTTTTCTCTCTTCTGTCAAGCTCAAAATAGGATAGTATTTAATTAAAAGGAGAAACTCTCGTGCGACTGCCCTTGCTTTAAGTGCAAGGGCATAAAATTCAAGAGTTTTGGTAAGGAGCTAATTTGATTCATATTCAAAATTAACTGAATGCGATTTAGCACAAGATTTATGGATAATGAAATATGGCAAAACAAAACACACTAAAGCTTTAGCGAGAATATACCTGAATAAACTTTCGTACTCAATAATCCGTACGAAATTTGTAAAAGGCAATCCTAATTATTTACACGTCAACACATTTAAGGAAAAACACTGCAAGTATGTTGTAAAAAGAATTATTATAACACATGCTTATAGTGCAAATACAGTCACGGAGTAGTGACAGGAGACGGCAGTGTATGCTCCGCCATTTTGGAAAACAAAGACAACCGGCGACAAAGACACTATCAACAAAGAACGCCGGCAATTTAGCCGCGCTCTTTCACGAGTCAGTTTATGAATAAATCTCGATATGATACTGGCAACCGCAATATATCATTTTGCAGTAAAGAAAGGACGTTAGCTGAATATCTAGTATGAAATCTCAACACGTGAATTTGGAAATGACACGCAATATTCACTCTATATCGCCGAGTTAGCACTCTAGATAACACATGCTAGTCTAAGAATTTTAGCACTATTTTTAAACTTATCCCTACATCACGACGATGAACAAGTCCTTAAGTTTACACAATGCACACTAAAAAACACATGGCGAAATATAACTTTCCCAGCATTTCTCTATTTCACTTTAATTTCGTTCACTTACAAGAACGTTGTATGCACAAGCCACGGAAGCACCAATGGGAGTGGGTAACGCTCAGCTCGAGCGTCGCGCTTGGATGTTGCCACTTTCGGCTGCTTTAAAACTCGAAATGTCGATTGATTATTTTATCTCTCATGTATTTACACAAAAAACTTCAATGATTACGAATTAGAAGTAGAAAATAATTAATAATAATTTAGAGTAAGATTTTTAATGCTAATAATTATTTTATTTAAGTGCGAATGGGAAGTTTATAATTTTACGCTTTGTAGCGACTGCTACATTACCCCCCAAGGCGCAGACCGAAAGGTCCACCCGCTGCAATCATTTGTAGCGGGAAGGAGGTCGAACTACGCGACCATGCCGGGTTCGGCAGTTGGAAAACGTTACTGAGCGGGGAAGTTTTACCAAACGGGTCTGCAAATTTAGATCGGCAAGAGTTCTAGGAACAGGAGTTACTGCAGCGGACTCGACTGGTCTCTCTAGACTTGTCGCTGTTTCAGTAAGAGGGCTAGAATTAGAGTCTACGATAGGCTTAGGGATAGGGTTTGAATGTACAGGCACATAGAAAGGATTACACTCTAGTTGACTAGGCAACAAGGCAGCCAACTGAGGAAGCTGAGATGGTAGATATGATCTAGTCTCAGTGGAAAAGGAATTCTGTGGAGAGAATGATGAGTTAGAAGTTATACTATGATCAGAAGCGTACGCGACTTTTAATCGATCAATGCTCACAGGGTCGTGTGAACCAGATCTTTCAAGGACAAAATATTTCGGCGTCTTTTTGATTATTTTGAATGGGCCATCATAAGGGCGCGTGAGTGTAGGTTTGATGGCGTCATTACGGACGTACACATGTGTGCAGTCTTGCAAAGCAGGATCTAGTTTCTCTGTAGTTTGAGGCATTCTTGGGGCAACATACTTGATCTGACGCATGCAATCTTTTAGACAGGTTACATATGCGGAACGGTCAGCGAATGAAAATTCAGGCAAAGGTTTTGGGTCAACAATGTCGCCGGGGAGACGAATTGTTTGACCATAGAGCATCTCTGCTGCTGTGCACTGCTGATCTTGTCGGTACAAATTGCGGATGCTTAATAATACCACTGGAAGTCTGTCAGTCCAATCGTGGCTGCAATTAAGGCAACGCAATGCCGATTTCAAGTTTCTGTGGACTCTCTCAATAAGACCATTCGACTGCGGATGGTACGCGGTAGTTGATGTATTTGCACACCCTAAGGCGGTGCTAAGCTCACTCCAAAATTTGGAGGTAAATTGTGATCCCCGGTCATGTGTAACACTTAAGGGAACCCCATATCTGGAGATCCAGTTACTCATGAAGGCGCGCGCTACAGTCTCAGTTTGGGTATCAGGAAGAGGCACGGCCTCAACCCAACGTGTGAACCTATCAATGATTGTTAACAAATAAGAATCACCGCGCGACAAAGGCAAAGGACCCACCAAATCTAGGTGGACCGCGTCGAACTTGTGACCTGTGAATGCACAACTCTGCAGCGCTGCACGATTATGTTTCACCACTTTACTACTCTGACATGCATGGCAATTTTGCACAATTTGCTTGACCTCCTTACGCATCGCTGGCCAGACGAAACGATCGGAAATCAAACGCAATGTACGGTTAATACCAGGATGAGAGAGAGAATGATAGTGAAGAATAGCTACTCTGCGGAGAGTTGCAGGAAGATACAAACGAGAAAGTCGCTCGGCATCACGGTACACGCCGTCAACCAAGGTTAATTTTAGAGAGGAAGTGTTAGAAGGTTTGAGAAGATCCTGGAGTTCAGGATCCTCCTTCTGCGCGTTTTCAATGTTGCCGAAAGTGATTTCACCACTGGTTTGGACAGAGTTGATACGGGAGAGGCAGTCCGCGACAGTATTGTCGAGACCTTTGATGTATCGGATATCAGTGGTGAATTGACTAATGAAGGAAAGGTGTCGAGCTTCTCTTGGGGAATGTCTTTCAGAAGGCATCTTAATCGCTGAGGTCAAAGGTTTGTGGTCTGTGTAGATCACGAACTCCCTTGCCTCTAGAGCATAGCGAAAGTGTCTCACAGACAGATAGATAGCAAGAAGTTCCCTACCGATCGCGCTATAAGCACGCTCAGTGGGCGACAGCTTTTTGGAAAAGAAGGCAAGAGGGGAGATATTAGTACCCACTTGTTGTTGCAAAACAGCACCTACGGCGGTACTGGATGCATCAACAACGAGACTGAAGTCAGCATTTGCAATAGGGTAGGATAATTCAGTCGCGGTTGCTAACTTATGCTTTATCTCATCAAAAGCTTTGCGCGCATCCTCCGTCCATTTTACCTCAATAGATTTACCTTTTCGTTTCGGTTCGAGCAAGTCTGACAAGGGGGCTAAAGTTTGAGCACAGTTGCGTATAAAGCGGTGATAGAAGTTAACAGAACCCAGGAACCTTCTTAGTTCCTTCTGGGTCTGTGGAAGAGGAAAGTTTTTGATCACTTCTACTTTGGAAGGCAAAGGTTTTAGACCTAGGCTAGAAATTTCGTGACCTAGATAAATCAGTGATGGCTTTCCGAGCTCACTTTTCAGGATTTACGAGGAGTCCATTGTCGGACAGTCTTTGAAAAACGACCCTAAGATGGTCTTTGTGCAACTCCGGGGTTGTGGATGCCACTAGGATGTCGTCTAGATAGACATAGGCGAACGTGAGATCAGAGAAAATTTCAGCCATGTGGCGTTGGAACGTTTGAGGAGCGTTCCTCAACCCATACGGCATCTTTAGAAACTCAAAGAGACCAAACGGAGTGATTACCGCGGTCTTAGCGATAGCGCTCTCATCAAGTGGAATTTGATGGAAGGCGCTCTTGAGGTCAATTTTTGAGAAAATTTGTGCTCCTTCTAAATTTGCACTGAAATCGTGCAGATAAGGAATAGGGTAGCGATCAGGTAAAGTAACGGCATTCAACCTGCGGAAATCCCCGCACGGTCTGAATTCACCGTTAGCCTTGGGTACTAGCAGAAGAGGGCTAGCCCAAGGACTTTTGGAACTGCGGATGATGCCACATTCTTGCATGCGCGCAAATTCGTTCTTGGCTAACGCCAATCGATCAGGCGGTAGTCGCCTTGCTCGGGAGTAGACCGGCGGACCAGTCGTCTCTATGAAGTGCTTTGTGCATGTCTGCATGTTATTAGAAGCTAAGTTAGGGTTTGTTAATGCAGGATAATTTTTAAGTACCTGCTCGAACATGCACTCCTCCTTGAAAGCTATGGAGAATGAATGCAAGACATTAGCTCTAGTTATGCTACAAGCGGGAATTGAGATCTGTGTCTCCTCGTCCCTAATTCTACGGTTTTTAACATCTTCAAGAATCCCAAACTTCGCTAAGAAATCCGCGCCAATTATGGGCTCTTGGACTTCCGCGATCAGGAATGTGAAGAGAAAGTTTCGCCTCAATCCCAGACTGCACTCTAATACTCTTTCACCGTAACAAGGAATTGGCGTGCCGTTTGCGGCGCGTAATGTCGCCAACAATGGGTGGTTTTTGTCTTTCACCGTGGCTGGGATAATTGACACACTGGAGCCAGTGTCTATTAAAAATCGGTATTTGGTGACGGGATCGAGAATCTGTAGTAGGCGAGTAGTCTGGGAATGAGGCAACGCAGTACTCGCTACTATGCGTTGCTGTTGGCGTTTCCCGAAGTCATTTCGGTATAACGCGGACAGTGTCTAGAGGCACATTTGCGAGCTTGGTCACCAAATTTCATGTGGTACCAGCATAAATTGCTACTAGCATCACGAGAGCGCGACCGAAAGCGGCGGTCTTGATTTGACCTATCATAGGATCTACCTCTATCAAAACGTTGAGGAGGAGGAAAAGGATGATAGTTGGAGGGATAGTCATAAGGATAGTCGTAGGCATTTTGGTGGCTTTGGAATCTCCCTGGGCCTTGCTGAATGTGAGCTACACTCTGACCTAACTGGCAATTCTGGAGAGCTTGCTGTTGAGATCCAACTTCAGTATATATATTTATTATTATATATGAGTTGTCGCAGTCACCCATTAAATTACTTCCGTCCCGTTTTCTATGTTCATGTGTTAACAGCCTTTGTAGAGCGATCGAGCTCCTTCTTCTTGTTCTCGCCGCCGTGCTCGACGGACGTACAGTACATGTAGTTCCTAGATTACCAACTGTGTTTCTCTATACCCCACACTCATACGTATAATCGTTGCCGTACTCCATTATTCCAAGATGGAAAGAGGCCTCTCTGGTCTAACAGGTTATGGGCCCAGTAACCTAACTTTTGATGGCAATGACGAAAGGTATGAGTTGTGGGAAGTGAAATTTCGGGCCTACCTAGACTTGAAATCGTTGGGTGCCGTCCTCGAGGGCGAAGAATCAAGTCTGGATGTTGAGAAGAATAAGAAAGTTTTCTCCGAGCTTGTGCAAAGGCTCGATGATAAAAGTCTCTCGTTGATTATCAGAGACGCCTATGGAGATGGAAGAAAATCCATGAAGATTCTGCGTGATCATTACCTCGGCAGCAGTAAACCGAGAATTATTTCTTTGTATTGCGAGTTGGCTGCGCTGAAGATGAAAAATGGCGAGACGGTAACGGACTATTTGCTGCGGGCAGAGACAACTGCATCCTACCTGAAGAAAGCCGGCGAAAATATCAGCGATGGACTGATTATCGCCATGATTATCAAAGGATTGCCAGCTGCCTACAACGCTTTTTCTACCGTCATCACGCAAAGTGACAGTAATGAAATGGACTTCATGAAATTCAAATCGGCTCTCAAGAGTGAAGAGGAAACGAAGAAGACCCGGCAAGGCCACAGTGAAAGTGAAGAAAGAGTTATGAAAGTGAAAGACTCTAAAATTACTTGTTACTTATGTGGTAAGTCAGGTCACAAGAAATCCGAGTGTAAAAGTCACAGTGCAAAGAAAAATCGGTGGTGTTCAATTTGTAAAAGTGCATCTCATGATACTAATTTTTGCAGAAAGAGAGATACCGCGAAAGCGATGGCTACTGATAGCAAAGATGTGAAAAGCTCTTTTTGTTTTAGAGTATCAACAGACTCAGAAAGTGCTTCTGTTGTAGACAGTGCAAAGTTACTGGTGGATTGTGGAGCTACGGCTCACATTATTTGTGATAAATCTAAGTTTGTATCTTTAGATGAAAGTTTTGACCCTAGGAATCATTTCATTGAATTAGCAGATGGTTCTAGGATGAACAATATTGTAGAGTGTAAAGGTGATGCGAGAATTACCCTGACTGACGCCAAAAAATAGGAAACACAATGTTCTTTTAAAAAATGTTCTTTGTATTCCTAGTTTTAAGCAGAATATTTTCTCTGTCCAGGCTGCTATTGATCAGGGTGCATCATTTAATTTCAATCAAAACGCCTCAAAGTTGTTTGCTTCAGATGGGAATGCGTTTAATATTAAAAAATGTGGTAAGCTGTATTATTTAAATTCTGTAAGCTGTGTTGATTCTATTAATGCTGTTGGTGAACACACTCTGGAGGAGTGGCACAATATTCTTGGGCATTGTAATGTAAAAGATGTGTTAAGCCTAGAAGGTATTACTAAAGGAATGAAAATTACCAACAAGCATAATTTCGATTGTGAGATCTGTGTCCAGGGTAAAATGTGTCAATATAGGAGCAGAGACCCTGATGAAAAGTCAAGAAAACCTTTAGAGCTAGTCCATAGTGACCTAGCTGGACCTATAAGCCCTACTTCTTTTGAGAATTCCATGTATGTCATGTCTTTTGTGGATGACTTTTCAGGCCTCATTTTTGTGTATTTCCTCAAAAGTAAAAGTGACACTGTTGGGGCATTTAAAAAATTCTTGGCTGATTCTGCTCCATTTGGCTCTGTTAAACGTTTAAGAACAGATAACGGCACCGAGTATTCCTCAAACTTGTTCAAAGCTGTTGTCACGGAGAACAAAATAAAGCATGAATTTTCAGCTCCGTACTCTCCCCATCAGAATGGGACTGCTGAGAGATCTTGGAGATCATTGTTTGAGATGGCTAGGTGTTTGTTGCTGCATGCAAATTTGCCAAAAGAATTGTGGAATCATGCTGTAAGAACAGCTGCTTACATTCGAAATAGGTGTTTCAACAAAAGGACAGGCAAAACCCCTTTTGAGATGTTCACGGGAAAGAAACCTGACCTTTCCAATATGCACATTTTTGGATCAAAATGTTTTGCCATGGTTCAAAACCCAGGAAAGCTTGACCCTAGGTCAGAGCAGGGTATTTTTGTGGGATATGACCCGTGCAGCCCTGCTTACATGATTTACTTCCCTGAAACTTGTCAAATAAAAAGAGTCAGATGTGTCACATTCTGTGATAAAATTTCTAGAAATGTGGTGGGTGAGGATGAGTTCATTGCTGTAGATAACCCTGCTGAGCTGAAACAAAGTGAGAAGGCTGACAAGGCTGAGGCTGAGTTGAAACCTGGGACTGTTTCAGAAGTGATTCAAAATGAAACTCATTCAGATGCAGAGCCCACTAGAAGATTTCCTTTGAGAGAAAAGAAGCCCCCAGCTTATTTAAAAGACTATGTTGATCCAGATGAATTGGATATCACTAATAATTTTGTTGATTATTGCTACAGAGTGAGCAGTATCCCTAAGTCTTACTCTGAGGCAATTTCATCCCCAGATTCTGTTGAGTGGAAACAGGCAATGACCAATGAGATGGCTGCACTAGCCGATAATGAGACGTACGAACTTGTTGAAAAGCCAAAAGAAAGATCTGTTATTGGGGGACGATGGGTTTATAGTGTTAAATCAGGTCCCAATGATCAGGAAACTTTCAAAGCTCGTTATGTAGCCAAGGGATATTCCCAAGTCGCTGATGTAGACTTCACAGAAACCTTTTCTCCAACAGCACGTCTAACTTCTGTTAGAATGCTGATGGATATTGCTGTGCAAAAGTCGTACATTGTGCACCAGATGGATGTGTGCACTGCTTATCTTCATGCAAAAATAGACTGTGATGTTTTTGTAGAACAGCCTGAGGGATTTGTTGAATTTGACAAAAATGGAGAGAAGTTAGTCTGCAAACTCAAAAAATCTTTGTATGGCTTAAAGCAAAGTGGCCGTAACTGGAACAACCTTTTGCATCATTTTCTTGTTGAACAAAATTTTGTTCAATCTCTCAGTGATACTTGTGTCTATGTGAGGGAAAGCGACTCTGGAAAAGTGATTATCATTGTATGGGTTGATGATTTAATTTTGGCCTCTTCTAACGCTGTTGTATTGAGTGAAGTAAAGTGTTCGTTGTCAAATAAATTCAAAATGAAAGATCTTGGACAAATTTCATGTTTTCTAGGCATTGAATTTGATGTGAAGCATGACTCAATTGAGATGAAGCAGTCAAAGTATGTTGAGAAAATTTTGTCAAAATTTAGGATGTCTGATTGTAAGCCTAAGTCTATTCCATGTGATCCCAGTGCCAACAAGCTTGATGTAAGCTCTGATTCTAGGAATTTGTGCGATCCAAAATTGTTCCGTGAGATAGTTGGCAGCCTGATCTACTTGATGACTTGTACTAGGCCTGATATTTGCTATGTTGTTACACTACTGTCGCAACATTTAACTTGTCCAACAAATGCTCATCTGAATTTGTGTAAATTTGTGTTGAAGTATCTTAAAGGTACTATTTCATACGGTTTGAAATTTGTGAAATCTGAGGACCCCATGCAAATTACTGGTTTCTCTGACTCTGACTGGGGTGGATACTCTGACCGTAAGAGCATATCAGGATATGTGTTTAAATCATCTCGCAACAGTTCACTGATATCTTGGAAGTCCAAGAAACAAAATATTGTTGCTCTTTCAAGCTGCGAAGCTGAGTATGTTGCCTTGACTTATGCTGTGCAGGAGGGAATTTTTCTCAAACAGCTTCTGTGTAATATGGATGGATGTGATGAACCGGTTGAAATTTTTGTTGATAATAGAGGTGCTATTGACTTAGCCAAAAACCCTGTTCATCATCAACGCTCGAAACATATAGACATAAGATTTCACTTCATTCGAGCAATCATTCAAGACAATAAAGCAGTCTTGAGCTTTGTTCCTTCAGAGGAAAACATGGCTGACATGTTCACAAAGCCTGTTACTAGACAGTCGTTGCTTAAATTCAAAGTGTGTGTTTAATTCTAAGTTACTGTGTCGGACATGTTTCTAGTTTAGCTTTGTGTACACCAATTGCAAGAAAGGGTAGAACTTTCTTGAGTACAATACTCTTAACGCTATTGCGGACTATGCATTATTGGGCGTTATATTTTTTTTGTATCGTGCTCAGTGTAATCTGTTGATCTACACTGATGATTTTTTTTATGTTGTCTTTCTGCTGTTCAATGTTCAATGAAAGATCTGAACGTTGAAACGTAAGCTCTAATTGATTACTATGTGAATTGATGCATAGTGGGATGGAATACTTCAGTTGGAGGGGGTGTGTTGAGATCCAACTTCAGTATATATATTTATTATTATATATGAGTTGTCGCAGTCACCCATTAAATTACTTCCGTCCCGTTTTTTATGTTCATGTGTTAACAGCCTTTGTAGAGCGATCGAGCTCCTTCTTCTTGTTCTCGCCGCCGTGCTCGACGGACGTACAGTACATGTAGTTCCTAGATTACCAACTGTGTTTCTCTATACCCCACACTCATACGTATAATCGTTGCCGTACTCCATTATTCCAAGATGGAAAGAGGCCTCTCTGGTCTAACACTTGCTTTATCTCAGCAATGTCTTGCTGCATCTTATCTATTGTGGCTGCGGACTGGTTATGAGCAGTATTTGAGGAGCTAAAATTTGCAGTTTCTGGGTTTAAAGCAGCTACCTGCGGTGCTTGTGACACGTTTAGGTTTCGCATCACTGTCTCAGTGGACTCTGCAAGCTTCTCTAAAGATTGATCAGGGCCTGCTAGCGATAGGAATGGACGCACATTGTGAGGAAGCTTAGTCATATATACTTCTTTCAGAAATCCCTCAGCTACGGCAACACCCGCCGCGAGTTTTCGCAACTCTTTAACCAACGAAGTAGGAGAGAAAGAGACAGAGACAGATGGGATTGCTGAGGCGTCTACAAGGCTTCTGAATTTGTCCGCATCGGACATCTGCAACTTCTGCAATATCTTTCTTTTCAAGGTGCCGTACGGATCAATATCGGGAGGGTTTTCTAGCAATTGATTCGAATCGTTTAATAATTTCGTGGGAGCTGCGGACACGAGGGCATAAAACTTGTCAGTTTCATCCCTTATTTTATGATACCTAAACACGGCTTCGACCTGATTGAACCAGGTGTGAGCGTCCTCCGGAATGAAGGGCGGCAGACTAAGAGGTTTTGTGCGCGCTCAATCTTCATTATCTGAGTCCGGCATGCTAGCAATCTCTTTGGGGATGCACAATTAAGATATCAATGCCTATGACTTGGAATTAAAGTGACAAGGGTTTGCGTTATTTCTTTACCTACTCAATCGTTCAAATAAAGTTGAAACAGAAGGAAGAAAATATGAAATTGGAAACGAAAATTTATGCGGTATGCGGCAATTAGCGTAGGCACAAAAACAGGTGAGAAAAAATATTTTTCTACCTACTGTGGCATATGAGACAAAAAAGAACAGGATAGCGCTGAAAAAAAAAATTTGTTAGAGCTGCTCAGAGAAACAATTAGCACGGTCAAAATCCACAGAAATTCTCAAAGGACTACGACATGGGAAAATTTATCACTACAATGATATGCCAACATTATCCTCTCACAATCTCTCAAACACTTATCGAGTTGAATTTTTATATTTAAGTTCTAAGGCTGGGTTTTAATCTTTTGGTATTTATAGCTTTGAGCTGGGGTCACCAGTGTTAGGCTTCGCCGTTAGATGGTTTGAACCTGAAGTAATAGTTCTTGACGGCAAAACCCAAACAACTCTCGACAAGGTATCTGAGAAACTATCAGATGGATAATGACGACAATTGGACTCAGCTTAGTTTGGGTGGTTTATTTGAAGGAAACCAGGAGGACTGGCTTTGATCTTGATCTCGAAGAGCTTGTCTAGGTGGGCACTCCGTGCCGGCGGGTCAGGCTGGCGTCGGCGAAGTCCGTCACGCGATGGAGTCGGCAGGAGGTGAGTGAGTGGTATTTGGGGACTTTGAATGAGCTCAATTTAGATTCTGGCAGCTTAAGCCTTAGGAAAACAGTGACGGGAGGATGAGTCACGTTATGATTTCAGCTTTATAAATTTCAAGCGGGACAATCGAGTTATCGTCGGTGGGAGCAAGGAAAGTTAGCTAGCCTGTGAGTGCAGTCTTTAGGCTTTTGCGAACTTCAATATTTAACCAAGATGCTCTGCAAAGGGGATCGATGGTAAATGATGTAGCTCAGGTGTAAGGCTCAGGTAGATTTTTAACTGGCCTATCTCAGGCTAATGACAAATGGCACAGCTCAAAAATAAGGTAAGGTGGGAGCCAGGTAAGTTACAGCTCAGGTTAGCACCCAGGGAGAATATATGTGGTGGTGGCGTTTGGCGATGTCGTTGGTCCTGTAAGGGGCGGAGACGCTGGATGAAAAGTTCCAGTGGAGACATCAAGACATTCCACCACTGACAATCCCCACATTTTAATGACAATCTTCCCACAACGGAGAAACTCTGAGAACCCCCTAAGGTTTGACACCAACAAATTTTACTTTTCTCTCTTCTGTCAAGCTCAAAATAGGATAGTATTTAATTAAAAGGAGAAACTCTCGTGCGACTGCCCTTGCTTTAAGTGCAAGGGCATAAAATTCAAGAGTTTTGGTCAGGAGCTAATTTGATTCATATTCAAAATTAACTGAATGCGATTTAGCACAAGATTTATGGATAATGAAATATGGCAAAACAAAACACACTAAAGCTTTAGCGAGAATATACCTGAATAAACTTTCGTACTCAATAATCCGTACGAAATTTGAAAAAGGCAATCCTAATTATTTACACGTCAACACATTTAGGGAAAAACACTGCAAGTATGTTGTAAAAAGAATTATTATAACACATGCTTATAGTGCAAATACAGTCACGGAGTAGTGACAGGAGACGGCAGTGTATGCTCCGCCATTTTGGAAAACAAAGACAACCGGCGACAAAGACACTATCAACAAAGAACGCCGGCAATTTAGCCGCGCTCTTTCACGAGTCTGTTTATGAATAAATCTCGATATGATACTGGCAACCGCAATATATCATTTTGCAGTAAAGAAAGGACGTTAGCTGAATATCTAGTATGAAATCTCAACACGTGAATTTGGAAATGACACGCAATATTCACTCTATATCGCCGAGTTAGCACTCTAGATAACACATGCTAGTCTAAGAATTTTAGCACTATTTTTAAACTTATCCCTACATCACGACGATGAACAAGTCCTTAAGTTTACACAATGCACACTAAAAAACACATGGCGAAATATAACTTTCCCAGCATTTCTCTATTTCACTTTAATTTCGTTCACTTACAAGAACGTTGTATGCACAAGCCACGGAAGCACCAATGAGAGTGGGTAACGCTCAGCTCGAGCGTCGCGCTTGGATGTTGCCACTTTCGGCTGCTTTAAAACTCGAAATGTCGATTGATTATTTTATCTCTCATGTATTTACACAAAAAACTTCAATGATTACGAATTAGAAGTAGAAAATAATTAATAATAATTTAGAGTAAGATTTTTAATGCTAATAATTATTTTATTTAAGTGCGAATGGGAAGTTTATAATTTTACGCTTTGTAGCGACTGCTACAGGTGGAATTATGCAGCAATGGAAATCCTGTCAACACTGCCCAGGATTACTCTAAAACAATTTCTTCTAAAAAGTAAATGAAGAAAAACATGCTGTTTATTTCCAATTAAATTGCATGGTAGCTACATGAGATGTATAACCTTGGATTTTTAAATTTCTCAACATGAAAATACTTTGTTAGAAAATAAAGAATTTTGTGATAACACCCATGTCAATATCTGAACAACAAATTCCGAGAAGAATATTAATGTTATTTTGTCTTGGTTATTTTCTACTTATTCTTACTATGAGAAAGCTTGCAAATATTGTAAATACAGTTAAAAAACGACTTGGAGAACATTTACACCTGAGGATTTTGCGATACTCGTTAAAATTGTTGGAAGTATTTGAGTGAAAGTGAAAGATTCTGTAGAGGTTCGTCGGTCTTGCAGCTTATTATTCCATGTATATTTTCCAGTATACAAGGTTGAAGGTCGAAGAATTTCCATTTTTCTTTTTCTGCTCAATTCATACCAAACGTAATAAAATATTTAAAAAAAATCCTAATACCCTCTGTAACGGGAATAGGGAGCCTAGCGTTGAAATAATCGCTAAGCCACGTTTTCTTTCGATGCGCATGCGCTGCTCACAACGAGCGAGCGTCAGCAAGCGGAGCTGAGAGTTCAGCGCTCTTGCTTCAGGACTGGCTCGCTGCGCTTTGTAGCTCAGAGAATGTCGAGTTTACGGCCTCTTCCCACCAACTGAGGAAAGGTTTGGTTGGGCCATTTCATCGTAGAATTATCTTTAGTAGCATACTTATGGTGAGAAGTTGGTTCCTTCAATTTTTTACTGTATGAATAGTTTTTTTCCATTAAATATATTCTCAGCTATTACCTCACTGAGCAATGCTCAGGCACTCCGGTTTGCTGAGACCTGGCAATAAATTGGGCGTTCAGCACACTGGTAATCCCCATAGCGGATAATTGTCAATTCGGTTTTCAATACAATATAGGCCTAATAGTATGTTTCTCATAAGTAGGTTGTAAAAGATATTTTGACACCTGAAATTATTTTTTCATTTTCTTCTTAAATTTTGCTGACACATAAAACTCTTATCAGTCAAAAACGAGAAAAGACTAAAGCAAAAATACGGTCAAGCGGTCTGCGACGTAGTTACAGCAAAAGGAAATGAAGGTTAAGGGAAAACGAAGTCAGTTGCCAAACCTAAATCATACAGTGAACCTAAAACGGGAATAAATGCAAAGGATTCTGGAGAGAGAGACTAAAAAATGCAACAAAATAAAAAGAATGGGCCTAGAATAATGGGTCAAGATACCTACAATGTTATGTAAGAATGTTATAAGTGAGTCTCCGAAAAGGTTGAAAACTGTACATCCAACAAAAGGACGTGTCACCATGTACTAACTATTCTTCATATATGTATTAGATACATTTTGTAAGGTCTATGATATATTTGACGTAATTGTAGTAATGTTATACTATTAGTACATCTTTACCATATATACGCATAGCGCTCAAAAATACACGAGGTTATAAATTTCTGATGACTCATGATATTGTGTAATTATCGTAAAAAAACCAGTTTAACAGTATCAAATACTTATATGAGGGTTGTACTGCCTGGTATCTAAATAAATTAATTCGTTACTTATATCTTCTACATCATGTTACGCAATTTTTATACCTATTTACATGAGATAAATAAAGCTTATGCGCGAATATTTGTTCAAATTCTATAATTCTTATTTTCTCTTAATAAAAGTTACTTAAACTATCCATATCCTTTTGAAAGACGATAGGGCGGGTGTAGTTCGCTAGACAAAGGCAAGAAATAGAAAGCAAATGGAATAGAATTTGAGCGGACGACCTTGCTCAAGGATTACCCTCATCAACATTCCAGTCTTCGGTGTGTTATTGACATCTTCAAGTGATGAAGTAGAAATGTGGAATTTTTTGTGCGTAGTGCTGTTATGGTGCCACTGGACTGATGATCTCTCACCTGTTTTACTTGAGTTAACCCATTTGAATATTAGCCTGTTCACTTTTTTTAACCCACTTTTTTACTTCGCAAAGTAGCGTTATTAGAATTAGGTTTGGTCAGCTATGTGGCAGGTTATATCAGAAATGACCCCATTCATTAGTTTTTTAGAAGGTTATTCGTTTTTAGGAAATAAACGAATAACTTTATTTCAATGAAGAAAATATTGATGCAGAAATGTATTACAACTAATTTCTTTTTTAGCATTTTGTCTTAAAGATCCTGAATTAAAACAAACCACAAGATGTATGCAATAGTCATATCAAGGGCTTAGTGAAATAAAGAAGAAATAAGAAAAAAATTATTATTGTTTGCGTACTTTGAAATAACCTTATAAATACTGTGATAGCTACTTAACAATATTTCAGACAGTATTTTTTGTATTTACTCAAGAACTTAGGCTTTAGTAGCAGTTATTGAAATTGTTCTAAGTATAAGGGATGGAAGTCAATATTATGCACCTATAGCTAAAAAATTGGATGCTTTGGAAAATTTAAAATGAGATAAGTTCCATAAGCATACCTTGTTACCATATTATGAATTGGTTTTTCTGAATTTTCTATCCAAACAATGCAGGCGCAAGAAATTCTCAAGAGTCAGATGTGAGTAGAAGCGGTCACATAAGGCTAACTAAAAAATTTAATGCCCTAAAAAATAAAACTGAAACAAACATTTTCTTCAGGTACATACAAATAGTCAACAAGTTAGCTTTGAAAAATTCCATGATATGTCATTACCTACTAGCAGGACCCATAGAAATTCCACAGACTATATGGTTGTTAACCTTAGACTCGAAAAAAATTCTGTCAACAAGACCTAACCTATGCTAATCTATCCTAACCTATCTTGATACAGTGTCAAACATATCAATGCATGTGAAGGCTATCTTTTATTGTTACACTGAAGTATTTGGTATACATGATAGTATAAACTTGGGCTAAAGCATAATGGGCAGACTAACTAACTAAGAAAGGAACAAGCAAAAAAGGTCAATATGCAGTTCAGGGGATCCTCCGAAATTGAAAATTTTATTCCAAAGAATTACTAAAGGAACATATTTAAAAACGTTTTACAAGAATGACATTCTGCTTGCAAATGCGTTATTTTTGAGTTATTGTACTTTTAAGTTATAAGAGCTTTGCTCATGAAATGGCTTTTGCGCGCTAAAGGACAGGATGTTCCAACAACGCAGTGAGCGCGCCTACCGGAATTTTATTAATAAAAGAAGCTAACTCCCTATTACAAACGGAAAGAGGTTGGGTCGGGAGGGGGAGCCATAGTTCTTCTAGTAAAAAATATAAATAAAGGTTCTAATCTATCCATTAAGATGACGTCCGCGGTAAATTAGTTACCAAAACTGAAGTCTTTGAAGTGGGAGCGCCTGTATAGCAACACTGTCATGGACGCTCACTTCCGGAGCCAGCGTGCCAAACAGCGTACTGGGTAATTTATGCATGTAATGTGTAATTCACAGTAGAAATAGGAAATTATGCAAGCATATTATTTATAGATGATATTACAACATTAACAAAAGATTCATGTAAAAAACTGCATTAGGGTAATTTTCGAATGGCCGGTCGGTTCGAATCGTCAGTCATTCCAGGTTAATTTTCAATTTTGACGATCGGTAGCAATCCAAATCCCACCCCGTAAGGAGCGTAGCAGATTACAGCACTACAGGCCTTACGGGTTGAGTTTTTAGATAGCTACCGAGCGCGAAAATTCAAAATTAACTAAGAATGACCGACGATTTGAACCGACCGGCCATTCAAAAATTACCCTATATTACATTTCACCACAAAATTTATATTTTTTGCCTGTTTCATAAAAATTAAATTTTATACCTGAACATTAATAGAAGTCAATGAATTTTCAAACTAAAAAAATAGACAGTTTTGGAATCCTTGTAACATTTCTAACAAACTAACAGATAATTTTTCTAATTTTTACATTAAACTTTTTTATCACTTTAAAACCAAAAATTTTGTATATTTCAGTGATCAAAAATTGCACATGAAAGGAGAAAAAAAAAGGAAAATCCGGCTCTTTTGCTTTGTTGAAAATGTTTCAAGGATTCTAAATCTGTCTTGGTTGTGTTCTAGCTTGAAGACTTGTTGACTTCTATTCCTTTGAAATGTCAGAGAAAATGACATAAGAAATATTTTCTATTTTCAAAAAACTAAGGCAGCAATAAATAAAATTATAGGAGCAAAATGTGTTTTTTTTTCAAAATTACATATAGTGGGCAAATTTCAGAACAATCTGTTCATTTGCAAAAAATTGCTCAGATGACCCCCTTCAGTAAGCCACAATGGAAGCATTAAGGAATACCATTAAATGCAAAACCAACCCATGGAAAAAAACTGAAGTATAATTTTAAAATTCCATATTGAATATACAATGAACAAAAATTGGATGACTCTTCGTAAACTGTTCTGTCTGTTATGGTTCTGTCTGTTATGTTAACTGTCCATAACTGTTCTGTTATGGTTCTGATTTGGCTTATTTTATTACTGAAAGAATAAAAACTAAAAAAAACTGATACCAGGACCAGTAAGAGTAGGCATGCAAATAATATAAGTAAAGAAATTCTTGCCATGTCTGAAAGATTTATAACATGGAATGCCTTAATGAGCAAATCTGCATTTTTCAACTTAAGGCCATTTTACACGTGCGGAGTTTTCAACGTCAATTGACTACTCGTGTTCACATGAAGCCACGCCCATCAGAGTAATTGCGTGCGCAACTGCAGTCGATGCTTTTAAACGTAGTTACCGCTTGCAGTCAATGTAGCGAAGGGAGCAGCAACAATATAGACCAACTCTTGGTAGCCACAGATCTATTTTTCAAGAGCTAAGTACTGATGAGAGATTATTCTGAAAGTATATATGGCTTTAAGTACCTATGTTTCAGCATCTTCTCCACAAAGTGACTGAAAAATTTGGAAATAATGAAAAACTCCATCCCACCAGGAGCTAGATTGGGAAGCTACGTTACCGGAAACATCTGTCAAAAAGCTGAGAAGATCGTCAACCACAGTTTTGGAAGAACACGTCGTCAGTTCCAGAACAAAATTAGTTATTTTCTTCAAGACCATATTTGCAGTTCTAAAGTTTAAATTTTAGATTTTATTGCTTTCACAGTATAATTTGAGAGACTGTCAGAAATTTTTCAAAACGCCATCATCTCTAAAGTTTATATTTATATATTTTTCCAATTTAGTATTCAATAAACATGAAGAGTCTTTGTACATTACGATTAATATCACAACATTATCTCCTGAGAACACCATTGTGTATACTCGACAATAACTGCACGTATGTCACTTGCCACGCACTTTCTCCACAAAAAAGTGACTGAAAAATTTGGCAATAATGAGAAACTCCATCCCACCAGGAGCTAGATTGTGAAGCTAAGTTACCGCAAACATCTTTCAAAAAGCAGAGAAGATCGTCAACACGTCGTCAGCACCAGAACCAAATTTTTTATTTACTTCAAGACCGTATTTTCATTTCTGTTGTTTGAATTTTAGATTTTACTGCTTTCACTGTATAATTTGGAAGACTTAAAAAATTTCACAATGCATATAATCTCTAGATTGTATTTTTATAATCTTCCAATTTAGTATTCAATATACAAGGAGAGGATTTATACATCGCGATTAATATCCCAACATCATCTCCAGCGAACACCATCGTGTATACTCAACAATAATTGCCCGCAAAGCACTCGCCGCCTCATTACCACCGGCAAGCTAGCAGCTGCAGTCAACAGAATCAAGACATGCTTGATCGCCACGGTTGACTACTGCCCAATCCTGAGTAGTCAAAAAGTGGGCGGGGCGTTGAGCAAATAGGCGGCGCTCAGTTCACGTGTAGTCAACTGGCGTTGAAAACTCCGCACGTGTAAAATGGCCTTTAGTGATCAATTCTGAAAAAATGCAGAATTCTGTACAGTTTAAGCATTGCTTGTAAACGATGCCAGAATTGGAACAAAAAATGTTGCAATATAAAAGTAAGGCATGCGATATGTTTCTAAAATTGATTGAACTATTGTATCTTTAGAAACCAACTTTCTGAGAGGAAATATGAGACTCCAAGGTGAAGGTTGGGTGAACCTTTTGTTGATGTAGAATGTTTTTTTGTTGTGTTATGGACCTTTTATTTTCAGTCCACTGCTGTCTTGTTTTCAGCACCTCTGACTTTCTTCAATTTTTTTATCTTGTTTCATGTACTTTCTTCCCAACTTTTTTTCTAATGTGCAGGGGAACTAGTGGGGGAACACACCTTGTGCATAGGTTTCCCTGTACCCTCAATTACATACTAAATGCTGCGTTCCTCCCTCCAGATGTTGCCTATAACTGAATGAGTAAAATCTCTCTTGGGATTCTGATTGATAATAAGTAATTAAAAAAGAACTCAAAATTTATCATAGATCCTCACATTCAAAGTAATTAATTGCAGCAGACCGCCTCTGTGTAGCAAGATGAGGAGAGGGTGTTGGTGACACTCTAGGGAGCACTGGGTGGTACAGTAGAGTGGTTTTTCAGTTTCATGTTACCATAATGTTTTTATTTACCAACAATCTTTCACAGTTTTTATGAATGTCAGAAACAATTCTTGTGATAAGCAGTTGGGATTTCTTTTTTATCAGTCATTAGAAAATTGAATGAATGTGATTCATCTGTTCTGTTCTTGTCTATCTATTCTATTTTTACCATTCTTAGGAATTGTCATGAACCATCAATCAATTTAGAAATTTTTCCAAGGTACTTGCTCAGTCATTCATTGCGGTATGACACACTGGTGGGTTGTGCTTAAATTTTTCCCGCTGCAAAACGACCCATGCTTGGGTCGCTTGAAAATTTTTGACAATAATTATAAATTAAAGATATTTATTTTACCCAGTTAATGTTTGCTATTTATACAATTTCTACAACTTTTGACTGTAAATTTGAGCTGGAGATTGAACTTCAGTTTAACCCATTGCAGTCAATGTGTTAATGGAAGGAGATAATGAGATTTGCTTGTTCTTCATTTCAGGAATTGAGGCGCATCAGAAGCGCCCCTGAGTTGTGCTCACACTAGCAGGATGTAAATGTTTCATCCTTCTGAAGGGGTCTTTCTCTTGTGGACAGACCAATGTAGTTGCTATTGTAATCTAATTTCAGTCTTTGGTCACTTAATTTTTCCTGTTTGCTGACAATTAAGTAAAATTTCAATATCCAGTCAGGTTTTAGTACATATTATTCGTGAAAATAGTTTGGTTGTAAAATTCACAAACTTACTCCATTCTAAAATTCATGTGATTGGCATTTCTCCTGATGCGACCGCAACTCAGTAACTCATTGCTCACCTTGCGAGCATTCAAACCTGCTGATGAGAGGCAACATAATCATTGGAGGATGTTGATGGTTCTCTTCACCATCCTTGTCATTTTTAATGCCGCGAACGCGCAAGATCGAGTTCTGCAACCATCAACGAACAGCTCGGTGGCAGCGGTTGCTGATATTCATAGTGCTAGGACTGAGCACGATTTGTTATGGAAGGACGATGTGCCTGCGACCAGTGAGCATTTCCTTGCTAATGACAACCTCAGGTTAAACCAAAATTATCGTAGGCAATTTGTGAGGAAAAAAAATCGAGAGTCTCGTAGGGCAAAGAAACGAACAAAGAGGAGGAAAAATCGTGCAAGGCAGGAAAGGAAGCGTGACAAAGGAAAGTTTTCACGCAGCTCTCGCCGTGAGCTAGTGACCTCCGCCAGTTCAAATTTGCGTTGGAATGCCGTGCGCAACACGTGGGAGTCTCCAGTAGATGAGGATCTTAAGTCTGCATCCGCACATCAAATCAATACGAGGTCAAGTTCTCAGAGCACCTCTGACCTGCAGTTTTCCCGCCTCAGAGGCGAGCAAAGGCAGTCAAATAACGAGAGAGGAGTTGAAAAAGTAAGCAACATCAGGCGTAGACCTTCTATTAAGTTTGAGACTTACAAAGAGGATCATAGCCCGTTCGTCTCGAATGATGAGTCACTTGAAGACCAACTCAGAAATGGAGACAGTCCTTCTGATTTGCATTTGGAATCTTCAAACTTGATTGATGATCACTCCCCCCAGCGTTCAGAAGAAGTTAATGGCGTGCAAAGTTCATTCTCGAGTCAGAAAGCAAGGTCTCAAATGAGAATTTCTGAAAACCCTGCCGCAGATCGGTATGGCTATATTCCCGAGGATATAGCATCACCAGAAATTGGTAACAGTGTAGGTAATCAACGTTCTTCTCAGAGGCATTTGCCCACAAAAAATGAAACACCAATAATAAGGAGTAGTTATTGGAGTCGACGCTACAGCATCAAACTTCCTGCAAACTACATGTCAGGCCGAGCAGCTCGCCAATCTGCGTTTGCGAGAGTGAATAACTCTAGTGGCAATTTACTCAATCCTTTCGATCAAGTCGTGGATAATGATGCGAGCACTACTACTGTGGAAAGCGCTCGATCATATGCTTCGTCCTCACAAATCAGGCCTCTTCACTACAATTTATCTGACTCTGACGTAGCGTCAGATCATTTCAGCTTCAGTTTGAATAGCACTTTGAGCACCCCTCATTACCATCGAGTTCTGGACACCATGAATAGGCCTATTACTCCCTTCAATTGGCGTCGCCCCGAGCCCCAGAGAAAAAACCAACGCAGACTGACAGCATCATCTCATTCCAATCTTGGTCGAGGTGATGACTCCGTTTTGACAGAGCTCCCTGATGAACATAAGAATGACGACCCGCAGTTAGTGCTTGAATCGAACTCATGGGTGGACGACAAAAGTACTCGAAATAATATTGACCATTTTGGAAGGAACGGGACAGCAAAAACACATCATAATTGGACGATACAGCGAAACGCTCGTTCTTTCTACTCTTCGAATAATGTTTCTTCTAACCATACTTTTAGTAGTCCGCCGTCCAACTTCGTGAGGCAACAACCTGCTCTTCAGAAGAGTGGTTCTGTTCCCGAAACCTTGTACGTACGTCGGCGAAATCGCTTTGTTCCATCAATCGCGCGAGATGGGCCGCTGCACACAGAAGATAAATCTGGTACGAAGTCGCGTCTATCTGCTCGATTGTCACTTGGTGAAACACCGCCGGGTTCGAGAACTTCGAGCTTCGGTGGCCAAACTTCCCGCCGTCCCAACATCGTGGTAGTCATTACGGACGATTTAGACGTGGAGCTGGGTAAGTCTATTTTAATGTGTAGTTATTTACGCAATTGTGTGGCTTTGTTTCTGTTATTATACTTTTGTAAGATCGGCATTTAAGATTTATTTATTTGTATTCTGTTTTAAATAGGTGAGTTATAGTTGAACTGGCTACCAAATGAAGATAAAAACTTGGTAGGAAGCGAATTCTTGTCAAGGTTGGTTCATTTGCTACTTTTTTTGAGGAAACAAACAATTCGTCAAGGAAAATCAACAATTTATGTGCGCAAGTGTTCTGAAGATTTATTTATCTTCTCAAACTGTCGTAATATGTATTTTTGTGTATTGACTGGTATCCTGCTAAGGCACTTAATGCAGTTATGGTTTTAGAGTGCCATGTAATCTTGAAACTTTTAACAAAGGAGAAGGAGAAACATTTCAATGATAAAACTTGTAGAAATTGCATGTTATTATCTCTCAGAGAGACACAACTATTGTATCTATGAGAATGTGTTCAGAATCATCGTTTTGTTTGTAGATCCAGCATATTTCCTGAGATATGGATTCCCTCCATCACACTGTCCCTGTGTGAGATGTGACTTTACTCGTCATACCACAGTGCTCGTGTGATGAAGCTTACTCGTCATCACAATGAGCTCATGCACACCTGTCATTTGTTACCTTCACTTACATGTGAATAAACATAGTGTGTATATACAAGGTAACCAAAAAAGTTCTGTCCGTTTTTTGATAAGCCATTGAATGAAGTTGACATATGTACGCAATGCGTGTAGCAATTTTTTCCAGATTTGGACAGCCAAAAGTAGAAACATCATACATTATTAAAAACACGCGCACCGTGCTTGGCCAGCAGTTACAAGCCGGATAGCAGTGGAGAATTATGGAAGTGTCTACAGATCACGTTCGGAGCTGTTTGCTTTACGACTTCAAAGTGAGCTTATCAGCAGCTGCATTAAGTTGCCGCATATGTCAAGTGTTTGGGGATAGTGCTGTGAATGAACGTATTGCAAGAGAGCTTCAAAAATTGCTGAGATTTGTCCTTTTGTGATGAGCCTCGCAGTGGACGACCAAATGTTTTGAATGACAGAGTCCTGAATGCGGCTATTGAACAGGACAGTAGTCTAACTTGTGGTGAACTTGCAAGACAGCTCAATGTTTTCGGTGAAACAGACATCATCTGTAACGCCTAGGTATGACGTACAAACTGAGCAAGTGGGTTCCGCACGCGCTGTTGGAGGTCCACAAGAGACAACAAGTGTCAGTCTGCGTATCGCTGCTTTCTTGCCCCCGTACCGCAACCTTATTCAATTGAGTGCTTACCAGTGATGAAAAGTGGGCTAAACATTGGTTTTCACCTCAGGATGCTGTCCCTCACACCGCAAGACTGCCTATGCACCCACGCAAGATTATGCTTTACGTCAGGTAGACAGGTCATCAAGTGGTTCATTATGAGATGCAACCAATGGGCCAAACGGTCACTGGAGACCTATACTTGCAGCAATTGGAATGTGTGCAACAGGCATTGCGCCAGAAGGAGCCAGCACTGGTAAATCGTAAAGATGTGTTTTTCCTTCATGACAACGCCAGGCCGCTTGTCGTGCGAGTGGTCAGGGATACCATACAGCAACTTTGGTGGGCGACTCTGTGTCATCCACCTAATTCATCTGACCTTGCGCCATCCGATTACTACCTGTTCCACTCCCTGGAGAATCCTCTTTGTGGAAAATCCTTCACCAATGAAGCAGACTTGAGCCAAGCCTTGATGGACTTCTTTGCCCCCAAAACCACAGAGTTTTAACGCAAGGGGATTGAACAGCTGGAGACATTGGCAGAAGGGGCCGATTGCAATTTCTTCGCAGACTAGATATAAGTTACACTGTACACATACTGTGAAGCATTTTCTTTTTTCATTCAAAAACGGACAAAACTTTTTGTTACCTTGTATGTTCAGTCCATGATTGTTATTATTGCCCAGGCTCCCTGAACTACATGCCACGCCTGCAACGCCTTCTGAGGGAGGGCGGCGGTCTCTTCCCTCACTCCTACACCACGACGCCCATGTGCTGCCCCTCTCGCTCATCCATGCTCACCGGCATGTACATCCACAACCACGAGGTGGGTCTTGTACTTGTTCTCTGGCATATGCACCCACAATTGTGAGGTGGGCTGCGTGTCACGTTCCTGCCATTGTGTGGGTGTGTGCGGTGCTGATACGACAGCACCATATCGCATTTTGTGGTTGCACATGTCGGCTTCCTGAAACATTCCATAAGGAAAAAAAATCATATTTTAAACTACCAAATAAGTGAGGAAGTTCATAAATTGGTATTTTCTTTTTCATCTCTCCCTGTAAAAATTTTATCGTGTTTGTTCAGTTTATTAGTGCCTTGAACTGCACAGCTAATTCTATCTGCACAATTCATTGGTGCGAATGGCAAGGTTTTTTCGTTCATGCCATCTGACTGTAGATGCTGGCTCATACTCGAGGCTTTGCTATTAAATTTTGAAAGATCCCTGCATTTAGTATTTGTGCCTGACAATTTCCATGCTTTGCTATTTAATTTTGACAGATCCTTGAGTTAGAATTGGTGCCTGACAATTTCCGTGTTCCAGGTGTATACAAACAACGACAACTGTTCTTCGACTCGATGGCAGGAAACACACGAGCAGCGCACCTTCGCCACTTTCCTGCGTGATGCTGGCTACAACACCGGTACGTCTGCCAGGTTGTGACCTGCAGTCCCCTGTACGCTAACCTATTTGCCCAAACTCTTCATTGTAAGCTCTATTTTGATATCACTCCTCAATCTTGGTCTGACTTGCTCTCCTTAAACTGCCAACGCAGCATAGTTTAGTGAATGGCGTCTATTATTTTATTAATGATGGAGGAGAGAAGTCTGCTGCAGTCAAGGATACTCTGGCTGTTAAGTATTAAAAAAGACTACATTGAGAACATAACTTCAGGTGACGGAAACCCGAACAAATCACTACTAGTGAAACGTAAGTTAGGGACTTTGAGTTTAAATCACAACAGCGCGAATGGGAGATCAATCCTCTTTGAATTATAAAAATTTGGCTGACTTCTGTCAGAAGTTTAATTGATGGTGCTTTTTGCTAACAATCCCCTGAGACTCATTATGACAGTGTTGAATATAGAAAAAATTCACAGTTCTGTAGTACTATTAATTTATTTAAAAAACTGAACAGATACGTTGATAAAACCGAACGTCTATGCTCGAGGCTGGGCCACCTATTTTCTAGGCACAGCATTTTACCAATGTCAGAAATGGAAAGATGTGTGTAGATGGTTTGGGAGTGTTAGAGCATGCATAGTATTCTATAGTATTCACTTGGGTTCACCACTCTTTGACTTGATCTCAGAGTTGAAAAAATGCTTGTTAATTCATTGTATTTACTTCCTGAAAAGCTTTCAGTCATCATTATCTGCACGGTTTGTCAGATGGACACAAGGGGCGTGGTAAAGTATGGCTAACCGTCCCACTCCCAACTCACTGATTCAAAAAGTGAGAAAGCATACTAAAGACTTCTGTAAATTTGTGGTCAAAGTGAATAAAAAGTTTATGCACAAGTGAATAAAAATTTTACACAATTTATGCAATGCCCTTGTGAAGCAATGTTAATCTTACCATTTCAATTAACTGTAACTCCTGTTTTAGCATGGTAAGCTTCACTGGACATGTCTTGAGTTTTTGAGAAGCCTGCCTAATGCAGGAAATATTTTGATAAAACTTGCTTATTTTAGCCCCAGATATGATTATATATTTGCACAACTTATGCATAATATGAGCATAAGAACACTACCGTCAGAGTTACATAGGAGAACAAGGCAATTTGTGCTCGTGCAAACACGCCAAGTAGGCTTAGATATCACCTGACAATTGTAGTTCTAAGTGTGTAACAGCTGCCTGCATGCACTGTTTGCTCGACTGCATTTTAATACCTGTACACACGCAGCAGCAACCTCTAAGTGTTCCGCGTAGGTTACTTTGGCAAGTACCTGAACAAATACAAAGGCCCGTACACCCCGGCTGGCTGGCGTGACTGGATGGGGTTGCGCCTCAATTCCCGCTACTACAACTACACTGTCTTCAAGAACGGAGTCAAGTTCAAGTATGGAGACTCCTACCCTCGGGTTAGTGTGGGCTTGAGTTCAGGTGTGATTGTTCTTGTGAGCTGCAAATTCACTGTGTGGCTCTAGAGAGGCAACTGATATTCTTGTGGGGCTGAGGTTTGTTTGGTGGTGTGCAAAATTGTCAATTTTTTCTCTGTGGGATTAGTGCACCTCCCTCTGCTTTGAGGTATAAAATAAAAACTTGTCAGCTAAATGGGTTATTTAAAATAAAGTGCTTTTGAGATTCAAGCAATAATCGAATGCAAAAAAATGGAACATATTCTCAATGTAAAATGTGTACGTAGCCAAGTTTAGAGATGGATATCAAATTTGGCAGAATAAATCAATATGGTGTGCCATTGCTGTTCTGTAGGTTGTGATAGAGCCCCTGATCTAGCTTGTGTTGAGCTGTTGGAGATGATGAAGATACGAGTCCTTCGTCAAGGTTGCGTTACAGGCACAGCAGATAAGCATACGGAGTTGAGGATCAAGGGTGTTGCAGTCAGAGCAGATGAGGATTAAGTAAAGTAACATGATCTGCATCATACTTAGTGGGTAATTCTCTGTTATTTTGATGCATCTCAAGCAGCATGAGGAAATGAACTCCACGTAGATTCTGCATTTTCAGTTTATTTAATTTTTTTCACAATTTGTTGTTTTCTGTATATTTGTTATTTTTTTTAATTGGTTTGCAAAGAACTCGTCCACAGAAATGCATTTGCATCAAAGTTGATGGACCAATGTTGAAAAAATTAGGTTTAGCTGGGAAATTTGAATGAATGAAATTATTATTGGGAGGAAAGGAGTTTTTTGGAAGTGATAGGTATTTTTATGAAAGGGGAGGTATTTTTGGGAAAGGGGAGGTATTTTTATGAAAGGGAACATATTTTTGGGAAAGGGAAAGTAATTTTTGGAAGGGGGATATTTTTTTGGAAGTGTGGGGGGGGGGGGAATATTTTGGAAGGAGGTATTTTTTGGTAAGAGGGAGGCATTTTTTTGAAGAAGGAGGTATTTTTAGGAAGCTTTCTGGAAAGAAGAGTAGCCCACGTGTTTTCAGGGAAGGAGGCTTTTGCTCAATTTAAAATTTGATAATTAAGAAAAGATTTCACTGTGGTCATGGCAGATGACCATGATAGAATTTGAGATACGTGATTTAGCCTAAAAACATTGAATTTTTTATTGAAAGTTTTACTCTGATGAGCATTAATTGTTTCGGTGGTATTTATGTGTGAGCCGAGATACTTTGCCTGCGTTCCTTTAAGGCCATCGAACGGGTTTTCTTATAAAACTTCAAAAATTAGTAAAAGATACTTCAAGAGCAAAATAAGCTTGGAGGTATTCACAACATGTTTAGAACATTCGAATGGATGTTCAGAGCACAAAATTTTTTGAAATTTACCCTCATCCCATTTACCCATTTTGAAATTTACCCTCAAAAAAGATCTCCTCCATAGGTAAAAAGCTGTTGGAGATATACTTGAAAAAGTTGAGCGCTTTTTCCTCAAAATGATTTTTTTTTGGCTGTGTGGCTTTATTTCTCCTACAGCTTTTCACTTATGAAGGAGATCTTTTCAGCATCGTAAAGATCAAGGGGATTACTATGAAGTTAAGATGTAGCTTTTTGATCAGTTGATTAGAATTTTTTTTATAGCCATTTGAAAAAAAAAATTGATAAAATATTTTTTTTTAATTCAAACTTTTTTTTTAATTCAAATATTTTTTAAATTTTTTTTTGAAGCGATATCAAAAAAATGGATCTTAGCTTTGTACACCAGTTCATTGTGAATCGAACAAAAAAACTAATCATCTCTATGTACAATATGGGCTGAGAAATACGATTTTTTAGAAATTTCTCTTGGGTATGGGTAAATTAAAACATTTTTATGGGCTATGAATGTTTATTAGATTGTTATAAAAATGCTGTTAATACATTAGAGCCTATTTCACTCCAGAAGTATTTTTATTTATTAATTTAAAATTTCGAGGAAAAAACCGTTCGATAGCCTTAACATTGTGTTGCAGCAGACAAGGGAGGGACTTTACACTCTTGGATTCAGGCAATATTTTCTCTCCATTTAAGTACAGATTACTCTTATTTTTTCACTATTGTTGTGCTTAGTGTGCTACTTGTCTCGGTACCACACACATCTGCAGTAGCCGCCACAACACCAGTTGCCACACACACCTGCAGTAGCTGTCATAACACCAGTTGCCACACACACAGTGCAGTAACCGTCATAACACCAGTTGCCACACACACCTGCAGTAACCGCCACAACACCAGTTGCCACACACACCTGCAGTAGCTGTCATAACACCAGTTGCCACACACACAGTGCAGTAACCGTCATAACACCAGTTGCCACACACACCTGCAGTAACCGCCACAACACCAGTTGCCACACACACCTGCAGTAGCTGTCATAACACCAGTTGCCACACACACAGTGCAGTAACACACCTGCAGTAGCGGCCACAACACCAGTTGCCACACACACACCTGCAGTAGCTGTCATAACACCAGTTGCCACACACACCTGCAGTAGCCGCCACAACACCAGTTGCCACACACACCTGCAGTAGCTGTCATAACACCAGTTGCCACACACAGTGCAGTAACCGTCATAACACCAGTTGCCACACACACCTTCAGTAACCGCCACAACACTAGTTGCCACAGCACCTACAGTAGCTGCCATAATACCAGCTACCCCCTCTGTACCGCAGGACTACTTCCCGCATGTGATCACCAACGAAGGCATTCGCTTCATGCGGGAGAACAGCGCGCGACGCGAGGGATTTCCTGGGCGCAGAGGTGCGCCACCGCCCAGTAGAGGCCCCCCGCCCATGCTGCTCGTGCTCAGCTACCCCGCCCCGCACGGGCCTGAAGATGCCGCTCCTGAGCACTCCACCCTCTTCCTCAACGCCACCGACCACCAGTGTGTATTTTGGGGCCATTTTGCACTGAACTCTAGGTGCTTCCAGGTCCAGGTCTAGCTCAGAGCCTTGTTGCCCACCAGTGCGTACTTAGGGACCATGTTGCTGCGAACTCTAGGCGCTTACAAGTCCAGCTCAGAGCTTTGTTGCCCACCAGTGCGTACTTAGGGACCATGTTGCTGCAAACTCTAGGCGCTTACAAGTCCAGCTCAGAGCCTTGTTGCCCACCAGTGCGTACTTAGGGACCATGTTGCTGCGAACTCTAGGCGCTTACAAGTCCAGCTCAGAGCTTTGTTGCCCACCAGTGCGTACTTAGAGACCATGTTGCTGCAAACTCTAGGCGCTTACAAGTCCAGCTCAGAGCCTTGTTGCCCACCAGTGCGTACTTAGGGACCATGTTGCTGCAAACTCTAGGCGCTTACAAGTCCAGCTCAGAGCCTTGTTGCCCACCAGTGCGTACTTAGGGACCATGTTGCTGCAAACTCTAGGCGCTTACAAGTCCAGATCAGAGTTTTGTTGCCCACCAGTGCGTACTTAGGGACCATGTTGCTGCAAACTCTAGGCGCTTACAAGTCCAGCTCAGAGCCTTGTTGCCCACCAGTGCGTACTTAGGGACCATGTTGCTGCAAACTCTAGGCGCTTACAAGTCTAGCTCAGAGCTTTGTTGCCCACCAGTGCGTACTTAGGGACCATGTTGCTGCAAACTCTAGGCGCTTACAAGTCCAGCTCAGAGCCTTGTTGCCCACCAGTGCGTACTTAGGGACCATGTTGCTGCAAACTCTAGGCGCTTACAAGTCCAGCTCAGAGCCTTGTTGCCCACCAGTGCGTACTTAGGGACCATGTTGCTGCAAACTCTAGGCACTTACAAGTCTAGCTCAGAGCTTTGTTGCCCACCAGTGCGTACTTAGGGACCATGTTGCTGCAAACTCTAGGCGCTTACAAGTCTAGCTCAGAGCTTTGTTGCCCACCAGTGCGTACTTAGGGACCATGTTGCTGCAAACTCTAGGCGCTTACAAGTCTAGCTCAGAGCTTTGTTGCCCACCAGTGCGTACTTAGGGACCATGTTGCTGCAAACTCTAGGCGCTTACAAGTCCAGCTCAGAGCCTTGTTGCCCACCAGTGCGTACTTAGGGACCATGTTGCTGCAAACTCTAGGCGCTTACAAGTCCAGCTCAGAGCCTTGTTGCCCACCAGTGCGTACTTAGGGACCATGTTGCTGCAAACTCTAGGCGCTTACAAGTCCAGCTCAGAGCCTTGTTGCCCACCAGTGCGTACTTAGGGACCATGTTGCTGCAAACTCTAGGCGCTTACAAGTCTAGCTCAGAGCTTTGTTGCCCACCAGTGCGTACTTAGGGACCATGTTGCTGCAAACTCTAGGCGCTTACAAGTCCAGCTCAGAGCCTTGTTGCCCACCAGTGCGTACTTAGGGACCATGTTGCTGCAAACTCTAGGCGCTTACAAGTCTAGCTCAGAGCTTTGTTGCCCACCAGTGCGTACTTAGGGACCATGTTGCTGCAAACTCTAGGCGCTTACAAGTCTAGCTCAGAGCCTTGTTGCAGTTTTCCCACTTTTTAATTTTTTTCTCAGGTACTCATTAGTTTGTGCACTCTGAAAAGTTATTACCAGCATTAGAAGATGTTGCGTTTAGTTGTACGTAGTTGGGCAAAACTTGAGTTTTCTATTCCAATGATTTGGCTAATCGATTGTTCTGAAATTGCTAATCGAGTGTTCTGAAATTTGTCCTGTGTATGTCATTTTTAAAAAGAAACACATTTTGCTCCTGTAACTTTTTCGATTTTGGCCTTAGTTTTTGAGAAAATGGGAAATATTTTTTTATATAATTTTTTTGGACATTTCATAAGAATAGCGCTCTATTAGGTTATATGCTAAAACCGAAACTAAGTTTTAGAATCCTTGTTACATTTCCAACAAAAAATGTCTCCATTTTTCAAAATGTTTAAGTAAATTTTTTTTTATCACACTTCAAAACCGAAAATTTTGTTTTTACATGAATATTTTAGTTAGGGACCAAAAAACCGGATTTAAAAAAAAACGAAAATGGAAAATCCAGGGTTATTATTTTGTTTGAAGTGTTACATGGATTCTAAAACTCTTAGTTTCTGTTTTAGCATATAGACTCACAGACTTCTATTCTTATGAAATGTCTGAAAAAATTGTATAAAATATTTCCCATTTTCTCAAAAACTAAGGCCGAGATCGAAAAAGTGACATCAGCAAAATGTGTTTCTTTTTAAAAATTACTTATACTGGTGAATTTTCAGAACAATCTGTCCATAAATAACAAATTGCTGGGTTGGACCCCTTAAACATGTGAATATTTGTGATACGAGTGTTGTATTAAGTGTCTCAATTGTCCACGTAATAATGTGTAGCTGGTAAGGAGCTGTGCCCACTTCACCATCATAGTCATAGCGTGGCTCCTGGAAATATGTCACCCTCACATTCGTATTCAGTAAAAGTTACTTTGTATTCTTTTTACTTAGTGTGCCCAATGCCTAGCAAACATAGGGTGTCTGGCAGTCAACTGCCATTAGTGTACGCAGACTCAGAGCTAATATCAACTCATGTGTTCTACTTTTTGCGAACCTTCTTGTTTGGGAACGAACTTCTGAACATGTGAATGAAAAAAGATCACATATTTAGGCTTGAACTCAGGTATGGGTTTTATTTGTCATATTTTTAGCTAAGCTGTTCACGTGAGCTTCATGGGTAGGTTCATGTATGTCAGCTATTTCACCACTCTTTTGCCGAGTGTCATAGTATTACCCTAGCGATCATCAAGAAACTTGAATCTGACAGATTCTGAGTTAAATTATAATTTTGAAAAGGAAGTTTTATGTGAACGTTTTGCATGGCTGCAGCACCGTGGCCTACAACTACGCACCGAACCCTGACAAGCAGTGGATCCTGCAGTACACGGACCGCATGTCACCTGTCAAGCTCAAGTTCACCAATATCCTCATGAGCAAGCGGCTCCAGACCTTGCAGACCGTCGACCTCGCCATCGAGAGGGTCAGTTATGCTCTTCTCACTCCATCTTTTGCTCCCCTATAGCCTGCAATGCACTTCTACCTCTCAAAAACAAACAAACATCGGCATCTTTGGGATGCTTTATTTCCAATCAAGCCTGATACAAATGATCTTAAGCATTGGTTTTTCAAATGTCTTATAACTAACACTATATATAGGACAGGACACCATGACGGTTCCCCCGTAAAGCCGGTACCCATTTCCGACACCTGGGTCTAGTGGGGTATTGTGCTTGAGCTTTCCTTTATACCCAACGGGGAAAATCGCAGCGCCAGCGCCGGGATACGAACCCGCGACTCCAACATACAAGTCCGACACCTTAACCGCTGTGCCACCGCGAGCAAGGGTATACAACTATGGTATCTATGGGAATTAGCACTCCCGGAAGAAAATGTGTTAGGGCCCGAGCTGAGAGTTAGGTGGGCTTCTTTTTGTTGAAATAATTTTTTTTTATTTGGTCAAGGACCATCAGCTCACTGCTGTCCTGTTTTTAAGGACCTACTACTTTCTTCTTCAACTTTTTTTTTATCTTGTTTTATAAACTTCTATCTCAACTTACTGTTTCTATGCCCCTTCTGCATAAATTCTGCGTTCCCTTATCTCTATACGAAATGGTGCTTTCCTCTCTTTGAAAAACTTTTTTTATAACGGAGAGGGAGGCTTAAACTGTTATCTAATCTAATCAATAATTTCAATTAAAAACGTTTTTATGCTTCATAGTATTCAAGATTGTTCATGCTCTTGGGAAGCAGAGGTCATAAACTGAGGGACTAAATTTGGAGCCAGGTTCAAATTTGCAGCGTGAAAGCTTGGAAGTTTAAGTAAATTCTCGAGTACATGAAGAATAAGGAAGTTTTCATTTACTTGTTCGCTCGAGAATATTTCAAAGAAAACCTTGACAGTTGGGATTACAATAGACTCCCGTGAAATGATTTGTTTAACAAATAATTTGATGCAAAAGATTCGAAATGTACTGTTCGAATGAACGCAACAGGCCTTATGATGTGGAAGAAGAAGGTAATAAAAAGATTTCTAATAAAGTTTACTTGCATAAAATAAGTTTCAATAGTTAGCTTGAAAGTGTCTTGGCACTGTAATAACCGGGCCAATGGTTGAATGATACAATGCATTTACTGTTTGCATGCTAGCTATAGACGCTGATCTATGAGAAACGAGTCAACGTTTCACTTGAACTTGTGCTGCCACTCTTGCTATCGCGGAGGGAGCAGAGAATTGTCTGTAGCAGCCAAATAGTCTGCATGCTCGCACTACTCTGTGTGTAGACCGATATGGGCGGTAGTGATACGTTGCCACTCGTTCTCCTCTTCCGTAGTTGCTATCTGGCTTTGACGCTGCGTTGTGTGAACTCCGCATGCCAGATACGCGGGATGTGAGCTTCTCAAAGTGCTACCATCAGCTGTGGCTGAATTACAGATGAATATTTTAGCACTATGAATAGTTTATTATGAATAAACTATGACTGATGCGAGCTTGGTAGAAACAAGTGTTTTTCGTTTTTATGAAGTGCTGTCAGTATGCATTTAATTACGAGTATTAGAGATAACCGTAGCATTTTCTGCTTAAAGCCATAGGGGCGGATATTTATAGTAGAATTGGTAGGACAGTAAGAGCTCCAATTTCCATTACCTTAGCCCTTACAACGTCTCATGCTTTTAATCACAAGTAAAAATCAAATCAATGATCATGTATTGTGTAAAAATCAATGATCAAAGTTGCGAGTGGGATTTTTGAATGCGCAAACGTCAGAGGTTTGCTTCTCACTGCGTGAGGTTGACCACATGCAAAGCTGCTGCTGCTGCTGCTGCTTGGGAGGTCTTATAAGCTCTGGTATTGTACATGCCTTCACTCAAGTTCTAACAGAGCTCGTGTGTAGTGCTACACCTTCATCTAATATTTTATGTTCAATTGGGTTCAAACCTTTGCAAATCCTAAATCGTTTATTTTCAGTCCAATTAGAATTTGCTCAAAAACGGTATTTTCATGTGTCAGGTTGTATCAGAGCTGGAGCGTCTGGGCGAACTGGAGAACACCTACATTTTCTTCACGTCAGATCACGGCTACCACCTTGGCCAATTCGGCCTCATAAAAGGCAAAAGTATGCCTTTTGAATTCGACGTCAAAGTGCCCCTCTTCGTCCGGGGCCCTGGTATTGTCCCCAGCACCGAGTGAGTGTCTTTTCTATTTAATTGGGTTAGTTATAATGAACGATTAGGGTCTTTAACCTGCACGTACTAAAATCCTGTTTTGTTAATCGTAGAAACATCCCTGTGACATTCCTTCCGCATGCCTAGAATATCACCTTGGGGCACTGTGGCTTAGTCATTGAGAGCGCTCGCCGTCCTTCCAGATAGCCAAGGATGTTGCACTGCAAAGTGGTAGCTTCTTGTTGTTGGGAATATGAAATCATTTTACATAAATTCTATACTTTACTTACGTTCGGAATTGGTAGCGACCTTTGCGTCATTCCTACTTGGCAGTAATTACAAAGCATTTGGAAACTCAAACAATGAAATACCACATTTCAACTTGACTGGATCTAGCCAAGAGCACAGCTCGGTACTCACTGGCTGGTACGCAAAAGTGTGGTGCAATCTTTTCTTTGTAGATCATTCCTTAATTTATTTTCATTTTCATCACCTACCTGCAAGAAAGTGTCGTACTTTATGAGCACCATGCCATTTTTAGGGAAACGGGTTGAGTATTCAATTTGTGAGCTTGATTTTAGCTATATGAACACCCAGCTCGTTTAGTCGAACGTAAACAGTGATTTTGTAATTATTGCGGACGCCCTGAGTCTCAACTAAGTATCTAGAGGTTGCTAACTTCTTACAAGGAGTGTAACAGTATTCTTTTTGGAAAAGAGGAGGAGAGCTTGGTGAGCTGTCAACAAGGAAATTGTCAGCCTGGACCGTCTCTTTCCCACTTCTCTAACCTGACCTACATGAATTTAAATGGGAACAATAACAATATCGGACGGAATTTAAAAAAACATTTATACAATCCAGAAAAATCTACTTCTATTTTGATCATTTTTGATCACAATATTCTTCATGTGCCGTCCTCCTGAGCATAGACAAGAATGGGTACCATTATGCGGGCTGTTTATTACTACGCTGGTTTTATCTGATTTGCTGGATTTATATCTAGATCGATGACTTGAATTGGTGGTTTCCTTTGGGGATACCTAAAAGGGAAAGTTTATCAGGAAAAGCCACTAAATGCACACTTGACCTTGATTTTTATCTGCCCTCTGACAAACCTTCGTAGGATCAGTGGAAAGTTCATCATAGTTTGGCGTCATCTACGTACCATATTTGCCATTTCCAGTGCAGCATTACTTTCTGTTAATACATAAGTAATAACATCCTTTTTTGAATTGCGACCCACATTAAACTCAAATCAGAACACCTCTTTATTGATTTGGCACACGTGAATCACCGTGATTTGTTTACTTTACGCTCATTTGTACGAGCTTTTCACAGCATGCGCATGTCTGGAATGCCAACTTTCTTAGACAATTTTAAAAAGAGTCATAGCTTATTTCTTCATGTAATTGAAGAAATGTTATCTCGTTATTAATTGATCTTGCATTGTAAGTTTGACGACGCTTGTGGTAGTAGGTAAATAAATGAATTGAAAATTTGTTTGTCTCGATGGTAGGTTTTCCGAGATAGCCCTCAACGTGGACCTGGCGCCTACGTTCCTGGACATTGGTGGCGTTGAGCCTCCTGCTCACATGGACGGCCGGTCGCTGCTGCCTGTGCTGCGGGGGCAGCCTTTGAGGGAGAGGTGGCGCCACTCCTTCCTTGTCGAAAGGTGGGATAAATTCACTCCTTCTTCGTCAAAAGCTGCACAAAATTAGAATAGAATGTGGAACATAGAACAGTGGCGATCCGCGTCGCCTAGCCCCGGGCTGCTACTCAAGTCCCATGCCGTTAGCCACCTGTCACGCACTGACATGAGGGTAGAAGTAAAAGGAATACTGTTTATTTACATTCAAATGTATGGATCTAGCACTCGTAGTTGAGCCAGGTAATCTCACCTTGAGAGTTTGCTTTCGCGTGAAGGATTGTCTCTGCTGTCTTTGCGATGTTAAAGTTATTTGGTGGTGTGTTATAGTTCTACCACTCTCGTGATGTGTGTGTGCGTGTGCTTATCTCTTGTAAGGTGCTGCTAGCCAGTGAGACAAGAGCAGATCACCTTGTTGAGCGTAGCTGATTTGTGGGAGTTGGTTCCAAAACTGGTTTCAATAGAAAAGGGACGTCTCGATGTGAGAGTTAGATAAGCCTTCTTCTTGTTGAAATGTTTTAGTTTTGTTAAGGTCAATATTTTTTCGGTTCACTGCTGTCCTGTTTTCCAAGACCTCTTTTTTTTCTTCTCTAAATTTTATTTTGTTCAATAGGCTTCCTTCTTAACTTACTGTTTTTATGTGCAGAGAATCTTATGTAGGAACACAACTTGTGCAAAGATTCTGAATTTTCTTGACCCCATTATAATGGCGTCTTCATCGCTCCTCTCTCAGGAATATCTTAGGTGTGGTTAGGGAGGCTTACAGTAGCCTATTCAATCTAACTGGTTTCAATAATATATCCTTTAAACATAAAATATTTTATGAACTTTTTCTTAAATATATATAGAGCATGTGAAATGACTGGATATGTTAGAACTTGCATATCTTTTGCTACAGTTCGGGCCGCCACCGGGACGAAGAAGTGCTGGAGATGAAAGCTCAGAAGCGCTATCAACAGCTCAATAGACTTTTAGAGCGCCAAGCTCGCATCAACACCACACGGCAAAATATCCATGCGACAGCTTCTTTGCTTGATCTCTACTCTGAACCCATTGCTCCATTGCCCGAGTCCCCATCTACACCTACACCCGACAACTCGACCTTACAAAGCATTGGATCAGCGCTGGCCCAGCTGCCGCTCTACACCTCCAAGCACGAGCACCTTGAGGTCGTGTGCCAGAGTGAAGACCTCCAGGCTCCCTGCACCAGATTTAAGAAATGGCGCTGTGAGCACGATGGCACGAGGTGATGATATATCTTTTTTAAGTTGGCTTACGGTTGATATTTGCTCAGTTTTAAAAGTGATTTCTCATTTACAACTTTGCTCTATTATAATTTCTTTGAACATATCCATTTGCTGCAAAATCTTCCTTGTAACCCAGATTTAAGAAGTGGCGCAGTGAGCACGATGGCATGAGGTAATATTACATCTTATATATTTATTAGCTTACTGTACATGCTTAGTTTTAAAAGTGACTAATTCATTTATAACTGTGCTCTATTATAATCTTTTTGAACATGTCTATTTGGTGCGAAATCTTCCTTGTAAAGCTGCAGTTTCAGGAATTCACCTCAGTACTAACTTCACCTTCACACTGTACATTAAAGGAATTGATACAGCACTTGGAAATTTGCGAAAATTCTTCAACATCAAAGGCATGGTTCAGAAATTTCAGATGTATTATTTTCAAATTTCGATTCCTATGCGTGAATGGGGTGAGTCGTAACGATTATATTTATGTTCCTGTTCTTCATTAAGCCCTGTTTTCGAGCTGAACAATATTCAGCGTAATTTGAATAGGAAAAAGTATTTGAAGTTCCCCAATCCCTTTGTCTAAAATATTTGTCATGCTTAACGGGCTAATTTTGTATTTTGATCATGCCAAAGACCATAGTAGCATGTTAGTTTTACGAGCACATTTCTTGTGGCGAAACTAAAATGGGCTTATTAGTAAGCTTAAATGCGCGAAAACTACATATTGGGCTTTCTTAAATTTCTGATTTTAAGGTCCAATAATCTCAAGCAAACAACAGCTAATACTGGAGTATAAGGGTCAGTTGGCGAGTATAAGTAAGCATGAAAATTGGAAACAATTTTTGCGGTAGAATTAAGGGGGAATTAGTGAATACAAGAATTTATGAATATTGGAAAGAATTTTTGCAGTAGAAATAATAGGGAATTGGCGGGTATAAGAATTCAAGAAACAGGACAAAAAACAATATTGGAAAAGATTTTTGAGGCAGAAAAAGCAGGAAGTTAGCGAATGTTGGTGAATATTAGAAAGCATTAGGGTTAACAAAAGCTGTCACAGGTGGCGGCTGAAGAAGTGCCGTCCGAGAGTGAACTTCCGGCCGGGTAACTGCGTGTGTGGGCCGGAGCACGGCATGGGCTACTTGGTGAGGCTGGATGCTGAGGAGCGCCGGCGGCAGCGGGACTTCTTGAGGCGCCACGTGTCTGGAGGTCAGTGTCCAGCGCAGGCGTCACGTGTCTGGAGGTCAGTGTCCAGCGCAGGCGTCACGTGTCTGGAGGTCAGTGTCCAGCGCAGGCGTCACGTGTCTGGAGGTCAGTGTCCAGCGCAGGCATCACGTGTCTGGAGGTCAGTGTCCAGCGCAGGCGCCACGTGTCTGGAGGTCTGTGTCCAGCGCAGGCGCCACGTTTCTGGAGGTCTGTGTTCAGCGCAGGCGTCACGTGTCTGGAGGTCAGTGTCCAGCGCAGGCGTCACGTGTCTGGAGATCAGTGTCCAGCGCAGGCGTCACGTGTCTGGAGGTCAGTGTCCAGCGCAGGCGCCACGTGTCTGGAGGTCAGTGTCCAGCGCAGGCGCCACGTGTCTGGAGGTCAGTGTCCAGCGCAGGCGTCACGTCTTGCAGTGACTCGTTCCCTATATGTTACACTGGGTTTCTTGTCCGCTGAGAAATAGTTCAATTCTTCACTTATTTTTCAAATTTATTTACGTATGTTAAGATGGAAATTTAATTTATTCGCATATTAGCCATTGAAATTGTTTGGAAGACTTGATAGCATTTACAGTTTTTTGCATTGGTAATTCTATCGTTTAGTCAAACAAAAGACATAGTAATTTAATCTCTCATCTGTTGTTGCTGGCAACCTCTCACCACAACAACAAGTACAACCTGCCAGCAACAACTGACTAGTCGAGTGTAGTTCTTCTTTCTTTTCTCGTTGTTGGGGCGAGAGGGGATCGGGCGAGAGGTGTAGGCTTTTTGCTGCACTTTCTGTGTTTGTGAGAGTTGGACTTGCGATGTGTAAGAGCTACAAGTGTAGCGCATCTGTCACATACATTATATGCTGGTATGAGTTGCAGGTGTGGTGCACCTGTCACATACATCACATACTGGTATGAGTTGCGGATGTACCGCACCTGTCACGTTACATGCTGGCATGAGCTGCAGGTGTGGAGCAGCTGTCACATACATTGTATGCTGGCATGGGCTGCAGGTATAGCGCATCTGTCACATACATCACATACTGGTGCGAGGTACAGAAGTGACACAACTGACGACGGCCTCACCTTTACAGACCTGAGCGAGCTGAGCCCCCGGTTCTTGAGGGCGTTCGTGGACGTGGACAGTCGCGAAGTGGCGCGTGAGAACCTGCGGCAACGCTCGCACCGCCGCAGCAGCAGGTAGTGTATCGTGCCTCACTGTCGTCTCGTCACCAGTGCGTGCTTGAGTGTAACTCTTGGTTCTACTTTCATTTCGCCACCTGACACTCTGACGGCAACGTGCGTCATTGCGTGCCACGTTTGACTGTAACTCTCGGTTCTACTTTCATTTCACTACTTGACACTCTGACCGCAACGTGCGCCGCTGGTGGCCACAAAGGGGATTTTCATAAAGCTGCTCACCGATCAGTAGTCACTAACTCAATTTTTGTAACTACCTAATTAAAGCTAAATGAGAGCATGATCCAGTTAATCATAGCTTTTTTCAAAATTGCTTATTACAAATGAATTTAAATTTTGGTTGACTATTGAACTTCAGTTTTACCAATTGCGGTCAAAATGTTGATGAAGCTCTCAATTTAGCTGCAGCTGATGCTAAAGTGACGAAAAACCGCAGTTTTTACTGTGAAGGAGGTAAATGAGTGAGGGGCTGCCAGTGCTTTTTGTTTGAGAGGGTTTTCAATTCTTCAACAGTAAATTGAAGTTAATTTTTGTGTGGTGAACGTGCTCAGGATTGCTAGGAATGCCCCTGAAGCAACGGGAGCAGAACGAGGCGGAGAGGATCCCTTGGAGCTTCAAGACGAGCAGGTGTCGGGAGTCGTGCTCACCAAGCACGACGTGCTCGATGCTGCGCAGCCTCAGGATTCCGTGCACGCCTACGTAGAGGAGGAGGAGCTCAAGGACATTGAGAGGCAGATACAGGACATCTTCACTGAGCTGCAGGACTTGGAGGTGAGCAGCGAGTACAGGGTCCGTCCTTCTCCTCAGGGGGATGCAGCTATTGTGTCTGTCTGTAGTAATTAGTCTTCTTAAAGGGGAAGACATGAGGTCCAGAGTTGAAGGTTAAAATGTTTTTTTTTTTAGTTTTGTTGTTACAAGCCATCTCCTTTAAGCTCACTCCTTTTATTTTTTAGCATCTATTATTTTTCCTTCATCTTTTTCTTTCTTGAAAAAACTAATTTTAATCTGGCTTTTTCTATTCGTGGGGGGTTAGTGTACTCCCTGTACATAGATTCTTCATTTTCTTAATTCCACACTAAATTGTGCCTTCATTCTTCTTCTCTTGGAACAGATTTTGTTATGGTAAGGGAGGAACACCTTTGTTGGGGTCAGAGAGGCTTAAAGTAACTTGTCTAATGTAACCTATTAGTTTCATTATCATTGCGTGCACTAGCTTTGTGGTCGGGTTGCTGAAATGACTCATTGCGCTGCTAATGCTTGGAACTCTGATTTTCTTGCGTCATTGGTGCCGAGTTAGACACTTACTGGTATGCGTTTGTGTGCCCTGTATTGTAGTTACTATTTTGTGGTACAGGTGGCGAGCAGCAGCAACAGCAGCACCGCGTCTGCTGGACTCACCAATGACACACTTCACGGTCAGTCAGCCTTCTTGCCTCCTATTGATTTGTTCCCTTCTATTGAACTTTTCCCACAAATTTTGTTAGAACAATATGAACGTAATATATAAACAGCAGAATTTTTTTTTTTCTTGAGGTAAAGTATTCATAAATTTTATGCTAGAAACCTCAATAAACTTTGTTTCATTTAGCATTCATGTATATTTATCGTGGTTTATGCAGCCATTTGTTCTTTCCGATTCATTCATATTAGAATCTTAATACTGTATTCTGAGTGTGTCTGTGTTCATAGAGACTTGTTAATAGGGTCCTCTCAGCCGCTGTTGCCTCGTGCTGAGTGAGTGTGGCACTAGGCTACCTGCTCCTCTCCATCACAAGACCGGTCCGCAGGCAAATCTTTAGTCTTGCGTCTTCTGCTGCAAATGTATTCTTGCGGTATCCTAAGCCTCACCCAGGCCCTCTCAAGATTCTTTTACCATATGAATATTTAAATCTAGCTTTTTATTTTTGTTCCTCCTTTCAAGTACACTTTTCTCTTGTGATATTTGTTCGTTCAAGTTCTTTTGCTTGCCTTTTATTGTTATGTGGTAGCCTATATTTTTTAAATGAATTGACCGTTTGAGAGGCCTGTGAGTTAAAAAGTTTTCTACACATAGACATACGAGCAATTATGTGAAACTTACTTTGACTGTGGGATCATTCAAGGCCTTCTGTGCTGAGGGGAACACTGGGCAATTATGTGCGGAGTTCAATGGAATGTTTTTGGTGTGGACCCCTTTGTTTAAATTATCTGACAATATGATAGGATGCTCCGTTCAAGTTGAGCATAAACATGCTAATTAAAAAGATGGCTTATCAGAAGCCTTTTTTACGCTCTTAAGACGAGACTCAAATGACCGCGTTCTCACTCGCATTGCCGTAAAATGGTGAAAGTAAAAACAGATGGTTCCCTCTAAATCTGTGGGCGTCTATTATCCTTGCCATTCTTTGCCTAGGTGAGCATTTTAAAATTGGGAGACGAATAAATAAATTATTTTCCTTTAGGATTTAAATTGAAGAAAAATTTATAGGGGTTTGTTATTTTCAGGAACCTGGAGCAATTTTGCAATTCAGTGAACGGCCTGTTTTGTTAGTTCTTGCCTGATTGCATGCAATGGTAGAAGTGACATACCAACTCAGTGGCTACTGTCCCTTGTGTCGCACATTTATGTTGTTGCTATCTTACCATTGTTACGCGAGCTATAACAAGAACAACACGAGTTGGTGCTGATGAATTTGTAGCGTTTGTGTTAGCATTTGGGTGCCGGCCTTGAATGAGCTACGGAATGCAAGGGTGAAGTCAAATAAATTAGTAATAGTCGCGTATGTAAAAAATGCTAATTATAATGGGATTGTTGTGATGGTGCAGAGGCGGCAGGAGGCTGCGTGACACTGGGCCAGGCTGAGGTGGACTGCCCCACGCAGGTGTACGTCGACAGGCACGCCTGGCGCAGCAGCAAGCACGCCATCGACCAGGAAATACGACGCCTCGGCCATCAAATGAGGCTCCTCAAGGTCAGCTTTACCCACTTGATACAGTTCAGGGACATATTGATGGGAACCTCTGTGGAACTGTGTTGTTTTGATCATTGTTCCGTTGAATGAAACTCTTCTTTAGGGACATATTGATGGGAACTTGTGTGGAACTGTGTTGTTTTGCTCATTGTTGAGTTGAAAACCCCCACTGCTGTTAAATGTTTGTGTGGCCTTTGCCATTTTCACAGCCCGTGCTGTATTAATCTTACATTATATTTTAATCACAACTCAAAAATGTTGGCTAAAAACTTGTAAATTTGCAGGTAATCAGGCAGCACTTGCGGATGACGAGGCCTCGAGGCACAGCAGGGCAGTCATTTCTGGACCTGGAAGAAGGCAGCGTGGAGGAGAGCCTCGATCTGGACGGAAGAGATGAGGGCGTGTCTGGTGTGGAGCCTGAGTCCACCGAGCTGCCCGGTGTGGAGGAGGTGGAAAGCAACACCATTTCCAGTGGAGGAGGTGGTAGTGGTATTGCGTCCAGACCTGCTGCATACGACCGCGGGCTGGGTGACCTCCATCTTGACGGCGATGCAACAGAAGACGACGGAGGGGGGGAAGTGTTCGACGTACCTTCTGAAGATCGCGTGAACGTCACCGACCCCAACCACTTCAGCTACACTGGTACGCCTTGGTCTGCTCCATCTCGCATTAAGCGCACTACTTCTTTTGCTCATTGGCTCATTTTTTTCACATTTTTTGACATCAGCAGGGAGCACTTTTTGTAATGCCCAATTTTAACTGTAAGGGGAACCTATTTTTAGCTGTGTAGCAAAGAAATATTCATTTTATTCTGATTTAATGTGATGCAGTTTTGCGAGCGATGCAGCTTCCCGTATAGCTGAGTTGCAACCTCCTGTCCTACCAATATCCATTCCAGTATACTCAGCACTAGACAATAGTTAGGAACTGTTCACTTGTAATTGTTCGTCATTATGATTAGCTAGTTCTACTAAGCAACTAAATAGTGCAAGCAATCCTTTTTCATGAGGCCTACTGTGCCATTCCTATTTTTACTGGAGCTTGCTACCGTTTATTGGCATTAGAATTCATTAGCTTAGTGAAACACACAAGGTCTACATGGCATTTTGAACTTCACTGAAAACTCGAGTTTACTTTCTTATAATTGATTAGCATACGCTTGAGACAGGAAGTGCACCTAATCTAATAGAGGCAGTGACACGTGTGAGCAGGTGGCTACCGCGGCAACAAGGGCAACAGGGTGGCTGTGTACGTCCCCCGGCAACACTCCGTGTGTTGGTGCAACAGGAGGTGAGTGCAGAGCATGACACTGCCTCTCACCTCCCTCCCGCCTGTCTTCTGCTCTTATCAACACTTTGACTGCGATTACCACTTTTACACTGGACACTTTCGGACATGCCTCCTTAGAGTAAAAATGCTCATTTAATTTTAATTAAGAAACCTTTGGGTAAATTTTATTCAAGGAATTCTTATTGATTTTTGACATTTTTCAGAACTTAGAGGTCGTTGGGGCACGGGTTAACGATGTTCAAATGGTCTGAAACTTTACCAGTATCATTTTTTCTATCAACCTCACCTTTTTAGGGGGGTCCCGTCAAGAAAATTCTGTGAAAAAAAAATCTACCCTATGAGTACTGGCCACCCTAATGGGTATGTATGTTTATATGCTTGTAGGTATGTATGTGTATATGTGTGTGGGTATGTATGTGTATGCGCCCTTTTGTTGCATTCTCGTTGCAATAGGTGCACTTTGGCTGCTACAACAAAGTGGTGCACCATTCACAGCCATCTCAGATAAGGCGCCTCAATATCTGTGCGTGGTGCTCATTTCTCAACTGCCACAAAAGCGTCAATTGAGCTCCCGTATCTAAATGGTACTGCTCATCATATGTTGGGCGCCTAACAGCTCAATAATTAGGGACAAAAATTCTCTTTTGGCAAGTATGTGGTAGAAAGAGACCAAAATAGCTAAAAATATTTGAGGGATGCCTAAAATTGGCAACGATGTGGCTCATGATTTCTTACCGAGTGTTATAAAATGTTATAATACTTGGTTCATGCCTAATTAATTGTTACATTATGCTTACAGTTTGCTTTAAACCTTTCATATTTTCTCGATTCTTTGTATGTCAGTGGATGGAAAATGAAGGAGGTAGTACAGTAATATCAGACTCAAATAGGGAGAAACTGGCGAGAAATGAGGTATCTCAAAATGTAACATATACTTTTGCTTCCTGCTCCATATCAACTATAGGTCAATTCATCTGAAGAATTAACAAACTGTTAGCGTGTTGGTGAGTATTTGATCTTGAATTTACTTGCATATAACGGGATTAAATTCATGTTGGAATGTTATTTACACAACTTGTCCTCGGAGTATGAGGTACAGAATTTCACGTGGTGCGGTGTGCAGGGTAGCTCTGCAACTGCACCAGCAAGAGCAGAAGCTGCGGCGCATGGAGGAGCGGCAGCGGCTGCGGGCAGAGCGACGCAAGGCGCGGCGCGACAGGAAACGCAAGCAGCGCCGCCAGCTCAGAGAGCGGCCGTGTAACCTCAGCCACCAGAACTGCTACCATCACGACAACCTCCACTGGAAGACTCCGCCTCTCTGGCACGGTCAGCCACCAGCTAGCCCACACGTCGGATGCGTGTCCTCTAATTTCCCAATTGCTTAGTCTGGTGTCAACTGTCTGAAATAAGTTCAGCACTGCTGCTTTGGTTGGTGTGTATGTAAATAAACTCGAATCTCTGCTCAAGCTGTTACTTTGATAGCTTTTGATTATAGGCGCATGCGAGAATGCATCCATAATATTGAGAGTAGTTGCTAGTTTCATATTGCTGAAAATAGAGAAATAAATGTGCCTTGCTTCAACAGATGGCTCGTTTTGTGCTTGTCTGAACTCAGCAAACAACACGTACTGGTGCGTGCGCAGCATCAACGCCACGCATAACACACTCTACTGCGAGTTCATCACTGGCCTCATCACCTATTATGACCTCAATATTGGTGAGTTGCCTCTAGGTTAGTCCGATTGTGTGGTCAGCATGACGCATGCGGTGGCCATTGTTTTAGTGTGCGACAAGGACAACTCAAAAGAAGCCATGCAATGCTCATTTCCTGGCATTTCTAGTAAAAGCCATCACATTTCACATCATAAATATTTTTTTGTCAAAACCTTTTTTTGTCAAACGCAAATTACATCGTACGGGAATCTAAGGAAAGAATTGAATACATTATTGTTGCGGAACGGTATCACTGAATAATAATGTAGTAGTCTTTAGTAGTCCTGAAAGTTGAGAGTATTTTTTAATGGCGTGCAATATTCTCATTGGGGTTGTTCATTTTGGTTACTTTTGATGGTATTAATTTGAGTTCTCTCTTTGAGCTTATCACTTACTGAATGCAAGCATTAGTTATTCTTCCAATAATAACTGGTAGTTCACCTCCTCAGGAGGCATAGGAAATGCAATCGGTTTAGGTTAGTCAGTGTGTGTCTATTCTGTACTATGAGGATTGGCTGTCAAAGGGGATACTGTTCGGTTACCTCACCTGTAGATAGTGGACAAGTTTTCAAGACCTAAATCTTTCATGCCCACTTTGGTTCTCTTGTTTTTCATGCTTTCTTTGCCATCTTTCCTTTAACTTCTTCTTCTTCCTTCCAAAATTACTGTTTCTATGCAAAGGGTATCCTGTGTGAAAACACACCTTGTGTATAAATTCCTTGTTTTCTACAGTCCGTTTCAAATGGGCCCTTCTTTTCGCTTTCTTGACTTGTAATTAGCTTAGTTATGGCTTGTGAATTCAAAGCCAACTAATGTAGTAATAATAACAAGCTCAGTGTTGATTGGAAACAGAAAATTATAACTTTTGTTACAATTTAATTATGTTGAGTTATGGCTCTATTTCAAAACGCTCAGCTAACTCCCAAGTCGAATGCCCAATGGCTTATTGTGCCTAAACAGATGTACAATAGAGACTTTTCTACAGCGTAAAAGAAAACTAAAATTGTCACCTTGAGCTCCATGGAAACTGTGTTGCGAAGTTTGCATTTGATGGCTTTTGCTCAAATTGACTAAAATCATGGCATCTACGTATGAAAAGAGATGACTGATTTTTTTATTCTCGCACTTCTTAATGCTGAATCAGAGGATAAGATGGCCGTATTTGTGAAAGCTTAGAACTGATGTTGTGTGCGCAGATCCGTACCAGCTCCGCAACGTGGCGTTCATGCTGGCGGACAAGGCAGTCACGGACCTCCACAACACCCTCACCAGGCTGCGGTCCTGTCGTGGTTACAGGCAGTGTGACCTTATCGTCAGTATTCTTATTTTTTCTATAATATTGACTTTAGACTTTTTTTCCTAGAATGTAGCCTTTTTCCAGATAATTGACTTTTTTTTCCAGACTATAGACTTTTTTCCAGAAAATTTACTTTTTTCCAGACTATAGACTTTTTTTTCCTGACAATTGACCTTTTTCTCTCAAAAATAATTTCTTCCATTGCATCGAGGTAACCTGTTTATGCTAAAATTTGAACTTCAGTTGGCTCCACCTAGTCATTTCTTCGTAATGTGTTTTTTATCATCACCTACAGTTTCTTCATCATCACTTGGCTAGTTTTATCTTCACTGACGGTTGCTTCTTCATCACTCGGCTAGTTTTATCTTCACTGACGGTTGCTTCATCATCACACGGCTAGTTTTATTGTCACTGACGGTTGCTTCATCATCACACGGCTAGTTTTATCATCACTGACGGTTGCTTCATCACTCGGCTAGGTTCATCATCACTGACGGTTGCTTCATCATCACCCGGCTAGGTTCATCATCACTGACGGTTGCTTCATCATCACTCGGCTAGTTTTATCAACACACGGCTAGTTTTATCAACACACGGCTAGTTTTGAACATGTTCTATTGAGTGGGCTAGTCGACTGTAAGTTTATTTCATCTTTTTAAAATTTCATTTTCCAAAGTATGGATATCTATGCATTAAAGCTCACTTCTATACCTTTCATTCTGCCAAAAATCTTAAAAATAAACTACCAATGAAGCGTGATTCGCGCTTTAAATCAGGAATCCTAATGTTTTTTGTTTTTTTTTTGAAGGTATTTATTTCTTTCCAATCGGTTGATTTTTATACATCTATGCTTCTCATTTGTAATTATTCTTTCTTATTCTAGGAAAGTAAAAGCGAACATGCTTGAACCGAGTCTGAAAAAGAGTCAATTGTTGGAGACTGTGGTAAGAGCCTCAATCACAGAGACAGCAAAACTGAGGGTTTTCGAAAGCTACAAGGTCAAAGACTATGACAAAATTTAAGAAGCATAAGAAAACTAACACCAATCACAGTAATTCCGGCTAGGTTTCTTAACTTGTCAACTGCGACTAACGTGCATTAGGTGCACTGTAGAAGAAATCATCGAACGACTGCCTCCAGAGTGACGTCGTAGTTGAATCAATTGCTGAGGAGTGCAGTTTCCACTAGAACTGTTAGCCGTGAGCTCAACAGTGCTGGATATTTTGAGAGAGTTGCCAACAGAAACCCTCTGTTTTTTGCTCTCAACATTCAGAAAAGGATGAAGTAGTTAACCACAAAAGCTGGTCTGCAGATCTATGGAAGTAATATTATTCTCTGATTAATTTCTTGGATTCAGGACTGCCCACCCCCTCGCGCCATCTCGCCCTTGTCGCGGGGAGGGGGCTTGCGTGCCTCTATGATGCCCAGGGCTGTGCTACCCAGGTGCAACCATGGTAGAGTGGCCTGGGTTGAGGGGTCAGACGAAGAGAGATGGCAGCATTGTGACCACCCTACTGACTTGGACTTCTATACGGATTTGTGCTGACTTTCTCTCTTCGGATGACCTGGCCTTCTCCTGGACCACGCTCTGACCTCTCCTTGGGGGCTGGCAGGAGCCTAGGCCCGTCCTGCCAGTTTTGAAGTCGCATGCGACGAGGGCTAGTGGGAGGGGTGGCTGGGTAGGCGGGGGGCTGCTTAAACGTCCTTGGCGTGCGGGAACGCGCCTTCGACTAGTCAAGCGCATCAACCTGCTGATCCTGGTCACTCTGACTGCTATGCCTGTACCTAGCGAGCGTTCCCGTTGGGACTACGTGTGCCCGACATCAGGGATCCCCTTGTAGGCGGCCGTCTTAGGTGCTGGCTCGGGGTGACAGGTGAAACCTTACCTTTTCTCAACATGGAAAATTTTCCCGCTATATCTTCGGTGACGACTGGACCCTCACGCACGGACACCTGTACTGAATCTTCCTCAACTTTGCCATTGGCGCAGCAACCACCATCACAGTCTTCTGCGAGTGGTGACGCTGAAGCCGGGCCGTCTGAGAAAATGAATATTATCCTTGAACCTCATGTTCCCCCATCTCAGAGACAAAGGGTGCAACCACACCGACACAAGCGCCGTGTTCGGCGGCAACATTTGTTTGCAGAGCCCCTGGCCAGTATCGATGATAACGAAAATGCAGCTCTCCCAACGGAATTTAAAAGATTTTTCATTATTAAAACCAAGGATGGATCGCCCATGAGCCACGTTGACGTGATTGAAGCCAATCGTCAACTGTGCAGGGGACTTGGTGGCAGACCTGCGAAAGTAACAGAGACCCGGAACGGCGGTCTATTGGTTGAGGTGCGCAACCAGCACCAAAGTGCGGTTATCTTAGGCCTGCGGTCCCTTGCGGGAGTTGGCGTGCAGGTGTCTCCTCATGACAGACTTAATGAGTGCAAGGGTACCATATGGTACGACAACTATCCTCAGTATAGCGACGACCGCCTCCTAGAGGAACTGAAGCAATTCGAAGTGAAAGCATTATACCGGATCAAGAGATTCGAGCGGGGAGTTTTGATGCCCTCGTCAATATACATCCTCACTTTTGACCGCTGCCACCTACCACAGTCTGTAGACATTGGATGGACAAGATGCCTCGTGCGCCAGTACGTGCCGAAGCCCCGCCGCTGTTTCAAGTGCCAGGACTTTGGGCATGGTGCCAGGTCCTGCCGTGTTGAGCCTGGCGTGTGCGTCAACTGCGCGGAAGAACAGCATGAACTGCCCTGCACCAAATCTCCCCGATGTGCCAACTGTGGTGAGCAACATCCTGCTAGCTCTCAGTCTTGTTTCTATTATAAACTTGAAGAGGAAACCCTAGCGGTGCAGACAAACCAGCGCATCAGCTATGGCGAGGCTAAGCGCGTGGTTGGCAGCCGTTTCAATAAAACCCGAGTTACGTATGCAGAGAAGGCTAAAACCCCTCAAGCGATGCCCACCAACCGTGTTCCCGGCCCTGCTGGCCGGTGCCAGCTGAGGAATACTGCAGTGGAACGGGAGCCGGGTGCTGGTGGAGCGGCCATCCCAAGAATATCTGCAACTGAAGAACAACCACCTGCATCCAAAAGTAGAGCGAAAAGAAATCCAACGGAAACTTTGGTGGCGGAAAAGCCAAACACACCTGGTGAACCTTTGAGAGCAATACCTTCTATAATAACCTCGAGAAAGCGTACACAGAGCGGCACGTCGCCGACCCACAGCAACAACATGGGTAATGTGGCTAAAGCACCTAGAGTCACTGAAAGAGCTCTTGATGCACTTCCAAGCCAGGCAAAGATTATTCCGGAGCCGGAGCCGGCAGCCCCGCCTGGTGGTATATCGGAACCAGAATGCAAAGGGGATAGAGTGCCCCGACCAGGCGTGCGGATGCCCGGCAGTGGAAGTGGGGCTGTGGGGAGCGCTGGACGTGACCTTTCGGTTCCTCGTGCGGACGGTCGCAGGTCTGAGCGGGATAATGAGCGGCATATTGTGACGCAGCGTGTTCGCTCTCTGGAACGCGTCACAATTGTCCCAGAAGATTTCGCGTCGCATATGTTGAAGAAATTTCCTATCCCGCGTGGCTTCCCAACTAAGCCACCTCCCGCAGTGCCAATTCATACATGGGATGATAGACCCATAAGCCCCGTGCCGCCTGATCTGGCAACCGCTCTGAATGAGGGTGCTGAGAAGGACTCCACGCGTGCTAAATCTCGAACTGGTAAACCGTGAACACCTGTATCCAATGGAATATTAGAGGATTTCGACGTAACTACGGAGATTTGAGGGCCCTCCTTGAGGAGTACCAACCTTGGTGCGTTTGCCTCCAGGAGACCCTTCTTGGAAGCCTGAACCCTACACCCCCAAACAACTATTGCATTGAGGTTTTTTCCCCGGTGCCTAATCCAGTGCCCGGAACGGGACTTGCAATACTTGTGCGGAGAGATGTGGGTTATAGTAAAATAACAATCAATACTGGACTACAGGCCCTGGCCCTCCGTTTGTGTATCGGGCAACGTATGGTCTCCGTATGCAATATCTATACATCACCTGGAGATCCCTTAACCTCACAGGACCTCATCCTTCTCAGTAACCAACTAGCAAGACCAGCGTTCATTCTTGGAGACGTAAATGCCAAACATGTTCGTTGGGGCAATTTGATAAATGATCGGCATGGCAGAGCGGTGGAAGAGTTTTTGGATGCTACCGAGTTGTGCCTGTTGAACACCGGAGCCCATACTCACTTTCATGTACAAAGCGGTACCTCCTCTGCAATCGACGTCAGTATGTGCACGCCCGACATTTTTCCTGATACGCAGTGGTCTGTGCTTGAGGATACGTGTGGTAGTGACCACTATCCTATCCTTTTGAGTTTGGTACGGTACCAACTGAGCCCGTGGATCCACGCCTCAATTTTAAAAAGGCAAACTGGAAAAACTTCGAATCCTGCTCGCGAATGGAAGAACCAGATGAGAGTTGCAGTGTGGATGAGCTGGTCGATCACTTTGTCAGAACAGTGCGTGCGGCTGCCGACGCTGCCATCCCAAAGTCTCAGGGAGGCTGCCAGAAACATCGTGTTCCATGGTGGAACAACGAGTGTGCAATAGCTAATTGTGAACGGAAGCGAGCCTTGCGGCGCTACCAACGCACTAAAGAGCTGGCCCATAAGATCGCCTACAACCGAGCGAGGGCTCGAGCGCAACTAGCAAAGGATGTAGCGCGTAAGACATCGTGGCAGAAGTATGTCTCCGGCCTGAATACCGACACCCCTATGGCCAAGGTATGGCAGAGAGTGAACAAAATGAAGGGAAATTATGGACACAGGTCACTGTGTTTGGAAATTGATGGCTCTCTCACGGCAGATCCGGATCGCGTAGCAGAAGCTTTGGCTCGGAGCTTCTGTCGTGTCAGCAGCGGGTATCCCTCCTTGGCTCTCAGACGTCAACAAGAGCGGCAACCACTTGATTTTTTGACTAATTCCACCTACTCTTACAACGATCCCCTCACAATGGTAGAGCTTTATTGTGCCTTAAAAAAGTGCAAAAACACAGCCCCCGGGCCTGATGGTGTTTACTATCAAATGATGAAAAATGTGGATCATACGGCAATATCATTCCTTCTCTATATATACAACAAAATCTGGAGCACACACACATATCCGCAGCAATGGCGAACAGCAACAATCATGGCTTTTGCTAAGCCCAACAAGCCTGCCTCTAACCCAGATAACTATCGACCTATTGCCCTGACTAGCTGCCTTGGTAAGCTGCTGGAAAAGATGGTAAATGTACGGCTCACGCGATGGCTGGAGGCCGAAGAACTGTTAAATCCCGTACAGTTTGGTTTCCGACAACACCGCGGAACCATAGATGCTCTGCTCCGTCTACAGAACTACCTGGTAACTAACCTCGCAGAACGCCGACAGACTGTATGCGTTTTCTTCGACCTGCACAAGGCCTATGATACTGCGTGGAGATATGGGATCCTCAAATCATTGCATGGATATGGACTCCGTGGTTATATGGCCTTGTATATCCAGGAGTTTCTTGGTGAGAGAACCTTCCGTGTTAGAGTGGGTGGTACTTTCTCCTCACTGCAGCTTCAGCGTGAAGGCCTGCCTCAAGGCAGCGTCATGAGTTGCTCGCTATTTAATGTCGCCTTGAACGGTATTACTTCGGTCCTCCCCCCTGGCATTTTAGCCTCTCTGTATGTGGACGATTTTATGCTGTACTCCTCATCTGCATTATTGCCTGCAGTGACTCGCAGAATGCAGAGAGCCATCAACAAAGTGAACAACTGGGCTCTTGAACATGGCTTCACCTTTTCTACTGAGAAGACTGTAGGCCTTCATTTCCAGGGACGTGGCCGATGTGATCCCCCTCGACTGGTGCTGGGGGAGGGACGGGTGGCTTTTGCGCACAGCGTCAAGTTTTTGGGGATGACTGTGGATGATAAGCTCACCTGGAAACCTCACTTGGCAGCCCTCAAGGTTGAGTGTGCTCGGAGAATGAATCTCCTTAAGTGTTTATCCGGAGTAGCGTGGGGAGCAGACCGAATGACGCTGTTGCGACTATATAGAACTCTTATCAGGAGTAAAATAGACTACGGCTGCATAGTATATCAATATGCAAAAGAATCGACTCTGGCTAAACTGAACCCAGTGCACCATGCAGCTATCAGGCTAAGCACTGGTGCTTTTCGATCCTCACCCTCTTACAGCCTGTGCGTGGAGAGCGGAGAGCCTCCTCTGTGGCTTCGACGTGTGCAACTAACCTTGCAGTACCTAGCCAGGCTGGAACAAGTCCCGTTGTCTCCTGCATGGGTTAGTGTGCACGCGCCCCTTGGACGACACCTGCCTTTTCCTTATTTCATACCTTCGTCTGTGGACTACCCTGTAATTACAGCTGCTATGCAATTGAGACCCATGCAAATACTTCCAGTACTCTTAGAAAATACTGCGACGTGGCGCGTCCCTATAGATAGTTTTTGCCCCGGATGCCGGATGCCCAAGAAGGAATCCGTGCCGGACTACATCCTGAAGGGAATTTTTATGGACCATGTAATGGAAAAGCACGCTAAGTCTGTAAAGTTCTACACTGATGGATCTAAAACGGGAGATGCTGTAGGATGTGCTGCTGTGTCTGGGGAAAGGGTCAGTGCAAGGAAGCTGCTCCCAGAGTCATCAATTTTCACAGCAGAATTGTACGGTGTGATGGAGGCGCTGAAGCTGATTGAGGAGTATCCATGTGGGCCCTTCACTATTTTCGTTGACTCAAAAAGTGTAATTGATGCCATACAGATGTATAATAGTACGCACCCGCTCATTGCTGAAATTGTCGTGATGCTAATTAACTTTGCAAGTAGACGCAAGAGTGTCATGCTGTGCTGGGTGCCCGGACATGTGGGAGTATCGGGCAATGAGCGAGCTGACCATGAGGCTAAACGGGCTGCGGAGACAAACGAGGAGACGCTGAACTCGATGGTCCCTTTCCGAGACTACTACCCACGGATAAAGGCTGCAGTGAGAAGCTTGTGGCAACAGGAGTGGGATAGAACAATTAACAATAAATTAAGAATTATAAAACCCACCGTACGTGAGTGGACATCGTCTAGTTGTCGCCCTCGTCGGATGGAGGTGATACTCTGCCGCCTTCGTATTGGCCATACTCGTTTGACGCACGGGCACTTGATGGAGCGACAGCCGCAGCCTCGATGTGAGCGGTGCCACGTTCCTCTGACTGTCAAACACTTTCTTGTTGAGTGCCCCCGGTATGCTGCTGCCAGGAGTGTGTGCTTCCCGAGACTGCGAGGTCCTGATGAGGATGTAATGACCGGAATGCTCAAGGAAATCGAGCGTTCAGCTTTCAGTGTGACGGCGCTGAAAATGTTTCTAGAGAAGTGCAACTTGATGTCTCAAATTTAGCCAGGAAAGGGACAGCGTAATCAAGGAACTTTTCACGTCTGAGATGTGGATGACTAAACTACAATATGGCCGGGTGCGCTGCGTAGATGCCTCTGGGGATTTCAGCGTGGGTAAGGCGCCCGGTCATAAATGGGTGGGCAGCTGAAATCCCCTACGGGGTTTTTGGCTGTCCTGTGTTTCGCGGATTGTGCGTCGCTCTGTAGATGATCTCTTTCAAAGATCAACTAGGACTCTTATAAAATGACAATGATGTGGGTGGCAATTGAAGCGGTCTTTATGATGGCTGCTGTTGTGTTTCCATGATGGTTATTGTGACAAACTTTGAACAACATTTATATAGTGTGCTTTTGTGTAACGATGTGAATCCAGTATTTTAAACTGTGAGATCTACGGCGCGATATAGTACGAATTACTGAAGCGCTAGCAAATCAATGCTAATACTACTACTACTACTACTCAGGACTGCCCATTTCCCCAAAGCGCAACACAGAAGGGGATCAGTGATGGCTGGGGGGAGCTGTCTCATAGAATTCTTTTGGTTTGATTGCTGTTTACTTGCTGGAATCAACAGCAAGGAATATCTGAACTTATTGGTTAATCATCGTTACCTAATGGTCTAGATATTATTCTCTGATGGCGATGATGTCTTCCAGGACAACAATTCTCTGACACATTGCACTTGTGTAGCCAGAGATCGATACAAAGTACATTGAATTGGTTTGAATAGTGAAAACATGGAATGGAATGCATTTCAACACAGTAAATTAATTTCTTTTAAATTTCCATTGTTCTCTCTCGAAAACCAAGATTGAGTGTGCTTAGTGTGTATTAACATAATACATATTAAGACTAACGTAGCTGTTGATCGCTTTAGTAATACGTGTCAAATGAAATCGTTGTATGTTAAGTTTTGTCTATGTTGCATTTTCATTCATTTTCTCAGAGTTGTCAGTGTTTCGGAAAACCAACGTTCTGCTTTGATATTTTCCTTAAATTATCATCAGCATATCTTGAGTTTTGGTCTCGTTATGATAGCCTTTCCAATTGTAAAAACAATTTTACTGTTAAATTGTAGAGTTCTTCTATATTAATAGTTAAAATCTGAGTTCATATAAATTGAAATTTGGTCATGTGCTTGCTTTTCCTGATATTTCTTCATGTGTATTTTCTCAGGAGGGTGCTGTAAACGAGACTAGTACGGACTCCTCAATTTCCAGTAGCGACGACTTTGCCACTCGTCTTGAGCTCTCGGTTCCTGAAGAAAACCCATTCTTATCGCGTAACGGTTCTTGGAGTCTTTTTGGCAGTGATGAAGTTACGTCTGATGACCTCAGCAGAGAAGACCAGTTTGTTGATTCTGAAACTGATGTGTCTAATTATCAGTGGAATGAATTTATTCCATTTAGTAGTACAAGAGGGAAATTACAAGATCCTCAAGATGGTACAGAAAGACACCATTTTTACAACATCAACTCTAATAGATCAACAATGCAGATAGCAAATGAGCATCAGGATTCTGACTGGGTAGAAAACGTTAGCAGTCACCAACCTTCCAATGAATTATTTGACATGGGACCCTCTAACGTGATAAATGGTGACCTTGATTTTCAAAGACTTTATCCACCTACCGCCCGCAGTGATGACATTAACCCAAATTACAAGGCTGAAAATGCTTCGAGCTATGCATCAGTGCACAACGGCAATGAAACTGACATGCAGCGAGCGTCGGAACATGGCCTACATTTGGGTGTCAGTCGTGGCCGTCAGATTGGGGAAACTGATGGTGGGGTAACGAGCAATGACGTCACGGTTGAGCACATTCCTAAGAATTATTTTGGCGAGGCCAGCGAGGACCCTGCCCTATCTGGCCACCGAGTGTATCGCAAACAGTCGTTCCCTCTAAGGTCAGTGCAACCCTCGCGAGCTGGAGGAGCGTTGGGAGGTGGCATGCGACGTGAGGACGAGTATGGGGGAGTTCACCACCGTCCAGTTGCTTCGTCTTCCCAGACAGAGGAAGGGAGGAGGCGCTCCAAGAAAGAACAGAAGAAATACAGGAAAGAGTTACGACGTTTGAGGCAGGAGCACAAACGCCAGCGTTTGGAACAACGTAAGTAGTGGTCTTTATCACTCAATCTTAATTCTACTTTGAAATACTTTTGATGGGGAAGTTGCAAAACTACGTGAGCTACGTGATGTGAGAACACGAGCTATGCGCTATAAGCAGGGGGGAAAAGTGCTTTGTGTTTGATAATTTACTATTGCAATCGCTGAACAGGATGGTCTTGATCTTGGCCTTTTCTCTCTTTTGAGAAGTGTGGGTCTGAGGGAGAAAATCCCCTAAAAAAAAGGCGCTGAGGACAGACAGCAACAAGTTTCCTGTTCATCTTTCCAGATGCTTAACTAAAAACCAATGCGTCAGTGATTTCGTAAATATTATAAAGTTCATAACGTACAAAGAAATAACTGCAATTTTGCGTGAACCAGAGAAATGTGTAAACATTTGAGTTTCCTACGGTTGGCCCACGGACATTTTTTCGCAAAGTCTAATTGTTATTCAATCCCTCAATCCATATGGTCTGAATAGCAAAAAAATAGTGCATCCTAAATAATGACTAACCGAAAATGGAATCAAGACACCCAAAATCAAATAAAGAGAATAACAGTTCTAGGAAGAAAGTAAGGGTGTTGTTACAAAGCACAGTACGTGCCCAAATACAGAGTTCCAAATGACCAAGGCACAGCCAGGGTCGTCGAGAATATTTCTGGGGAGTTTTTCACAATCTAAAAATGAGCAAAGCGGTAATAAGCTTTCGAAAAACGAGAAACCCAAACCGAGGTTACCTCGTGTCCCGTTCAAAGCACCACCATCCAGCCAAGACACGAGTTTCAAGAGATAATTTTCTCCAAGGAATACAGAGATATTCTCAACAGTAAATGAAAAAATTGTTCGTTAATAAATTTATGCTAGGCCCCAAGCGCTTAAGTAGAACTCTTGCCGGAAAATGGCTCATAACGTGCAAAAGAATAAATCTATGTATTTTCGCAAGGTAATTTATTCCAGGAATTTTCAAAAATGTGAGCTTTGCTTTAAGAATTAGGGACGTGAAATGGCTCAAAATTTCTTGCTCTTACTCGATATGAGGTAAAGATCTAATCAAACTTGAATTGATTGACGTATTTTCTGACAAGGTGACGTCAGCTCTGTGTTACACACGAGATTTTTTTTCAATCACATATTTTTTCTTGTGTCAGGCGATATTACCTGAAATTGAAATGAAGTATCAGGAACATTTTTTAAATCGAGGCATCTCATTTGAAAACTTTTTATGCATTCGTTGACAAAAAGATGGCGAGATGCCCCTATTTTTAGCGGCCTTATAATAACTTGCAATATGAGAACCGGAAAGCTTTCACAAAAGTTGATTTGCCGCGCGCACACAGACACAAATACGTGTATGTGTAAAAGTACTTGTGATGCGACTGTGCAGTGCTTGCTGACTACGCCCGTCAGCAGCGCAACGTGACTTCGAACTCTAGTGCGGTGGTGGAGCGGCGCAGGAAGCGACGCCTCAAGCGTTGGCGCCGGCTGGAGCGCCGTCTGCAGGAAATGACTGCCTCGGACAGTACTGTCGCCAGCCTCGACTAGCTTTGTTGGCATCATCGCCCTTGCTTACTTGCGACCAACAGCGTTGTGGCGACCCTTACCTCTGTCACAAGTATTTGATCTGCCCTCTTGCTGCTTACTAAAATTAGAAATTTGCAGACGAGCAAATAGTCTAACCAACTTTAGTGCCAAGTGGTGAGAATTGTAGCCTGCATACTGATTACACTCAGATTTTTCTTTCTCGGAAGTGAAGCAACGTGAACGTTCGTTTTAGGGTCATGCATGTTCATTGGGCTCCACATATTGTCAATATTAGAAGGCTTTATTTCTACTCGATATAACGAATTTTGTTGCCATCAATTGGTTAGCGTTTCGTATAACAGTCCTGTTCATATTACAGTCCTATGTGTATGATTGTTTTTGTGTGTATGTGTGTTGGCAGAATTGTGTCCATTAGCTGCAGTGCTATCTGGAGCGCAACTTGGCATGTAAAACTGCTAAAAGTTTCTAACGTCATTTATTGAAATATCTGAAACTGTTTTAAAATTAGCTTTACTGGGTACTGTTGTTAGTGAGTGGCATCCAGAGTTATGCCGGGCTACCGCATGCTAAATGTCAAACATTGAAATTACCTCTGTTCAGTTCACTAAATTGAATGAAACTAAAAACAAAAAACAATTTATCTTTTGTAAAAGGGACAAGTAATGAAAATTTACGAGACGTTTGTTTGCGCGAAATCTGGCGTCATTGAATTCATACATTCATGCATTCGTTTCCCGGAAACAAATTGGCGACAGGTTCTAACTCTGAATTTTTCGACACTAACTCTGAATTCTTTAATTGATTAGGTCATTGTAAAAAGTACCAACGTTTGCATCACTGTCATGGAATATCAGGACTGTGGCAGCGACTTAGAATTTTCTTTTGATGATACTAGTGCCAATGACTTCAACAACCGCAGGGAGATACGGTGCACCGTGTGCATAGAAGATGCCTTTCTCCTTTTGGAACGTCTTTTTTGTGGTTAGGAAGGCTTGAGCTAAGATCTAATCTAAGTTGCTTATATTTTATTATCGGTATATTGTGTTATTGCTCAAAATTTCCCGTTTTGAGGGCAAAATTTGAAATATTGGAGCTCTTCTATCATTTACTCGGGTAGTAATCCTGGCCTGCTTTGCCAGCTGGAAAATAAACCGTTAACCAAAAAAAAGATGAAAACGTTGTTAACTTTTTATTGGAGAGTAAACGAAAAACGATTAGGTGCTTCCATAATATCTCGAGTCGTAATCGAATCAACTGAGCTTCGCATGAGCATGTGGTTGTTTGATCCATTAGAATAAGTGTTATGTCACTTGAGCTGGAACACTTACTGCCGTCCTTTTTACGGCTGAGTTACAATCAAAGTAGAAGTGGCAGGCTCTTACTGCCTCATAGTTTTGTAACTATCCTCTTTGCTGAGTTTTTTTTCTGAAATTGAAATTATTTTTCTAAAATAAAATGAGCATGTAAATAATAATATTCATCATACAAAAGAGAGGGTTTCTAAGATATTTCAAGCAGAATGGAGAGGTTTTGATGGCGGACCCAGCGTCCCTGCTCGTGTGTAACTCACAGAGGTCTAAGGAATTTTACTTTGATCACGCTTCCTTCTTCCTTCGTTCGCTTGAAAACTTGAGCTATCGTTAGCCATTTGAAAATAGGTACTGATTTCAATTTTGATTTCTTCACTTCATTTCATTCAGCAGTTAGAATACAAAGCATAAAATCTTAACTTTTTGTCCTTGAGTAGAATTATGGTTGACCTCAGAAATGATTGTTTTAAATTTACGATTCTACATCGTATCGCTTTAATGGTTCACAACTTTAGGTAAGCATTCAAGCTAAAATTTTTGGCGCTTCTAATAAACTTTGTAAATCGCATTTCAATTCGGGTCCATGGTGCTTTGCTAATAGTATTTTGGCGTTCGTAGTCAGATACCCAGTTTGACTTGCGAGTCTAGGATTTTTTCTGTGACTGACTTCTTTCTCTATAACTCGCATTCTAAAATTTTGTTTCCACAAAACTCGAGGGGGAATGAACAAAATGTTATTTTCTTTCACAGAATGATAGTGCTTATTTAATAGGTCTTTCTCGTCTTCCATTCTTCATCCCGATGGTATCGTCCTTATAAAAAGTAAGACTGAAGTGTTATTTATTTCTAGCATTTATGCAACTGCTTGTTTTACGGGAAAGTCCCTTGGTTTATCTGTTACTGCATCGGGCAATGAATCCAAGTCCAGAATTCAGAGTTGAAATAAATATCAAAAAGCGACTTAGACGCTGCAGGTGGGCGGCTCTCTGAGCAGCGTCTTGGCTCATAAGTTAGAGGAATAATATTTTTATTTATTTTTCAAAACCCCGAGTCTCATTTCAATATTTCATAAATTCAGCAGTGAAATTTTCATATCAAAATATTCTTGGTTCTTTAATTCCTAGGATTAGTAGTCCGAAGTGAATTTGGAGCCTTTTACTGCGTGCGTGCACTGGCCATTGACAGGCAGCCCTCTTTCAGCTGGAGAACCTCGTTCTGGGAATCTGCTGAAAAGTTCAGCCATGACTGCTCATATTGTACGAAAACGGAAGATAAGCGTAGGGCGGAGTTGTGCATGTGTGTTATTCAAGCGATTCCCCTAGCTCACCGAATTTGCTCTCAAAATTAAATTTGAAGAAGCTATGTTAGGCAAGTTGTTGAATTGAAATGCGGTTCGCTGTGGTAATTTTATGTTACAGGTGTCTACGGTTACTCGCAACGTCAACTGCATTAGGAAATGGGTCTGTATTGTCCAGTTGAGAATGAACCGCATTTCTTTCTTTAGTCTAATATGAACGCCTCTTTTAAAGTTTGTTCTTCATAAATCACAGCTTTATATTCAAGTTTTGCGGCATAGTGCAGTGGTGAAAGATGTTAGGTTGCAAAATTGCTGTAAGCAGACGTTCTGATTTCCTTTCCAGTTTCAAAAATATTTGATTCATTGACAGTAAAATAGTACTGTTAATTAATTTATTTATTTTATTATTATTTCGTTTTCAATGCGAAGTTACACATTATATTGTTTATTATTTATTTATACCCGTATAACTAGTACACATTTTGATGACATCGATATAATGGTCAAAAGTTTGTTTTCAGTTGTGTGAAATTAATTTTAGAAAAACAGGTAACTAAAGTAAACAACCGATTCCGCTCAATGAAGAGTTTATAATGACTCTAAAGGAAGTTTCCTCGACCAGGTGAACTTTAGCTCACAGGGGAATACGTACTGTGTGTTACTGTCCTGGAAAATTGTGATATTAGTGCGAATGTGTTCAAAACCCAAATGAATTCTTTTGTTTTAGATTCGAGCACCTAATGGTGAAGGGGAACTCGAAAATTTTCAAAGTTCTTCTGTTGTGCGCGTGAGCAGCACTGCTGTGACCTCACTTCATGCGAAAACCACGTTCGTTTTGTGTGTCCGGCAAACTTCTCAGGCGTCTTCGTAGTTTGGCGTGCATTAAATTGGTGACTCAGGTATGTGTGGCTCGTGTCTATCGTTCTTCCTCTGCAACTGCTATAGATCTAACAGCAGCGAAAACCAACAATCAAAAGTGTGAATTATCCACTTTTCCTTTAATTTTGTAGTTCATATGTTAGTCGCGAAAAAATGTGAAACTACAAAATTGGAATAAAAAAATCTTATGTCTTACGATCTCACTGTTTCATAACTTTACTGTCGGAGAAACGTGTATGTTCGTAATTACGGCATTGTACAATGGTTTACTTTTACCTACATCGTTGACTCCTCGCCCCTTCTTTTTTTCACTCTTTCTTCAGTGAATGATGTTCCTGCCTTGAATCGTAAATTGACTTGCGTGTTATTTTTAATTCTATTTCATGTCTGAACAAGGAGCGTCTTGCAAACCTGGCGCCCTGTGCACATCGGGGTTCAATACATCACGGTAGAGGAAACAAGGTAGGGTCATTTCTATGGGGGAAAATACAGTTCTTCTTGTTCGGCTAGCCAATAGAAAGGCTTTATTTCTAACAAACTTAATGACGTCACCAGAACGCCATGTCGTTAGGCCAATAGTGAAAACGGATTTAGGGGTAGCAGTGCTACCAAATGCAATATGAGCGCTGTTATTGTTTCATTGCCGTGACGTCAGCAAACCCACAAAGTCTACAAAAAAAGACTGGTTTGGCCCTACCTTGTTTCCTCTGCCGTGCAATACATGTTGCTGCTGCAGACCGCACCCGTGGGTTTCATGGCTGTGAGGTTCGTGTGCGAGAAGCAGCACTCGTAACGATAAGCTTTAATTAGTCATAAATTATTTTTTCCGAGAAATGGTCTCATGTTTTCTGATGAACGCTTCGGAAACTTCTTTTTACTGTCTTTGAAATGTTGCTTCAACTATCTATCCTAAACTAATCTAACTAACTATCCTTGCTTCCACGAATACCTTAGAAAATACTTTCTTTTGAAAGCGTAACTCTCAGAAAATTACCCTTGAATACTTGTTATAACATTCTTTTGTTTGCAGCATTGAAAATAAATAAAAATAGTTGATAATTTAGGTTTAAGATGCGCAAATCTAGAATTGTTTTGAGGCTCCCATGAAAGAGTTTGCCTACTATTGTAGAGTATATGAGAGCGGTGTCGCGTCAGAGACGGAGGTAGTCATGTCATTCACGCTCTCTCTCTGGCCCTTGCATGCTGGCGGGCTTGTGTGGTCCCATTAACCTTAACGCTTATATCGCTTGCTCTGCTCTAACCAGCCATTCTAAGAAGATCGATATTTTTCCGATGCGATCATAATTTGTGTGCCAATTTTAAGTTATATTATTTCATAGAAAAATAAGAAGAATGATTAGATTGTTGTGATAGTTAAGATTCTTAAATTTTAAATATACTGATCAAATTATTATTCTCCGACGTGAGAGTTTCCAGCACTTTAGTAATAAGCTTGGCGCTGTGGCACAAACTCTCGTATGCTATAATGCTTTATTTTTTAATTACTTGTCTTTCATAGCGAGATTGTTAAAGTATGTACTAATAGATGCATTTTCGTAGTCTTAATATTCGTATTTGTCTCTCATAAGTAACTGTATGAGGATTAGTAGAGATTTCCGCATATTTAACCCTTTAACGTCCGAATTTTTGTACTCATATTACCGTTAACACAACCACCGTCACTAAACTGGCGCTGGCATCTGGCAGTCACCGATATCAGGATGGGATAAGAACTGCCACTCGGCAGAGAACTTCAAAGAACACATTAGGGAACTAATTGAATAAGAAATAAAATATATTGAAGGGGAATTTTGAAAGAGGACACTGGTGTCCTCTGGGGCGTTAAAGGGTTAAATATTTTCTGTGCTATACATACTCAGTGCGTGACATCATGTCTCGATGCCTCATAAAACTGCAAGTAAAACTCTGGTGCGTGACGGTTGCGCTGCTGTGAGCGATCAGCACGTACTGCTCGTGCCAAGTTTGCCTGCTTACCGCGGACGCGCTACTTAATCCTGCGTGTTTACCTCTCATCCATTCTTGCGTCGAACTATCTTCACACTGAATAATTGCAGACTACCGTGACTGTCCATTACATTTGAGAATGTTGAAAACAGCGCTTGAACTGAGTCTGACCCCAAAAACGGTTGATGTCATACTTGATAATGTGTTCCGCATCACTAGATTTTTTTCACTGTCTGAAAGGTTATTTTCAATGATTGTGCGTAAAATAGTTAACTTAGGGACTGGACTGCATAATCATTTAGAAATAAAATTCGTTTGACATGTCTGCCAAAGCTTTCTATCTTTGGGTGAAACATTCTACCGATGTTCTCGTAGAGAAATGGTTAACTTAAGGTATGACATAGTAAAACTGGGGATAGGAGAAGCAGTTATGCCCCTTACAATCTAGACATCTTATAGCATGCAGTTTTCTGTCAAAATCGTACGCTCGTTTCCGTCAAGATCAGAGCATGCGTGCGTCCCAACGTCATCAGAAATACACAAAGGAAATTAATACTTCAGTTTTGGATAGGCGAATTTTGCATTCATTTATTATACGAATCAGCCCCAGTGCCGCAATCGGTTAGCGCTCGGTACTTATATAATATTATACGAATCACGAGTTACAATAAATTGATACCAAGTATTGAAGTGCATTCAGGGTTCAAATTTAATTTTTCGATAGATTTTCAAAGAATTCTTACAGGGTATTAAACTCTAAGCACACTGTCAGGTACGAGGGTGATGAAAAACGTTTGTTAATGATAGCTTGGTAAGAAGTTGGTCTCATTGTTTATGGCTAATTCTGGAAACTAGCGCTTATTGAATGTTGTAGAAGCATATCACCGATGAGTGCTACGACGAGTTTAGTGCTCATAGACTCGAAGTGTTTTTTCTTGTATTTCAAATATTTGCTGGTATGGAAGAAACCATGAGTATACTGATGAAATGTGCTGAAATTTTAGACTTTTTACGTTGCCGCTTCAAGAGCACTAAAAATTTTACCTCATTAGTCCTTTGGGTACTTTATAAACTAACCTTAATGAAATTATTATAAGCGTAATCAGGAACAGTAATTTGAACTTTATTAATTCTGCTTCCTATCAGCGGTGTACAACTATTGTGTTAGAATTAAAGCGCCTAAGCGGAAAATGGGAAGCAAAAAGCCGAGTTACGTTAGACTTCTTGTGTTGAAATGAATTTTTTTTGGTCTTGTTAAGGACCGTCTTATTTTTCGGTTCACAGCGTCTAAAATTTTAGCAACTCTTAACTTTCTTCAACCTTTTCTTTTTCATGGCCTTCCTTTTTAACTTACCTTTTCTATGCCCAAGAGATCTTGTGTGGGCCCGCACTTTTTGCATAGAGCTCGTGTCCCTCTAACTCTGTATTTAATGATAGGCCTACGTGTCTTCATCTCATCGGAGAATACAACTATTATATTTATGGGAATTAGCACTCCCAGGGGGAACATGCGAGGTCCCGAGCTGAGAGTTGGTAGGCCTTCTTTTTGTTGAAAGAAAATGTTTTTCATGTTTAGAACCAGTTTTTTCGGATCACTGCTATCCTGTTTTTCAGCACCTACTACTTCATTCAACGTATGTCTTGATTCATGAACTTCTTCCTCAACTTCCTGAATTCTGCGTTCCCTTAACTCCATACTTGGTGGGGCTTTCTTCCTTTTTCTCTTTGAAACGCCTTTGTTGCGGTTAGGGAGGCTTGAACAACATTAATCAATCTGCCTTTATCCACCTCTTTGAAATGCCTTTGATACAGTCGGAAGATTTGAACTTATCTTATTTAATAATGCCACTATTTCTGATTTAATTAGGATTCATAGTTCTGTTTAAGTGTTGCTGTTTCCCTACAATACATTCCATTAATGAGGCGTTGTTCCGACTCGGCCAGTTTTATGGAAGTTACTTGGTTTCAATAATTCGCTGATGGTCATCCATTTCATAAACTGAGTCCAATCCTATTACATATTATTTAGTTTAAGATAATTTGTGCTGCTCTGCAATTATGATTTCCGAAATGTTTGTTCCTACCATTCAGTGTGGCCGAATGCAGCAGAGTATGTTAGCTTGCGTCTGATCTCGCATGTACTTAATTAACACAGGCAAACTTTACCTTTTAGTTAAGGGTCCACATTGACTCGTAAACAAATTCTGAAAACTTGGGAGTGTAAACTTGTGGGAAAATATGCAAGACTTTAGGGCTATGTCTAAAATTATATATTGCTTAGTCACACTGGTACTATGTGTGTGCGGCAAAATCGTATCTTTGCGAGTGGCACTTTTGCCTCTTCCGCCACTCGGAAGTGTAGCGCGAACGCTATTATTTAAATTTGAACAGTTTGTACTTACGCCTGGAAGTTTGTTTCCGCAGAAAATTGACTGCATATACATATTTTTCAATGCTTTTTTTATCGTGCGATGTCTGTTTCCAAAACGATTCTCATTTTCGAATTGTCTCAAGTGTATTTTCAAATAGTTTATATATCTAGTTTTAATAGTTTACTTCAGGCAGTCCCACAATTTTATGTTATTTCGACAGCTTTCAAAACGTGCTCGTGCATCCTCGATGTCTGCGTGTCTGTCATACAGGTTGCCGTACTTTAGAACACTATATTACAGGCTTTTTGTGCCCACTCTGCTGTTGCTATAAATGTTCATGTGCCATCAATATGCTTTATATTGTTTTCCGAGACGCTCGGAGAATCTCACCAGTGTTGGTTCCACGTTTATTCAACTGTAATTTCCAATATTTGGGAATTGAGTTTAGGACTATGCGATGCTTACTATATCGAAAATGAGTTACGTTATCATCCATATGTTGCATTTATGCACCCGTGATGATTCTCGACTAACATTTGTTTCATAAATAACTTTCGGTTATGTTCAACTAATTTTCAAGTTATGATGTGGTTCCTATCTCCTAATAAATTAAAGTTCTTTAACTTCCGGTGGACGTTTAAAATTGTGGCCTCAGAATAGTTCATTGAATAATTGATGACGTTGGTTAGCTACGGAACGACTCCAAGTTCACTTTAGACGCTCGCCTCGCAACGGAATAAGCGAGCCATGTTGAAAATAGAAAATATTATCCGAATCGTGCTGTCATGTTCGAACCTGTCCATGTTCCATCTCATCGAGTAGGAAATGTTCGTTGACTAAACTCCCAATAACGTAACGATGGAATTCTCTATTTAGCCTAAAACGCACGAAATAATCAGTATCGCATTCTTCATGCGTAGATCTTAATCTCTCTAAATTGCGATATACAATTGACGACAGGTTAACAAACAACCAACCAAAAAGGGCGATCGCTTTAATGAAAAGTTACGTATGCAGAATGAATATTTCTTTGGAAAAATTTTTATGTTGACAAGTTCACATTGTCCTCGCATTATCATGGTTTAATACTCCCCAGCCCGTACAAAGGCGATCTCAATGGAACAAAATGAAAGGACGTGTGGAAAACGGAAAATCTATGCACAAGGAATATTCCTACAAAGGAAACCCAGCTCATAGAAACAGCAAATAAGAAAGAAAGAGGATGAATAGGGAAGATAATGAATACAAACAAACTGAAAGTTAAGTGGGTAAGAAAGACATGTCTCAGAGGGTATCTGTAACTGGTATCTGAACGCTATCACCCCTGAAAAATAGACTTAAGGTGTATAAAACACATGACAAAAAAGTTGAGAGTAATTTGACAAAAAATGGCAGCAGTGTCAACAGCAAACAGAACAAAAAATATATATATTTCAGCAACAGGCACTCCTAACACAGTCAGGATATTACAAGTTTCCCCTGTGAACGCTTATTTCTACACAGTATTTGTATCCTCCTGAAGGAACGAGAATCTAACATTTTTATATTAAACATGTTCAAGTCTCTCTGACCGTCACAATGGCGTTCTAAAGAAAGGATAGCATCATTTAGTACAGGTAATTTAATCTAAGAACAACGTGCATAGAGCCAGTACGCTGAAATGGAAGTTATTTTATTTCAACAAAAGAAAGGCCTAATCAACTTTTTATCTAGGGACCTTTATTTTGACCAAGTCAACCTACCCGTGAACTCAGGGCTTCGCCTATTTCCCCTTAGTGCACCAATTCCCATAAATAAGGGAACCTAATGATTTAAGTTTCATCGTTATACTTGGGCGCGACGTAGCGAATCACATTTTAGGCAGAAATCTTGAAAAATGAACAGCTCATGTCACAACTGACTGCCATGCACAGTAAAATAAAGATCAAACAATGAACTCGTCTTTGCATGGTTTAATCTCAAGCAGGATATATATTGATAACTTTACGTAAGCTGAGGAAATTCGAGAAATAATGCAGTTTATAGAATCAGAAAATCAGTAACACATGAGGCAAAGAGCGATTGCATAATTATTCTCCCAGATTGATCTACGCATTTACTAGGCTAACTTATACTTCGTTTTCAAAAGGTACAGCCGATTTAAACATCGTGTTGAATAATAGGGAATGGCGATTCGATTACAACATAACTAATTTAAATTTAAATATCTGTAGCCTCAACATAAGTGTTCCCAAAAGAGGAATGAGGAAAGCACTATTGAATGTGTAATTAAGGAAACGGGAAATCTATTCGTAAAGTACATTTCCACACCCTGCGCTTAGAAATGGGAAGATTGAAAAAAGTTAAGCGTCAAGATAAAAGTTAAATTAAATAGTAGGCGCTGAATGAAAAAACAGCAGTGACCCAAAAAAAATGGTCTGTTACAATACAAAAATCTTAATTTCATTTTGCAAAAAAGGAAGGCCCACCTAACTTTCAGCTCGGTACTTCATACTTCCCCTTGGGAGCACAAATTCTCATAAGGAAAATGACATTCGATAAGAACACGGATTTTCAGTGGATATTCCGTTCATGATAGTCCTTATTTTACATATCACAAGGGTGTTTTTCAACTCTCGTCAAAAAACATACAATAATAAAATCTCTTCATTAGCAACAAGAGCACAGAGCAATTCATACGTAAACGTATCTATTATTGCACATGGAATTGATACAAATTCTGCTTACAATAATAAAATTGCATACATATTCACTAAATATCATTTGTACAATAGAAAATAAAATGTTGGACTATAATTGATAAAATTTCAGAAATAAATTCAAACCGAAACACTTTGAAGTTAGCAAAACACATGCGATAATTTTTCCCGTCACCTATCACAAGCACTAATTTCTTCCTCTACTGACGAACGAGAAAACCTTGCTTGGCATACTGCATTTCTGTGACTGTTTTCTAATACAGGAGACAATACCGCACTCAAGTTTTGAATTCTACTTCTGAATCTTGCGTTGTCGCGGGCAATCTGTTCCCACTCGCCTTTCCGCTCAATGTCTTTCTCTACATCATAAAAACAGACTTTGTCATCAAACTGAACTCTTTGTCCTGAATTACCACGCACGTTGTCGTCTATTTCCGTGTCCCACTTTAAATTTGCCTTTTCAACCTCAGTCAAGGATTTCTTACGTTCTTTCTCAACGTATCCCAGCCTCTTCGAGAGTGTGTTGATGGGAGTTTTTAGCGTCATCAAACCTTGCTCGAAAGCCCAGCAGGTCGCACTAATGCTCCCTGACTTGCTCTCGGAATGCCAATCCCAGTCATCGTCCGAAAGATCGGCATAAGCTCCCTGTTCTTGTTGCTGCTCCTGCTTGAGGTCTCGCCAAAACGGGTTAACTGAAGTACATTTAGGAAAAGAGAAGCCGTTAACTTGACTAGGTTCAGGGCTTGGTGGAGTCACGTGAACTTTAACACGGTCATCAGCACTGCTCACCTCAATTTCATCGAATGACTCATCACTAGCAAGACTGATTTCATCTTCATTTTCGCTATCACTGTCACTATCCGAAATATCGCTTTCATCACTAGAATAATTGTCAGCACAAGGATAATTTTCTGCGCTTTCGCCCGGATCTTCACAGTCCCCATCTGCAAAAATAATGAACTCACACGCATCATCGTATTCCTCGTCCTGATTGTTTTCTTTACACGGAGTAAAAGAAAGGTTTCTCAATTTCTCAAGTAACATGCAAGAAGATTTCTTTGGTGACGCTCCTGAACGATGACTACTCTCTGCATTTTCACCACTTTTCAAAATTGCCTCATCAGGCGACTTAGAATCCACTTTATCACAAGAAAGGTACAATTCAGCCAATTCGCACTCGTTCAATTTTGGCGAGTCGCACGTTTCTACGCTATCCCAAGACAAAGAAAATGATTCAGATGATTCGCTTAGATTTTGCAAAGGTTCTTTGGGTACGTTGTCATGTTTTAGTACCTCAGGAACACACATGCCACTCTCATGGACACTTTCACACGTGTCACATTCAAGACAAGAGCTATGTACGTCATCATCCGAAGTACTGATGGCAAGACAACTGCTCTCAGTAGACTGGTCTGATATCGTATCCACATTGATGCGATCTTCGGCGCATTTGGCTAATCCTGAATCGTTTTCAATTTCCAACTCCGCTAAGAGACTAAACGTTTCTTTTTCAAATTGTTTCTCTCCTTCTTCAATTTTTTCATTCCCGTTAGCGTAAACAAGGTCTGACTCATCAGTGGAAATTTCAGTGCTTTGTACATTTTCCACGGTTTGAGGAACCCACTCCTTGGCTTCAGGATTAAGCTTGCTACAAGAAACCCAACCGTTCCATTCTTTGGCATTTGGATTCAAAGAGCTCTTAACTGAAGACAAATTGTTACTTTGATTTAGTGTTAAAAAATTTTGTGGATCACTTGCAGCTACGATCTCAGATGTTTCAGGCGTCACGGTAAAACATCCAAAATAGGGGGAAAAATTTCGAGATGTAACCTGGCCATCATCAACTTCTGCTTCAGGTGCTTCATTAATTGAAAATTCGTGAGTGGCGGCTCGGTAATTTTCTTCGTTTTGAAAAGTGCCTCTATAAAACTCCGAAATTCCAGAGGAGTAATGAGTGGAAAATGAAGGGCTAGGAATTCTCTGGCTCATGCCACAGCTGAACAGCTGAGACGCAGTCGTCACGTTTACACAAGAAATTGAAGGAACAGCGAGCTGCATAAGACCATTAAAGACGCCTGGCGGCGCAGTGTTGCCATTAACACTATCACTATAATTAGTCTGACCACAGTCACGAGCGGACACTACATTCCAGCTATCATCTAGACCACTACCATAACTGTTATCACTGCAAGTTGACGGCGACTTCTTGCTCTGAAGCTTTTCATAATAGAGGTATTGCTGTTGTTGCTCTAACAAAAACTTGGGGTGCGACATATCCCAAAATAAGAATTCGTTGCTCTGAGAGCCCAACACGTCACTGTTCTGCCAAGCCGGCTGGGGTGCTGCCGCCGGGCCAGAGCAGCTATAATCAACAGTTCCTCCGCAGCTCGCAGGATGCCAATTGGGGACACTTTTTGGGGGGAAGAAACTTTGCGAGTTGTTGACCTCGCAACCTACGCCTACCTGTGGCTCCATCAAATTGAAATTTTTACGCTGGCACTGAGGAGGGAGCAAGTTTTGACCCAGATGAGAACTCTTCGACGTTGCAGCAACCAAATAGTCCGGGTTAATCCAGGTAGTAGAACGTTGACTAATATTTCTAAAGGCGCCGACGACTTTATTCACGAAGTTTGATTTTGCGCTCCTTCCTGCAATATTAATCAATCATTAGTAAACATAGAAATCAAACAGGATCATCAAGTCTTAAATGTTCATCATGGTGCAGTCAAAAAAGGCTAAATATTCGCATAGAGGAAATTACAATATTCTACTTGATATAAAACTTCGAATAAATTCATCAGGCAAAAGGCTTTTGATTTTGTCCTTTATGAAAATCAAACCTATTTTCCATATCTAAGCGGTAAAAAAGTTATAAGAATTACTGTACATAATCCACGAGTTAAAATTTGTAGTAAGAACGTGATGCACATAAAGATCCTAGATTTTACTGTACAATGAATGAAATGCATTATAAACGAACATTGCAATAGCGAACAATAGAAAATCCCATTCATTTTTAATCGGTCCTCTAGCCTTTAGTTTCAAAACCATAACAAAGGTCTGCTTACAGCAGCGTCGATAAGAAAAACTATTCGTTGTAATGAATGCCAAGAGTAGATACTCATTAAGAAAAAACCTTAGCTAATGAACCGGTCCAGGTTACAGATTTCACATAATTATACTTAATTATTCAACAAAACCATTTAAAACCAAATTTTTCATTCTAATTTGGAAGCGTTAAGGAGAGAATAACAAAATGCTTTAAATGAAGAACGAGGCGTAATTATTGCAGCAGTACAACGCCGTTGTCATACCATGTATCACGGATACCTAGGATACAAGAAATTTAGGTACCTGTTTTCTAGTCAAACAATACTCATTTTGGACCTAATCTTAGTACACTTTTAAAACAAGTGTGCCTGAGCCGTCAAAAATGACGGCCAAACTGTCTCCTAGGATCTCATAAAAAGAAACGGGGAGCATTCAATAATTGCTAAACAATGCGTTCAATACAATACTCTTATTGCTTGGAAAACGCCCAGTTATGAGCGTATCAAAGAAAAGACATCCATACCTCAATAAAAAAACACAGAAATAACTTTAGACCAATAGTAATTGATTAATTGATTGATTATAAGAAAGTTTTAGCCTCTCTTTACCACAACAAAGATGTTCAAAGAAAGGAAGGATGACGACACCATTAAGTATGGAGTTAAGGGAACGCTGAATCTATGCACAAGGTGCATTGCATAAAAACAGAAATCTAAGAAAAAAGTTCATGAAACAAGATTAAAGTTGAAGAAGAAAGTAGTAGGTGCTGAAAAACAGGACAGCAGTGAACCGAAAAAAGATGGTCCATAACAAAAAATATTGTTCTATTAACAAAAGGAAGGCCTACCTACTGACTCTCAGCTCGGGACCTCACATTTGCCCCAATGAGCGCTAACTTCCACAGATACAACAGTTGTATTCCCCTGAGGATGCAAGTATCTTAGAATACAGCAATAATTCAAAAACCGTTAAAACCAACTAAAATTTCCTCTATATTTCTAATAGATTTGACACACAGAAGAAATTGAAAACGAACTTAGCAAAGAGTCCAGTCGAAACGTATGTGACGTGCTCAGAACGTAAATAAAACTCACCAGAAGACACTGGTAGCCAGGACTTCCCGCCTGTCAAGTCGCCTCCGTCGTCACACGCTTCGACGAAACAGAAGTCGGACTCGGAATGGCACAATGGGGGCTTCTTCGAAACAGCAGGGTGAAGCGAGTCCGTGTGGCTGTTTTTGGTGTCCCGTGACGAACCTTCATAGCGTTGGGGGTGGTTGAGTGATGCTCGTGCCGCGCCACAAGTAGGGAGAAAACTGCACATACTGCTACCAACGCCGAGCGTCTTCAGCAACTGACCCGTACCTAGGGAAAAGAACGTATCATATTTACACTAATCCTGCAATTTATGAACTGATAAGACTCGGACGCTATAGATTTCGATTATAAAAACGTACTGGCTTAGCCTGGATGCGTCATGTTACTAAAAATAGAACTGCTGTACAGGTCACTAACGAAATTAGGACAATGGTTGAGTACCAGCGACGTCGGAAAAACATGCGTTGGTTACACTTAAAAACAAATTCATTCGTGCGTGTGAGCTATTTACTAATTGAGCAGATGCAGTCAGAGATCACGTAGTCATAGCATCGGTTACAAAAGAACATCTACATAATGAATTAGACCACCTTTGTCTCTGTCGCCATGAGTTCAAAACAAATGGTATAGAATTAGCATATTTATCATATATGATTGAGTTCTAGCTTCCTTAACTACAACAGACGTTTTTCCAAGAAAAAATAGCGGAAACACCATGTAGTAGACCATTAATAAAACATGGAACCTCTGCAGAACGCGTGTCCCCAAGCCCTAAGCATAGTAACAGCAATCATGGAAGAAGCGTTTTAAAACAGATGAAAGTTAAAAGAGAATCTAAAATGCACTGAAAAAAGACAGCAGGACACGAAAAAGGTGAATCGCAAGGCAAAAATCAAACCAATTCTATTGCAACCAAAGGCCTATTTAACTTTCAGCGCGGGAAATGATGAAAATAGTAACCTATTTAACCACACTTTACCGGAAGTTGCCTATCACAGGACAACTCGCAGTACTGTGACCACAAGGTCTGGTCACCGCGTTCCAACTCACCAAGATGAGCATATTGAAGTTGTGTCCTCGGTCAGAATGCATCTGTTCATACTGCTCAGTTATAACTTGCCTGAGTATACTGAAGTGAACATTTCCCGAAGTGTTTTCTCAGCCTCCAGATTTCGTCATGGAGCCTATCTAGAGGTTTTTTTCAACTCTTTTTCGCTAGTTTGATTTCATTATCAGTTTGCGTATCCCTAGCCACAACAAGTGTCTTCTATAGATAGGAAGGCACTATTGAGTATGGAGTTATAGACGCAAAAGGGGTACCCAATAGGTGCGAAATTTACGCACATGGTGTAAAAATCCACCAAAATGATCAGATTAGGTTAAATGGGAATGGTGTTTGGTTAGATGTATTATGAACTTTAATTAAAAAATGAGTTTAGGCCGATGATAACCCTAATGAGGATATTATTTTCAGCATTTCTCCTCTGCTATTAAAGGCTGCCGCTATGGTAAAAAAAAATTCCATCAAGGAATACCGCCAATGCTTTCTGCATCAACCAGGCCTCACAGAAACCATGTCACATTTTTGCGTCATTTATGATAGAACCTAAGGGTGAAGTTAAGGTCTAATCTATCGTTGATTTTTCAATGAGCGAGGCTGACACAGGCTTTGAAAAAGCCCAAGAGATTTTTAATGATACTTTTCCTTTCAAATGCGCAGAATAAATGAAGAATCATTTTGCTATAACTGATTCTAACATGACAGAAAATAGTGTAAGCGAGCTTACTATAGCTCGGCATTAGCCTGCGGTTCGGACAAGACAATTTAAACGGATGAAATATTGTGCTAACGCATTTTCTTTCAGCATCGGTAGATTTGAGACCATCGCTTGCTAATGAGTAACGTAGGTTGGGCCTTCGGGGCACTATTTTGCATTTCATGTTGATTATATAATATAATACGAGCTTGTAAAAAACCGTCAGTTACGATAAAAATTCACCACAGTTGATAAACCAGAAGAAACGTTCAAAGCTGTACACTATTACTAAAATCTGCATAACAGCTTCTATCAAGCGTTGTGTTTTACTCCAAACGCGATTTCCGAATTTAATATGCAAATCAATCGCCAAGTACACAATAAATATGCTCAATCAATGTATATCAGATTGATAATTCACACACCCTGTATAAACGTAAAAAACGTTTTTTTACGTTGGTTCTCCTTTTAATCTTACGCGTGAGATTCCATAAGAATCGACCTATTGGTCGAGTCCCTATATATAATTTTGAATCACGCACATTGTGTTCACATCTGTGTGAAAGGCAGCTGTACGGAGCTTTGATTTACAGTAACGTTCTATTGCTTTTAGCATCCTCGATTGTTCTGACTAGTAATGTCACGTCATTGCAAGTCAAGTCTGGGATTAGGAATGGGGACTTGAGAGGCACTGATATCGCCACGCGACTTGGCTGTTTTGGCGCATGATTAAATTAAACTACATTTGTAAACAACTTAGGCGGGGGCAAGATGATGAAATTTACGACTTTCAGAAGTGTAAGTTTAGAAGACAGACGATAAAGTCAGGCAAGAGAGGTAAAGTTTTGGTTCATTTCACTTGAAAGCAATCAGTACGGGCCCATAATCGTGAAGCCACACTTTTAACACCCCAACACGAGCTTGACCATTTTAAAACTTTCGATCGGTACCACTTTTAATTTTACTTGTTCTCTACCGAGAGATGTACAGCTTCGTTGAGCCCTTTAAAATAAAACATAGATTTTGAGGCGCGCTTCGTGGAAAGTAAGGCTTCACTACGCCATTGGAAATTATCAGCTGCTAAAGTAACGAGTTCAGAGAACAAATTTCTAAAATTATATCTCACCAGTGTATTATTAAAGAACAGAAATGAGCAATATATTATGAGGAATTTAATATTGTTTATAGCTATATTTGAGCTCAGTGAATAGCTGCTACTGATGATAAAAGTCTCATGGATAAAGTCTCACCGTTATCTCACTACACTGATTTATTGTCCATGTCATAATTTGAAATAACTAATTCAATGACACTATGTTACACAGGTGTTTCTGAGTATAATCAAATGCGCAAATGAAATAAAAACTCGCGATGTTCAAGTGAAACACGAATGACGTGCGATCACACCAATAAACGCTCACGCTCAATTTACAAGAATGTAAGTACAAAGAAAAATCAAACTATCAACAGACACTTTATTTCATCAGTATTTATGCAAAAAATAAGAACATTCACAGCTTAAACCAAATTTATCACTCGACATCCGTCAGCTAAAATTAAGACTTACCTAGTGCCACAATACTACTGATACATTTATTCTCCAACTATCAAAAAAATTTAAACCAGCGAGTTGGCATTTTTCAAGGTAGCAAATTGAATAAAATTGACAGTTTTTATAAAATGACGCCAAAATTGTTCACTTTACGGAATGACAGTACAAAACATTCGATCTCACACCACACTTCAACACCCATACTAACCTGTAAGCTGAACTGACTAATATTTGACCCACACGCATTAAACCAGCACAAAACGCGCAAGACGAAATTTAATGTAGACTAACTTTGCATTTGTTCCTTTTAAAAAATGCAATGCATGTACAGCGACCCTCACCCAAAATGGAGTCCAAAAAATTTTCCGAACGAAATTTACACTTGAAATGCAGGCAAAGGTCTCTCAGTTTAAAAGGTGAATTTTCTAGATACTAAAGGAGAAAACCCCTATTCATGACAACCGCAGATTCATTTTACAGCCACTACACAGATAAGAAAATTAAAAATTGCACTCGCTTCGCAGTAAATACGAGCAAAGAATGAATTTAAAAGCGACCTTACGAAAGCGAAGAGATTTTCCTAGGGACATTTAACATTCACGAACAGTGGAAAACGGATAAATATGCACAAGGTGTGCTCCCACACTGAATACCCTGCACATAGATAAGATACGAAGTTATTTTCAGCTCCCCTAATCGCAAGAACAGCGTTTCAAATGAGAATTTTAAATTATTAGTTAGTTTAAGCCTCCCTATCTTCAACAAATGCGATCCAAAGAGAGGAAGGAAGAAGTCACCATTTAGTATGGAGTTAAGGGGACGCAAAATATAGGCAGAATATACTAAGAAACAGTAACTTGAGAGAGAAGTTTATGAAACGAGATCGAAGTTGAAGAAAGTAGAAGGTGCTGAAAAACAAGACATCAGTGAACCGAAAAAAGATAATCCGTAACAAAACAAAAAACTACCCTATTTAAACAAAAGGAAAGTCCACCTAACCTTCAGCTCGTGACCTCGCACATTCCCCTGGGAGCCCAATTCTCAAAGGTACTACAGTAATATCTCCCTCAAGGGACTACTCTACGCATAGAAAACTTCCCAGAAGAGAAAAAAAGATGAAATAGTGAAGATTGTCGAAAACTAGAAGAAGCGAAATGGACATGGAAAAATTTCAATTCCAAAGGCTTTTATCTACAGATGAGGTAACCTAACAGCATCTCCCTGAAGGCGCCAGTCCCCCATAGCATAGGATAGACGAATTTAACACCTATATTTATTGCATATCCTATACCTCTTGAGGGTGTCCACAGAACGCAAGATAACTATACAAAAACACATGAAAAATTTGAATACATTTGTGAATTTAGGCAACTACATGTGGCTACATTTGTGGCAAGCATTAATATTTTAAAATGTAATTAGCAAGTATGATCTGGGAAATGAATTATTAATTCAAGTAGATCACAGTCGGAAGCACAGCACTCCAGCTGTCTGTGGTTGGTGCAACAACATCCAACTACCGACACAGCCCAGACAATCATTGATTTAAATTCGATTTAAAATTGACGCAAACAACTGCAGAGCCAGAACACTGATCAACCTTAGAGCTATCAATTAAATATCACTGTCAACGAACAAGCCGCGATTCCGTTAATTTCCTCATTAAACTCCAAATTCTGTTCCACACAAAAACAACCTCGATATGAGGCAGAGAATTTTTTCTAAATAAGACCAACTAATGTCTTTAGCAAACGGAGGTGAATTGACAAATTGCGGTCTTTGATCAAATATCTTGATACTTTATATTACCTGAAACACGCTTTACACAAATGTTTGAGAGTTTGAAGAGGTATGTTGGATGGCATAAATTAATTTTTCATGAATGACTATGTATCCATAATTAATAGAAAACACATGTTCGAATCACTCAAATACTCCCCTGTAGTACTTAAACATAATCTCATCTTTACACATGCGATCTCACAGGGACTAAAACTGTCACACTCAACTCCTGGTTGTCTCAAACGTTGTGAAAGTAACGCTTAACATGTGCAGCAATTCCTTCCGTCATGAACACAATCGAGAAATGAGATCCACATACAACGAATCGTCGGAACTTTCATCGAGATGATATGATGGTAACTTGAAAGCAAGAGATGATCACAGTTTCAATAACTAATCGAGGGGATTCGTTTTTTTATTGTCTAACATGAATATCATTCATTTTTGAACCACAAGCATTTTTGTGACACTAAATCTGAACAGACTTGCTTCATTACATGCTACTAATATTTAATTGAGTAGGAATGAGAATCACAGAAGTGTACAATTAACTTAAGACAGACGAGATCAGTAGGCACCAGAGCTTATCTTCACAGCCAAGTGTAATTAGTTCTAAATTAAAACAACTTTAAAGAATACGTACAAAACTAACTTTTTACTCATGTGTGGGAGAACAAACGTTAAAATTCGGTTGCCCCTAATAAACTATAATGATTAGACGCTAATGGCAAATCCGTGGCAACAATAAAACTTTTCTATCCTTTCTTCAGTACGCCTAGCAAAACGTTCTCCATTGCCGTATCTGATCTACTATGAAAGCTAAAAACTTTCACTAGCAACATGAACCTTTTTATTAATGTTCCCTAACTAAAGCAGAACAATAAAAGACCTCACTCACAAAAAGAGGACATTTTGAATTACCTTCATGATAACCAAAAAATCAAAATAATCCAATGATAAAAATTTGAGGTCGGAACCACCCGATACCACCTCACTTCCTCTCCCTCCTGCATACAAGCTGAACTACCTCCATCGCACATCTCTATAACTTTGTATAACATTCACACACAAGAACTGAACATCTTCCATTCAGATGATCACGGCTAAGAAGCAAGCGCAACTTCGCCACACAAAGCGTAGGCTACGGAGTATAGGCCACAAAGCATAAGCCCACACTGCCACAAGGACGGTAACTCAAGAGGACTGGTCATCATCCGAGTCCTCGCCTGTCTCAGGCCTGCCAGCAGCCCTACGCTCGCGCGCCCTGTCCACAGCGCACTGCATCCAGCAGCGGCCGTCTCTCGCTTCTCGGTGCTCCGCCAAAAATACGTGCAAGGACCGCACGTTCACCGCCAGGTTGAAGACCACCCGTCGCCGCCGACGTCCTGTCACACTACGCTCGTTGCGAGCTATCATGTTTTTTGTGTTTTCCTCGTCTTCATCCACTTGTACTGAGTCGCTCGACGAAGGTTTCTTATAAACGCCACACGAAACTCCGCTAGTTGAAAGTAGATCAAATGGTACTTGTTGGTAAGAAAGCAATGCCCGCAAATTGGGAAGACCATCTTTTTTCCTCACAATATCGAAAGTTTCCACTACTCCATCATAGTAAAGATCTTCGTAATCGACCCCTTCTTGACTGACGCACGACTCCACATCTCGGCTAGTCGCGTCCACCACCAGCTGCACGGGGCTGCACTCAGTACTCATCAACGTAGAAATACTGGCGTTGCTTGAGTTTGTATCGCATTTTGGCAGAACTTCCAACTTTCCACCAACATCTGTGTCTTCTCGGTCCTCTGACAGATCCTTTCCTGCACATTTTACGTCAGACATATCGGTGGGGAAGAGATTAATCAGCACCTCTATCGAAGGTTTCTCTTCACCGCCAAGGAATGATTCATCTTTCTCGCTAACAAGTTTCGCATCAGAACTTAAGGTAATTAATGAAACATCACGAGTGCATTGAGCCATACATAGTGAGTCAACCTCGTCAGCTGCTCCACCTGCACCGAAGGAAGCAATTTTACTGGTGTAAGAAGTAGAATTCAGTGTTCCATCTGGGCAGTTAGCTGCAGCAGAAGTTAGGGGCGCTGCTGAGAAAACACTACTTGAAGACTCCAACGAGTTGATTTCTTTCAGTTTTATACTATAAGAGCTACTACTGAACTCCTCGACTCTCACTCCATCTTTTTGAACCAAAGTTGAAGTAAAACAAGCAAATGATGTCTCTCGGAAACACGACAGAATATCAGACGTGAGGGAAGTTTGAGAAGTTTTCAAAAGCGATTTCGATGGATGTGAATTTGGAGCGGGTTGGTGAACTACGGGTTTTGGCTGGGGCTCGAATACCACTTCAGCAGAATTGTACTCTTTAGGGACTTGCCAGTAGTGAAAGTTCCACTTGCGGTTGGCTTCCATAACGCAAAGCCGAGAATCTAGAGCTTCTTGATCCTCAGCGGCGTCCAGACCATCACAGGATGAGCTATAACCTGACGACATGCCTGCGTTGTCGGGCGATGCTGCAGACGCTCCTCCATAGCTTTCCAAGTCCATTTCAAATCCGAAATTCTCATTACTGCCTACTTCGTCCGCAGTTAAAAACTGGATCGAGTCATCACTGTCACTGTCATCTTCAGGAATCTCATCTTCGTCATCAGTAAACTTACAGTCACTGCCAAATTCAATCCCGTCATCTGAATCATCTTCAAATTTAATTTCATCCAGGTCATCATCGCTATCATTCTCTTTCTCGTTAGTGACAATATCAGAAGTATCACCAGCAGTTGAGTTACTACTGTCGGAGGAATTTTTGGAAACGTACGAATCATGACTCTCTGTATCCTCACTATCACAACTGGAATTGTTGCAGTCCACGTCATCAGCATCATCGCTATCGGATCCTAGGTCATCACGATGCCCGGGGCCATAATCAAAAGAATCACGAGCCTCAGTACCTTTTTTTGTACTCGCACTCTGGGAAACACCGCCCTTATCACCACTATCACAGTCGACACGGCCGGCCACACCATCAGCACCAGCACTGCTTTCACACACTAAAACTGAGTCAACGTCACGCTTGGCATCAATCAGAGGTCGGCAATCGCGTATACCATCGGTTTGTACCTCCCACGAACACGACTGAAAGATTTCATGGTCATGTAGGATCTTGTTTTCCTTCAGATTTTCCACTGCTTTTGTCAGCAACTTGTCGGGTTCAGAAGAATCGCGGATCTCAGTACTCCAATCTTCTTCTTTCTCTTCCATTTGAACAGATTGCAATTGCGACACCTCAGAATCTGCAGTTTCAGGATCTGACATATCGTGAGAATCATCATCAGAGTCCCAAAACGTAGGATCATCCACAGCTGCTCTCATTTCATCAGTTATCACACTAGCATCATTCCAGCAGGTGCCAGACATTTTTAAATGTGGATTCGGAAGAGCAACAGAATGACTGCAACTCTTTGAAGAGCTACCACCATCATCAGGCAACTTAGGTAAGAGACCAGAACAGCCCCAAGCATTAGCATTGCTAATATCACAAGCTGCAACATTAGCCAAGCAACAAGAAGAAGCTGGTTTACTGCAGCAAACAGCACCTGCAAAACAATGCAAACCACATGCATAAGCACCTTACTATAAACAATCAAGACGAAACTAATTTCCAGTTAAAAACAGAGGTTCTCATGGGTGAAAATAATGACACTTATAGAAATCAAATAGAATGAGATTTGGTTATTAAGAACAAAAATATTCACACACATAAGGAAAGACCAAAAATTTCACTTATATTAGAAAAGCCATACGCAATGCTTTTTGCATGATTGACACTTTCCATTCCTTTCCATTCCATTCCAACAGTTGAAATCGATTTCAAAGTCAGAGTTAAATTTTAGTTTAAGTAACTATCCTCATCTTGGTCATAAAATATTGTTTCTTAATCCAGATAAAATCTAAAATTGCACTTAAAACATAGCAACAGATAGCCCAATCAGTAGAAGCTTTATAAACTTCTGAGCCCATTCAAATAAATAGGTGAGTAAGCTTAAACATGCTATTAATGAAAGTCAGTAGCATAGTTGAGCTGAATCAACAATTCTAAGTCTGGCAAACATTAGGTGAATTGCTTGCTAGTATTGTCTACTGCCTCCGAAATAAATAAAAAAACATTTCACAAGAGAATTAACTTGCATGCCTTATTATTTCATTATATTTTATCACAAAAAATCACAGCATCACCAGCAACAAATGGTAGGCAAGCAGCAAGCCAAAACACAATTTATCCTGGTAAAAAAAATTAGTTTACATTGCATTACTGGGCAGCAGCAATTTGGCAAAAACCACCTCCTTATAATAGATCAAAATATAAATATCCTGCAAAGCTCAAATGAACAGAAAAATATCCGCTTTGCTTATTTGAGAGTTTTTTTGCAAGTCTGATGTCAAGTAAACTTACAGCAGGTAAGTGAAGAAGTTGAATGCTTAGTGCTGTACCACCACATTGACCTAACTTTACTCATCTATGAAGCAAGATAAATGTGCTGACAATACTGTCCGAGTCTAACTATTACGCTGGAGCATGCATTTTTTATTGCCACCCAAGCAATTTAATTACTTGAGTGGCAAAAAACATGTATTACAGCTGCAAAAAAGTTAGACTGAGGTAAGTCAAAAAGAGTAATTCAAAATAAAAGAACCTCTGGGCACCAGACACCTAGAAAACAACACAACTCACAAAAATTTAAAATTAGCATGCATGAGGTAAGAAACTGGAACATGACTGAAGACAGCATGTAGAAGGAAATCAAATCAAAAGCCCAAAGCAAAAGCAAAGCAATACCAAGCAAAAACAATACCAAGCAAAAACAATACCAAGCAAAAGCAATACCAAGCAAAAGCAATACCACCTAACTAGAAATGACATGATGCAACATCAAATAACTTGAAATCTACAGACCAAATAATCACATATCCAAATGAATCACTCGACTTTCAACATGTATCTTTGAAGACAAACACAACTACAATTTCTTTAATCAATTCAAATTAACCAAGTTTAAATTTTAGATTTAACACGACATGTACAAAATTGATTTTTGTGAAGAAATGTTACATAAATTGTCCCTCATAATAAGCAATACAAGGAGAGATTCTTCACATAATTTTCCAAGAACAAGAACATTGAAAATTATTGCCAGTTACCTTAATGAATGATAGCAGTTTGAATATCAAGAAGAGATGAAATGCAGGAAATGAACACTGTTCATGATCTCCCACCCTATAGTATGCAATGACAGAATTATCTATATTCAAAAGTGTCAATGTTTATACAGCTTATGAAAGCAAACAATGCCATTCTGTGATGGTGTGATGCAACACTAATGTAAATTTTGTTACAATGAAAAGGTGAAAGTAAAATTTTTTCATACTAAGCCTAAGTTGGGTAACAAATTGGATTTAGCCTTCCTAACCAAAATAGTAGTCTTAATTGAGGAAGGAAGAATGTATCATTTAGTATGCAATTTAGGGAATGTTGAATCAGCCCACAAGGCATGTTCCATGCTATGCACATGTGAACAGCAAAAGTAGAAAAATTTTATGACCAGATAAATAAGAGATGAAGACAGTAATTGGAGCTAAGCACAAGACAGCACTCAAACAAAAAAGGTGGATTATGATACGAAAAACTCATTTTATTTCATCAAAAACAAAACCCACCAAACCAACCTTGAACCACAAATATTCCACCTGGGATAACTACTTCCCATAAATATAATGGTTGAATCCTCAAGGATTTAATAACAGGTTCCAAAGTAAATACTGATACTACTGTTGACAGCCATTGTTTAGTGTGATTAAGAAACATCAGAATGTTGAAACAATGCTTCAATATAATTCTGCAAAAAAATTGTATCACAAAAATATTAGACAAATTTAGTTTGACAATGTAATGCAAAAAACAAAAATGCATCACAACATAACAATACTCACCTTTTTAAATAGGAGAATATGCATTACAAACACCATTTTTTTCTCAGGAGATAAAAACAGATAAATTTATCAAGCAGCTTCAATTGATCACAGATACTTGCACAGCCTAACCTAATATGATCAGTTGATTAAAAATTAGTTTTAGCCTCCCTTTACAACAACAGAGATGTTCAAAGAGACGAAGCATGAAGGCACTAATTAGTATGGAGTTAAGGGAATGTGGAATCAAAGGATGTTCCTACAGAGGATCCTGTGCGCATAGAAATAGAAAGATCATAGAAGATAAGAAAGAAGTTTATGAAACAAGATGAAAGTAGAAGAAGGAAGTAGTCAAAGTTGAAAAACAGGACAGCAATGAATCCAAAATAGATGGTCCTTAACAAAACAAAATTTTATTTCAACAAAAAGAAGGCATACCTAACCCCACTCAAGACCTCACATTTTTCCCTAGGGAGCACCAATTCTTATAGATACAATAGTTGTATCCCCAGAAGGACATAATCTAATAAGATAAGCAAACAAATTTAAAGACTAAAGCTTATACTTGAGCTACTTTCAATCAAAGTATTAGCTACAAATAATAACAGAACACAAAATACACCTACTTCTCAAATCCACAGTAAAATGGAACTCAATACACCACTACTCAAACGTATAGAAGAGTCATTCAAAAAGATCCACTTGCAGAGAGTTGACTACATAAAGAACATAGACAAAACTTGCAGAGGGTGAACTATATAGAGAACATTGTTTATACAGAACAACCACTCGCAGAGAGTGAACTACATAGAGTACACTTGCAGAGGGCAAACTGCACAGACAACATTGTTTATACAGAACAACCACTCGCAGAGAGTGAACTACATAGAGTACACTTGCAGAGGGCAAACTGCACAGACAACATTGTTTATACAGAACAACCACTCGCAGAGAGTGAACTACATAGAGTACACTTGCAGAGGGCAAACTGCACAGACAACATTGTTTATACAGAACAACCACTCGCAGAGAGTGAACTACATAGAGTACACTTGCAGAGGGCAAACTGCACAGACAACATTGTTTATACAGAACAACCACTCGCAGAGAGTGAACTACATAGAGTACACTTGCAGAGGGCAAACTGCACAGACAACATTGTTTATACAGAACAACCACTCGCAGAGAGTGAACTACATAGAGTACACTTGCAGAGGGCAAACTAAACAGACAACATTATTTATACAGAACAAACTTCAAGCTGAAGTGCCTAGAAATGACACCCAAGAGAGATTCACAATTGACTAATTTAAAACAATCTTTTAATTCTTTTTTCACCAGACTTGGCATTCAGTTGACACCATACGTGGGGAAAAGACTTTCAATACTAGCAGGAATTATAAATCTTGACTTGCATGAATACAACACATGACAGATTAGGTTAGATGTTAGTTTGCGCCTCACTAACCACAACAAAGATGTTCCAAAGAGTGGAAGGAGGAAAGACCCATTTAGTGTGATGTTAGGGGAATGCAGAATCTATGCAAAAGGTGCATAGAATCAGTAAATTGAAAAAGAAGTTCATGAAGCAAGACAAAAGTTGAAGAAGAAAGAAGTAGATGCTGAAAAACAAGACAGCAGTGAACCAAAAATTGATAGCCTACCTAACCTGTGGCTTGGGACCTTACATATTCCCCTGGGAGTGCTTTCCCATAGATACAATAGTTGTATCCTCCTGAGGAGGACCAACAAGAACATATGACGCATGAATGAGTGATAATATACATATACATCAACACACACACACACACATATATATATATGTGTTGATGATGTATATATATATACATTAGTATCATTCATTCACGCGTCATATGTTCTTAAATATATATATCTATATAGTGACATGCAAAAGTTCTCGGGCCAGTACATAATATGTCATAAGTTATGCTCGAGTTCAGAATTTTACTGAATATTTGGTCAGTATCATCTAATAAAATGTGGCTATCTGCACTTGAAACTATAATGGAAAATTCAATGTTGAAATGATTTTTAATCAGTTATCAAAATTAGTCCCATGCAAATACATTGGATACATTCACACGGTATTTTGGTTGTAAAGCCTCTATCTTGCTTCTTCGGTTGTCGTGCCATTATCAGTTGCTCTCTGTTCTGTATAATTTTTTATGGAGATCTAGGGATATTTTTCACCATTTTTTATTTGTAGAACTCCTGTTTGATTTGTTTGGACTTCAACATTAAAAATTTTCCACATATTTCCAATTACATTAAGGTAGGAAAACAGACTGGGCTAATTGAGAATGTCAGTTCTGTTTTTATCAAGCAAAACTTCAGTTTACCAGTGGGTTTGGGATCATATCACCTTGAGAAACTAAACCACAACAATGTCCCAACGAAACTACAGAGAATTTCTAGATGGATTTCTCAAGAATCTTCCCGTACTTGTGGCCATTGATTAATTTTGTCATTAATACAGTTGAATAAAAAACCATATGATAATCACCTCTTGAACTTTTCTATGGGAGTGACATTGTTTTCTCGTTTCTAGCAGCGCCTTTTTTTCCCCCAAAAGCGTGTAGCTGAGATTATTTTTGAATCTGATTAGCCAGGCCAGATAACCTTTTCCTAAACTTGCAAACTTTTTCAAACTTGCTTTTCCCTCCATAGGTTTTAATGAATTTCTAATGGGCTTTGACATGTTGGCATTTCTGTGAGGGCACTTTCTTTGGTGATCTTAAAAGCATGCCAGAGCAATTTAGGGCTCTAGTTATGGTATCCTTGCTCACATCAATCCCAGCTCATTTGCACTTAGTTTGAATTGCAAAATAAGTAGTGAAAGGGTTTCACTGCATATTTCAGTTTTCATCATAAGTTCCTTTTGTTCGAATTCCTTGGTCAACTAGTTCTTGTAATTGCATTACCAACATTCTTACACTTTCAAATCATGTTTTCATGTTTTCATGTAAAATCATGTTTTCTACAGTATTTTTATCAAATATTTAACATATTTAAACCCTTATTATTTGCAAAGTTTTTTGAGTACAAAATTGGAACCTGATGAATCAGATCTACATCCTTAACTTTAAAAATATATAAATTATTACCATAGCAAATTAATAAACAGAAAAAATACTAACTTTTCAGAGGGTATGAAGTTGGAGAAGCAGCAGCCGCACCACCAGGCACTGCAGTGCACAACTCAGGCATGATGCCCACGCTCTCCTGCTGGTGCCTTCCTTTGCTTGAATGGCTCTTGCAATCCTGGTACAAAAATTGTAATCCTATTTTTATTTCTGTATATAGGCAAGATCATAAATAGTAAGAAATATACTAATGTATACCTTAGCTTTATGCTATTTAACACGAAAGGTGGCCAAGTCCATACTCTTAGACTACCGAGCGCCCCGGCCAAGTCCATACCTTCAAAAGAAGAGTTCAAACAATAATAATTTCAAAGCTTTGAATTTTCCTGAACTATGTAAGGTAATTTTGGTCACTAAAATTGCACTATACTTATACCATTTTTGTTAATGTCAAAGTGAGGACAATAATTGATTTTCCACTTTTGGATGCCTATAGATAGTTAATGGGATCAAGATAAACAAGTTTTCTTCTACGCACTTTCCGTCGTAAATGAGTATTTTACAAGTTTCAGCGGTATGTTGATATTCGTCTTTGATGACAAATGCAACCGAATAAACAGCTACTAATCGATTTTCAAATTTTTAAGGCTTGAATCATGGTAATATCAAAATAAGCTACTTTTCTTCTATACACTTTTCCAGCAAATGATTATTTTTGGAGTTAGAGCAGTAGGTTTTATTTTTGCGCGATTGAGCTGTAGAGTACGTTTGAATACTTGGTACTTTATTATTAACTCACCCCGCGGAGCTTGAGAGCCTGAACCCACTTCTAGGATCTTTTGATTAATAACAATAGAAATTATCACCCAAAAATAACAAATTATAGCTTGAGGTTGACTTTTGTCTTAGTCTTAGATGGCGGGAATGCGCTCCAGCATTCGAGCGTGTCAGAAGGGAGCGTCCATTGCAGTGTTGCGATACAACGCGCTCAATGAATTACTTCCCGCTTTGAACACTAGTTGCAGTAAGTCATTTACTGCTATAACTTCTAAAATACTTATTTATGATGGAGAGTGCATAGAAGGAAACTTGTTTAATTTTATCTAATTATGCTTAGGCACCAAAAAGTGGAAAATTGATTACTGACCAATGCTACACATTTACAAAAAATTCATTGCAACAACTCTCATAAACAAACTTACATTAACCAGAAATCAATTCAATATATTTTAATTAGCATTATAAAGAGAACTGCTACAGTAATACTAAATACTAGGATCACTTAATCAGTTGAGTATCTACAACATTTATCACTATAAATAGTAATTACAATATATCCTACATAGTAGAGGAATTTTGGTCAATATTGAGTTTAGGTGATGTGGGGAAACTAAGCATTTTGTTTTTAATAATCACTTAAGAAGCCCATTTACATTTTTACATGAATGACATTTTTTCCGCTGATGCTTAGTTTTTGAGTTAGAGCGGTAAATTAGCGTGCCAAAAGAAGCAGGCGCACCAAGCAGAATTTAATTAATAACGGAATCTAAACCCCTATTACAAACGTAAAGAGGTTGGGTCGTGAGGGGGAGGCACAGTTGTTTTAGTGAAAATTATAAAGCTTCTAACCGACCCATTAGGGTGACGACCGCAATCTTGGAGCCGGCCGATGGAAACAAGATTGCGGTCATCACCCTAATGGGTTGGTTAGAAGCTTTATTTATAATTTTCACTAAAGGAACTGTGCCTCCCCCTCACAACCCAACCTCTTTACATTTGTAATAGGGGGTTAGCTTACGTTATTAATTAAATTCCGCATGGCGCGCTCACTTCCTTGGCGCCCGAAAGCCAACTTCAAAGTTTAATAATTCAAAAATAACGCATCAGCGGAAAAAATGTCATTCCTGTAAAACGTTCTTAAATGGGCTTCTTAAGTTATTATGTCAAATGGAATGTGAAATTCCCCACATCACCTTAACTCAATATTGACCGGAATTTCCATTCATGTAAAAAAAATTATGGTCAATGTGAAGTTTAATGCAATCATGGAAATTAATAAATATATTCCAAACAATCACTAAAGGAACCAATTTAAGAACGTTTTACAGGAACGACATTCTGCTTGCTGATGCTTTATTTTCGAATTATTGAACTTTGAAGTTGGCCTTCCCGTGCCAAAGGAAACGAGCGTAATTTAATTAAAACGGAAGCTAACCCCCTATTACAAACAAAGAGGTTGGGTCGTGAGGGGGAGGCACAGTTCTAGTGAAAGTGGTAAATGTTGAGGACTTGACCATAATCGATTTTCCACTTTTTGATCGACAAAGATTGTTGATGAGACCAAAATAAACAAGTTTTCTTCAATGCACTTTCCGGCGGAAATGAGTATTTTAAAAGTTATGGCGTTAAATGAGTTACCGGAACTTCATTGTGCATCACCCTATTACAAACGTAAAGAGGTTGGGTTGTGAGGGGTAGCCACAGTTCTTTTAGTTTTATAATTTTCACTAAAAGAAATGTTGCTACCCCTCACGACCCAATCTCTTTACGTTTGTAATAGGGGGTTTGCTCTTCATCGGCTTGGTTGGCGCGCGGGAACGCCTGTTTACTTTCACGTTGGACCGCGCGGTATATTTTTCCCCGCCTCAAACACTGGAGTTACGATAACTCATTTAATGCCATAACTTTTAAAATACTTATTTCCGCCGGAAAGTGCATTGAGGAAAACTTGTTTATTTTGGTTTCATCAACAATCTTTATTGATCAAAGAGTGGAAAATCGATTATGGTCAAGTCCTCAACATTTACCGTGAAAATTATAAATAAAGCATCTAACCCACCCATTAGGGTGACCACCGCAATCTTGTTTACATCAGGTCTAAGATGGCGACCACCATGGGCGCCGCCATCTTGGACCCGATGTCAACAAGATTGCTGTCGTCACCCTAATGGGTGGGTTAGAAGCTTTATTTATAATTTTCACTAGAAGAACTGTGCCTCCCCCTCACAACCCAACCTCTTTACGTTTGTAATAGCTTCCGTTATTGATTAAATTCCGTTTCACGCGGTCGCTTCCTTTGGCGCAAAGGCCAACTTCAAAGTTCAATTATTCAAAAATAACGCATCAGCGAGCAGAATGTCATTCTTGTAAAACGTTCTTAAATGGGTTCCTTTAGTGATTCTTAAGATCGGAATTCTTATTTTCCGTGATTGCATTAAACTTCACATTGACCAAAATTATGATCAATCCAATGCATTAAGAATGTTCAACACAATTGGTAAATACATAATTAGGCCCCTATTGTATGAAATTTTGATCTTTCACTTTAAGGGTTATAATTGCAAAGCATTCAAATCACAAGGTAACAATTAACTAAGAATATCTTAATCATTCTTGTACATACCAGAAGCATCATAAAATTGTTTTTCATAATTACTGACACCTTTAACCAAAATGTCAATGATTTATGTATTTTGTTGCATTGTACTAACTAAATAATTTGAAACAATATTCAGCACTATAAAAATAAAATCTAACTACAGACTGAATAAGAACTCACCATGTTTCCTAGATGTGTCTAATACTTATTAATAAAAAGAATAACTAGTAGACAAGATCAGAGCTTATCTAATTGTTGTATCGATAGTTCTAAAATTACAACAAATATTATTGGACCCTAGATGCCTAAAATTTTTGCAGAAATACTGCCACGAACATCCACTGCTCCAAGGCCAACTTTGTGACTTCAAAATTTTCAACTTTTGAAATTTTTCACGCAAAGGAAGAAGCTGATTCTCAATGTTAATACACTTATTGAAAAAATAGAAGCTGTCTATAGATTGAGGAACTAAAATGTCGCCTTTGAAAAACATTTTGATCCAACACATTAGCACCTGACGTAATTTTCCATTGTGGTCTTTGCTATTCATCACAACTTACTCTCACGAAGGTCAAATAGTAAATGAACTAATCTTATTCTCAGTAGTCAGTCAGTACCAGAAACAGGAAGATATAAGTTCTTAAAGTTATGGAAATGCATTTAAACAAATCAACTATGGACACAAGACAGTTTCTCTGCAAAAATTTGAGAAGAATAATATATTCAAATAAATATCAAGGTATTAAAATGAGATATAAAAGTTATGTCCATCCAAGTTCTTCCTTTTTAGGTACCCTAAATTTTTGGCTGGTAAATTTTACCCTAATAAACTAGTACTTCAATTATATTGCATTAGTTTACTTATACAATATAAAAATAACTTTCATTTCTGTTGTTTTTAAATATTTTTATTAAAAAAGTAAAACTTGTCATATCATCGGGGGAATTCGTATTCGCGGAGTAATACGTATGATTGCATCAGCCCATTTATCGTTATATTCATCTAGAAAAGAATGAAACATCGTAAAAAAATTACAAAATTTTAATTTACTGCATAAATTTATCATAAAATCCACGATTGATCAGTTAAATACGTATTTATACTTCTTACATGACATAATGATGTCACTAAATATGATGACGTCGGAGTGTCGCAAAAAATCTGTGTCATCGTACAGACTAATAATGATATTTCTTAGTCACCTTTTTTCATCATCAACTCCTTCATCTTCAGGAACAAAGATCTCCTACATCTATTGCTTCAACTAACTTTACTTATTAATGAAATTTGCTCGATTCGATACAAGTCCCTCGTACCTACCTCTGCTCAAATTGAAAATAATACAATTTCTTTGATGTATTTTCTTAGAAGAACGATAAGTTTTCATAATTATCTCCATTATTGTTATATTTATTCATAACCCCATCTACATCAAGTTTTTGAAAAACTATATCCATCATGATCAGCCATATGAAATACACTTTCTAAAAAAGTTCATTTTTTACTCACTCTACCGAGTATTTTTCGGGCACCACACTTGTATTACTATAAGCAGATTATAATTGCCTTAAATTATTAGCTCAACAATGACAAATAACGAAAAATGTGTTATTCATAACATTTGGTGATGAGAACTATAAGTGGTGAAGGTATCAGTCAGTCAGTCAGTGGCGAAGCCAGCCGAAAATTTCGGGGGCCAAGATTTCGGGGGCCAAGAGGGCCAAGAGTATGAAAGGGTGCGAAAGGAGGTGAATAGAGAGTTGCATGAAAGGATTATGAGTATGAGAGCTGAGAGTGTGAGAAAGCGTGAGCTGGGTTCCAGCTTCCTTGACATGGATAGCGTGATCCAGGATGGGTGTTTTCTTGGAGATGGAGTCCATCTTACAAAAGAAGGTGAGATGAAACTCTCCAAGAAATATATCCGGTGGATCAGGGCTACTCATGTCATAATGGAAGCTGGAACTGGATGAATGAAAATCCGTCAGAGCAAAAGTGAGGAACGTCTGGAATTGTCCAATTGTGTTGTAAGGTTTGGAAGTATAAATGTGCGTGGATAGAATGCAGGAAAGTTAGATGACCTTGTAGTAGAATTTGAGAATGGAAAATTGGATTGTGTTGGTGTAGTAGAGACCCAAATGCGTGATAGAGCCAGTTTAACATGTAAGGAGAATAAGTATCATATGATAGGAAAAGGGCGTGTAAATTGGCAAAAAAGAGGTGGTGGAGTTGGTTTGATTGTAAAAAATGCTCTAAATTGGAAATTAGAGGAACTTCCTGTTGGAAATGAACCTGAAAGCGAAGATTTGTTAGCAATTAAGTGTGAAAGAATGCATGCCAGAGAATGTATTGTTGTGATTGTATGTTATATGACAACTGATGGGATTTTAGCTCATGAAGAGAATGTAAAAAAGTATGAAATATTAACAAGGATTGTACGAGAACACTGCAGGTGCCCTTTGATTGTGATGGGTGACATGAATGGCCATGTTGGTATACTTGGTGAGCCGGTGAATGCAAATGGACAAAAATTGATAGATTTTTGTGATGAGAATGAACTTGAAAACCTGAATGTCACAATAGGAAATGGCTTGCATACATGGCAAAGCAGGGAATGGAAAACTGCAATTGACTATATGATTGTGAATAGTAGAGCAAGAGAGTGTGTCAATGAAATGTTTGTAGATGAAGATGATTTTGATATTGATAGTGACCATAAAATGCTTGTGCTTGAATATAACTGGGGTAGAAAGGAGTCAATGCAAAAGGTCAGTAGTGTGAAAGAAAGTTGGCAGATAAAAAAGGCAAACTGGGAAGAATTTAAGAATGAATTGAGTAGGTATAACTGGAACAGGTGTGGAAATGTAAATGACCTAAATGGTGAGATTGCAAGAACCTTGTATGATGTGGCAGAGCAAAAGATTGGTAGAATAAAATGTAAGAAAGGGACAGGGAATGCCAGGTGGTTTACAAGTGAGATAAAGGAAGAACGAATGAGAAGAAAGACTTTGAATAAGAAACAACGCAGTTTAAGGAAAATGTATGAAAGAAACAGAATTACTGAGGATGAATGGCAGAGTGCATGGAATGAGTACAAGGACCAGCAGAAGAAAGTAAGGAGAATGATTAATGAGGCTAGAGTTAAAGAGGAGAGACACCAAGTTGAAAATCTAAGAAAGAAAGGTCCGGATGGAATAAAAGATTGGTATAAGTTTATACAAGGTAATGATAGAAGTAGTGAAGTTCAAGTTGATGAATTAGTAGTTAATGGTTGCAGTGTGCAAGATAGGATGCAACTGGTAAAAGCAGTTAAAGAATACTGGGAGGACATTGGTGGAATGAATGAGCAGGTTACAGATAATGCACCCATAATTTTCTGATTGATGAACGTGAACTGCAAATGGAAGACGAAATCACTTGTGAAGAGATTGTAAGTTTTTTGAAGAAAGTGAAAAATGGAAAGGCATGTGGCCCTGATAAGATCCCATATGAGTTCTATAAATTTGGAGGAGAGAATGTGGTCGGTATGTTGAAATGTTTATTTGATGAGATATGGAAGAGTGAAAGAGTACCGGATGACTGGAACAAGTGTAATGTAGTTCTGTTGCATAAGGGTGGACATAAGAGTATGAAAGAACTTAAAAATTACAGACTAATTGCACTGGGTGACACTGTATGTAAGATATTTTGAGGTATTTTGAATGAGAGAATGAAAAATTTAGTTGAGGAATTAGGAGTCCTAGGTGAAGAACAGAATGGTTTTAGGCAGGATAGACGTGGGGAAGATAATCTGTTTGTAGTGAGTGAAATAATTGAGCGAATGAGGAAGGATGATAAGAAGGTGTATTTAGCATTCCTGGATATTGAAAAAGCGTATGACAGAGTGGATCGGGTTAGGCTCTTTGAAGTTCTGAGAAAAGTTGGGTTTAGCAGAAAAATAGTAAAAATTGTACAAAGTCTGTATGAGAACACAAGCGCTATATACAGGTTAGGAAATTTGGAAACGGAGCAAGTGAGGAGTGTTAGAGGAGTGAGACAGGGCTGTACTCTGTCTCCCCTGTTGTTTGGATTGTCCACAGAAGAATTAGCAGTTCGACTGAGAAGGAGTGGCTTAGGACTGAAAGTTGGTAATGAGAGACTGAGCTGTCTGTTGTATGCTGATGATGTGGTTGTGGTTAGTGGATGTGGACATGAACTGCAAAGGATGCTTGACATTGTGAACGGATATAGTACAGATTTCAAGATGAACTTCGGTGCCGACAAAAGCAAGGTTATGGTTATAAATAGTGATGAGACTGATAGAGACAGACTGTGGAATATTGGAGAAATCAGAATAGGTAGAACAAAAGAATACAAATATCTAGGTTGTATGATAAGTGAAGATGGATGCACTAGAACTAAGGGTGAGAAAGTGGCAAAAGCTATGCAGTGGAGTGGACGATTAAGTAGCGTGGCCAGATACAGAGCAAACAAGTATGAATGTGTGAGAGGAATGTGGAAGTATGTTGCTGTACCTAGTGTCATGTATGGTATGAGTGCTCTTGCCTGGAATGGAAGTGATCTTGAAAAGCTGGATGTAATACAAAATAAGGTAGGACGGTTAGCATTGGGTGCTCCAAAATGGACAGCTACAGAAGCCATTAGAGGTGACCTTGGGTGGAGCCTATTTTCAGAAAGAATGATGAAGGCAGTGCTGAATTATAAGGTGAGAATTGAAAGAATGCAGAATAGCAGATGGGTAAAGCGAATTTTTGAATGGAATCTGAGTGTAAGCTATTGGGAGAAAGTGTGTTGGGGGCATGCAAGGAAGCTTAGTATGCAAAAGATTATTCATGTTAGAATTGGGAGACCTGTGGATGACTGGAGTTTAATAAATCCTGGAGGTGTAGGGCCTGAGTGGGACTGCAAGAGGTGGAAGAAAGAGATTGAGAGGAAAACAAACGAGTATGGATTGAATAAGTGGAGGCTTAGCATGGTGCGGAAGCCTACACTTGACTGGTATATGAAAAAAGAAGCACCTAAGTTTGAGATGTTCTATGATGGTAGTTTTGGAAGTCAACTCTTGTTTGCTGTGAGATGTAAGTCATTGAGTGTGAACAGACGTACATGGAGGTGGAATGAGAATAATAACAGATTATGTCGGCAGTGTATTAGTGGAGTGGAGGAAACAATTGAGCATTTTGTGCTGGAATGTAGTAAGTATGAGCAAGAGAGAGAAAGTTTTATGAATGTGGTGCTTGAGCAGTATGGAGAGAATGAGTGGTATGCCAGATGTGCTGAGGATGATTGCGGTATGAGCTGTCTTGCTGGATTGGATCAGGAGTGCAATTTGAGTATCATTGAAGCTATGAAATTGTTAATGGACGTAGGTTAAGAAGACGAGACTCTTGGAGTTTGTATAATCAGTACACACAGCAGGACACACGTTTACATTACGAAGGGTAGCGGTGGAGTGGACTCCAGCCAAGCCCGAGAACTACGAGCAGAGATCCACAAGAACCATGAGCTCAGTTCTCAACGCATAGTGCTGTCTAAATACATTCTTACGCAAGAGCACTGTAACATTATCAGTATTATACACATATACATTCAAGGTGCTACATGAAAGGTTTCAACACTCCTTCTCACATTGAATGTGTGTCAGATGAGACCATTCCTAACTTCGTTCTTAGTCTAGAGAACTTTTCTATCGGCAGGTTCTTGGTGAATATGTCGGCGAGCATTTCGTCGGTAGGGCAATACACTACGTCTATATCTTTGTTACTTACAAGATCCCGTACATAGTGAAACTTAATATCGATGTGCTTGCTCCTCCCATGATATTTGGGATTGTTGGCAAGACAGATGGCTGACTGGTTGTCTTCGTTTATAACCATTGGTTCCATAGTCCCAAAATTTAGATCACTGAGTAAGTGCTTTAACCAGACAGCCTCTTGAGCCGCACCGGCAAGAGCAACGTATTCGGCTTCTGCAGTTGAGAGGGCTACACAAGTTTGTTTGTTAGATCTCCACGTAATTACCGAATTACTGAGGGTGAAACAGTAACCAGAGGTAGACTTTCGGTCATTTTTATCACCAGCCCAGTCAGCATCTGAATAACCAATGCAAGTATCAGAACATTTGCTATACAAGAGACCTAGTTTAGAGGTGCCTCTCAGGTACCTGAATATTCTCTTAACACACATCCAATGCTGTTCAAGAGGCTTGGAGCTGTATTTAGCAACATTATTCACTGCGAATGCAATGTCAGGTCGAGTTCTGGTTGACAAATACAAAAGGCTACCTACAGCACTTTGATAAGTGGCAGGGTCAAATTCGACATCATTTGGGGAGCATATCGGATTTACGTTTACATCGGCGGGAGTTGCAACAGGTTTACAATTATCAAAGCCAAATTTTGACAACAGAGCCTCAGTGTAGGCAGTTTGATTCAAGAAGACATTGTTTTTAAATTGTACAACACTTACACCTAGGAAGTAACTCAGCACACCAAGGTCCTTCATTTTGTATTGGGTAGAAAGGCTCAACTTTATTTGATTTATTTCATCACCAGACTCAGAAGCAATTATTAGATCGTCTACATACACCGCCACAATACACAGTTTCTTATCTTGAACACGAGTGTATATACAAGCATCACTCTTAGATTGTACAAAACCCAATTTCTTCAAATAGCTATCTAGTGTAGTATTCCAACACTTAGGAGCTTGTTTTAGTCCGTAGAGCGATTTTTGTAGTTTACACACCAGATTTTCTTTGCCTTTGACAATAAAACCGTCAGGTTGAACCAGATATAGTTCTTCAATCAGTTCTCCATTAAGGAAGGCTGTTGCAACGTCCATGTGATGGACTTGCATGTTGCATTTGGCAGCCAAAGCTAGTACTGTCCTGACAGACTCAAATCGAACCACGGGACTGAAGGTCTCGTCGTAGTCGATGCCATATTTTTGTGAGTAGCCCTGAGCCACAAGGCGAGCTTTGTACGAGCAAATGCTTCCGTCGGGTCCGGTTTTTCTTTTAAAGATCCACTTTGATTTGATAGGTTTTTTGTCATTAGGACACTCTACAAGGGACCATACTCTGTTTTGATTTATAGACTCCATCTCATTCTCCATAGCTGTTTCCCATAGTTTTGCTTCTGGTCCACTGAGTGCTTCTTGAACACAAGATGGTATATCAAGCTCATTTTTCATTAAATACACCCATTCACCAAACCTATCAGGAGCCCGTCGATATCTGGCTGATTGTCTAGGCTGCACTCCCTCCATCCCAGCATCTGACTGTCTATGCTCCACCCCTCCCTCAGAGTCTTCTGGTTCTGGATCCTGAGGAAGAAGAGAAAAATTACCATCATTTACTTCTGAAGGCTCCTTCTCAATTGGCATCTGCTGAGATTCATTGAACATAACGTCTCTACTCAAAAATATCCTTCTACTGTTTATGTCATACAGACGATATCCCTTGGATCCACTTCCATATCCTACAAGAACACACGGTTTAGAATTTGGATCAAGTTTTTCCCTCTCATCTTTGGGGACATGAGCGTACGCACTGCAGCCAAAGGTTTTGAGGTGCTGTACGTTGGGCTTGTGTCCATTAAGGGCCTGATAAGGGGTCATATCATTCAATGCACTAGCAGGGCTCCTATTTTTGACATACACGGCAGTTGATATAGCTTCACCCCAGAATGATTTTGGTAACTTGGAACCAGACAGCATAGCTCTGACAGAGTCAAGAAGAGTTCTATTCATTCTTTCTGCAACTCCATTTTGTTCAGGTGTCTTAGGCACAGTTTTTTCATGGATAATTCCTTCCCCTTTTAGGAATTGTTCAAAGTCATTAGAGATGTATTCCCCACCGTTATCGGAGCGCAGAATTTTAATTTTGTGATCATAGTGATTTTCTACCAAGGATTTGAACTCCTGAAACACTTTGAAAACATCACTCTTATGTTTGATAATGTACACCCAAGTATATCTGGAGTGGTCATCTATGAAGGTTACAAAATACCTTCCACTCCCAAGTGATATGGGATTAAGCTGGCCACACACATCACTGTGGATAAGTTCTAAGGGTTGGCGTTTCCTTTTGTGATTTGTTTTGGGGAACGGAAGCCTATGATTTTTACCATCACAACAGTTTTCACAAAAAATGTTATCTCCACTCACAGAACAATCAAAACCTCTAACAAGATTCTTAGTGCCTAATTTCTTAAGATTATTGAATCCTAGATGACAAAATCGTTTATGCCACAGAATTTCATCAGAGGAAACGTTCATGCATTTAGCGGCTGAATTAAGGGTGCAATTAAGTTTATACAATTTTCCTACTTTACTGCCTAAGGCAATTAATTCATCGTCTTTATTTACAATCTTACATGAGCTTTCGTCAAAGTAAACTGAGTTTCCACTTTCTGTAATCTGAGGCACGGAAAGTAAATTGTAAGCTAAACCAGGTACATACAAGACATTCTTAACAACACAGGTATCTACTCGACCTTTAGGCAACAACACCATAACTTCAACATCACCTACACCAACACCTTGCAAGTTTCTACCATCACCAACTTCAATGTTAATTGGGCTAGATAGCTCATTCATACAAGAAAAATCATTCCTATTATTACACATGTGTGCTGTTGCACCGGAATCAATTACCCAACAATTATTGATATTTATCACAGACAATGCACCGATATAATTTGTTTTACCTGCTACAAAATTGTTTTGGTTTTCTGTGTGGTTCCCATCTTCTTTCTTCAATTTTTCTTGATAGATCCAGCACTTGGTACGTAGGTGTCCCAATTTTCCGCATTCGAAGCATCGTGAGTTTTTCAATTTGGAGGTCACAAGGGATTTTTCACTGAAGTCTGAAGCACTTTGGTTTTTCAGTTTTGCTTCTTCATTCAGAAGACGCTCTGTCACAATATCCCATGACGGTAGTTTTTCATGAGCTTCCAGTGCAGTCACCAGTGTGGAGAAATGGTCGGGAAGTGACGACAGCAAGATTATTACACGACTTTCTTCATCAACTGCGTCATCAATCACACTCAAGGACTCAAATATTTCGACAAATGCTTTGAGATGAGTTTGTAAGTCTTGGTCTTCTTTTAGTTTCATGTTGTAGAGTCTTTTGCGTAGTCTGAACTTGTTAGACCAAGTTTTCTTCTGGAATGTATCTTCAATCTTATGCCATAGTTGCACAGGGTCAGTAGGATCACCCAACAAATAAAGTTGACTTGTTTCGACACCAAGCACAATTGTTGCAAGTGCACTGTCACGTCTTTCTTCAAATTTTCTTCGAGCAGTCTCGTCCGTAGTCTGTGGCATGGTTTCCGTTCCTCGAACCAAGTTCCACAGTTTTTCCTTCATCAGAATCATCTTCATTTGCAGCTTCCACGTAGGATAGTTTTTATCATTAAGAGCCGTGAGGCAGTTCTTTGCACTTTCACTTACGGAGCCTGCCATGTTTCTTTCTCTTTCACCGTTTCTGTCTCACACAGCACTAACAAATCACCAACTTCTGTTCTCGCTGTCCCGGGCTGTTTTTCGCTTCGGGACTTAAGATAACCTCACTTGATATTGCTTCATCGGAAGGTTTACTGTGCCCATAACCTAATGGACGTAGGTTAAGAAGACGAGACTCTTGGAGTTTGTATAATCAGTACACACAGCAGGACACACGTTTACATTACGAAGGGTAGCGGTGGAGTGGACTCCAGCCAAGCCCGAGAACTACGAGCAGAGATCCACAAGAACCATGAGCTCAGTTCTCAACGCATAGTGCTGTCTAAATACATTCTTACGCAAGAGCACTGTAACATTATCAGTATTATACACATATACATTCAAGGTGCTACATGAAAGGTTTCAACAATTGTTTCTTGTGCGTGCCTGGAGTAAGAGACAGTGACTGGAATGAGCCAGTCAGGTGGAATGGTCAGGAATGACCCAATATGCCTGGGGATGGTGTTTTGACGCACTGGCTGTCCCAGTGACGCCATCCAATGGCAGCTTGTGACAAGGATTGGTAAATCCTGAGTAGTTTAGTGGACAAGTCTGGTACCAGGCGCTGAACTCTTTGTGTGATAACTGTGGATGGAATTGTAGGCCGTTACAAAGGCCCCGACGCTGTCGGCCCTCAATTTCAAGTTCAAGTTCAAGTTCATCCATGCCAAATAATTTTTTAGGGGGGGGGCACACATTTATTATCAGTAATCATTTTACTCTTTTACTTAAAATGGAGACTGTAACTGGGCCTTAGCTCAACGTTTCGGGTGAGGGGGGGGGGCGTGGCTCACCGTGGCCCTCTCCTGGCTGAGCTACTTGTATCAGTTAAGCAGTGCTGTAGATTTCGAAGACATTAGTACAACATGTCCTGCAAAACGCTTTTTATTTCTGCTTATGATTATGTTATATATATATACCTACAGTGAATTTTGGGAACCGCAACTAATTGACTCATATCTAACCCAAACGGCAACCAATTTAAATTGGGTTTGAAGCGCTCACTTTTGTTTACTTCAAGATATTGTTTACGAGATTGAAGAAGGTATCTTTTTTATCGTTTCAGTACCGGAGATAGAACTTTTCAGTTTCGATACGTTGGTGTTAAATATTTATATACAAGTGTGAAAGGCATCGTCAAAAATGATGGGGTTCAATACCTTTTATGAACAAATTTTTCAAATTTGAATGACAAATATATCTATCCTAACAGTACCTTTGATGAAAAAAATGGTATTGTTCATGCACACTGGTGAAACTCTTACTATCACAGATGAGGTCATTATAAATATCCATATGAGCGTGACAGAGAAATGGAAGAAGCGAACTCCAAACAAATAAATTAAGGGTATTATTAAGTAGTAGCAGGACCCGTGGAAATTTCACGGACAATGTCATCGTTAAGTTAGGTGGACCCGTGAAAAAATTCCGTCAACATAACCTAACCTATCCGAACCTTTCATATTCTAGCCTATCCTAAACGAACGTGTCCTGATAAAATATCAAACATATCAATGCATACAAAGAAGATCACTTTAATGTTACATTGAGGAATATGTTATCCGTGATTTCGAAAACTCAGACGAGAGCGTAACGGATACCAAACAAATAAATATATTATTGCGAAAATGGAAGTCGATTTATCTCAAGTCACCACAAGTTACTCAGGTTAGTGTGATAAAAATTTAAGTCGGGTAATTTTACTAATGCCCAAAACGATATATCAGTTACACGCTCTTAACGCAGTCGTAAACTAGCTAATCCATCAATGGAGAGTTTGGCTACGTAAAAACAAATTAAAACTTCAAACTACCACTCGATTTTACAAGTTACACAAGGGATGGTTTAAATCTATTAGTTCAGTGGCAACGGCTAAGATTTATTTATTTTAAAAACAATTAACTCCAAGCGGGAGCAATGCGAAGCACAGTGGGCCGCCCAGCACCTTGGGTCGACTTCAACGTTAATTAAAACCTAGAAGATTTCGATGAAATAAGTCGCTTGCCAACGACAGTTTGTAAACGGTAGCAGCCCGAAGACCTCTTAGTTCTGCAGCACTCGTGGCCCTTCTCCCGGTCCACACAACTGACGGTCAGCTTGTAGCTGAGGGCAAGTTAGGCATTTTTTACGCGGCAGGTTTAAGAGGCGGCACGAGTGGACATTCGCCGGTTGATCGCAGAAGGAGCCGGAAAAATAAAAAAAAACAATGTTGTATTAAATCCAAATCTGGGCATTAACGAATTCGAATAACTATTGAAAAAATGTAGAGCAATCTTTTATTACTACCTTGCGAGTAAGACCCCGTTGACTCCCGCTGACCCAGCTAAGTGCGCTGCCGTAGACACGACCCGAAGGAATACTTTATGGATGGAAACAGAAAAGAAGACTCAGTATATTGATGTTACGTTTGCCGTGGTATGATTTAAACCAGAATATTCGCTATTAACGGCCAAACGTAATCATGCTCAATAGTGTTTTTCAAAATGGCAAGAAAGGGATAATGACGACCATACGGGACTTAGCTCGGGTATTTATTGAAGGAAAACCCGGGAGGACTGGCGATGAGCTTGACTGGAAGAGCTTGTCTAGGTGGGCACTCCGTGCCGGCGAGGTCCCGCGAACGATGGTGAGGTCCGGTGAGCGATGACGTTGGCAAAGTGTAAGTGAGTGTTTTTGGGGAGTTTTCACAGTTGTGTAAGTTTAGCGACTGACAGACCGGCAAGTGGCTGCAGTTTAGAGATGACAACAGTTCAGAAACGTCTCACGTCACACATAGGCAATTATGTTGTATAATGATGAAGGCATCTACGGATGCTTTATTTCCAATCAAGCCTGATACATATCACCTTTTACATTGGATTTTCAAATGCCTTATAACTAACGCCAGGACGCCATGACGCTTTCCCCCGGTCGAGACCGGTACCCATTTCAGACACCTGGGTGGAGTGGGGTATTGTGCTAGGAATTTTTCTCCTATACCCAACAGAGAAAATCGCCACTGCCTGAGCCGAGATTCGATCCCGGGTCCTTGCCGCACGGCGGCAGAACCTATACCACATGGCTATGGCGGCATAACTCGATGAATGAGTTAGAGATAAGGTTTGCCAAGTTAATATGCGACTTGTGTAACTCAGATGAATGTATAGGTTCCGGTTAAGACCCAAGGAAGTGGGATGCCGTCGAGGAATCTGCAATAATCGAGGTCGCTGAATGAAGGGCTCTCGAAGAGGCATCAAGGAAAAATTCCAATACTGACATTCCCTACACTGCAGATAAATTTTCCCATCACGGAGAAACACTGAGTCTTCCTACAGATTCAACACGAGCTCTTTGAATTTGTTCTCTTTTTGTCAAGCTCATAAGATAGGATAGATTTTTTTTAGCAGCTGGCAAGCTTTTTCCTAATGCCTTTATTTTAATATCAGAGCATGAGATTTACAAGAACTTCCGGTAATGACAATCGTTATTCATTACCGAAATTACATGCGATTAAGCACAAGATCTACGGAATAATATGACATATCCACACAGCTAAAACTTTTGCAAGAATCTACAGGACAGTACAGGCCTTGTGATTTTTAGAGCAGTAATATCGGTGAATCCATTTTGTGGAACTATAGAAATACATGTGACTTAAAACACATGATTCGTGGAGTAGAAAGGAAATATATAAATAGCTAAAATGCATAGAATGGGAATTAATACTTTTTCGTACTCTACAATACCTAGGTTCACACGAGAAAATAGAAAAAAGGCAGTCCTAAATTCATTACTGTCAATCATATGGGAAAAAGAAAAACTGCAAGAATATCCTGTAGTCACAGGATAATATTTACACATAAAGGGGTGAAATTCTTGACATTGAAATGACATGACGCGGCAGTTATCGCGTTCGCCATCTTCCGCGAGACGCCGGCATAGCACCGTACGCGTTCACGAAGTATTTTTATACGCGAGTAGCAATATTTCCATGGCAGATGCAAGTATATATTTTTGCCGCAAGAATAAAAGGAACATGATTTGAATGTTGATAATGAAATCTTGACACGGAAATGCAATGAGCATATGACGCACAATTTACGCTACGTTACCAACGAATTACGAACGAACGAAATACGTTACGAATGCTATTTACGAACTCTACGACTATTTTCATGTTTATCTCTAATCACGACTCTGACACGATCACTTATACATAGCACAAAGGACACCAAAATTGTACTTAACCTGAACACGAAAAGAAAAGAACACGATATTTTCTAACACTGGTCTACTTACGAGAACTGCTGTAACACCAAATGAAAGAGACGCACAAGTGAGAGTGAGTTTCAAAAAGAGACGCGTCACTGAGCAGTATTGCCATTCAGAAGCTTCTCTCTCGGAAGTGTCGAGTGTTATTTTATTGTCTCATGCATTTACACAAAAACTTCAAGGATTACTAATTATAAGTAGAAAATTATTAATAATAATTTAGAGTAAGATTTTTAATACTAATAGTTAAGCTATTTACGTGCGAATGAGAAATTTTATAATTTTACTCTTTTGTAGCTGATGCTGCATTGACGATTGTGTGGTGTTCTCCCTCAGGCTGCTTTACACTCCGGGCAGACTTTGTAAACCTTTAGACTTTGTAAACCTTTAGACTTTGTACATCAATGCCCGGAGCGAGTGCCTGAGGTGCAAACGAACCCGACAGGGTAAGGAAATCACAACTGGAATTAATGCCGTATTATTGAGAAGATCGCCGACAATAGTGGCACACAACGAAATATCGCAGCCGGGTAGTACAGCAACCGAGGACGTCTAGGCCGGCCGACGGTTGTCGGGGAGGCGCAGCGTGGTCGTAGGACGAGAGCAGGCCGGTGAGGCGGCTACTGATCGCGAGTCTCCGAACGAGGAGTATCAGCGGCGCTAGCAGGGAACTGGCTCGAGTCGAGGGAGCGACGAGGAGTGGCGGCTGGCAGTCGAGGCGGCGGTGACGGTAGCAGAGGTGGTGCTTGCGGAGCGTCGAGACTTTTTTGTAAACACCAGGGACGCTGCGAGTGTACTGAGGCTCCGCTGGCTGCGCGGCTGTTTATATAGGCCTCGCTGGAGGCTGACTCTACCCGTCCAGGTCTCCGATTGGCCAAGACTGGGGTGCCCACTTTTCGCCGTCTAGGCTTGTGCTATACTTACGGAGGTTTCTATCGACGTTGCCTGACTGGTGGTGGTGGCGATACCAAGGAGATAAAGAGAGAGAAATTAAGAGTTTGGCACAGAGTGTGCCGAAGATAGAGAGAAGCGAAAATGAAAGGGATAGTAGGAGAATGTAAAGGCACAGCTCCTGTGCATGACTAGCATTTTATGTGTATTTTACTGGTCTATTTAGTTGCTTATGTTGTTGAATAAATCAACTACCTGTCAAGGCTTTTTATTCATTTATTGGAAGTCTGTAAAATGTGACTGTTTTTTGAATTGTTGTGTTAAGTAGATGGCTTGCATCAGTAGCGGTGTGAAATGTGTTGTAATGAAGTTTTGCTCTATAGAAAGACTGGAGGTGGTTCTTGTGCTAGTGCCTGTAGTTTGGAGCTTCTGAATTGTGGGTGTTGGCGGTGTAGTGTGTCTGGATGGAAGGTGAGGGAATCGTAGAGTTCTGGTTCCTGTTGTTCTAGTTGTGTCCATATTTTCTTGGCCTGGCGGTGTAATACGATGTTTATGGGTGGAATGTTGCATTGTCTGTGAAGTGACTCGGATGTCTTAAAGTCCTGCCAAACTGTTCCTGTTATAAATCTTAATGCTTTATTTTGGATTCTTTGCAGGGTAGACATTGCAGTTTTTGATATGGTGTGTAGAGGGATAATTGGATATGTTAATGTTGCTCTTACTATTGCTAAGTACAGTTTGCCTTTGTTTTCTTTGTTTAAGTGATAGAATCGGTGAAGCTTCTGTAGGTGTCGTCTTGCCATTTGTTGCCTTGTTACTATGTGGGGTTTGTATCCTGTTGTGCTTATGGTAAGCCCTAGGACCTTTCCTTTGGTGCTATATGGAAAGTACCTCTCCTCAACTATTACGTCTCCCTTTTTCCTTCTGCTAATTGGAACTATTGTAAATTTTCTAATATTGGTTCTGATTTTCCATTTGTTTTCAAAAGCGTTTATTTGTTCAATAGCACGTCCAGTGGCGCGAGCTAGATAATTGCTGTTGTTTGGTACTGCTATGATTTGAGTGATATCGTCTGCATAGCTAATGAAGTCGCTGTTTGGAGTGGGGTTTGTGATATCGTGAGTGTAGAATGCAAACAGAGTTGGAGACAGACATGATCCTTGGGGAACACCTGTTTGTATTTCAAATTCAGGGCCTATATAATTGCCAATGCGGATTTGTACTGTTCTGTCTGTGATAAAATCGCTCAGTGTTTTCTTGAATATTGTAGGAAGGTCAAGTTGCATGATTTTGTATTTCAGGCCCACTGTCCAAACTTTATCAAAAGCTTTTGAGATGTCTCTCATGACTATATCTATCTTATATTTGTTTGCCAGATGAATTGCTATTGATTCGTGTAGTATTGCTAGTGCGGTATGAGTTCCTCTTTCCTTTCTAAATCCGTGTTGTTTTGGGTGAAGTTTGTCTTGTTGCAGCAGTTCTTCATATAGTCTATTGTTTAGTATTTTATCGAGTATTTTGCCATGGACATCCAGAAGTGAAATAGGTCTGTAGTTTTGTACATGATGTTGGGATGCATTGGGTTTCGGCAGGAAGATCATTGTGGCTAATTTTAATTTGTCTGGAAAGTATCCGGCTGATATTGCTTGGTTGAAAATGTAGATTAGATATTGTTTCATATTGTCTGGAAGATTCTTGATCTGTATGGTGGTTATCCCTGTGGGTCCTGGGGCTCGCTGTTTGAATGTTCTTAAGGTTCTATTGAATTCGTCTATTGTTATGGGTGGAAATCGCAAGTTGTGGAATCTGTTGATGTCACCTGTATGGTATGGAGTTATTTCGTTGTGGTTATTTGAGACGTATGATTCTATTTCTTCGATGTGATCATGATTGAAATTTTCATTATCTTCGTCCGTGAATACCTGTTGCCAATGTTGTCTAAAATGGGGTTCTTTTTCTTCCGGAGTATGCAGCTGTGTACCTTCGTGTATTATGTATGGAATATATTGTTTTGTGTTTGATCCGCTCATCCTCTTAATAGTTGACCAAAATTTTTTAGGGTCTTTTTCTATATTCAAATTTCTGATAATTTGGTTCCATGTTTGGTTGAAGGCAGCTCTGTAACTTTGGTTAATTTGTCTTCGAAGTTGGAGCATGCGAGAGTATAGGATTGGGTTTGGGCCGACTGCTTGAATATGTTGAACTGTGTTTTCCAGCTGTATTTGAAGGAGTCGAATTTCGTGATTTTGTCTTATGCCGGGTATGGTTCTGTATTTAATGGTGGGTACAGCGAGATTTGTAGCTCTTTGTACTTCTGATGTCCATTGGTCTAGATAGCTGTCTATTTCTTCTAATGTAGGATTTGGTTCTACAGGTACTGTGATATTTGCTAAGCTTTCTTTGTATTGTTGCCAATTTGCAAAATGAAATGATTTCCTCGGCCTAATTGGAATTTGTAGCGGACTGGCGGAAATGGTTGCAATAATTGGTATATGGTCAGAGGGAGTGTTTGGGCCCGGTCTTAATTCTATGTTGTGATATGCGTGGCGATTTATCAGAGCTATATCAGGTGCTGTGCTGGAATTGTGTGAAATGAATGTTGGAAAATATGGACCTATGTGCATGCATTTGCCTTGTGTCATTAGTCTGTTTAGTGCAGTGCCTCTGGTATTTGCATAACTATTTCCAAGGTTTGCGTGTTTGGCGTTTAGATCTGCAATCAAGTAGACTGGATGATTAAAGTTTAATATTCTATTGTAATCTATGTAGTTTAAGTAATTCGTTCTAGGAGGAATGTATGCTGTTGCTATTGTTATAGGTCCTTGAGCTGTGTCTATCGTTATTGCTATCATATCCGATTCAAAGTTGTCTATTAGTCTGAATGCAATGTTTTTCTTGACTGCAATGGCTACTCCCGCATTTGGTTCTGCTTTAACGTTTATTGTAAAGGTATTATAATTAAATATTTTGATATTTGTGTCCGTGACTGAGTGTTCATTTATTAGAATGATATCTGGGTCGATTTTGTTATAGATATTGGATAATGCTATTTTATGTGTATTCCAGTTCCTTACATTGTGCTGTATAACCGTTAGTTTGTTTTGTCTCGCCCCTCTGGTTAGGTTTATCCATCCACGTTCTTGAAACTCTTGCATGGTTACGGTTTTGATTTCTTTGCTGTGCTTGTGGTTGAGTGTTTAGGGAGTCTGGTGAATTTTTCATGGTTTAGAGCGTGAATTTTTGTTCCTGTCAACTTTAGTCTGTCATTTTTAATCATTTCCATAATTTTTCTTGAGTCAGTGTCTTGTACAGTGAATTTCAGTCCGAATTCTTTTTTGTTCAGCTCGTTAATGAACCACCTTTGGGAAGGGTTCGGAGGGACTGGCAGTCTATCAGCGGCGCTACGGTATATTTGGATTGGAATTGGTCTCTGTTCTAAATGTTCTCTCTCTCTTTCTGGTAGTACTCCTTGGTCACTTATTTTTCTTTTGATTCGAGGGTCTGTTAGTGGCTCTGTCTCATGTAGGTCTTGCTCTGTTGAAATTGGTTCTGACGTTATCTCGGACTGTGGTTGGGGTTGAATTTGGCTCGTAGTCTGTGGTTGAATTTTTGGTCTTGTTGATGGTTCATCTTCCACTTCTGATTCCATTTCCTCTTCCATGTCGGTTTCTGAATTAGTGTCATTATTTGATGATTCTTCGCTTTGTTGTTCCATGTGATATTCTTGATTCGGTGTGTGGGAGTAGAAAAAGTTGAAAATTGCGTTGGAATCTCGGTCTTCGAACTTTGCATCTATATTATAATTGAGTTTTAGGTTTCTGGAAAGTAATGCTGCGAATCCTTCTTTCCCTGCCAGGTTTGCAATATGAGCCTCTAATATCAAGGCTAACAGTTTAATTTGGATATTGTTTGTCAGGGTGAGGCTATGTTTCGGAACTGCTGATTCTTTGATTGCTGTTTTTGCGATTTGAGAGTAGGTTTGTTGTGTTTTTTCTTGTTCTTGTTTTGTGATTCTCTCTTCCTTGTCTTTTATGGCTTTCTTGCGTACAGGGCATGCAGCTGCGAGGGTCCTATGAGGACCTGAACAATTTAGACATTTTTTGTGACTATTCTGGCATTCTGTGTACATGTGGCCTGATTCTCCACATTCTGAGCAGACTATGGTGTTACTTTGGCACTGATGGGTTGCGTGGTCTTCCAGTTGATAGCATTTATAACATATGAGAACGTGAGTAAATTTCTCTTCTTGGCATTGGTAAGGTGTTATTTTCGTATTGAACATGAGGAATCCGTCTCGTAGTACTTTCTGCGTTATGGTTGTGTCTGTAGTGATTATTTTGATGACGTGTGTGTAATCTTTTATCTTTATGACTTCTGATATCCGAAACCATGGTTGTAACCTCTGAATTTCCTGTTTGATTTCAGCTGGTGGTTTCTCTCCAATGTATTTGTCGATTTGGCGTACAAAGATGGATCGTTTGGCTCTGAGGTCAGGTGGTATTATGGGTTGTAAGTTTATTTTTCTGAGTTCTTCCTGTGCTTTTATTGATGTTAGTTTATCTACTGCGGCTGGGTCATCGGTAACTGCATAGTATCCAAGTTTTGTGTCTGTGAGTCGGATCAGGGGTGCATCCAGTACTGAAAAAGCTGTTTGGAATACTTTCTGTCGTTCTACATTCAATGCTGGGTCTATGCGTTTTAGTTGGACACGATAGGTGGATGTTTGCGGTTTTTTGAAGTATTGAGTTTCCGGTAGTGGTTGCAGGGAGGGACCGGTTTGGGAGAGTCCCCTTGGAAATCGGGTGGACCCGCTCGACCAAGGGGGCCTCCCCCGTGCGGCGAGTTGGGCCATACAAACGAGCTGTGCCAATCAAGTGAAAAAAATAGAAAAGAAAAACACGAAATAAAGAAAGGCTCTCTCACCCCTAGGGGCTGACGCCCCCAGTCGCGCTCAACAAGATCAACCAATTGGGTTGAAACGAGAATATTATCCGCTGTCTCTTTGAGCACCAAAGCTGGCCAAGGCCACTCTCCAAGCAAAGCCAAGCAAATATCCGGAAGTAGTAGAGCTGTTACTGTCACGATGATCATGAGGTAACTGCCTGACTGTTCGAAGCAGGCTGCTTATAAAGGTCGGTCCGGCACCCCAGCGCCAGACTTTAGCTCTGATTATTGGTCGTTTAGTACTGGCGCTTTGAGGCTATGAGGTGGCGCTTCTAAGCTTGTGTGGTGGTGTGTGTTCATACCACCACAGGTTGTTTTTAAGTTTCCGAGTATCTCAGTGGAGGTTTGATTCTTTTTCCGTATTTAGTTACGATTCCTTGTTCAGGAGCCACCACTGCCTGGGGGAAGGGAACTCCTTCGTAGACATCGTGTACTTTAGCGCTTGTTGGTTCCACGTGCTCCGTTTCTGTTTCGCTGCTGTCGGGTAGGTGCTCTGCTTTCACCCTGTCAATCGTTATATTGGTAGGTTTCCTTCGTATGTCTAAGGTGAAGTACTTCGGGGTCCTTTCTAGAACGCGAAAAGGGCCATCGTACGGTCTCTGCAATGATTTTCTGACCCCTCCATGTTTAACGAAAACGTTGGTTGCCGTTAGCAGGGCGTTTGGGACATTGATGTCTGTAGGCCCCTGCTGCCTTGGGAGTACTGGCTGTAATCGCGTCATTGTTTCTTGTAGCCTTTACAGGAATTCTCCCGCTGGGAGAGTTTCGTTCTTCATTGCAGGTAGTTCTCCGGTGAGGCGTAACGTCTGCCCGTACACCATTTCTGCCGGCGAAACGTTGGCGTCTGAGTGTGGTGTGGCTCTGATGTTAAGAAGTATGAGGGGCAAAGCGTCCACCCAGTTCGCGTCGGTCACAGTAGCTTTCAGGGCTTCTTTCAATCGTCGATGTAGTCTTTCCACCAAGCCATTGCTTTGTGGATGGTAGGCTGTAGTCCGGTGTCGCTTTGTGCCAAAGCTGCTAGGAGGTTCCTCCACAGAGTTGATTCGAACTGTACTCCTTGGTCCGTGATGATCGTCGTCGGAACTCCAAACGAAGACACCCAACCCTGGAGAAAGGCGCGGGCAGACGTTTCTGCCGTACAATCCATCATTGGTATAGCCGTGCACCATCTTGTGAAACGATCGATGCACGTAAGAAGGTACCGGTAATTCTGCGATACGGGCAGCGGTCCGACGATGTCCACTATGCAGGCAGACAGAGGTTAGAGATAACAATGGAGAACTGCAGAGTTTACTGGTAAGGATGTTAACAGGACGGGGATGCGAACCAAATGCGCGGGCCCTAAAGAGCTCACCGCTTATAAGACCTCTGAGGCGAACGGGGGAAGAGGGGCATGGATGGCGCTTGGCGCACATACCTCCCCCCTTTACCCGGATAGGTATTCAATTATAAATAAAAAAAATAATATTCGGGCGGATATAAACAAAAATTTTAACCTCAAACACTAAATCCGCCTCAAATGCATGTAAAAACTCGAATATAACATCATTAATCCAAACAATTAAATTTGATCAAACTCAGAGATACCTCGCAAAAGAATTATTTTTAACACTGCAACACAAGCAAGAAGTACAAGGGCGCTGAAGCGATAAAACAAAAATGCCCTTTTCGTCAAAACGTAAAATTAAAGTACTCGGTACAACACCATTACACAGTACATGGTTCGTACTAGACTATAACTTTAAAAGAAACCTGATTTTAAAAACGATTGTTTTAATAAATGAAAAAATTAATCAATAATTTTACAGCGCATTTAGAAAACATCGAGTTAAAGCGTTAAAATTAAATACATGAGTAAAACGCCAGTTAAAACAACAATAGTCATAGACATTAACGCAAAAACAATAATTTAAACCCTTCGTAAAAAATAGTGGCCGCTGCCACTGCGGAAAAATACCGCGATACAACCTCAAATCATAAACACTAATAGTCGAAATTTTGGTAGACCCACTCTGAACCTATCAAAACTTAAACTAAAACTCAACGCACGAAAACGAAACGTCAGTAAAAACAGTAAAAAGCGAAGCGTGAATAACATACGGTTAAATAGTAAACAACCATAAATCGCTGTTCAAAGCAAGGCAAAAGGAATGCTAAAATCAAATGGTCAATGATTAATTGGGGAATGATTAGAAGTTAATTAATTAATTCAAACTCACTCAATTTAAAAGTAAAAATTAATTAATTTGTCTTATTCGAACTTTCAAAAGAATTAATACTTAATAATCGGATCAATGGGATATACGCAGGAAGTACCGATGATTAATCGAAAGGAAACAGGGATACTTGCTCCGTAGAGTTCATATTGTTTTTGTAGAGATTATATTCGCAAAATCGGGAACAAGTTAGATCAAATATTCAAATATGACATTAAAACAACTTACGGAAACAATTAATGCCTGTGCCGTGGAACCCGTTAAAAGTGTAGCACAAATAGATTATATGATTAATACGATTATAAAACATCTAAACGGATTAAACACATTTAAAACGCATAAACCCTTAAACGCATAAAACTTTTCAACATGTTTCTTATTATATTTCCTGATTACATTTTATCCTCCAATTTTCACGGAGTAAAACGCATCCAAACAAAAGCATAATTCTTGCATAATTTTCAACAACGCTTTCCCATCTTCAGTCCGAATTTTAGTCGCATTTTCAAATACAAATAAACTCGATTTTCAACGAGCGCATAAATTTTTCCAGTAATATTTTCCAGCTCCTTCTCTTTCCAATATTTCAATTTCAATTTTCTCATAATTTTTCTTATTATTTTCAATCTCAATTTCCAATTCTGAAGCTCTACTGTCGTCAAAGTTTTATGTGTTTTTGGTTTTTGAGAACTAAGTCGCTGAGGCACCACGCCGTCTGAGCGGAGCACGGCTCAACCACGTGTACTCGCCACGTGCTTAACACGCGGTACCTGCCCGTACCCGCTGTCACTCGCACAGCACGCGAAGCTGAAATGGAACGAAAACAAAGAAACAATTAGCATGGCCAGATATCAACAACATGAGTTAACAACCAATTAAAAATATAAAGAAATTAAAATTCAAACAGGGAAATAATACTAAGTACGAATCTCATTAATTGAGTTACCAGTCTACTCATGAATCAATTGTTAAAGCATAAGTTTAGGCAAAGTCCATTCACCTCCCATTAATCTAAAGTATTTACTCTCGGTAAATTCTCGTTAAAAGGAAAAGTGAGAACCTATAAATTGAGAACTACATTTTTGAGTCTCGTTCGGGAAATTTCCAGCCACGTGAGTGCTGATTTTAAATCGATTTCAAGTTTAATTTAATTTTGCTGAGACAGCAAAAGTGCACCGCCTCATCGACTCGTCAGCCAAGTCAGCGCATGCCTCTCGCCGGCAACGAGCTATTTTTAGCTGCGAACTAATTAAAAATCCACAGGCGTGAGCAAGGAAAAACAAAAAAAATAGAACAAATTTCATAAACAGCAAATTCCTCACAAGCACGTATTCACCGAATAAAACCTCGAATTTAAAAACATAACTACAAAGGTTACTTCAGTTCAAAGAGATTCACCATGCTGCTTTTTGCAGACGAACACTACAATGCAAAATTAGAATCAAATAGATTATAAGCAAAACGTTTACGAGAATACAATGGAACATAGCAAAAGCACTGAAAATACTTGGTATATACATAAGAAACATACGTAAGAACGTTCTTCAAAAATCAAATCAAAATCAATTTTCACGTTAAATGCTTGACAATCAATTTTAATCTTTCAATCAGTTGTAAATTGTCAATTGGACAATTTTGGTATTCAAGAAAATAAATTGCATTCTTTTAGAATTAAAACATTTTAAATTTCATAGCACAAAATTTTACTGAACATGAAATTCAGATAGGCTTGTAAAATGACTTTTATGATGCACTAGATCGTTTCAACGTGCTCAAAAATTATTAACTGAAGGATTATTAAATGAAGCCTCTCTCATTGACAAATGACTATAAAGTAAATTAAATTTTACTCTCACACTGAATTAGTGTGGACTCTCACGTCCAAAACACATCTAATTCATGACTATTCACCAGTCATATTCATATCAGCTGTCAACTGTTGCCAGACAAAGCAACCGGAAACAAGGCGCTCACGGCCTTGCCAGAGTTCAATGCCTGCACGGTACTTGCGGTGTCACGTCGTACAAGACGTGAGGAAATTTGAAGAATTTTGATAAATTCATTGCGGCAACATTCTGCGGATCCGCGCTTCGTCCGCAAGAATGACGCCAACGTTTTATTTGTTTGAAGTGCGTGGGAGGAACAGGTTCCCGGATAATCTTAAGTTTATACGTCCTTTTAAACGTGAATTCGTGACAGGAGACTATTTTTTTTAACGTGTTACCTTAGTAGCTATATTCATCGATCGCCTAACATATTTGCGCTTAGATAGCGGTGAACAGCCGGCTTCTGGAGCATTCGAGGATGCTCCCGGTGGCCGGTGAGTCACCCACATTAAGCTGGACTAGCCGGCGTAGCGTTTCATAATCAGCAAGCTACAGTGTAATGCTGGGAATTAGCTCAGGTTCTGGTTTAACGGTTTTTTAGCTGGACACTGTGATTTTACCAATGAACTTTCCTATCTCTGTTCCACTGCTCCAAGTGATTTTGTGTTAACGTCCAAGGGTCCTCTTGCTCAACAACATTTACATAATAGCCAAGCCATGTAAGCTATGTTGTCATATATAATTGTAAACAATGTCATGGGCAGTAAATGCAACATGGAGAGACTGACATTTCAATGCCTCTTAGTCTACACAGAGGATTACTTGAAGTTTATTGCATTTCATAGATTAACACATGATAGCAAATTTTATATTTATTTGATAATACAAACCAACCACTGCTTCACTATTAAAAGATTTGTATACTGAAAATAAAAACTGTGGTGATTCTTCCATAGATTAGACATCAGTTGTTGATGATTTTTCTTGTCTCTGTACTATTTCTTGTCTTTGTATCATTTCTTGTCTTTGGATTATTTATAACATTCAATAATATTTATAGCATTATAACATTCATTAATAGAAGGATGTGAAGCAAAGTAAAACGCATTTAGTCAATTGGCTTCCTACCTATGAGCTGTGCTGGGCAAGTTGCGCCAGTCAGCAAGGTGGAAGCCTAAAGTCACGGCACTCAGTAGACTGAGAATAAGCGCAGGAATTCGAGACCACTAGCTCATACGATTTGTGTTCTCAAAGTGACGTTGATAAACGTGTACTTGCCTCTCTCATTTTTTGATAATAGAATTTATTGATAATGGCTGATCTGATAACCTTAGTGACTTGCCCCTGCTTCAGAGACCTAATTTCTGCTGTCTCTTTTCCACAGATAGGGTAAAGAAAGCCAGAGTAGGCACTTAATTTGCAGACTAAAATAAGATGTCACAGCTCTAAACTGAGGGACCTTTCCTCATCGTCTGTAAGTATTTTAGAGTATCCTCTTTCAACTTGTGATGTTACCTAACTCGTCATCTCTTTATATCGTGTGAAAACTTTATATTCATGTGAAAACTACAAACTTGTTGTGCGATCGTCCACCTTTGTTCAAATAAAGTGCTTATTGACTAATGACCGCTGTGTTAAGACTGTTAGATACGGATGTGTATTCATGTATATATCCTTTTATGCTTCATCAAAAAGACACTCTGAACATTGGGCGAAGCAAGCGATTCATGTATCATTGCCTAGCGTTAGTGACACGAGTTTTACAATATTCGTGTGCGTATCATAAGTGTGTTCTTTCTAAATGTGGTTCTAGCTGTGTGTCTTTGGCAGGGTGTTCTTGATAATGGGTTCCTCGACTAGGTACTTATTCTCTTCCTTGCCAACGCAACGGAAACCTTTCTTGTTTCGTGAACTTATTTCCTAGCTCGCTGTTCCTGTGCACCTTGTGCGCAGATTCCGCGTTCCTCCAACTCCACACTAAATGGTGCCTTCTTCTTTCCTCTCTTGGAACATCTTTGTCGTAGTTGCGGGAGGCTAAAACTTTCCTATATAATGATAATAATTGAGTCATGGAATATCATTGTGCTATGTCGTTCTGAGGACTATGCCACGTGACCACTCTTATCGCCCACCGGTCATTGAAATGTCATGCCTAGCGTTAGCACTACCCGATTGCCTCTTATGTCTCCGGTATGAAGTTTCTTTCTTGTCGTGCGGTGATATATAAATGGTGCCTTCCTCCTTCCTATCTCAGAACATCTTGTCGTGGTTAAGGGAAGCTAAACCCCTCTCGTGTAACAACGAATACTGTGTTATGAATTCCGTCACTAGACTATCATACCTAGTTCTAACATTATTTGGCTGTTATCTGTGATTTGCTCAAGATGTAGGATGCTCCTTTCTCGTCATGCAGCACCGTATAAATTAATTGTTCATTCGACTATAACCTTAAATTGGGGTTTTTGTCACGTAATTCCTAGCCCGAGTCTGAATCATATTTGTCTGTGCAGATATACGGCTCAACGGGATAAGAAATAAAAAACCTGAAGAGACCTCGTTTCCCTTTTGGGCGTCCTACCGAGTTCCGTTCAATGGCGTGCCGAAGCGAAGATCAATTCCGCTAGCGCACGACATTACAGTATATAGACGCCAGCGGAAGGTGCCCTCCCACGAAGAAGCTCTCCAAAGAGGAGGCCCACAGCAGATTCTCAGCCGCCCGCGGCGAATATCCGAGACCACGGAAATGACCTCTCTCGGAAGAAAGAGCAAGCTTAGACTTCCACAGCTGGAAGAACAATTCCATACGGAGCTAGCAGCCTTGAACAGTCTCCTGAATGGTGCAGTACCACGAGATCTCAAGACTCCCAGCGAGGTGGATCAAGTCCACGCTGGAATCCGAGCAAAGGCTAAGACCGTCAAGCGAATCGGAGACCAGCTGGTCCTAGCTCTCGAGGGTTCAGGAGCCACCGCAGAAGCGACGGTAATCCGAGGCTCATTGACAAGCGCTAGAGCTCGCAGGAAAGCACTAGCGGACTCAATGGACCACAGAAACGAAGAGCTCGGTGCGAGCTCCCCACGGAGTGTGACAACGGAACCTTCCCAGCGTAAGAGCTCGAGGTCGAGGAGGACCTCGTCCAAGAACCAGCAGCAAGACGCTGCCCATCAGAACAAGTCCCCAAAATCATCATTGGCTGAGAACAGGAACGGACACCGTTCCAACCGTCGGGACAGAGACCAGGCCAGCCCCAGCCATCGTCGTCAGAGTCACCAAGGTTCGAGCTATTACAGCCAGAGTCAAGACAGTGAGAGCGATCATAGCCAGAGCCTTCCCAGTGCCAGCTCTCGTCACAAAGACGGCGAATCCGAGCGCCGCGAGCCCCCTAGCCAAGGCAATAAGCAGATGCTTATTGACATCACTGAAGAGCCATCGGTACTGTTGGCGCAAATCGCCATCGAGAGGTCGAAATTGAGGAACAGGAACCGAACGGAGAACGATCAGCACTTCGGTGAGCAGAATACCGAGTGCAAAGTGGACCGCACAGGAGCCTGGGTCGACCAAGCCTTCCGGCATCACGTTATTGAACCCACAGGGGGCACAACGGCGGTTGCGAATGCTTCGCCCCGTGACACCGATCTCGCACCTCCGATGAATCCCTCCGCACCAGCATTCCAGCCCCGGGCTTCCACCGGCTCACCTGCCGTGGTCTTTGAAACGAAGCCACCAGTGATCGACGGAGCTATGAGGCTCTCAATGATCGAAGATCTGAAAAAGGCGCCAAGCCAACCCTACGCAGGAGAGGCTCACCTGTTCCACAGATGGTTCGACGCCATCAAGAGAAGGATGGAGAGGCTCGCCGTGGAGCCCATCGACGCCATCGAGATCCTCACGAACCACACCTGCGGCGAGCCAAGGAGCCTCATTGACGACACCCTGGCAGCTACCTACCTGGACACAGCGGCCCTGCTCACCCTCATCGTCGAACAATTGAAGACTCGCTTCGCATCTGACGACAGGGTAGCCGATAGCCTGCTCGAACGCCTCGCGCAAACGTCAGACATACGGGGAACAAAGGGCGACCGCACGGTCGGTCTCAAGCTGCGGAAGTTCAGCGACGCCTGCCTAGCGATTCATCATACAATGCGGCACAACAAAGGCCTCGCCTTCCTGAACACCGACGTAGGGCTGTCTCCCATCGTTGAGAGGCTACCCTTCTTCGTTCTGGACGCCTGGAGAAGCGAACGAACTAGGCACAGAAGACTATCTGGATCGCTACCTGATTTCGCGAGGTTCTGCGATTTCATCAAAACGCTGTCAGATACCCAATGCGACAGTTTCGGAGCATCAAACCTCAACTGGGTGAGCGCCCGACGCGACGCCGCGGCACCCGCTCGTCCCAATTCAAGAGCCCCGCGAGTGCTCTACACGTCCTCGGAGAATCAAACCGGCAGCTGTGTCCTCCACCACAGCGCTCAGCACGCGACAAACTCGTGCCAAGCGGTAAGAAAGATGGAATCTCAGAAGAAGAAGGACTTCATACGCGAGCACAGACTGTGCTACCGTTGTTTAGGCCCTCACTGGGCAAAGCACTGCCGAGAAGTCGTGAAGTGCGATGACTGCGGAGCTGACAACCACAGCACGACGGCCCATTTCAACCGAATGAAGACCGAGAACCACGGTGTAGCTATCAGCAGGGCACGCCCCAAGCGGGACACAAGCGTCGAACAGACCCCGAGCGAGGTCGGAGAGAACCCGAAAGCCAGGGCGTTGAATTCTCGTTCGGCCACGACCGGAGGCAGAGCATGCAGCAAAACCGTCCTGGCCGACGTTTTCGACGAAAGATCGGGCCGGTCGTGTCGCGTCTACGCCATTATCGACGAGCAAAGTACGACGTCTTTCTGTTCCTCTAAGCTACTGGACACTCTTCAAGTGACGGGCCCCAAGTCCTACTACACGCTGGAGACCCTGTCCGATCAATCGGTCGCTCGACAAGGCAGATGCGTGTCCGGATTGAAGATCAGGGGAGTTTCCGAAAGCAAGGCTTTCGAGCTCCCACCAATGTACGAGTGCGACCTCATTCCCGACACCAAAGAGGAAGTGGCGACTAAGGAACGTGTGGAAAGGACCCCGGAAATAGCCCACTTCGCCCCCCACTTCCTCACCCTCGACGACAAGGCAGAAGTTGCCGTGCTTCTCGGGACAGACAGTGGGGACATACTGTACAGCCACGCTGACCAACGTCGTCAGAGTGCCCCATTTGTTCACCACACCGCTTTGGGCTGGGCCGTGGTCGGCAAAGTGAGCGACAGCGTCGGGCCCTCACTCGGACGAAGATGTACAATCTTAAAGGTAACAGCTGAAACCGTTCACGAACATCTCAGCGCCAGGATGTGCTTCGGGCCGTCCCCCGAAAAGGACATGTTCGTCCAACAACCCGACGACGAGATGCCCGGTCTGTCTCACGACGACCGCAAGTTCTTGAAAGCGATGGAGGAAATAAGGGTAAACGACGAAGGCCACCTCGAAGCGCCACTGCCGCTGAGATCGCTCGACGCGGCGCTGCCCGACAACAGAGTGGCGGTGCTTCGTCGTCAAGAGAACACGCTGAAGAGACTAACAAGGGAGCCGGCGAAGTTACAGCAGTGTCTAGATGCCATGAAGAAAAATCTCGACATGCGACACGTTGAGCAGATACCGGCGATCGAAAGGAACCGACCGTGCGGTCTCACATGGTACATCCCCATCTTCCCGGTAGTCCAAGAAAAGAAGTCCAAGGTGAGGCTCGTCTTCGACAGCGCTGCCAAGTATCAAGGGACTAGCCTCAACACGTGCCTGCTGTCGGGACCAGACTACAACAATCGTCTGCGGGATGTGCTAACGAGATTTCGGGAGCACAAGATCGCCTTCGTAGCTGACGTCGAGAGCATGTTCCACGCCTTCCACGTACCGCCAGATCACAAGAACCTGATGAGATTCTACTGGTGGGCCGACAACGACCTCCAGAAGCCCCTCGTGCCGCATCGAGCGCGCGTGCACGTATTCGGTAACACCAGCAGCCCCGCCGTAGCCACGATGTGCCTCCACCGCGCCGCTCAGGGAACTGCCAGCGAAACGCGGCCCGAAGATGCAGAACACCTCGAGGCGGCGCAAGATTATGTAACGTCGCATTTCTACTGCGACGACGGACTTGGAACTGCGCCAGACCCCGCCAAAGCTATCGGAATCTTGCGAACGGCCAAATATCTCCTGTCACGGTACCACATCAGACTGCACAAGATCATGTCCAACTCCATGGAGGTCCTCAAGGCCTTCCCCGCGAGCGAGAGAGCGACCGAAGACGACATCGACCTGATTACAGCCCCCAACCACAGCACGCTCGGCGTGTCGTGGAACATCGCCAGCGACTGTTTTGTGCTGAAAGTGAACATACCAGACTGCCCCCACACGAAAAGAGGACTGCTATCTGCAATCAACTCAATCTATGATCCTATCGGCTTCGCCAGCCCAGTCACACTCGGCGGGCGACTCATCCTACGAAACCTGCTCTCCGAAACCGACCGAGCATCCGGTGGCAAGACATTGGATTGGGATGAGCCCATCCCGAGCGGCACGGTTCAGTTGTGGCTGCGCTGGCTCCAGAGCCTTCAATGTCTGCACGAGCTCTCGATTCCAAGGTGCTTCCTTCCACCAGAATCGAACGGAAACGACACCCAAACCTTGCACATTTTCTCGGACGCCTCGCAGGAGGCCATCGGAAACGTGACGTACCTGCGTACGACCACCAACAGCGGCCAAGGGCACGTCGCGTTCGTACACGGAGAAAGTCGTGTGGCTCCAAGAGCTGCCACCTCGATTCCCAGATTGGAATTGTGTGCAGCAGTGGGAGCAGTTTTGTCAAGCCTGCAGACGATACAGGAACTGAAAAGGAAACCCTCTCGAGTATACTTCTATTCGGACAGCAAGGTTGTGCTAGGTTACATCAGAAACGACTCTGCGAGATTCAGTCGGTATGTTCAGAGAAGGGTGGACATCATCCGTCAGAGCAGTGACCCGTCCCAATGGAGCCACGTCGACACCACATCGAATCCCGCCGACCTAGCCTCGAGGCTGACCGACCCATCGAGACTAATGCAGACGGAATGGCTCAGGGGTCCGGCATTTCTAATCAGCGACGTCGTCTCCCCTTCCTCCACCTCGGCTTACCCGACGGATCCCGATGAACTCCCCGAGGCCGAAACAAGGGCCGACGTTCAAGCCCTTCGATCGACGGGCAATATCGCTGAATTTCTGTTCTCCAAGCTCTTCTCAAAATTCAGTTCATGGTCGGCCATCCTGAGGATTGCCGCCAGGGTAGTAGCTCTGTCGCAAAAGCTACTCAACAGAGTCCTCCACCGAAGAGCCGACCAGAACAGCCACGTCGCGGTTGCCGACCCTCAAGCCCTAGCTCACAACGTTCTGATTCTGGAAGCCCAGAAGTCCGCCTTCTCAGATCTTTTCGACCGGGTGCGCCGAAAGGGAAGTGTAGCCCCTCGACACAAACTTGCCAGCCTTGCACCCTTCGTCGATCAGAGCGGGCTGATCAGAGTGGGAGGTAGACTTGCCATCTCAGACTTCCCAGAAGACATCAAGCACCCCTTACTGCTCCCCTTCGACCACCCCATCAGCGCTGCTGTCATGATGCATTACCATCAGAAAACGAAGCACCAAGGCCGGCACGTGACGCACGCCTCCATCCGAGAAGCCGGGTATCACATCGAGAACGGCCGAAGGGCGATACAGAAGTTACTACGGAACTGCGCCATCTGTCAGCGACTAAGGGCCTCCTTCTTGACCCCGCAAATGGCAGAACTGCCGAAGGAACGCTCCGAGACCGCGCCGCCCTTCACCTTCGTGGGCTTCGACGTCTTTGGTCACTGGATGATAAACAACGGACCAGCCACAAGACGCAACGCCCCCCTCAGAAAGTGCTGGGCTCTCCTCCTCACTTGCCTCGCTTCCCGCGCAGTTCATATCGAGATGCTGCCATCCCTCGATACTCCTACTTTCATCAACAGCTTCAGGAGGTTCATAGCGGTGCGAGGTCCCTGTTCAGTCCTGCGGTCCGACAGAGGCACCAACTTCATCGGAGCCAAGAACCTAGCCGAAGAAGTCAACGTCCAGCAGGCCAGTCGGGCCCTATCGGACCTGGGAGTGCGTTGGGAAATGAACCCACCGCACGCCTCTCACTTCGGCGGAGTGTGGGAGCGCAAGATAGGTCAGATCCGAAGGTGTTTAGAAGCAGCCCTCTTGCACGCCGGTCAACATTCTCTGTCCTTCGACGAGTTACACACCCTACTGCAGGAAGCAGCAGCCATCGTGAACTCCACTCCACTGTGGGAGACGTCCTTTGATCCCAACGAACCGCTGCCAGTGACCCCAAACATGCTCCTGACGCAGAAGACCAGCACGCCACAGCACGACAGGCCCGCGCTCACTCGACACGAACCGGCTTACGGGAAGTTGCGATGGAAAAAGGTGCAGTACCTGGCAGATCAGTTTTGGCTGAGGTGGAGGAGGGGCTACATCTACGAACTGCAACAACGCAGCAAATGGAGAGCCGTCAACCCACCGCTAAAGAAAGGAGACATAGTCCTGGTGAGGGAGAAGATGGCCAGGAGAACCACCTGGCCGACAGGCGTCATCGAAGAGACCATCCCCAGTCACGATGGATCGTTGAGGACAGCCACCGTACGACTCGCGCGACGAAACGACAACGACGGGATCCAGCGGGTGGTACGTCCCGCCACTGAATTAGTTCTCATCCACCGCCCCCCCGGCGTCAGCACTTAGTGGAGAAAATCCACAAAGGAGGGGGGAGTGTCACGTCGTACAAGACGTGAGGAAATTTGAAGAATTTTGATAAATTCATTGCGGCAACATTCTGCGGATCCGCGCTTCGTCCGCAAGAATGACGCCAACGTTTTATTTGTTTGAAGTGCGTGGGAGGAACAGGTTCCTGGATAATCTTAAGTTTATACGTCCTTTTAAACGTGAATTCGTGACAGGAGACTATTTTTTTTAACGTGTTACCTTAGTAGCTATATTCATCGATCGCCTAACATATTTGCGCTTAGATAGCGGTGAACAGCCGGCTTCTGGAGCATTCGAGGATGCTCCCGGTGGCCGGTGAGTCACCCACATTAAGCTGGACTAGCCGGCGTAGCGTTTCATAATCAGCAAGCTACAGTGTAATGCTGGGAATTAGCTCAGGTTCTGGTTTAACGGTTTTTTAGCTGGACACTGTGATTTTACCAATGAACTTTCCTATCTCTGTTCCACTGCTCCAAGTGATTTTGTGTTAACGTCCAAGTGTCCTCTTGCTCAACAACATTTACATAATAGCCAAGCCATGTAAGCTATGTTGTCATATATAATTGTAAACAATGTCATGGGCAGTAAATGCAACATGGAGAGACTGACATTTCAATGCCTCTTAGTCTACACAGAGGATTACTTGAAGTTTATTGCATTTCATAGATTAACACATGATAGCAAATTTTATATTTATTTGATAATACAAACCAACCACTGCTTCACTATTGAAAGATTTGTATACTGAAAATAAAAACTGTGGTGATTCTTCCATAGATTAGACATCAGTTGTTGATGATTTTTCTTGTCTCTGTACTATTTCTTGTCTTTGTATCATTTCTTGTCTTTGGATTATTTATAACTTTCATTAATATTTATAGCATTATAACATTCATTAATAGAAGGATGTGAAGCAAAGTAAAACGCATTTAGTCAATTGGCTTCCTACCTATGAGCTGTGCTGGGCAAGTTGCGCCAGTCAGCAAGGGGGAAGCCTAAAGTCACGGCACTCAGTAGACTGAGAATAAGCGCAGGAATTCGAGACCACTAGCTCATACGATTTGTGTTCTCAAAGTGACGTTGATAAACGTGTACTTGCCTCTCTCATTTTTTGATAATAGAATTTATTGATAATGGCTGATCTGATAACCTTAGTGACTTGCCCCTGCTTCAGAGACCTAATTTCTGCTGTCTCTTTTCCACAGATAGGGTAAAGAAAGCCAGAGTAGGCACTTAATTTGCAGACTAAAATAAGATGTCACAGCTCTAAACTGAGGGACCTTTCCTCATCGTCTGTAAGTATTTTAGAGTATCCTCTTTCAACTTGTGATGTTACCTAACTCGTCATCTCTTTATATCGTGTGAAAACTTTATATTCATGTGAAAACTACAAACTTGTTGTGCGATCGTCCACCTTTGTTCAAATAAAGTGCTTATTGACTAATGACCGCTGTGTTAAGACTGTTAGATACGGATGTGTATTCATGTATATATCCTTTTATGCTTCATCAAAAAGACACCCTGAACATTGGGCGAAGCAAGCGATTCATGTATCATTGCCTAGCGTTAGTGACACGAGTTTTACAATATTCGTGTGCGTATCATAAGTGTGTTCTTTCTAAATGTGGTTCTAGCTGTGTGTCTTTGGCAGGGTGTTCTTGATAATGGGTTCCTCGACTAGGTACTTATTCTCTTCCTTGCCAACGCAACGGAAACCTTTCTTGTTTCGTGAACTTATTTCCTAGCTCGCTGTTCCTGTGCACCTTGTGCGCAGATTCCGCGTTCCTCCAACTCCACACTAAATGGTGCCTTCTTCTTTCCTCTCTTGGAACATCTTTGTCGTAGTTGCGGGAGGCTAAAACTTTCCTATATAATGATAATAATTGAGTCATGGAATATCATTGTGCTATGTCGTTCTGAGGACTATGCCCCGTGACCACTCTTATCGCCCACCGGTCATTGAAATGTCATGCCTAGCGTTAGCACTACCCGATTGCCTCTTATGTCTCCGGTATGAAGTTTCTTTCTTGTCGTGCGGTGATATATAAATGGTGCCTTCCTCCTTCCTATCTCAGAACATCTTGTCGTGGTTAAGGGAAGCTAAACCCCTCTCGTGTAACAACGAATACTGTGTTATGAATTCCGTCACTAGACTATCATACCTAGTTCTAACATTATTTGGCTGTTATCTGTGTTTTGCTCAAGATGTAGGATGCTCCTTTCTCGTCATGCAGCACCGTATAAATTAATTGTTCATTCGACTATAACCTTAAATTGGGGTTTTTGTCCCGTAATTCCTAGCCCGAGTCTGAATCATATTTGTCTGTGCAGATATACGGCTCAACGGGATAAGAAATAAAAAACCTGAAGAGACCTCGTTTCCCTTTTGGGCGTCCTACCGAGTTCCGTTCAATGGCGTGCCGAAGCGAAGATCAATTCCGCTAGCGCACGACATTACATGCGGCCTTGAGCAACGCAAAAAGAATAAGCTGCACTACTCACTCGTACTGCACGCGCTGCAGCTCAACTGCACATGAAATTATGCGTGCAGCTCTGCACACTTCACACTTTGCACACTCTACACTCTATTACTTCGTTACTCTTAACTTATTACCAGACAACCACGTGTGGTTAATTCATGGGCGTCTATCGCCTCTCATATTACTTTCATATGGTACTTCTATTCGCCAGCACAATGACAACCGTAATCAACAATGCTAACTCTGAGCGTCATGGTATCAATGGTATTATTTCCACCACATGAAATTATGAACTGAAATCAGAGTCCCATCGAAATTAACGGTAACAGCTTCTCTTAAAGCTTACTCACTTAATTGTCTGCGCGAATTAATTCAACACTATTTCTCAACAGTATCACTCGACCTCGCTGGTAAATGTACCTGGAAACTTTAACCATTTACCAGATATATCCACAGACTTGTCGGTATCTTTTACCAAGCGCTGCAACGCTTTATTTATTCTCTCACGGACATTCACTCTGCCGCGGTATCTTCTCTTTTTGCTCTATTTTTCTCACATATTTCTCACATATTTCTTCTTTCGTACTCAGAGCAATAACATCAGGAATGTATCATCTGAACATCCATTATTACTTACTTCACTTGAAAGAGTATCTTCCAACTTTAATATATTTTTAATTCTCGAAATCACATTGCATTTCTCAGTACATATTTCATCACTATTACATCATTTCAATGCGTTGTACTACTTTTACATCATCTTTTAACTAATTCCTGTCATCTTAGTACAGCGAATTGTTCTTTCAATAATTGATCCTTTGATCAGTAGTACTTCCTCGAAATCATAATGCATTGATTCTCTTGCAACAATCATAATGTAATGATTCTCTTGCAAACAATTCTCTCCTTAAGCACTACTTCTTGAACGTTGAGTTTTACAAAGGTCTTCAGCATTACCTTTGGGCAAATTGGAACGCACCTTCCCCTGCAGCATCCTATCAGACGCAACCAGCAAAAAAAACTCAAATATGATCTTTAAAAATGGCACAATAAATGTCCAAAAAATAGTCACCCCTTAAATGACCTTTCTGCCCGCAAACAAACAGGGATACTTTTAAAGAGCATTTTGCAACTGACCACCTCGCTCAAATTACAGGGAGCATTACATGACCTAACTGTTGCACTGGCTACAGGAGGCATTTAAGGATACTTATGTCTCTTTCGCCAACATATCATCGCTAGAAAAATATTCGTGGCAGTCATTGTACTCACTACAGGCGCGTTGGTTACTGGAATTTCAGGCATAGCTACGTTACTAGTTCGATGTCTAGGTATTACACAAACAACAATTACTGCTCAACTGAGCTTACGATTGCTCAAAAGCAAATTTTTACAACAGTTACTAAATCAATACAAATTTAGTTAAATCACTTATAACAACACTTCAAGAAAATTGCGCCATTCACTTCAAAAAAACTCTCTTAAACTCTTAAAAACTCATGTCTAGGGATTATTGCACTCAGTGTAGGTGCACACTGCTTGCTCTCTAACTTGCTCTCACTGCGAGTACAGCCTATGTTTGGCCTTGACGCCTGCGCGCACGCAAACAATAACCGACTGAAGAAAAAAAAACACTACCACTGCTGCTGCTGCGACCACAATAACAATTAATTGTTGCTGCGTTACTTATCTTAAATTGTAGGTTTAGTTGTCGTTGTCGAACGATGTCGCGGTCTCTGCAGTCGTTGGAAGCGATGCACCGTTACTGCTACGTCCGTAGCACGAAAACAACGTAGCTGTAGTCGGTTGACACACCTCGTAGATGTAGTTTAAGATCTGTAGCCGCCCTCTCGCAGATCTCTGAAGCTCTCTGTAGACGCTGTCCTTATTCTCGATTTCTTGTTGCTCTGACTGTCTCTTCAGATTCTTCTTAGAAGTTATAATTCTTGTCGTCACCAGACGATCAGTAGTAGTTATCAGTAGTAGTTATCAGTTATCTTCTCCGCCGTGTTGATTTGCTGAAGTCACTGGATCTTCTCAAACTTCTGTAGGTCTCGAAGAATACTGTATCTTCTTAACTTTTCAATTACATCTTCTTGACTTCTAAATTATATCGTCTTAAATTTGTGGGTCCGTCAACTCTCTGGCCACCAAATATGCAGGCAGACAGAGGTTAGAGATAACAATGGAGAACTGCAGAGTTTACTGGTAAGGATGTTAACAGGACGGGGATGCTAACCAAATGCGCGGGCCCTAAAGAGCTCACCGCTTATAAGACCTCTGAGGCGAACGGGGGAAGAGGGGCATGGATGGCGCTTGGCGCACACCACGTGTATGGTTTGGAATCGTTCATTTGGAACTGGCATTTTTCCAAGTGGGCTCTTGACGTGCTTCGTAATCTTGCTCGATTGGAAGTGCAAATAAATAAACACAAATCAATAATCATTGGCAGCCTTTACCGGCACCCATCGTCTCCCCTAAATCTAACACTAGATTTCATTGAGGAAACCTTCAAAGAAATCCTTCAGGCAAAAAAATCATTCTTTGCTTTCGGAGATTTCAATGTTGACCTAACGGACAAAAATAATCAGCTAAGCAAACTATTGTATAAACTAAGCTTATCACAAATGGTCAAAGAACCAACTCGCATCACTAAAGTCTCTGCAACTCTCCTCGATCTAGCAATCACAAATAATCCCACCGCAATACTTAGTACAGTAATATCTCCTTCTATTTCCGATCACCACTCTATAGAATGTGAAATTAATATTGCGAAGGAAAGACAAAAATACCGCTTAATGACCTATCGCTCGGAAAGGCACTATTCAGCAGAACTATTTCAAGAAAAACTACTCGATAGGTCTACCGAATTCCAGAAAATGATGCAATCTGACGATGTTGACATACAAGTGTCAATCTTCAACGAGAACTTCACAGCAGCTCTCGACGAATGTGCACCTTACGTCACCAAAAAAACCAAGCCAAAACGGACTGTTTGGATTAATGACGAAGTTAAAGAGATGAGCAGAATAAAGAAAGCTAACTTGCGAGAGTACAAAAACAATAGATCAAACAGTACCTAATACAAGAGATTTAAAGAACATGAAAAAATTCTTCGAAAGAAAATCACTGAAGCGAAACAAACTCATTTCCACCAGGCACTGATAACGGCTAAAAATAACCCGAAGCGAACTTGGGAAATCATTAGTGAGGTAGCCCCATATAAAAATTTAGATCGCATAAGTAATTTTGAAAATCCCTTGGCAACAGCCACGGATTTCAACGCATTCTTTTCAAAAGTAGGGGCTCAAGTTTTCAGTGAGGTGTGCACCAATCCAGATGAAACGACAATTGAAAATTCATGCCCCACTGCACCCTCGAGGACTGATTTCAAGTGGAGACCACGCCCTGTCGATTTACCGGAGTTACGAAACATCTTATACTCACTAAAAAACACAAAGGCAGTTAGACATGATGGTATCAGTCTTCAATATATCAAAGACAGTTTCCCTGTTACAGCACCATGGATTCGTCTGATAATTAATACATCAATAGTAACCAACACATTTCCAAACCAATGGAAACACTCCATTATTAGACCGTTGCACAAAAGTGGTGACTTAAATACAGCATCAAACTACAGGCCCATCAGTCTTTTGCCTGTCATGTCCAAACTATTGGAGAAAGTGGTGACAAATCAACTGTCATTTCACCTGGACGAGTCAAATTTACTCCACCAAAATCAATATGCCTATAGAAGAAATACTAGCACTCAAGACGCTCTGCTCAATATATCTGAAAAAATATACAGTGACATTGATCAAAAGAATGTAACACTCTTGCTGCTACTCGATCTCTCTAAGGCGTTCGATAGCGTCCAACATGAAAGACTTCTACGTAAAATACTGAACTTGGGAATAGACACGCAATGGTTTGAAAGTTACTTGTCAAATCGATCTCATGCAGTCCGCATAGAAAACAAATTGTCCCCATTCACTCAAAACAATTTTGGTGTTCCCCAAGGATCCATTCTTGGTCCACTACTGTTTTCTATTTTCATTAATGATTTCCCTCCAATGCCTTCTGACACACGGATCTCAATGTATGCAGATGATGTTCAAATTGCAATAACAAGTTCTGTATCGGAAATACCACAGACGCAAATTAAAGCCGAAACTTTACTGACTAGCCTGAAATCATGGTACGACCGAAATGGTCTGAAATTAAATGCTAATAAAACACAATGCATTATTTTTGGATCCAAAGATGCAATTAAAAAAACTTCAGATCTTACTCTTGCAGTTGGAAATGATAAAATTAATGCATCAGAAAAAGTTAAAAATCTGGGTATCTGGTTCGATAGAAATATGTCCTTCAAATCTCACGTTGAGACTACTTGCAACAAAATCTACGGAACTTTAATGTTTTTTCATCGTATAAAAAGTATGCTAGACGAAAAATCCAGATTATTAGCCATTCAATCCCTTGTGTTATCGCGCATTGACTACTGCAGCCTAGTATGGGGAGACTTACCTCAATACCTTAAAAGGGACTTACAAAAATGCATGAATTTTGCAGCCAAGGTGGTATGCAACGGTAATTTCAAAAGAAGTGATCACGTAACCCCTCTCCTCAATAAACTCGGCTGGATCCCTATCCAAGAAAGGCTCCTCATGCAGAAGGCCCAATACGTATTCTCCTCGTTATATCTTCCTCAGAGCAATGCTGAGATAGTGCGTTTCCATCCACCCACTGTAACCAATCAAAAACCGAACAGAAACAATAATGTCTTAGTCAACTATCGTTCATCTCACTTAGGGCAGAAGGCTCTGTCCATATCAGGCGCCTTACTGTGGAACAAACTTCCCCTGAGTATTAAAGTCCCTCAAAGACCGAGAGAATTTAAAGCCAAAATAACTCGTCATCTTGTGTCTCAATAATAATCCTTAATTACAGAACATACTGAATGAGTACTGACGAATCTCATTTCCCTGGTATCTCCCTTGCTGAACAATCTCCCTCGCTCATTGTTTTATAATTCAAGACATCACACAACAGTTTTGAAGTATGCGTAGGTATTATGATTTGACCGCCTATACGTTGTCATTTGCAAACATGCTTACTTGTATATGTGTGTACGTATATAGGTGTATGTGCGCATATGGGTGTGTATATGTGCACGTACAACTGTGTGCACTAGAGTAGATCAACCAGTCGAAGGTGCATTTTATGTCATTCCTCTCCGTTTCTGTGCAAGCATCAAACTAGACCGACATGGTACCTATGTGTGTGTGTGTTGATCAATTGCAGACATTCTGCACCATATTAAAAAAAATAATGTGTTTTTTTCTAATATGAAATTGTAAAGCATCCATGTAAAAAAAATAAATTCGTTGTGTGATCATCCATTTATACTGCAGTAATATACTTATTCGGCTTATAGTTATATGCTTATAATAATGTGATACCTATGTTTGTTTATCAACTGCCGACAATTTGCGCCATATTTCAAAGATAATGTGATTTTTTTTTCTAATATGAAACCTTTATAGGACATTAATGTTTTCTTTCTTATTCACGTCCCACAATCGTTTTCATGTTTCCGACTTAAGTGGACTGTTTTGTGCCACTATTTTTAGTACGAAATATTATAAAATTCATGCTATAATAAAAGATATTTTCTCCGTTTCCCTCGATTGGAATTCTGGTTTATACGAACTAGTTTACGCTGATATTTGCGCACATGCTTACTTGTGTATATGTGTACGTGTCCACGCTATGCGTATGACACTCTGTAGAATGCGTATGTATTGCCTCGATGCATAGAAATGCATTTGTGTTTGCTTACGAGTTTGGTGTAAGTATGTGCGTGGGTATATGTGTGCATGTGTATGTGTATATATTTACATGTATACGTGCACATATGTGTATACTAGACTGACAACTAGCATTTTACCAGAGATAATGGTCTTTTTTCTGTGCACACTCAACTTGTAACATTACCTAACTCGTCATCTCTTTAGTATTGTAAAGCATTCATGTAAAAACTATACTTTTGTTGTACGATCATCCATTTATATTTATATAAAATGCTTGTTAACTAATGACCGTTATGTTAAAATTGTTGAATCAGTAATACAAAACTTATAATCTTCTTGGTCCTCATGCTTATATGTATATATGTATTTGTGTGTGTGTGTATGGATATGCACACACATGCATACGTATATTTACATATGTGTGCATATGGATATATATTTATATATTTTTTTTTCTTGCTTCCTTAAAACGACACTTGTGAACATTGACCGAAACAAGCGATTTCATATATTATTTCCCGGCGTCAAGAATTGCGAAGTTTTATGTCATGTACATGTAAACTGTCAAAAGTGTTTTCACCTCACAATGAAAATGCATCGTCCATGAAATTGTGTTATCTCTTATAATTATCATTACATGTATTATCAAATGTAGATTAAGCTAGATTAGGAGTTCATTGCCCTCAATCATTTCTTTTCGACTAGTGACACGAGTTTTTCAATACTCGTGTGTGTGTATCATCTAAGTATATTAATTTTAAGATATTTAAAAACCAATCATTGTAATATTGTACAATCTCTATTGGAAATAAACTGTTTTTCTTTTTTTTTCTTTTCTTTCGTGTCCACTTGCCGACATCTTTGTTGAGGCCGGGCCAGATTACTCGTTGTCTCAGGAGATCTCGCGTAGCTTGAATTCCGGGGTGACTGGCTCCGTGAAAATGCGTGAATATTGTTTTTCGGCAACTCTTGGGGATGTACGGCCTCTCCTGGCCGGTGGACACGTCGCACCACAGGGGTATTTTGCCGCCGTGTGTATTGATAGGTCGTATCTTCAAAGCACTCATTGACGCTGGATTCAGGAGCTCTTCTAATTCTGGATCTTCATTCTGTTCCTTCATTATTTCCTCGTAGTCGATTGAAGGTTCTTTTGGCAGGATTGCTGACACCATACGCGATAGCGCGTCTTCTACAGTGTTGGTGGTGCCACTGATGTGGTTGATCTCACAGTCGAACTGCGAGAGATATGACAGTTGCCTGGCCACGCGAGGATTGCTGCCCTCCGTAGATTTGTGAAGAGCGAAGCAGAGTGGTCGGTGATCCGTTTTGATCTCAAAACTCCGGCCCTCCAAGAAATGTTCACAGTGTTGGACTGCTAAGAAGATGGCCATTAACTCCCGGTCGTAGGTGCTGTATTTGCGTTGCGTGTCGTCCAACTTCTTTGAAAAGAAGGCTACTGGTAGTTGTTCTCCTTCGATTTCCTGTTGCAATACGGCCCTCACCGCGGTGGCAGAGGCGTCCGTAACTAGGATTGTCTTGCCTTCTGGAGCCGGGTGCGCTAACATGGTGAGCTGGGAAATCGCGTTCTTCAATCTCACAAAAGCTGCGTCTTGTTCCGGGGTCCAATTGATGATTTTCTTTGAGTTCTGTGAGTAGCCTTTCGTTAGTTCGGTGAGAGATTGCATTTTTTCTGCCGCAGCTGGGAGAAATCGATGATAGTAATTGACGATTCCCAGAAACTGTCTTAGTTTTTTTTATCGTCGATGGTCGTGGGAAGTTGCAGATGGCTTCTATTTTCTGTGGAAGCGGCGAGATCCCCCGAGCAGACACTCTATGCCCGAGGAAGTCTAGTTCGGGCACTCCAAAAATGCATTTTGCTGGGTGCACTTGTAGTCCCTCTTCTCGCAGACGACGGAACAGTTGCCTTAAGTGATCTTTATGCTCCTTGGCGGACGAAGATGCTATCAGCACTTCATCTATATACGCCGTGACAAAATCCATGTCTCTGATGATCGCATCGATGTAGCGCTGGAACGTTTGAGCAGCATTCCGGAGTCCGAAAGACATTACAGTGTACTCGTACAAGCCGAACGGTGTGGTGATGGCCGTTTTCTGGATGTCTTCAGCTTTCACCGGTATCTGGTGATAGGCCTTTACGAGGTCGATTTTTGAGAAAATTGTCTTCTTGTGCAGCTTGTAGTGGAAGTCTTGGCAGTGTGGAATGGGGTAACGATCGGGCTTCGTAACTGCGTTTAGTCGCCTGTAGTCCCCGCAGATTCTCCAAGCCCCGGGTTCGGACGACTTAGGGACCATATGCATAGGAAACGCCCAGGCGCTTTTTGATGGTCTGATGATGCCTTGATCTAACATCTTTTTGAACTCGTCCCGTGCTGCTTCGAGTTTTTCTGGAGGGAGTCTCCGCGGTCTCGCGTACACCGGGGGGCCGACCGTTTCGATGTGATGCTCTACATCTTTTCTTCCTGGTTGCGGAGTGCGTTCGTGTGAAGCCATTATCTCGGGGAACTCCTTACAAAGGTCGTTGAACTCCGGCGATGCTTGATGATCGATCCTGTGAATTTTTGCGCTGCTCAAGTTTGCTCGCTCACAAGGAATTTCTGTTTGTGTAGTTTGGATGTACAATCTTGCATTTGCTGCGTCGACGTTGATTTTGTTCGCGTGTAGGAAATCAATTCCTATGATGGGTTGACCGACATCGGCCACCACAAAATCCCATCTTACGAACAATTGAGGGGCGAGCTGGATGTTCCTTCCTGCCGTTCCGTATGAAGCTATTGGAGTATTGTTGGCTGCTAGCAAATCGTAGGACGGAGGTCTGGTCGAACTTTTTCCGTCGGGAGGGATTAAACTGACCGCCGAGCCAGTATCGACCAGATATCGGACGTTGTTCGCGTCTTTAACGTACAACAGCTCGCCTGCTCTTGCCTGCGCGAAAGATGGGGCGCCTACCATCCTCCGCGGCCGTCGTTTCCCGCAAGGCTGCACGGTTGCGTGCACTTTCTTGCACGATCGCCGAAGGTACGGTGGTAGTAGCAGTAAACTTGTTCGAGCCTGCTTCCTTTGTTAGCGTTTTGGACGTTTCTGGGCGCCGGGGCTTGATTCCGCCAATTGTCTGCTTGGTGGACATTTTCTTGCGGGCGTAACGCCCTTCCTAACATTTCTTTGAGTTCTGCTATCTCCTTCATAGCTGCGTCGAATTCGGCTCTTGACACTGTCGGAGACGGTGATGGCTGGACAGCGTTAACGGTGAGGGGCTCGGCAGTTGAGGACCGACACGCGGATTGCCTTGCTGTGACTTGATCGGCAATCTCCCTGTACTCTTCGTCCGTTTTTCCTCTTCCTAAAGCTTCGATCAGTGGCTGCGCTTCCATTGGCAATTTTAAAAGGTGCATCGAGCGGATGACTGATGGGGGTAGCGGAGCTTGTCTACAGTTGTTGAGACGCGTCATTTCCAGCAGCAACTCTGAAGGCGTATTGTCTCCCAGCGTTATTTTAACGATGGCGTTGTAGTTTGTTTCTTCGTCGTGACGCACGAAACGTTGCGTCAACGTTTACGACTTTAATGCGTCGTATTTACCGTTTGCCGGGGGGTTCAGTAGTATCTCTTGTACTCCGGATACAATGTGCGTGGGTAGTCCTCCTAGGAGCGCCCCGAACTTCGAAGCGTCATCCAGGTTCGGGATTTGTGCGAGAAAAACATCGCAGTGAAGGAGCCATCCCTTGATGTCACCACTGAAGGCGGGTAACCGGACATCTCTCCCAGCCATGCTTCCACCTGCCGGGTCACTCTGGGGTCACCAGTGTGGTGTTCTCCCTCAGGCTGCTTTACACTCCGGGCAGACTTTGTAAACCTTTAGACTTTGTAAACCTTTAGACTTTGTACATCAATGCCCGGAGCGAGTGCCTGAGGTGCAAACGAACCCGACAGGGTAAGGAAAACACAACTGGAATTAATGCCGTATTATTGAGAAGATCGCCGACAATAGTGGCACACAACGAAATATCGCAGCCGGGTAGTACAGCAACCGAGGACGTCTAGGCCGGCCGACGGTTGTCGGGGAGGCGCAGCGTGGTCGTAGGACGAGAGCAGGCCGGTGAGGCGGCTACTGATCGCGAGTCTCCGAACGAGGAGTATCAGCGGCGCTAGCAGGGAACTGGCTCGAGTCGAGGGAGCGACGAGGAGTGGCGGCTGGCAGTCGAGGCGGCGGTGACGGTAGCAGAGGTGGTGCTTGCGGAGCGTAGAGACTTTGTTGTAAACACCAGGGACGCTGCGAGTGTACTGAGGCTCCGCTGGCTGGGCGGCTGTTTATATAGGCCTCGCTGGAGGCTGACTCTACCCGTCCAGGTCTCCGATTGGCCAAGACTGGGGTGCCCACTTTTCGCCGTCTAGGCTTGTGCTATACTTACGGAGGTTTCTATCGACGTTGCCTGACTGTTCGAAGCAGGCTGCTTATAAAGGTTGGTCCGGCACCCCAGCGCCAGACTTTAGCTCTGATTATTGGTCGTTTAGTACTGGCGCTTTGAGGCTATGAGGTGGCGCTTCTAAGCTTGTGTGGTGGTGTGTGTTCATACCACCACAATTGGCTAAATGACAGTTCAGAAGCTCAATTATGATCAGTTCTCTTGGATTCACAGTGGTTAAAGTATACCCACCTAAGGAAATGGTGCCCTCAGTGTGTAACCAACTTCCAGGTAGTATGGCGGACGGACGGCCATTGAACAAATTAAGTCAAGAAGTTTCAAACGAAGCCATGTCATGTTCAACAAATAGACAAAAGCAATTGTCCCCAAGTAAAGGCAGTCAAGTCGCCCGGGACTAGCCTCCCAGACAAAAAAAGTGCTAGGCAACACTTTTAAAGCAGCCGCGCTGGTATGACGAAGGTTGAGGCAAACTCGTCAAGGAAATTTAAGAAAGAAAGAACAACCGTTAAATAAATAAAGTGAAAGAATAAAGAAGTATATAATGAAAAGAATAAATTAAATAAATAAGCTAAATAAACAATCCTAATTGTTGGCCAGTGGAGAATCAATACAGACTTCAAAAATCCAAACCTAACAAAGACAATAGGGTACGAAATCCCTCAACTCTCCAACCAAGCTCTCCCAAGGCAAAATACCGTACAAAAAAATGCCGAATGGAATCTCTCACGCCACCATGTAGCATTCGCTACAAAGCGTAAAATTATAAACTTTCCCATTCGCACTTAAATAAAATAATTATTAGCATTAAAAATCTCACTCTAATTTATTATTAATTATTTTCTACTTCTAATTCGTAATCATTGAAGTTTTTGTGTAAATGCATGAGACAATAAAATAACACTCGACATTTTTCGAGAGAGGAGCCCCTGAATGGCAATACTGCGCAGTGGCGCGTCTCTTTCAAAACGCACTTTCACATTGGCGTCTCTCTAGCTCGGTGTTACAGCATTTCTCGTGAGTAAATCTGTGTTAGAAAATAATCGTGTTCCTTCTTCGTGTTCAGTTTGAGTATAAATTGTGACAGTGCTGTGTATTTAGATACGTAGTTATGCGTAGAAGTTGTGATGTAGCATGGTTCATTCAGAGGATATCTCAACATGACTTAGCGTGAACTTTGCACGTCACGTGCATTTCGTGTGTCAATAATTTATATTAGATATTCAACTACGTCCCTTCCCTTACTACAACAAGTATACACTTGCAGCGGTCATATTGATATTGAAATTCGTTCATAAAATACTCGTGAGAGAGCACGACAGAACTACTGGCGTCTTTGTTGCCGGTGTCTTTGTTTTTCCAAAATGGCGAAGCACAAACTGCCGTCTCGTGTCATGACTCTGTGATTTAAAATCGTACTTTACGCATTTGGAATGAGATTCTTTTTCACAACATACTTGCAGTAGTTTTCTGAAATGTGTTTGACGTGAAATAATAATTGGGAATGCCTTTTTAATAATTTCGTACGTATTATAGAGTACGAAAATTATTCATGCATATGCCTGCTAAAGTTTTAGTTTTATTTTGTATTTTCATTACTCCTTAAATCTTGCGTTTAATCGCACTTATGTCAATATAAATCACCATCAACAAATTAAATCAAATTTTTCTTATTCTTGCGGCAGAAATACATACTAGCATCTGCCATCGTAAACGCGCACTTCTCGCGTACAAAATACTTCGTGAACGCTTACTATGTTATGCCGGCGGTTTATTGCAAATGGCGAAACGTAAAAACCGCCGGGTCATTGTCACCTCGATTTTTCATGTTTCTTCTTGCGAATATTTTCTTTCTGTGCAAGCAACACGTTTACTGTTTCTTTTCTCAGGTAGATATTATTCCTTATTTTTTTATCAGTGATGCTTGTCAGTGCTTTTCAGTATGATTTCTCTGAATGAAAGCTAGGATTTTTTTTCCCTGTTATTTCTCGTACGGATATAGAGATGTTCTAGATGACACAAAAAGCTAGTAATTCTCACCCTATGTATTTTAGCTATTGTCATATATATTCCTCCCTGCTGCATAAATCACGTGTTATTCAGTCACACGAAATTTCCATAATTCCACAAAATGGAATTACCGATATTGTTACTCTTTAAAAATCACAAGTAGTTATTACCAAAAATTCTTAAATTTCATGCCCTTGCATTTAAAGCAAGAGCAATTGTACAAGAGTTTCTAAATTGATTCTATCCTACTTTTGAGCTTGACAAAGGAGAGATTTATTAAATTAGCTCGTATCGGATCTGCAGGATTTCTCGGAGTCTACTTTGTGGGAGTTTATCATTTACGATGTTGGGGATTGTCAGTGGTGGAATTTTTCCTTGATGTCTCCTGGGACTGCTCATCCAGCGTTTCGACTTTTTGCAGGACCTCAACGACATCACCAACACCACAAATATCCATCCCTGGGCCTTTAGCCTTGTATATTATCTAATTACTGGCCTAATTGTAAATTGCCCCCAACCACGGACACAAGTTAATTTGCTCGTATCCGTGAAATACAGTGTGCCACGATCTTTAATTAATAACAAATTAAGATCTTTTATCGACATCAATCACGGCGCAAATTGATATCACTCACCTGCTCAAATCCCGCAGGCTTGAGCCAACACCTGAAATAGCACTAATTTCTCGTGCCTGTTTAAATTGCTCCACTCATAGTACTGAATTCCAAACACACACCCACACCGTCGATTTCGTCACTCGCCGGAGCCTTTCGACTGCACGGACTGCGAACCATCTTCAGCCAAGTTCTTCAGTAAAGCAAGACTCGGTGGTCCTTTCCGGCTCCTTCAAATAAACCAGAGACAAACAAGCTGAGTTCCCTCGCCTCATTACCCTTCTCTCATGGTTTGCAAATACTAATCGATTTTCGTTTAGAGTTTGGCCATACCCACGGCTAAACCTAACACTGGTGACCCACATAGATTAAAACCCCAAACCTTCTTTAAAACTTAAAAACTATTCAACTCGATAAGTGTTTGAGAAATTGTGAAAGAGGTTAATTTTGGCATATCATTGTAGTGATAAGTTTCCCATGTCGTAGTCCTTGAGAATTTCTATGGATTTAACCGTGTTAATGAATGTTCTCTGAGCAGCTCTAACAAAATTTTTTTTTCAGCGCTATCCTGTCCTTGTTTGTTTTATGTGCCTCAGTAGGTAGGAAAAATATTTTTCTCCTATTTTCGTGCTTTACGCTTATTCTGACTACCGTAAAAATTCTCGTTTCCATTCTCTCTTTCTCTCCGTTTTTCAACGTTATTGAGTGATTGAGTAGGTAGAAAAATCATTTTTCTCGCCTGTTTTTTGTGCCTACGCTAATTGCCGCATACCGCATAAATTTTCGTTTCCAATTTTATATTTTCTCCTTTCCGTTTCAACTTTATTTGAATGATTGAGTAGGTAAAGTAATAACGCAAACCTGTGACACCTTTAATATCAAAAATTTATTAGGCGTTGAATACGTAATCCCGAGCAAGCATAGTTTAATTTTCGCTTTCGTAGAAAGAAATTGCTAGCATGCCTGACTCAGATAATGAAGATCGAGCCCGCACAAAACCTCTTAGTCTGCCGCCTTTCATTCCAGAAGACAGCCACACTTGGTTTAACCAAGTGGAGGCAATGTTTAGGTATCATAAAATAAGGGATGAACATGACAAATTTTACGCCCATGTGTCCGCAGCTCCCACAAAATTGTTAAATGACTCCAATCAATTGCTAGAAAACCCTCCAGCTGCAAATCCTTACGGAATCTTGAAAGGCAAAATTTTAGCAAAGCTTCAGATGTCCGATGCGGACAAATTCAGAAGCCTTGTAGACGCCTCAGCAATTCCATCTGTCTCTGTCTCTTTCTCTCCCACTTCGTTAGTTAAAGAGTTGCGCAGACTGGCAGCGGGTGTTGCCGTAGCTGAGGGATTTCTGAAAGAAGTGTATATGAGTAAACTTCCTTCCAATGTGCGTACATTCCTATCGCTAGCAAGCCCTGATCAAACTTTAGAGAAGCTTGCAGAGTCCACTGAGACAGTGATGCGCAACCTAAACGTGTCACAAGCACCGCAGGTAGCTTCTTCGAACGCAGCAGCTGCAAATTTTAGCCCCTCAAATACTCCTATCAACCAATCCTCAGCCACAATAGATAAGATGCAGCAAGACATCGCCGAGCTAAAGCAAGCTTTACAGAATTGCCAGTTAGGTCAGAGTGTAGCTCACATTCAGCAAGGCCCAGGGAGATACCAAAGCTACCAAGATGCCTATGAATACCCCTCCAACTATCATCCTTTTCCTCCTCCTCAACGTTTCGATAGAGGTAAATCTTATGATAGGTCAAATCAAGACCGCCGTTTTCGGTCGCGCTCTCGTGATGCTAGTAGCAATTTATGCTGGTACCACACCAAATATGGTGACCAAGCACGAAAGTGCGGGTCCCGCTTTTGCCCTCGTTATACCGAAATGACTTCGGGAAACGCCAACAGCGACGCATAGTAGCGAGTACTGCGTTGCCTCATTCCCAGACTACTCGCCTCTTGTTGATTCACGATCCCACTACCAAATATCGATTTCTCATCGACACTGGTTCTAGTGTGTCAATTATCCCAGCCACGGCTAAAGACAAAAAGAATAACCTAGTGGCGACACTACGCGCCGCAAATGGCACTCCAATAGCCTGTTATGGGGAAAGAATTTTAGAGTGCAGTCTGGGATTGAGGAGAAAATTCACATTTACCTTCTTGATGGCTGAGGTTCAAGAGCCCATAATAGGTGCGGATTTTCTAGCCAAGTTTGGCATAATTGTAGATGTTAAAAACCGTAGAATTAGGGACGAGGAGACACAGATCTCAATTCCCGCTTGTAGCATAACTAGAGCTAATGTCTTGCATTCCTTCTCTATCGCCTTCAAGGAAGAGTGCATGTTTGAGCAGTTACTAGCAGATTATCCTGCACTAACAAATTCTAACTTAGCTTTAAAAAAAATGCAGACTAGCACGAAACACCATATCGAAACTACGGGTCCGCCAGTCTATTCCCGAGCAAGGCGACTACCGCCTGATCGATTGGCTTTAGCCAAGAAAGAATTTGCGCGCATGCAAGAATGCGGCATCATCCGCAGTTCCAAAAGTCCTTGGGCTAGCCCTCTTTTGCTAGTACCCAAGGCTAACGGTGAATTCAGACCGTGCGGGGATTTCCGCAGGTTGAATGCCGTTACTCTACCTGATCGCTACCCTATTCCTTATCTTCATGATTTCAGTGCAAATTTAGAGGGAGCTCAAATTTTCTCAAAGATAGACTTGCAGCACGCCTTCCATCAAATTCCACTTGATGAGAGTGCTATCGCTAAGACCGCGGTAATCACTCCGTTTGGTCTCTTTGAATTTCTAAAGATGCCATATGGCTTAAGGAACGCTCCTCAGACGTTCCAAAGGCACATGGCTGAAATTTTCTCTGATCTCACTTTCGCCTATGTCTATCTAGACGACATCCTAGTGGCATCCACAACCCCGGAGCTGCACAAAGACCATCTTAGGGTCGTTTTTCAAAGATTGTCCGACAATGGACTCCTCGTAAATCCTGCAAAATTCGAGCTCGGAAAGCCATCACTGATTTACTTAGGTCATGAAATCTCTAGCCTAGGTCTAAAACCTTTGCCTTCCAAAGTAGAAGTGATCAAAAACTTTCCTCTTCCACAGACCCAGAAGGAACTGAGAAGGTTCCTAGGTTCTGTTAACTTCTATCATCGCTTCATACGCAACTGTGCTCAAATTTTAGCCCCCTTGTCAGACTTGCTCGAACCGAAACGAAAAGGCAAATCTATTGAGGTAAAATGGACGGAGGATGCGCGAAAAGCGTTTGAGGAGATTAAGCACAAGTTAGCTACCGCGACTGAGTTATCCTACCCTATTGCTAATGCTGATTTCAGTCTGGTAGTGGACGCCTCAAGTACTGCTGTAGGTGCTGTTTTGCAACAACAAGTAGGTACTAATATCTCTCCCCTTGCTTCCTTTTCCAAAAAGCTGTCGCCCACTGAGCGTGCTTATAGCGCGTTCAGTAGGGAACTTCTAGCTATATAACTGTCTGTGAGACACTTTCGCTATGCTCTAGAGGCAAGGGAGTTCGTGATCTACACAGACCACAAACCTTTGACCTCAGCGATTAAGATGCCTTCTGAAAGACATTCCCCGAGAGAAGCTCGACACCTTTCCTTCATTAGTCAATTCACCACTGATATCCGATATATCAAAGGTCTCGACAATACTGTCGCTGACTGTCTCTCCCGTATCAACTCTCTCCAAACCAGTGGTGAAATCACTTTCGGAAATATTAGTAACGCTCAAAAGGAGGATCCTGAACTCCAGGATTTTCTCAAACCTTCTAACACTTCCTCTCTGAAATTAACCTTGGTTGACGGCGTGTACCGTGATGCCGAGCGCCTTTCTCGTTTGTATCTTCCTGCGACTCTCCGCAGAGTAGCGGTTCTCCACTATCATTCCTTCTCTCATCCTGGTATTAACCGTACATTGCGTTTGATTTCCGATCGTTTCGTCTGGCCAGCGATGCGTAAGGAGGTCAAGCAAATTGTGCAAAATTGCCATGCATGTCAGAGTAGTAAAGTGGTGAAACATAATCGTGCAGCGCTGCAGAGTTGTGCATTCACAGGTCACAAGTTCGACGCGGTCCACCTAGATTTGGTGGGTCCTTTGCCTTTGTCGCGCGGTCATTCTTATTTGTTGACCATCATTGATAGGTTTTCTCGATGGGTTGAGGCCGTGCCTCTTCCTGATACCCAAACTGAGACTGTAGCGCGCGCTTTCCTGAGTAACTGGATTTCCAGATTTGGAGTTCCCTTAAGTGTCACACATGACCGGGGATCACAATTTACCTCCAAATTTTGGAGTGAGCTTAGCACCGTTTTAGGTTGTACTAACACCAGCACTACCGCTTACCATCCGCAGTCGAATGGACTTATTGAGAGAGTCCACAGAGACTTGAAGGCTGCGCTGCGCTGCCTTAATTGCAGTCACGATTGGACTGACAGACTTCCAGTAGTACTGCTGAGTATTAGGAATTTGTATCGCCAAGATCAGCAATGCACAGCAGCAGGGATGCTTTACGGGAAGACGCTTCGTCTCCCCGGCGACATTGTTGACCCAAAACCTTCGCCTGAATTTTCATCGGCTGACCGTTCCGCATATGTAACCTGTCTCAAAGATTGCATGCGTCAGATCAAGTATGTGGCTCCACGAATGCCTCAAACAAAAGACAAATTAGATCCTGCTTTGCAAGACTGCACACATGTGTACGTCCGTAATGACGCCATCAAACCTACACTCACGCGCCCTTATGATGGCCCATTCAAAATATTGAAAAAAACGCCCAAGTATTTCGTCCTTGAAAGATCTGGTTCACACGACCCTGTGAGCATTGATCGATTAAAAGTCGCGTACACTTCAAATCATAGTGTAACTTCTAACTCATCATTCTCTCCACAGAATTCCCTTTCCACTGAGACTCGATCATATCTACCATCTCAGCTTCCTCAGTTGGCTGCATTGTTGCCTAGTCAACTTGAGTGTAATCCTTTCTATGTGCCTGTACATTCAAACCCTATCCCTAAGCCTATCGTAGACTCTAATCCTAGCCCTCTTACTGAAACAGCGACAAGTCGGGAGAGACCAGACGAGCCTGCTGCAGTAACTCCTGTTCCTAGAACTCTTGCCGATCTAAATTTGCAGACCCGTTTGGTGAAACTTCCCCGCGCAGTAACATTTTCCGACCGCCAAACCCGGCATGGTCGCGTTGTTCGAACTCCTTCCCGCTACAAATGATTGCAGCGGGTGGACCTTTCGGTCTGCACCTTGGGGGGTAATGTAGCATTCGCTACAAAGCGTGAAATTATAAACTTTCCCATTCGCACTTAAATAAAATAATTATTAGCATTAAAAATCTCACTCTAATTTATTATTAATTATTTTCTACTTCTAATTCGTAATCATTGAAGTTTTTGTGTAAATGCATGAGACAATAAAATAACACTCGACATTTTTCGAGAGAGGAGCCTCTGAATGGCAATACTGCGCAGTGGCGCGTCTCTTTCAAAACGCACTTTCACATTGGCGTCTCTCTAGCTCGGTGTTACAGCATTTCTCGTGAGTAAATCTGTGTTAGAAAATAATCGTGTTCCTTCTTCGTGTTCAGTTTGAGTATAAATTGTGACAGTGCTGTGTATTTAGATACGTAGTTATGCGTAGAAGTTGTGATGTAGCATGGTTCATTCAGAGGATATCTCAACATGACTTAGCGTGAACTTTGCACGTCACGTGCATTTCGTGTGTCAATAATTTATATTAGATATTCAACTACGTCCCTTCCCTTACTACAACAAGTATACACTTGCAGCGGTCATATTGATATTGAAATTCGTTCATAAAATACTCGTGAGAGAGCACGACAGAACTGCTGGCGTCTTTGTTGCCGGTGTCTTTGTTTTTCCAAAATGGCGAAGCACAAACTGCCGTCTCGTGTCATGACTCTGTGATTTAAAATCGTACTTTACGCATTTGGAATGAGATTCTTTTTCACAACATACTTGCAGTAGTTTTCTGAAATGTGTTTGACGTGAAATAATAATTGGGAATGCCTTTTTAATAATTTCGTACGTATTATAGAGTACGAAAATTATTCATGCATATGCCTGCTAAAGTTTTAGTTTTATTTTGTATTTTCATTACTCCTTAAATCTTGCGTTTAATCGCACTTATGTCAATATAAATCACCATCAACAAATTAAATCAAATTTTTCTAATTCTTGCGGCAGAAATACATACTAGCATCTGCCATCGTAAACGCGCACTTCTCGCGTACAAAATACTTCGTGAACGCTTACTATGTTATGCCGGCGGTTTATTGCAAATGGCGAAACGTAAAAACCGCCGGGTCATTGTCACCTTGATTTTTCATGTTTCTTCTTGCGAATATTTTCTTTCTGTGCAAGCAACACGTTTAGTGTTTCTCTTCTCAGGTAGATATTATTCCTTATTTTTTATCAGTGATGCTTGTCAGTGCTTTTCGGTATGATTTCTCTGAATGAAAGCTAAGATTTTTTTCCCTGTTATTTCTCGTACGGATATAGAGATGTTCTAGATGACACAAAAAGCTAGTGATTCTCACCCTATGTATTTTAGCTATTGTCATATATATTCCTCCCTGCTGCATAAATCACGTGTTATTCAGTCACACGAAATTGCCATAATTCCACAAAATGGAATTACCGATATTGTTACTCTTTAAAAATCACAAGTAGTTATTACCAAAAATTCTTAAATTTCATGCCCTTGCATTTAAAGCAAGAGCAGTTGTACAAGAGTTTCTAAATTGATTCTATCCTACTTTTGAGCTTGACAAAAGAGAGATTTATTAAATTAGCTCGTGTCGGATCTGCAGGATTTCTCGGAGTCTACTTTGTGGGAGTTTATCATTTACGATGTTGGGGGTTGTCAGTGGTGGAATTTTTCCTGGATGTCTCCTGGGACTGCTCATCCAGCGTTTCGACTTTTTGCAGGACCTCAACGACATCACCAACACCACAAATATCCATCCCTGGGCCTTTAGCCTTGTATATTATCTAATTACTGGCCTAATTGTAAACTGCCTCCAACCACGGACACAAGTTAATTTGCTCGTATCCGTGAAATACAGTGTGCCACGATCTTTAATTAATAACAAATTAAGATCTTTTATCGACATCAATCACGGCACAAATTGATATCACTCACCTGCTCAAATCCCGCAGGCTTGAGCCAACACCTGAAATAGCACTAATTTCTCGTGCCTGTTTAAATTGCTCCACTCATAGTACTGAATTCCAAACACACACCCACACCGTCGATTTCGTCACTCGCCGGAGCCTTTCGACTGCACGGACTGCGAACCATCTTCAGCCAAGTTCTTCAGTAAAGCAAGACTCGGCGGTCCTTTCCGGCTCCTTCAAATAAACCAGAGACAAACAAGCTGAGTTCCCTCGCCTCATTACCCTTCTCTCATGGTTTGCAAATACTTTTCGATTTTCGTTTACAGTTTGGCCATACCCACGGCTAAACCTAACAATCATGGCCAAATGATGTCGTCCAAGGAGAAGTAGAAGCGAAGGAGTTATAAACTTTTTTGGCTGAGGGCGTAATTCAAGTTTTTACTTTGGACAGGTTTGAATTTTTTGATAAGGCAGGGTCACCAGCGCGAGGGGGCGCGCATTGAATTAAAAATGAATTAAGTATGGCCACTGACTCAGAAGGAGTTAAGGTGGTATTCGGACGCAATATTTCAAGCGTCTACAATCAACAACAAAATCACCATTACAGCCAACATCAGAAGGAAATGAGGGTACTGACTAGCCTTTATGGGATTTATTGAGGAGAAGGTTGAACGACGAAGTGCGAGGCTTGACTCTTGTTCGCGAGACGTTCTTGGGGAGAGTCCGAGGAGGTTGCAGGACTTCAGACGATTCGTTTAGCTCAGGCTTGGGAAGCGCGTGCTGGAGTGTGAAGTCGATGATGGTGTAAGTGTGGGAGGTTCCGACACTAAGTGAGTAGTGAGTTGAGTGCTGAGTATGGGATTTGTTACCGGTTGGGAAAACTCGGTAAGAGTGGGACTCTCGACCCAATGGTAGTCACAACTGGGGATTTTAGCGGCTTAGCTGCAGGGATGCAGGCCTTCCAGTATAGTGAAATTTGAAAAGGAGGAGCAACTTGGAGAAGAAACTCGGAGGAGTGAACCAGGAGGGTGAACCCGGAGGAGGTAAGCTCCTTAAATTAAAAAGTTAGAGTTTGGTTTCATACGTGTTTGTGAGTGCATGAATTTGTGGTCCAGTCGATCCTGTGAGTGAGGAGTAGACTGGATTATTTTGCACAATAACGAGTCTATTCATACACATGTGCAAGACTGCGCAAACTGTAACATTAACAGGAAGAACAATGGCAGAAGTCTGGTGATAAAAATCAGTCCGCAACTCTAGCGCCCGAGTCGCAGCCTGAATCATCTTAACACCAGAATCAGTGTTCCAGACCAACTGGTCATAAGCTCTATCCTGATATTACAAGCAGCAACACAACTGAGTATATAATCGTTATGTCATTTGCTAATGGAATTTAATTATACTGGTTTGGCTTATAGGTATTCCAAAAATAGCCAGCCAACTGCTGTCATTTGGCGGTTGTAACTTGAGTCAAAAGCAAACTACACTTACAACTCAGCATGAGACTGAAGATTTAAATTTCCCGTACAGGGAACTAATTTCTAAAGACAAAACATGACTGAGAATGAACTGACAACTAGAAGTAAAATAATGTACATAAAATGGCATGAGAAAAAGTGAGGACTCTTATTCTCTATAATTTAGATGAGCAAGAATTGCAGCAAAATGACATACAAAAAATAGTAGCATATAAAAAGACACGACAGTAAAAACAAACTAGAGATGGACAAAGTTACAGTGATTTACAAAGGCTCAATTAAATTCTTGAAAAAATATTGAAATATAAGAACACTGATTCTGTAATTATTTCAAACCCTGCTTAGTTGAAAATACAGCTGTGATATTAAAAATGATAATTTTTGATTGCTTCACACCCTAAAACAAACACACTTGATTACAATGCCCGACAGTAAAATGAAATAATCAAAATTCTAGCTACTGCAGTGTCAAAAGTTAATTGAATTATAATGCTAACTGAACTGGTAAAAATACCAGTGCGAATCCGTTAAATTAAACAAATTCCAATTGGGATCTGATGCTAAAGTGAATATGCAAGTTTGCACGGCTAAATTAATTCAGGGAAAAACACTGATGAAATGGCGCAGTGAACTTGAAGCTTGTGCCTAACTTCACCGGCACAGATAAACACAGTGAATGTTCCTAAGACACAATAACGAGCGCTCCCTAACACGGAACAAGTTAAGACACAACACAGGAAAGTTAAGACATAATACACACTTAACATTAACACTTGATACTTACAAATGCCCGCTCTGGGCCCAAGCACTATTCAGGAGGATCTGTACGAGAATGACGACTCTGCCTGAAAAGTCGGCCTTATATGCTCTTTTGAGCGGAAGCTTGCGAAATGGTTCTGCGCGAATGTTTCCAACGGAAGAGACTGACGGAAACGTGATCGGCAAATATTTCGAAACACGTTTTTGGTAAAATTTTGAGTTTAATCGAATTAATTTGGTCTTGTAAAATTATAAAAATAATTACATTTGTATAATTTAATTTTAGGATGTTAGTTTTTTAATATTTTATGAAATTAGGCTGAAGTGCGGCTGAGGGTTCACTACAGAGTCACTCATGGGCAAGAACCAAGAATCGTCCGTACCTGTCGATTGCAAGCAGCAAGTGATAACTGATAAAACTAGCTGAAACTTTGAAAAAATAAGTACACACATGAGCAATAAAAATCGTTTAAACAAAGGTAACCCCGAGTACACCCTGTGGGGATTTTCAGCCACAATACATCTGTAGTGAATCTCTATCCCGCAACCCAGTCGAAATTTCGAAATTCTCAGAATGATCATCTAAAATTCAGTAAAATAAATTCAACCATTAGCATAAAATCACATTACGAAATTCACTAATCTCTGTCCTCAATTTTATCAAAATTGTGTAACGAAAAAAATTCAATCTCTAAGAATTCACATTTGCGTCTTTACGGAACCTCCCACGGACGCGCGACAGCAACATCGTATGCGATCTAGCGCCCATTGTCTCATATCATACAGAGCGTGCATATCTAGGTGTTTCTGGCTGGTGAGATTATAATACTGTGTTTGTGTGTGTGATAATCTACGGGTAACTATGTATATATACATTATATGTCAATTGTCAACACTATTAATGTGTAAATAGTAAACTGAATTGCCTCAACTTACCATTGTCTTAAATGTTAGGATTTCTTGCCCAGAACTGTGTTTCCCACAGGGTATTTTCCCTTGGATATGATGTTATTTTTATTCAAGCTAAATTTCCCCTTTTGTTTTAAAATAATTTTTATGCAACATTTCAATATGATGTTATTTTCATTCAAGCTAAAATTTTCCTTTTGATTTTAAAAGAATTTTTATTTCAACATCTCAATATGATGTTATTTTCATTCAAGCTAAAATTTTCCTTGCGATTTTAAAAGAATTTTTATTTCAACATCTCAATATGATGTTATTTTTATTCAAGCTAAAATTCTCCTTCTGTTTTAAAATAATTTTTATTTCAACATTTCAATATGATGTTATTTTTATTCAAGCTAAAATTCTCCTTCTGTTTTAAAATAATTTTTATTTCAACATTTCAATATGATGTTATTTTTATTCAAGCTAAAATTCTCCTTTTCTTTTAAAATAATTTTTATTTCAACATTTCAATATGATGTCAATTTTATTCAGGCTAAAATTTCTTCTTTTTTTAAAATAATTTTTATGTCAACATTTCAATGTGATGTTATTTTTGTCAAGATTAGGATTTCCCCTTTTGTATCAAAAATGATTTATTATGCCAAAATTCAATATGGTGTTATTTTTGTGATCAAGTTAGGCTTGCATCAAATTATCATTTTATTATGTAATGCTGTTTTTTTAATCAAAGCAATCAAATTATCATTCTCATTCTTTACAGCTTATGGTGTCACAGCTGTATTTTCAATTAAGTAGGGTTTTGATATAATCACATGGTTGTAGTTTTTATGTACAGTCAACATTAAAAACCATTCTTAACCAATTTTATAGTCAATCTTTGTTGTGATGATAATCAGAAGAAACCTTTGTAAATACCAAGCACATTTTACCGCTGATTTTCCTCAGAGAATCAGTATTTATACATAAATATTAATGATGTTTTTTTAGGTTTAGTTAGATGGTAATTGTATAATTCTTAGTCATTGTACATTGATTATTTCAGTTAGGAAAAACTGGGAACATGTGTTTTCTAGTTCATTTGCATTTAGCAGATGCTGTAGATTTTTACCATTAGCTATTAATTAAGTGAGTCAGTATACTCAGTTCACTGCGTATGCCATCTTAGTTGCGCCAGGCAAAAGTTTTGCCTGTGTGAATTACTAGTGTAGAATTTTAGCTTCATGCCGTTAGAAATATTAGAATTAATATCTGGCTCCGAGCAAATTGTCAGTGCTCCGAAGCTGATCCCCGCTTGCACTCCGGCGCCAGAGTGCTGGTGGGGGTCGTTTTTCGAAGAGACTCCTCGCTTTGAGGCGGCATGTTAATGCCAGATTGTTTGCAGCATAGCATGTGTTGATATGTGGTTGTTACCGTGTGCATTTTCACCCAGCGTCTCCTCCCCGTACAGGAAGCCACGAGACACTTTCACATTCCACTGCCAAGCCACCTACCTTGCCTAACAAATCAAAAGGGTAAAATATCCCGGTAGCCAAACTCGGCAGATTTACAAAAACTACCTCCTTCCTTGGTTTCTTTTTTTACTTTTTACCAAACAATCCATTACTGGACGGCAAGCGCAAGTACCGAATTCCTCTTCCACCATCACTCTGAATTGAGACCCTTTTGGTTACAGCTAACCCAACTGCTGCTTAACCTGCAAGTCTATATTCACCTAAAACTAGAGGAATAGCGCCTTATCGTCCTCACTTATCAGTGACGCTATTTGCCGTCTCTAACCATTGGGTTACATTGCACACGACCTTCTCCACAAATACACTCACCACATCACCAACGCAGCTGTGGGCCTGTTGCAGTTCCTACTCAAGATCGGACCTCAACATCAGCCCATCCTGAAGAGACAATCTGCCAGCCACCCCAATAAAAAAGGCCAGATATAAATAAACATATCTACTTTCTTATCCTTCTGATGGTCTAGTTCCGAGGTGAAAATTATAGTGTTTTGATTTTGATTAAAGACGCCAGAAATAGTGCGTCCGAACCCCCCCCTACACTTAACTTCTTCGGAGTCAGAGGCCGTAAATCATTCAATTAGCAATTAAGTGTGCTTGAAAAGGCACTGGTGACCTCGCCATTATTAAAAGAACATCTGGGGAAATCGTTAAATTCCTCAATATTCAACCTTTAACCTTCAAAAATCTAGATAATCATAGAATTCCAACCGGTCTAAAGTAAAACTTGAGTTAAGCCACCAAACTTGAAGTTTACACTGGTGATTACCCAGAGTAGTTTAATCAGATATAAATACTCACCCGGACCACCATCGGAAGGATTAGGAGCGCATGTCTAGTGCTGTCAACTTCTGTGCATGGCTGACCTTGAAGGAGGTAGTTTCTTTCCCTACTCTCAGTAGCTAAACAGAGTATTTCCTCTCCAAACTCTTCCCTAATAATAAGCTATTGCTACTGCAGCCTATTCTAACAAAATCTTCATGTTTATCCATTGCTACTGAAGCCACCTTTTACAAAACTCTTCATGCATTTCCATTGCTACTGAAGCAAACCATAGGAGACCTTCTAGGATCATTTCCATTGCTACTGAAGCTCCTTACTAATAACCTTCGCAATTTCCATTGCTACTGCAGCACCATTGCTACTGAAGCACAAAAGTAACATAAAAACTGGTACGAAACAAAAAGCTATTGCAACGCGCGTTATCATTCATTCTTGGGGAACATTAGAAGCATTATGGCGCCAAACGATGGTAAGGAGAGTAACGACAGTCAGGCGGTGTCCGTAAAATTAACACCGTTCGCGATTCAAAGTCTGGACTCTTGGTTCTTCCAAACCGAAGAACACTTCGAAAGCCTATCCATCACGTGTGGAAAAATTAAATACTACTCCTTATTAAGGGCCCTGCCCACGACTTGCCTAGACGACCTCTCTGGGGTCTGTAACGCTAACTCAACCGAACCTTATTCCACCCTCAAAGATCATGTTTTAAAACGTTACAGCAAGGATAGAGCCCAAAGAATCCAGGCTTTGACGAGTAATCTCACCACCTACAATAGCCAAACACCTCTAGCGCTACTTAAAGAGATGAGGAAATTGGCGAAGGGGGTGATGGATGACGATACCCTTAAGACATTGTACATCCAACGCTTGCCCTTACGCCTTCAACCATTCCTCCATACACAAGATTCCTCTGTGAACCTGGACGTTCTCGCAGAATTAGCCGAGAAAATTCTTGCCTGTGAAAACCAGACACCGAATGGCTCTGCCGCTACTCCAGTGGTCAATCAAACCAGCCCAAACGAAGTGGAAAGGTTATTGCGCGAGTTAGTTCAGCGAGTTGGAGCACTAGAAGTTGCTACCCAGCAAGCCGAACACGCAGATAGAGTTCATGGGGTTGCACACCAAACTGCGGCGTATCAGCAAGCCGATAATTCCACACACACCGTTCCGTTTGACAGGTATAAAAATGGGAATCGTTCATTTAAACATCAGAGGGCTGGTAGTTCAAATACCGTTCAGGGCCAGGGTTCACGAGACAATCTGGAGGAGGAATGGTGCTGGTATCACAGAAAGTACTTGCACAAGGCTCGTAAATGTGAGTCGCCGATGTGTCCGCTTTATGTACTACTTTACCCAAAAAACGGGAACAGCGCGGCGTAAATGGGAGTCGAACGCCAGCGCATACGAAAACAAACGCTACTCGCTGCTTATTCATAAGTGATCCGGCTACCGGTATTCGATTTCTGATCGATACCGGGAGTTCGGTAAGCCTAATCCCCGCAACTGACAAAGACAAAAATACCACGGGCATTCCAAACTTGCGTGCTGCTAATGGCACTCCTATACTCTGTTACGGCACGCGAACGCTGTCGTGTTCCCTAAATTTCAAACGTACCTTGAGCTTCGAATTCATAGTGGCTGATGTGGACACACCCATCATTGGTGCCGATTTTCTTCAGAAGTTTGCATTGGTGGTGGATGTGAGAAACGGATGCCTGTATGATAGCGAAACCCGAGTGCAAAGACCCCTGAGTGCCGTCGATATGGTGAACGTTACGTCAAGCGTCTCCCCTAATCTAGAGAGTACATGCCCTTACCAACGGGTGTTGCTCGAATTCCCCTCACTCTTTCAACCTAACGTGACGTTGCAAAATAACACGCTGACGCAACACCATATATCGACGAGCGGTCCTCCTGTTTACGCGAAAGTAAGACGTTTGCCCCATGATCGATTGCAGGAAGTAAAAGCGGAGTTCTCGAAAATGGTCCAAGAAGGGACAGTTCGCGTTTCGAAAAGTCCCTGGGCCAGTCCCTTGTTGATTGTTCCAAAAAGCAACGGCGAGTTGCGTATTTGCGGCGATTATCGCCAACTCAATTCCGTAACTGTACCCGACAGATTTCCCATCCCACACCTTCATGATTTTACTGCAAATCTGTCAGGGGCAAAAATCTTCTCTACAATAGACCTGAAGAGAGCTTTCCATCAGATTCCAATGGAGGAAAGCTCTATTCAGAAGACCGCAGTCTGTACGCCGTTTGGCTTGTACGAGTATCTTTGTATGCCGTATGGCTTGCGAAATGCTCCACAAACCTTTCAGCGGCACATGACTGAAGTCCTTTCCGACCTCCCGTTTTTGTATTGTTACCTCGATGATGTGCTTGTGGCTTCGGGGACGCCTGAGGAGCACGTGCATCATTTGAGAGAACTGTGCAAACGACTAGCGTCGCACGCTTTGCTAATCAATCCAGCAAAGTGTGTACTGGGAAAGAAGGAACTGACTTTTCTAGGTCACTACATCTCAGATAAAGGCATTAGGCCACTTCCCGACAAGGTAGAGGCTATCCGAAATTTCCCGAAACCCTCTACACAGAGAGAGTTGCGCAGGTTCTTGGGATCGGTGAATTTTTACCACCGATTCCTAAGGAACTGTGCGGCGACTCTGGCACCACTCTCCTCACTCATTAGAGCGAAGAAACGAGGGAAGTCTGTACTGATCGAGTGGAACAGTGAGGCTGAGGAGGCATTCACAGTAATTAAAGAAGAACTTGCGAATGCGACGGAGTTGGCTTACCCACACCCGAACGCAAAACTTAATCTCGTAGTAGATGCGTCAGACCTTGCTGTCGGCGCGGTACTACAGCAAACCGTGGACAACAACACGTCCCCTTTGGCGTTCTTTAGTCGGAAACTCTCTCCCACCGAACAGCGTTATAGCACGTTCGGGAGAGAGCTCCTGGCGATATACCTCGCCATTAAACACTTCCGATATACCTTGGAAGCACGTCAGTTCACGGTATTCACCGACCATAAACCTCTGATCAACGCAATAAGAATGCCTCCTGACCGCCATTCCCCTCGAGAAAGTCGGCACCTGAGTTACATAGCACAGTTCACTAACGATCTCAGGCACATTAAGGGGGACGAGAACACGGTCGCCGACTGCTTATCGCGTGTGCACAACGTGGTATTAAACCCGTTGGCGCCCGAGTTCCGACCTTCTGTGCACATGATTTCGTTGGCTGATATCATCACCGAACAGAAAAACGACACGGAGATCCAATCTTTGATTGAGTCTCCTAGCTCGTCTCTAAAGCTGTCGCTCAGAGAAGGCGTTTACTGTGACGCTGACCGGCCTAACCGATACTACCTACCTAACAATTTGCGTTTGCCCGCCATTAAACACTATCATGCGCTATCTCATCCTGGGACAGAGAGAACTTTCCGCCTAATTGCAGATCGTTTTGTCTGGCCCGGGATGCGTAGGGCCATAAGAGAGTACGTTCGCAATTGCCCAGATTGCCAAGCTAGCAAAGTAACTCGACACAACAAAGCCGCAATTCAACCTTGTGTTTTCTCTGGCGGTAAATTTGACGCAGTCAATATAGATTTGGTAGGCCCGCTTCCAAACTCTCGCGGGTTCTCGTATTTACTCACTATGATAGACCGCTTCTCTAGGTGGGTCGAGGCTGTTCCCATTGATAACATAACGGCAGAAACCGTAGCTCGAACCTTCGTAGAGACGTGGATCTCCCGTTTTGGGGTCCCTCTGAGCATCACTCATGATCGTGGGGCTCAGTTTACCTCCTCCTTGTGGTTAGAAATCTCCAAAATCCTAGGTAGTTCAAACATCACAACCACCTCTTTTCACCCCCAATCAAATGGACTCATCGAGAGAGTCCACCGAGACCTAAAAGCGGCACTTCGCTGTTTAAGATGCCACGACGATTGGGCGGACCGATTGCCTGTCGTATTACTTACCCTACGTAACCTGTTCCGTCAGGACCAAAAGTGCACGTCCTCCGAATTGCTGTACGGGAAGTCCTTAAGATTGCCCGGAGATGTTATTGATCCCGTGTACAAAATTGACGACTCCTTCAGTAGAATCACTGATTACGCGGCACGTCTCAAACGCGCCATGCGCGAATTGGTTTACCAACCGCCTCGCCTGCCTTTACCATCCGAAAGCCTTGATCCATTGTTGAACACGTGCACACATGTTTACGTTCGGGTGGACGGTGTGAAAACCCCCTTACGACGTCCCTATGATGGCCCCTACAGGGTCCTAAAGAGGACGCCGAAATATTTTCTAATCGAAAGGGGTACCAAGAGCGACAGTGTTAGCATAGATAGACTTAAGGCAGCATATGTGTCCTTCCCTGATGATCGTTCTACCAACACTCATGAGCCGCAACCCAGGTTGCAAATTACCCCCAGGTCAACACCTGTCGAGGCCACCGGGTTGCACCTTTCTGTCTTGGCTAGGAACCTTCCTCCCACTATGGAGTGTAACGAGTTCGTCGTTCCCTTGAAGACCGTTCTAAGAACGTCGTCGGAACCTCGTAATTCGGGTGCCTCCAATTCGGCTGATGTTTCTGTTGCTGTTGTTCCTCATCACGAAAAAACCTCAGAGACCCGTTCGTTGTCCCAGTTGGGAATCCGAACGTCAACTTTCACAGCTCCACAGCCTACTCCTTCTATTGCCCCCGAGCGCGTTAGCAGTTTTGGCAGACCTAGTCGTCCGCCAGCTCGTTACGCGCAGACTTAGGGTGGTGACTTCTGTTCTGTCAAAAATTTTTTTTTATTCTATTCTCTCCTGTCAAACCTTCTGTTAGGATTTTCCTTTTATGATCATTTCGGGCATTTACAGGAAACAGCTTCACTGTTACCAGACCTTCCGGTCCACATGCGTTGGGGGGTAGCTGTAGTGAATCTCTATCCCGCAACCCAGTCGAAATTTCGAAATTCTCAGAATGATCATCTAAAATTCAGTAAAATAAATTCAACCATTAGCATAAAATCACATTACGAAATTCACTAATCTCTGTCCTCAATTTTATCAAAATTGTGTAACGAAAAAAATTCAATCTCTAAGAATTCACATTTGCGTCTTTACGGAACCTCCCACGGACGCGCGACAGCAACATCGTATGCGATCTAGCGCCCATTGTCTCATTTCATACAGAGCGTGCATATCTAGGTGTTTCTGGCTGGTGAGATTATAATACTGTGTTTGTGTGTGTGATAATCTACGGGTAACTATATATATACATTATATGTCAATTGTCAACACTATTAATGTGTAAATAGTAAACTGAATTGCCTCAACTTACCATTGTCTTAAATGTTAGGATTTCTTGCCCAGAACTGTGTTTCCCACAGGGTATTTTCCCTTGGATATGATGTTATTTTTATTCAAGCTAAATTTCCCCTTTTGTTTTAAAATAAGTTTTATGCAACATTTCAATATGATGTTATTTTCATTCAAGCTAAAATTTTCCTTTTGATTTTAAAAGAATTTTTATTTCAACATCTCAATATGATGTTATTTTTATTCAAGCTAAAATTTTCCTTGCGATTTTAAAAGAATTTTTATTTCAACATCTCAATATGATGTTATTTTTATTCAAGCTAAAATTCTCCTTCTGTTTTAAAATAATTTTTATTTCAACATTTCAATATGATGTTATTTTTATTCAAGCTAAAATTCTCCTTCTGTTTTAAAATAATTTTCATTTCAACATTTCAATATGATGTTATTTTTATTCAAGCTAAAATTCTCCTTTTGTTTTAAAAATAATTTTTATTTCAACATTTCAATATGATGTCATTTTTATTCAGGCTAAAATTTCTTCTTTTTTAAAATAATTTTTATGTCAACATTTCAATGTGATGTTATTTTTGTCAAGATTAGGATTTCCCCTTTTGTATCAAAAATGATTTATTATGCCAAAATTCAATATGGTGTTATTTTTGTGATCAAGTTAGGCTTGCATCAAATTATCATTTTATTATGTAATGCTGTTTTTTTAATCAAAGCAATCAAATTATCATTCTCATTCTTTACAGCTTATGGTGTCACAGCTGTATTTTCAATTAAGTAGGGTTTTGATATAATCACATGGTTGTAGTTTTTATGTACAGTCAACATTAAAAACCATTCTTAACCAATTTTATAGTCAATCTTTGTTGTGATGATAATCAGAACAAACCTTTGTAAATACCAAGCACATTTTACCGCTGATTTTCCTCAGAGAATCAGTATTTATACATAAATATTAGTGATGTTTTTTTAGGTTTAGTTAGATGGTAATTGTATAATTCTTAATCATTGTACATTGATTATTTCAGTTAGGAAAAACTGGGAACATGTGTTTTCTAGTTCATTTGCATTTAGCAGATGCTGTAGATTTTTACCATTAGCTATTAATTAAGTGAGTCAGTATACTCAGTTCACTGCGTATGCCATCTTAGTTGCGCCAGGCAAAAGTTTTGCCTGTGTGAATTACTAGTGTAGAATTTTAGCTTCATGCCGTTAGAAATATTAGAATTAATATCTGGCTCCGAGCAAATTGTCAGTGCTCCGAAGCTGATCCCCGCTTGCACTCCGGCGCCAGAGTGCTGGTGGGGGTCGTTTTTCGAAGAGACTCCTCGCTTTGAGGCGGCATGTTAATGCCAGATTGTTTGCAGCATAGCATGTGTTGATATGTGGTTGTTACCGTGTGCATTTTCACCCAGCGTCTCCTCCCCGTACAGGAAGCCACGAGACACTTTCACATTCCACTGCCAAGCCACCTACCTTGCCTAACAAATCAAAAGGGTAAAATAACCCGGTAGCCAAACTCGGCAGATTTACAAAAACTACCTCCTTCCTTGGTTTCTTTTTTTACTTTTTACCAAACAATCCATTACTGGACGGCAAGCGCAAGTACCGAATTCCTCTTCCACCATCACTCTGAATTGAGACCCTTTTGGTTACAGCTAACCCAACTGCTGCTTAACCTGCAAGTCTATATTCACCTAAAACTAGAGGAATAGCGCCTTATCGTCCTCACTTATCAGTGACGCTATTTGCCGTCTCTAACCATTGGGTTACATTGCACACGACCTTCTCCACAAATACACTCACCACATCACCAACGCAGCTGTGGGCCTGTTGCAGTTCCTACTCAAGATCGGACCTCAACATCAGCCCATCCTGAAGAGACAATCTGCCAGCCACCCCAATAAAAAAGGCCAGATATAAATAAACATATCTACTTTCTTATCCTTCTGATGGTCTAGTTCCGAGGTGAAAATTATAGTGTTTTGATTTTGATTAAAGACGCCAGAAATAGTGTAAATAGATACTGTTCTAAAGACTATGTGTTGATAGTTAGAAATGATTTGATCAGAAAATGAAGTTTCCAGATCATAATTTCTGTTTGTTGCCTGAGGGCAACATTGCGCAACTAAGCGTATTCTTACCGGACCCTACTTGTTGCTTGAGAGCAACACGGCTCAACTGAGTATATTCTTTCTGGAATTAGCATAGTAACTCGAGCTAAGCTTTGTGATAGTATAGTTCTTTCATTATCTATTTTTCATATTTTGTTCATATATAGAGATAACAAAAGTGATACAAATATATTTGATTGAAGATATATACCTTGATTGAAGATACATAATATGCAAGTCTCTACTCTGCTCCAATACTACTGGGATTTTGTCCAGTTTACCCCCCTAAATTTATGTATATATATTTGCTAGTTCTCCCACAATTGATGTATATTTTTTCCAGAGATGGATGATAAAAAAGTTCTATGGCTTACTATTCCATCTGAATCAGGAGATGAAAACATACAAAATCTGACAATGACAGTGATGCCAGTGAAATAGAAAGGCCCTAGTTACAAAATGCTTGCAATGCTTGAAGAAAACGTGATGGAGAATAGAATGCCAGAATATGAAAAAGAGGAACAGCCCTTTTCATCAAATATAAAAGGGAGAAAGCTTATATGGAAAACAAAAGGTCCATCTAAAATTTCTTATAATGGGTCTGATTTTACTGGACGGCAATACCACCCTGGCAATGAAGTGAAGAAACCGATTGAATGCTACAAAGAGCTGTGAGATGGAAGTCTACTTAGTAAAGTGGTGGATAAATATAATAAATATTCAATTCACGAAAATCAAACCAAGCCACTAATGCTAACAGATTCACTAATGTTGAATTCACTAATGACTCTGAATATCATACCTGTAAAATTCTAGAAGCGATACGAATGGCTTTGGCATTTTTTGAATATGATGGTCATGGCTATTGGCTATTGTATAGACGTAAACCCAAGTGCCTCAACATTCCGAATATAAAACAACTTCCTGTGTTCAAGTTCAAGCTAAAGATCTCTGTTTCTACTACAGGAAAAACCTTTGACAAAAGAACTAAAGGGAGGAAAATCATCTAACGAGGATGTTTGTTCATTGCGAAAGAAAAACAAAGAAAGGTCCCACTGCCCCTACTTACACAAATGATGTCAGACTAGATGATATTGGTCATTTTTGTCAATATGAAGAAAAGAAGGGATGTTACAAATATCGAGGCTGCAGTGGAATTGTGAAAATTTTTAGCATAAATGCGAAGTTTTTTGTGCTTCGCACCATATCCTAGAGCACCATATCTTCAAGTTTTGCACTCCTTAGTTCATATGTACCTACCTTAGTTGTACAGGGATGAAATTTTGACAATTTGTTTTTGTAGCATATTGTTGTGTATCAATACCATTGTTTTCCCTTCTATAAATTTTCATTCAAAAGCCTTTAATAAAAATAATTTGTTGTTATTTGCGGATTAAATGTCTTTGGTGAGAATTTTTGGCTAAGCAAATTGCATACTTTTGCCGCAGTTGCACAATGTTGCTTTAGAGCAACAAACTGGACAAACAAAAACTTCCTCGGTGGGACAATGTTGCTTTGAGGCAACAATCCCGAAAAATGTTACAAACTCATAGTAGAATTTTTTCAAGACAATATATATCATTCTGGCACTGTTACCTTAACGAGGTTTTGCGTTAAAATATTTTTTTTTACCAAAACTCAAAATGCGTGCCATATAGGGTTAAATATGCTCTCATTTTTGTCAATTCCACCTTAGTGGCTCTCCACATTGCAGTAGCTGCTCAATAGATACCGTAAAATACTTTTTGCTGTTTTCACTAATTTGACCTTTCACAGTTATAATGTAAACTCTTTGCCATAGGAAACTTTAAGAGGGATAAGTCATCCCTCACCTCAATAAGAAGAAGAAAAGGCCATAGGAGACATAAATGTTCTGTTCATTTAAAAAAGTGTACTCTGAGGTGTCCTTTAAAGAGCTTGTGTACGTTAGGCTAATGTAGCTATATCAGCTACATGCCTGAAATTTTTTCGTAACTTTAGAACTTGAAATAATTTTCAATTTCTTCTCAGTTGAAAATGTAATGAAGACCTTCAGAGTGTATTCTCTATTTCATCAGCTAACTTCTTGGTGCACCATTTCTTGGTTTCATCAGCACCACAATACTGTGATTTACACTAATTTCGGTCAATATTGAGTTTAGGTGATGTTGGGAAATGAAGCATTCCGTTTCAAAAAATCAGTAAGGGAGCCCATTTAAAAATGTTTTACAGGAATGCCAATTTCGGCGCTGATGCGTTATTTTTGAGTTATTCAACTTTGAAGTTGGCTTTCGGGCGCCAAGGAAGCAAGTGCGCCATGTAGAATTTAATTAATAACGGAAGCTAACCCTCTATCACAAATGTAAAGAGCTTGGGTCGTGAGGGGTAGCCACAGTTCTTCTAGTAAAAATTATAGGTAAATCTGAAGGAGATGACAGTTGTCGATTTTGTAAATTTCGATGCCTTAGCATAGTTAATTAGATCGAAATAAACAAGTTTTCTTCTATGCACTTTTTGTCTCAAATGAGTATTTTATTAGTTATAGCGGTAAATGACTTACCGCAACTCCAGTCTTCAAAGCGGAAAGAAATTCTTTGATCGAGTTGTATGGCAATACTGCAATGGCGTCTCGCTTCCAGCGCTCTGTCTTGAAAGACGAAACCAAACCTACCGCTATACCTTGTTAAATACTCATTTGACAAAAAAAGTGTATAGAATAAAAGTTGTTTATTTCGATGTTATTACCATGTTTCAAGCAACAAAAATTCAAAAATCGATGAGTAGCTGTTTATTCGAGCGCATTCGTCATCATTGACGAAACTAAACTTACCGCTATAAATCGTAAAATACTCATTTGAGACGAAAAAAGAATAGAAGAAAACTTGTTTATTTTCATTCAATAAATTAGGTTCAGGCACCAAAAAGTGGAAAATCGACAACTGTCATCTCCTTCAGATTTACCAAATTATAAATAAAGGTTTCTAGTGACGTCCGTTTATATCATCTCCAACGGCAGTCACCCGGTACCTAAGATGCCATCTTGAGTTGCGGTAACTAATTCACCGCTATAACTCTAAAACTAAGCATCAGCGCCAAAAATGTCATTCCTGTAAAACGTTTTTAAGTGGGGTTCTTTACTGATTTTTCAAAACAGAATGCTTCATTTTCCAACATCACCTAAACTCTATATTGACCCTAATTTCTAGTAGTGCAGCACATTTCTATTAAAGCTTCACAGGGAAAATTGCACAGACTTTATGTGGCCTCATAAAAAGTCTTTATGGTCCCTTTATATCATTGAAGGGACCATAACCAAAGAACTATCTTGGGCTCTAAAATATTTTATTTTGTAATTTTTATTTTAAAACTGTAATAAAGTTGAATTTTTGGGAAAAAAATCAGTCTGTGTTGAGGGGTAACTGTTGACTCGGTAAGGTTCCTATAGTAGGAGACTGGCAGGACTGGCTATTCCACTTCTCAAGTGGAAGTAGCAAAAGAAAATACTAAAATGATGGGAGCCACAGGCAAGGGGAGAGCTTAGACTGAATATGAGAAACTCAAGAGGGGGAATTACAGACTAAATCATTCAGTGGGGTATAAATTAAACTTTCATGGACACACAATATATACTGAAACAATCACAAATACAATGAATCCACTGGCTGTAACTGACAATTGGTTTGGTCAAAGGGGTTAGCATGGAAAGATAGGGAAGGAAGAATTACAGCCTAAAAGACAGACAAACTATACCTAAACATATATATAAATACACAGATGCATGAGGCATAAGAGGTTTGTAACAAGCTTGCACAACACAATTTCAAGGGAATTGATTTGTAGAGTTCAAGAGGCAAATAATGTTAAACAAATAGTACATAAATCAATAAAGGGGTCTAAACTAGATTGAATCAAGTTTGCAAATAATGTCTTAAGAACTTTGTGCTGCTACGTAGAAGGGAATCAGATGGTAGAGGATCCAGTCACAAACTGCCGGTGGGTACATTACCCAATCTGGCTGCTCAACATAGCTCTGAGTTGGGCCAGTGGCAAGAGTCCCAGACTCGCTGCTCTAAAAGGAAAAAACATGGGACATAAGAATCTCAGCTAGCCACAAGAAGCAGAAGCTGCCAAGGAAAAAAGGTGAGGGAACAGTATTTAGCACAAAAGCAGAGCAGCACGCAGGGGCAAAAGAACTGAAGCACACGCAAAAATGATAGATGTTGAACACAAAACTAATGATAGAGATATAATAAATAAAGCTGAAATATAGTATTAGCACTATATGCAGGTATTGGACAGTAAAGTAAGTGAACAAGAAGCACAAGGCACACTGAAATACATTTAAGCAATCCTAGTTCAATAAGGTCACATAAGCAGGCACACTTAGACTTGCCCTAAAGGAGCAACCAGGAGAGGAAGAACCAGGATTAAAATATGGCAGGATGAATCAAGGTAGCAAGTCAAGCAGTGGATCTTAAGATTAGCGTCTCAAGCAGTTGCATAGAAAAAGGGAAAATATGACACTAGGAACAGAAGAGCTTATAGGATTTAGCAAAAGAAATCTGAAACATAAAGAAACAAGGGGTAACAAATATGGTGGCAGGCACATGAACAATACAGGAACATATCAGGCCAATCATCCACATCTGGACCAGGCTTCCTAAAAAATAAAAACTTTGTATTCATAGATAGAAGAGTCTACTTTAATCTAAGCTTATTATTATTCTTTACTTGTGTAGTAAGTAATAGCAAAGTCTTCTGATTGAGCAAATATATTTGGTTACTCTTGATGATCATAAATCTTGAAGATGGCCTTCTTTTTAATGATACAATGTAGTAAAATGAATTTACTGAAGGTAGCTGAAGCTTCAATTACCTTAAAGTACTAAATAAATTTTGCTCATTATTTCATGTAAATATGTAAATTTTAATCTCTTATTTCAAACTTTTTTCAGGTTCCAAAATATAAAATAGAAATATTCCTATCTGGAAGCTTCATGGTAAAATGGATATGATCCAAAGTCTCCTTTAAAATCAAATTCAATTACAACAATCCCCTGACTTTGCTATAATGGCATCCACAACCAATGTTGAAAGTGCTTATTGTGCAGGCATGGATACTTCAGATCTTGTTCATCATATGGAGCGGCAGCTACAAGAAGTAGGTCTATCAGTGCAATTTCCTATGATGTCCTAAATGTAGAGTTTAGCTTTTTATACTTTACAGTAAATGTGAAAATGCTTACATTGATTTAGTCATGATAGGTTTGCCTTAATGTGTACCCTTTATCCATAATTTTTTATAAAAAATATTTAGAGACACAAAATCTTAGAAGATACAATTTTTCAGAAATTGAGTAAAGATTTCAATTTTAAATTGCAAAGTAAATTGCAATACCATCCCCAATGCAACAACACCCCCAATGCAGTAACATCCCACTCCCAATGCTGCAACATCCCACTCCCAATGCTGCAACATCCCACTCCCAATGCTGCAACATCCCACCCCAATGCTGCAACATCCCACCCCAATGCTGCAACATCCCACCCCAATGCTGCAACACCCCACCCCAATGCTGCAACACCCACCCCCAATGCTGCAACACCCCACCCCCAATGCTGCAACACCCCACCCCTAATGCTGCAACACACCCACCCCAATGCTGCAACACCCACCCCCAATGCTGCAACACCCCACCCCCAATGCTGCAACACCCCACCCCTAATGCTGCAACACACCCACCCCAATGCTGCAACACCCCACCCCAATGCTGCAACACCCACCCCCAATGCTGCAACACCCACCCCCAATGCTGCAACACCCCACCCCCAATGCTGCAACACCCCACCCCCAATGCTGCAACACCCCACCCCTAATGCTGCAACATCCCACCCCCAATGCTGCAACACACCCACCCCAATGCTGCAACACACCCAGCCCAATGCTGCAACACACCCACCCCAATGCTGCAACACCCCACCCCAATGCTGCAACACCCACCCCCAATGCTGCAACACCCCAGCCCTAATGCTGCAACACCCCACCCCCAATGCTGCAACACACCCACCCCAATGCTGCAACACACCCAGCCCAATGCTGCAACACACCCACCCCAATGCTGCAACATCCCAGTGTAGCAACATCTCAAGGCATTAAAATACAGTTATATACCCAAATCTAAGAGCTACCAAAAATGTTTTTCACATTTATTGTATCCTAATTTGTTGAATTTTCATTAATTTATAGGTACCTTTTAATTTCAAAAAATAAGATTAAGTTGGAAACGAATGTAGAAATTTTTTCTGAAGAATCATTAAACATAACATATTTTTAAAAAATTGAAATATTTACATTATTAACTTGACTTTGTATATAAATACTTGTTCACTTGTCGTACATTTTGATTTCAGTTGGATGCCACAGAGTTTGAACTTCCACAAGTTGATGAGCTGCCAACATTGGAAAGTATCCTCAATGAACCTGACAATCCTGGAGACCTGGACTCTGCATCTGACTCTGAAGAGCACCATTCAGCCGCAGAATCTGATCCCAAAACCAACTTTTCATCAGAGGCAGAAACTTTATCAGCTCACTCGCACAACAGCAGTCACGGGTCACTGGAGCTGTTGTCCTCTACGGGCAGTGGTGGGTCGTCTCGGCAACACAAGGCTTCGTCTTCAGTGGTGCGGCATGTGGCCTTAACGGGCATCGCATCACAGCTGGTGTCTGCTCAGGAACGCAGCAACTCTGGCCTGCCCACCACCATGGCAGTTGGTAGCGTGATTTGTGTGGGCACAAGTCATGGGCTCATCATGGTCTTTGAGCCCAGTCAAGCCCTAAAGTGGTGTCTTGAGAGTCAACATATTGGTGAAGAGTATGGCTCTGTGTCATCATTGGCACTCAGTGAAGATGGCACCCGCTTACTTGCCGGCTATGCCAAGGGTCATCTTTGTCTCTTCGATTTAATTAACGGCAAACTCATGCAAGCCATTACAGATGCCCACACGGCCTCAACAGCTGTTTTGCACCTCAAGGTAATTTTTGTTCATACATTCCTTCTGTCGTAACCTGTCAAGTTTACTATTTTTTTTTATTAATTACTGACTCTCACATTGTGTACACTATGTAAGGCTTCTAATTGTACTGAATAGTGAAATATAATACTCTTGTACCTTTAACTATTTAAGGGAACCGTACTCACAAAAAAAAAATCCTAAACTATTCGACCCATCTTCATGAAACTTGGTATAGGTATGTAAAATTGAACAAGGATTAAGATTGGACTCGTGTGTTTTTCCAATTTTCCCCATAGAAAACGTGTTATTCAAAGAAAACGTCAAAATAAGGGGTCTGGGGAAAATCTATGGACGTAATCAGATTTTGAGATACAGAGATAATATTGGTATCAAAAGAAGCAGAAATGTATTCTCTACAACGTGACGTGGAGTTATGTTGAATTTTCGAAATACTTTTTGAAAAAATGAAAAATACAAAAATTTTAACCTTTTTCACACTTTTCCCGACAAAAGAAAATGTAGCTAATTTTCTATTCTGAAAATGAATAAAAGCCCACGTCATCTTGTAGAGGATTAAATTCTGGTTCTTTTGATACTAAAATCATCACTGTAGCCAAAAAATTGTAGAAGACGCTATATTTTGAAGCCCCACATTCCGGTCCTCCAAAATAAGGCAAAACAGGTAAACAAAGATATATAAACAACGTCAATTTTTTCTTTATTATTTTTTTTGGGTCAGCTAGGACCCTTGAAATCATTATACAGTAAAAAAGAGACATAGAAGAAGGCATAGCAACGTCAAGCCGTGAAGAAAGTGCTAAGGGGGAGGTGTACCATGATAAAATATCACTTCCCCCTCCCCTCCCCCCCATACTTCAAACCCCCGTAGCGGGCGAAACAATGAACGTACGAACTTCATTTTTTCACAGGATGTACCTGACATCTTACCCTTCCTATGGCAGCTAAAACCCAATATCTCAAGAAAATTCGATTTTCTGGGAGTACGCTTCCCTTTAAGCCTATGTAGGTGTGCTGGCTGCATTTTGTCTCTTATTTGTGTGCTTTATGCCTGAAAAATTTACTCTTATGTGTTTAGAATCATTTTGCTTACCATTTTGTTATTTTTTTTATCTATTGAAGACTTCAGAATTGTACCCATGCTAGTCATGTTTCCATCTTTGTCTTATACTCCCACATTTCAGCATCAGGGATTAGAAGCTCATCAATTTCATTGATCAGTAATCTTGATTAATAATTTTTACCAGTTAATGCCTTTTTCAACTGAAATTGGTTGAAGTGATAATTACTGTTTCATTGTCAATTTTTTTCATTCTACTCTATATGCTTATTACATACTTTGTTCGTTCTACTTCCTGTGCTACTTATTTACTCTCCATATGACTCACGATGCCAATTATGTGCTCTCCTGTTTTCTTCCAATGCCTGATATCTACTCTATCCATAATACTCCTAATGTCACTTATATCTACTTTTTGCATGCTACTCTCAATGCCCCTTATTCTACTCTATCCATGCTATTCCCAATACCATTTATCTACTCTATGCATGTTACTTTCAATGCCTCTTATATCTACTTAATCCATGTTACTCTCAATGCCCCTTATACCTACTCTATCCATGTTACCCTTATACCACTTATATTTAATCTATCCATGCTACTCTAAATGTCAATTATATCTACTCTTTCTATGCTGCAACTTTTAATTTCCTCACTTGAGCTACTGGTTTCATTTCCAAGAAGATATTTTAAGGATGTTGAATCTCACCAGTTGGCAGTCTCAGCTTTTTCAAAACATCTCTGCTACTTAGCAAGGGTATCAAAAGTCTACTATTCACCAACTCTTCTTTTTCTACACTCACCAACTCTTCTTTTTCTACACTCACCAACTCTTCTCTTGTTCCCCTTAGGCAGTAAAACTATTGTATCTCTGAGAATTAGCACCCCCAGGAAGAAAATGTGAGGTCTTAAACTGAGAATTAGCTAGAGCTTCTTTTTCTTGAAGTAAAGTTTTTTTTTTGTAAAGGATCATCTTTTATTTTTGTTTCACTGCTGTCCTGTTTTTTCAGTGCCTGTAACTTTCTTTGTCAACTTTTATCTTGTTTCCTTTCAGCTTACTGTTTCCATGCACACAAGTTCATGTGCTTAGATTCTGCATTCCCTTTACTCCATGCTAAATGATGCCTTTATCCTTCCTCTCTTTGAACATCTTTGTTGAGGTAAGGGAGGCTGAAACCAACTTATAATCTATCAATCTCTTCCATTGCTATACTCTCTAACTTTTTCCCTGCAACTCACCACCAACTTTATGCCAGCTGTAGAGTATTTTATATTATTGTTATAGGTAGGTGAGGTGACATGGTACCAGTTATACTTGAGGCCCACAATATAGTACAATTGGGTAAAATATTATCTATCTAGGAGTGATATAATCTTTGCCATCTAAACCTAATTTTATATTTTCATTTTTGCAATTCTTAACATACGTGATATTGGTTATAGTATTTCCCAAAAATGGCTATGTATGGCTAATGTTATATTTTATTTTAAATTTTACCTGCTTTTTGTGGCCAAGAATCAGAAAAATGCCTCTATTCTATTTTCTATGTAGTACTAATATTGTATTAGCACAAAAAATTTTACCCATGTTCAAATGAGTTACCCCGCTATCTCTTATAAATATCTACTTTGGTGTCTTAGAACTAGCATCTTCACTAACTGCTGCTGCTGCTCTTCACAAGCCTCTTCACTGAACTCCATTCAGAGCTACATGCTGTAGTGATGTCTTCCTCCTTTCTGATTCTGTTTTCTTCTCTTTTTAGCTTCCTGAAAATGCTGGCTGCCTCTGTCTTGCAGATGTTGGCATTTCACTCAAATAATTTTTCTCATTCTTTATCGGTACTCCTTTGTTTTTAAATTGATCACTTCTGCAATGTATCCTGCTACCATTTAATGCACAGAGTGTGTAAGGTACTTTCCTGTATCTCAAAATAATATGAATGCAAACTTTATTAGATCTTTGTGCTAGTAGGATAGTCGTTCTACCCTTAAGTAATGTAAAGGTGGAAAAATGAAGCATTAAATGCGGCGGCTTAAACTAAAGTTCAATATTCAACTAAAATTAGAGTAAATTTTGAAAATAACAAACATTAAAAACACTGTACCTTTATATAGTTTCCAATAAGTATCTATGAAAATTGAGTTGGTGACTGCTGGTTGGTTAGTAGTATTATGAAAATCCTCTCAGTGACCACTGATGGTCACATTGCACTCTAAGTGTCTATGTCTGTTTGCCACAGCCTATAGAAAACTTGATGAATCCTGAAAGAATCGGATCACACATTTATTGCTGTAGATAGACCTGCCCAACTTGGCGATGCTGAATGACAGCAACAGCTTGGTGTTTGAGGTGGCTATGAACAGATGACGCATTTATTGCAGTGGACCGACTTGCCCAACTTGGCAATGCTTAGTGACAGCGGCGGCTCGGTGTTTGAGGTGGCCGTGAAGCGCACGATGGGCCTCAACAGCAACATGAGCCGCTGTGTCTTCACAGGCAGTCGGGGGGAGGTGTGCACTGTGGAGCCACTCCTCATGAGCCGCTTCAATGTGGCACCTCTGCTTCAAAATGTTATTGTTGCCATGGCTACCATCACGAAGGTCATACTATTTCTTAAGCTCTGCCAAGTTTGCATGGAAAACACCCAGTTGTTTGTGTGCATGCTTTGAAATCATTGTTACACCTACTTGGAGTGGAAATTTTTGATCAGAAGTTTCTATTTCATTAGCTTGCCTAAGTAAGCTCAACTTACAGTTATTCAATTTATAACTTCAATATATTCATGGTGTCTTTCTTAATTATATCAGAGAAAATACGTTTTTTTGGATCTCGATGGGCAGGTGATAGTGGTGTCTCTGCGCCCGTCTCCAAAGGTGCTTTTCTCGTCTCCTCTGCGTGGCTCCTCTTCCTCCCTGCCGCTGCTTGCCTGGCAGTTTGTGGTCATCCAAATGCCCGACCGCACCAGAGTGGTGGACCCCGTGCTGGCTTTTGGGAGGCAGCACACGCTTTATTTCTACCAGGTGAGGTGTGTTCCTAGTGCTGGCAGCACATGCTTTATTTCTACCTGGTGAGGTGTGTTCCTGGTGCTGGCAGCACATGCTTTATTTCTACCAGGTGAGGTGTGTTCCTAGAACTGGCAGCACAAGCTTTATTTCTACCAGGTGAGGTGTGTTCCTAGTGCTGGCAGCACATGCTTTATTTCTACCAGGTGAGGTGTGTTCCTAGTGCTGGCAGCACATGCTTTAGTTCTACCAGGTGAGGTGTGTTCCTAATGCTGGCAGCACATGCTTTATTTCTACCAGGTGAGGTGTGTTCCTAGTGCTGGCAGCACATGCTTTATTTCTACCAGGTGAGGTGTGTTCCTAGTGCTGGCAGCACATGCTTTATTTCTACCAGGTGAGGTGTGTTCCTAATGCCGGCAGCACATGCTTTATTTCTACCAGGTGAGGTGTGTTCCTGGTGCTGGCAGCACATGCTTTATTTCTACCAGGTGAGGTGTGTTCCTAGTGCTGGCAGCACATGCTTTATTTCTACCAGGTGAGGTGTGTTCCTAATGCTGGCAGCACATGCTTTATTTCTACCAGGTGAGGTGTGTTCCTAGTGCTGGCAGCACATGCTCTATTTATACCTGGTGAGGCGTGTTCCTGGTGCTGGCCACGTTCCAAGGTGACGTTTCTGAGTTATCTATCATAATAGTGTGCATTTACTCAGAAGTTTTTTTCCAGCAAAGGGGCAAGTCTTATCCCCTCAAAAGGCATAGGATGGGTATAAGGTTTGTGTATCCCATGCTATGAGGACTGGGGCTTTTAATGTGAAAGTATGTTGAGAAAGAGTGGTGAGTTAATGTTAACACGTTCTATACATATTGGTACATGTGTGTACCACTTGGTAAATTACTCATGTACGTACCAGCAACAATGGCTTTTCACTGATTTCATTTAGTTTAAATTAGACTATTGCGTACAAGTTTAAATGTTTTTGAGTAACTAAATTTTTCCCTCTTGTTAGAAAGGATAAGAATGTAATCAAGCAGTAAAGATGGCTTTTCAATTCTGCTTCTTCTAACCAACCCAAACCGACTGTAACCAAACATAGTGAACGTGTTAAGCAAGAAAAGCGTATACTGTGCGCAGTACACGCTTTTCAATTGTGCTTCTTCCAACCAAACCAACCGTAGCGACCGTGGAAAGTAGTGAACGTGTAAAGTAATCTTTCAACCTAACAAAACCAACCTTAATTAAACGTAGTGAACGTGTAAAGTAATCTTTCAACCTAACAAAACCAACCTCAACCAAACGTAGTGAACGTGTAAAGTAATCTTTCAACCTAACCAAACCAACCTTAACCAAACGTAGTGAACTTGTAAAGTAATCTTTCAACCTAACCAAACCAACCTTAACCAAGCGTAGTGAACTTGTAAAGTAATCTTTCAACCTAACCAAACCAACTTTAACCAAACGTAGTGAACTTGTAAAGTAATCTTTCAACCTAACCAAACCAACCTTAACCAAATGTAGTGAACGTGTTAAATAATCTTTCAACCTAACCAAACCAACCTTAACCAAACGTAGTGAACATGTAAAGTAATCTTTCAACCTAACCAAACCAACCTTAACCAAACGTAGTGAACTTGTAAAGTAATCTTTCAACCTAACCAAACCAACCGTAGCGACCGTGGAAACGTAGTGAACGTTTTAAATAATCTTTCAACCTAACCAAACCAACCTTAACCAAACGTAGTGAACTTGTAAAGTAATCTTTCAACCTAACCAAACCAACCTTAACCAAACGTAGTGAACTTGTAAAGTAATCTTTCAACCTAACCAAACCAACCTTAACCAAACGTAGTGAACATGTAAAGTAATCTTTCAACCTAACCAAACCAACCTTAACCAAACGTAGTGAACATGTAAAGTAATCTTTCAACCTAACCAAACCAACCTTAACCAAACGTAGTGAACTTGTAAAGTAATCTTTCAACCTAACCAAACCAACCTTAACCAAACGTAGTGAACATGTAAAGTAATCTTTCAACCTAACCAAACCAACCTTAACCAAACGTAGTGAACTTGTAAAGTAATCTTTCAACCTAACCAAACCAACCTTAACCAAACGTAGTGAACTTGTAAAGTAATCTTTCAACCTAACCAAACCAACCTTAACCAAACGTAGTGAACTTGTAAAGTAATCTTTCAACCTAACCAAACTAACCTTAACCAAACGTAGTGAGCTTGTAAAGTAATCTTTCAACCTAACCAAACCAACCTTAACCAAACGTAGTGAACATGTAAAGTAATCTTTCAACCTAACCAAACCAACCTTAACCAAGCGTAGTGAACATGTAAAGTATTCTTTCAACCTAACCAAACCAACCTCAACCAAACGTAGTGGAGATGTAAAGTAATCTTTCAACCTAACCAAACCAACCTTAACCAAACGTAGTGAACATGTAAAGTAATCTTTCAACCTAAACAAACCAACCTTAACCAAACGTAGTGAACTTGTTGAGTAAGAAAAGCGTGTCCTGTGCTGAGGTGACGCACGGCGCGAGCGACATGCTGCAGTTCCTGCCGCTGCGCAAGGTGACCACGCCGTACCTGCTGCACAGCATCGCCTGGCTCAACCCCTCCACCATGGCGCTCCTGGACAGCTCTGAGCAGTGCCACGTCATGGATGTGCGCTCGCAGAAGTCCATCGAGAGCATCGACCTCACCTCTCTGGGGCTCGTGTACGCTTCTCAGCACTTCAAGGGTACCGCCACTGGAGGCAACGTCAGCCGTGCTATGGTTAGTAAAGAATGGAAGTTGCTAGTAATGCATAACTTCACTCTATATTCACGGCAAGAATTCCAAGCTCACAGGAGGGACAGTTGAACTTCTCACTTCCATGAAGTGGGTTTTTCCCTGCTTTCACTGAATGGGGTTTTATGATATGAGGGAATGATGATGGAATTACTCTGGTCCTCATTTCATTTGATGAGGTTTGATACCTATAGAATTACTATTAATGTTTCGTCTGCATGTTAGATATTATCTTGTATGTTCTTCTCACTATTCTCATGGTTCAGGAGACCAGCGACTTTTGAAGAAATAAGCTCATATGTTGTGTAATTGTAGAGTTTAGGAGACCAGTCAAGGCTAGTGAAATGCAGCTGTCTTTTCTGTAGAACACTTCTTACGTGGTTAGGGATGCTCAAACTAGCTCTAATGTAATCTCGCATTGACCGAAATCTATAGATTATTGACTTACACGGGTTGGGATAGTGACTGCACTATTTCCAAATGCTTTTCAATTTCTACATCTGAAAAACAAGATGCTTTAGCAGTTAGACACCACAACAGTGCAACAAATACGGCAGTTTGGTGAGGTAGACACAACAAAAGCTCACCCAACCGGGAACCTACCTGAAAATGCGTCTTCAGGTGAAAGAAAACTATTGTGAGCCTATCTTGTCATTTGTCATCTGTGGTATTATTTCAGTGTCTTTTAGATGGATTTAATCGATATTGTTATGCTTGGAGGAAACTTTTATATTGTTTCAATGTACTTTGTTACGTGTACAAGGTTTGCCATCTAAAGTGTATTTATCCTAAGACATAATTATAAGCATGGTAAATTGAATTCATGTACAAACCATTTAATTGCTATTTCAAGAGCTATTCGTTGATGTTTAATTTAGTGGCTAATAAATCTGTTAAAATTCATTTGTTTTCAGTTATTGAACGTATTCATATTGCTTTAGCATTTGAAGCTCAAAGCCCTTCACTGTTAATGAATTTGACTGGCCTTCATATTTTAAAATTGTCGTTCACATGGGAAAAATGTGAGGTCCCGAGCTGAAGGTTAGGGGGCTTACTTTTGTTGCAATAAAGTAGAATGGCTCTTTTGTTCTGTTACAAATAATTTTGTTCTGATACACCGCTGTTTTATTTTGCGGTGCCTACTACTTTCTTTTTCAACTTCTTGTTTCATGAACTTCATTCTTAACGTATTGTTCCTAAGGTTAACTTTTTTTGTAGAAATCCATCTTCTGCATTGATTCCTTGTTCTGTAAACTTCATAACAAATGGTGCCACCGTTCTTCCTTTCTCTAAAACACCTTCGTTGTGGTTAAGGAGGCTTGAGTAGCATCTGATCTGATCTGATCTTATGTTTTGCAACTTCGTAGCATTCAAACCTTGTGTGAATTTTAATGTAAAAAGAAAATGTAATCTCTCTCGAGATATTAACAATGCCAAGCGCAGTAATTGCCATTAACCTGAAGAGAAGTGTGAAATAAGTTTTCCTTAGTTTGTGTTGTCTGCCACGACTACTTGTTTGGCTGTGTTTTCACCTGCCTGTGGTGTTACTGCAGCATCTCTGTGCCCTGAGCAGGCTGTTGCTGGCGACAGGGCCTGCTACCACTCTATGGTCAGCTTCGGCAACCAAGTCATCCTGCTGGGAACTCGGTCTCTGCAGGTGGGTGGGTGGCTGGCTGGAGCATAGAGCCAGTTCAATTTCACGCTCAGCAACCCAGTTGAAATTTTTCGCCGAAGCATGCAAGTTTTTTGCCGCCTAAGCGATTTAATTAATTGGGCGGCAAAAAACATGCATGCACGCGGTGAAAAAGTTTGACTGGGTAAACATAGACGGCTGTGTTATTAGTGGTCGTACGTCCCTAAAATTTTCAAGGCAAAGAAAACGTACGAAAATTTCTCATTTTATTCATAAAAACAAAAACGCGAGTCTCAGCAGATGGGTTGGTGGCTGGAGTGTAAGGCCAGTTCAAGCTCACGCTCAGCTAAACAACAACGGCTGTGTAATCAGTGGTCGCACCTCACTAAAAATTTAAAAGCAAAGAAAAACCCAAGAAAATTGATCATTTTGTTCATAAACTTTAATTCCAAAAGTGGAAAATGTGATCCCTGCAGGTGTGGAGCCAGTTAAAGCTACCACCAGTCATGCTCGGCCAACATAAACGGTTGTGTTATCTTGTTATCTTAGATCGTATGTCACTAAAAATATTAAAGCAAAGATAAACCTAAGAAAATTAGTCGTTCTGTTGAAAAAAATTGAAAAACGTTTTGGAGACCAGCTCTATCATCAGTTCTTCAAAATACAAAGTATGACCATTTTAATGTAAGCATAAAAGCACGATAGATAATGCTTTCCAGACTTTACAAAAAAAGAACAATTATGCATCAACCATCTGGGGGGGATACCAGTTTAAGCTACCACCAGTCATGCTCGGCCAACATAAACGGTTGTGTTATCTTGTTATCTTAGATCGTATGTCACTAAAAATATTAAAGCAAAGATAAACCTAAGAACATTAGTCGTTCTGTTGAAAAAAATTGAAAAACGTTTTGGAGACCAGCTCTATCATCAGTTCTTCAAAATACAAAATATGACCATTTCAATGTAAGCATAAAAGCACGATAGATGATGCTTTCCAGACTATACAAAAAAAGAACAATTATGCATCAACCATCTAGGGGGGATACGATCATGTTGTTTAAAATTGGTTTTCCTTACTAATGTGCTATGATTCTAAAATCCTAAGGTCAAAATCATGAAAAGAACTGTGAATTTATTTAAAAATCATCACAAATAATTACACTATACTTCTTGGCATGGCTGCGTATTGCTGAATGAAGAGGATGAGCCAGCAAGTTACAAGTACAAAAACTCCTTCTGCAGTGCTCTGCCACTCTTGCGCATTAATATTGCGTGACGTCATTCCGACGTACGCCGATGATCATTGCGCACAACTATATTTATAGACAACAGAAGAGCGCAGCGCAAAAGCCAGGAATTGAGTCCTTGCGCCGAAAAAAAATAAACCAATATTTACTTTATCCAGCATGACACGAACTAGTTTACCTTCCATACTAGTTTATTTGTTTAGCTTTTATTTTGTATTCTTATTTTACATTTTGGTTTCAGCAAAACGCATTTGTTTTTTTCTTACCCCCATAGTGGGCTGTGCCTTCTAAGGGGACGAAATTTTACATCCTAATGGGGCCATTTGAGCTTCAACTTACTGAGTTTCACGGTGATAATTACCTCAATTGGGTGGAAACGAAGGGTAAACATTTGATAAACCATTGAAAATAACTCCACTTCAGTTTCATACCTTGGAGAATGTGTGGATATCTAGGTAAAGTGTGCATGTTGTGGTGTGGGTGGCTGTTTCATTCACCTAGTACCATACATTCATGTGTGATGCTGTAGCAGGCTGCTTCACACACGACACACGTAGGTGTGTCATCTACACTGCGAAATGTGTTGTTCTCTACAGGTGCTCACCGTACGCAGATGGAATGAGCGCCTGGACCAGCTGTGGGGCGGTGGCCAGGTGGTTGAGTGCCTGCAGCTGGCACGTCAGATGGCGAGCGGAGCAGCGGCGGCGGTGGTGGGCCTACCCCACCGCCGCTCCCGCCGGCGGGCTGCGCTGCAGCACAAAGTGACGGAGCTTGTAGAGGCCACGCTGCAGGACTGGCAGGCCAGGCCCCCTCTGCAGCCTGAGCAGGTGGGTGGCTGAGGCGGGGCTGGTGTTGAGATTCACGGTCGTGTTACTGGGCTCAATTGCTCTGGGAGTCGTGCAGTGTCATGTTGATGTGTGTTTGCAGTCACTTGTGATCCTAGTGATTCTAGTTGTGAGGAAGCTTCACGCAGATGATGGCTCGATTGCTCCGGGAATTTTGCGATGTCATGTTGATGTGTGTTTGCAGTCACTTGTGATCCAAGTTATTGCTAATAGCACAAGTCAGTAAGTTTTGCCTGATAGAAATACAGACGGTTGCATCTTTTTGCTCAGTTGCTCCAGGAGTTGTGTGATGTGTTGATGTGTGTTCACCATCACTTATGATCCTAGTGATCCTAGTTGTTGCTTAAGCACAAGTCAGCAAATTTTGCCAGTTAGAAATATTTCATTTGTACTAAAATTAGTTTTCCAGAAAGTGTGTGTGGACGATGAAGTGCAATGGAATTATTAAAATCTGTGCTTTGGCGGCGTTGTGGGTCCCACGGAATGCCTTGAAAATGACTTGTGTCTAACTAACGCAGAAGTTGTTAGAACTAGCCGTTTGCAATTAATTTTTCGTTTTTGACAAGTACTAACAGCAGACTGCAGCATTGGGTTTGGGTTTACCCCTTGGCTCAACTTTTGCATGTATTTTCATGTGCCATCATGAGCATAACTGGTTAAAAGACTGTCCTAATTATTTGAAACCGGTATTTTACAAAAGGTATGTAGACGACGCGTTTGTCCTGTTCAAAGACAGATCTCACGCAGATCTTTTTCTCAATTATTTGAATTTGCATCATATAAATATTAAGTTTATGAGGGAAGATGAAACGAACCACCGTTTACCGTTTCAGGGTGTTTCACTAACTTGTGAATTCTGTGTATGCTTGCAGGGAAGATTATGCAACATTGAGAAGAACATAGAACATAGAACATCTCAAGGGGATACTGCAATTGTTTCGATGGGAATTTGCACTCCCAGGGGCCCGAGGGCCCGAGCTGGGAGTTAGGTACGCCTTCTTTTTGTTGCAATAAAATATTTTTTGTTCTAATAAGAACCACCTTTTTTGGTATACTGCTGTCCTGTTTTTCAGCACCTACTACTTTCTTCTTCAACTATTGTCTTGTTTGATAAACTTTTTTCTCAACTTACTGTTTCTATGCCCTTCTGCATTGATTCCCTCATCTCCATACTAAATGATGCCTTCCTCCTTCCTCTCTTCAACGCGCTTTTTTTTGTATCGGTTAGGGAAGCTTAAACTTACCTAGAATCTATAATCTAATCTAATCTAATCTAACGAATTTATAATCAATCAATCAACTGCAGGTGGTGGAGGAGATGGTGGGTGCGTGTGTGGAGCTGGGTGTGCTGGGAGTGGTGGTGGGCAGCATGTGGGACGCCCTGCACGAGGACGCACGCCACAGAGGTGAGACCTTGTGGTGTGCACCTTGGGCATAGATCCTGCGTTCCTTTAACTTCATACTAAGTGGTACCTTCATCCTTCCTCTCTTTGAACATCTTTGTTGTGGTAAAGGGAGGCTAAAACTCTCTTATAATCAATCAATTGGTCAATCACTAGAACTTGAACATGAGAGCTGACAGTGTCGGGGCCTTTGTAACGGCCTAAGTTACAAAGATGGCCTAACGCAGTCCAGCAAAAAATTTTTGGGTTAAACAGTCTCCCAAGAACATTACGCTCGTTTTCATGGAGGCCATGCTTCTCCATTGCAACACTGAGGCCACTTACTTGCTCCTCTGACAGATGTCTTGAATGTATTGTTGCAGAAGAGGCCTGCTTCTTAGGTTGCCCTCAATCCAAAATAGGGAAGAAAAGAAAGTAATTTGAAAGAGTGTTTCACAGACAATCTGGCAGGTGATTGCTTCATCTGTCTGCAGTGGTGTGAGGGGACCGCCCTGTCAATGACAAGCAATAACGGCTGAGTTCAATAGGTAGGAGAAGCTTGTCGTCCTAGCATTTTTTGATCACCACTAACCTGTCTAGCTCTGTCTAAAGAAGCTGTGTTGTGAGGGCAACGCCCTGTCAGGCCCGTCTCTGACCTGTCTAGAGAAGTTGTGTTGTGAAGGCATAGCCCTGTCAGGCACTACTCTGACCTGTCTAGCTCTGTCTAAAGAAGTTGTGTTGTGAGGGCACTGCCCACTCAAGCCCGTCGCTTGCCTGTCGACCTCTCTCTAACGAGGTTGTGTTGCAACAGGACTGTTCCTGGAAGCGCTGGAGCCATGGATAGTAAGCGGGGCGCTGCCATCGCTGCCTCCGAGCATCAGCCAGCAGCTGCTGTGCCACTACGACGCGCACGACAAGCTCGCCTCGCTGGAGCACTGCATCGTGCACCTCAGCGTGACCTCCCTCGACCTGCACCAGACCATGACCCTGTGTCGCCGCCGTGGCCTCTACGACGCCATCATCTACGTCTACACCAAGGGCATGAGGGACTACATCACGCCGCTCCAGGAGCTCGTCACTGTACGTCTGTCATCTCGCGTTCCTTCACGTGTGACGGCATTGTGTGGGGACTGTGATGTTACTCGTATTGTGCGGGTACTGTGTGATATTACTTGTATTGTGCGGGGGCTGTGTAATGTTACTTGTATTGTACGGGTACTGTGTGACGTTACTTGTATTGTGCGGGGACTGTGTAATGTTACTCGTATTGTACGGGTACTGTGTGATGTTACTTGCTTTATGCGGCTATTGTGTGACGTTACTTGCATTATGCGGCTACTATGTGACGTTTCTCTCATGCGCAACTGTATAACGTTACTTGTATTATGCGCTACTGTGATATTCAACAAAGTGTGATGATAGAGACTTTCACCACACTATGGAAAGTAAGCCCAAACACATATGATCAATTAAAGCGAGCTCGTGAAGAAACTTCTTTGTAAGCTCATCTATGGATACGTCTTACCATACTTCTCAGAGGATGCAACTACTGCATTTATTGCAGTAAACACTCCCATGGGGAAAATCTGAGGTCCCAAAATGAGGGTTAAGTAAGCTTTTATTTCGTTGAAACCGAATATGTAGGCTTTATGTTTTGTTTTGTGACTGACAATCTTTTTTTTTCTCTGCTGTCTTATTATTCAGTACCTACAACTTTCTTTTCCGCTTTTATTTTCTTTCATAAACTTATTTCCCGACTTGATGCTTCTGTACGTAGGGTTTTCATGGCAGCAGGGAGTCTTATGTGGAAACACGCTTTGTGCTTAGATTCTTTTTTCCTCTATACCTTACTAAATGTTGCCTTTTTCCTTCCTCTCTCGATCTACTTCACCGGAGCTTCCACTCGAGTTGTCGAACGGCAACTCCAACTTGCGATTAACTCGCTAACCTGCTGGAGTCAACAAACAGGATTCCAATTCAATGCTGAAAAGACAGTAACCATGCATATCTGTCGCCGACACCACTGCCCCAAAATGGCCCATACTTTGACAATGAATGGTCAACCTGTGCGAGCGGTGGAGCAGTATAAGTACCTAGAACTGACTTTTGACACTTCCCTCACTTGGAGGCCACACATACAAGACCTGAAGCGGCGATGCAATTCAACTCTAAATTTGCTGAAGCTACTCTCAAATAAATCATGGGGCGCAGATAGGATCTCCCTACTCCGTCTCTACATAATGCTGCTTAAGCCAAAGCTGGATTATGGCGTGGAGGTTTACTCCTCCGCAGCACCGTCCGTATTGGATATACTCCAGCCCATCCAAAATGCTGCTATACGTATCGCAACGGGAGCATATCGTACCTCCCCTGTGACGAGCCTCCACTCAGACTCGGGTCTCTTGACTCTGCGGCAATATGCGACTATAAAAAGCCTTAATTATGCGGCCAGAGTTGCGGCAAGCGTCTGCAATCCGATGCACGAATTGAGCACCATAGCAAATGAACCACCCGCTGACCGACGCGGAATCAGAAGGGAGGCCCCACACTTGAGAAACTTCTTCCAACGTGTATCGAACCTCAGAGATCGATATGCTCCCCATCGAGACCAGGTTCTTCTAGAACAAATTTCTCCACTTCCACCGTGGCGGTTACCAGCTATTAGCATATGTCACGAACTTTACAAATATTCCAAGTCCACGACCGCTCCATCCCAACTTCGAGCACTTTACCTTGATCATGTCCGAACCCATCAATTTCTCTCCCGTATTTATACGGATGGAGCCAAAGCACCAGAAGGAGCAGCATACGCCTATATTCAAGGCTCTACGACGTATCAGCGGCGTATTCAACCGCATGCTACCTCGTATACAGCAGAACTATATGCTATATACGATGCACTTAACCACGCTGAAACTCTTCCTCACCTGGAGACTACTATAATAACCGACTCGCGGAGTGCTATTCAAGCGCTCTCGAGATACAACTCGCCTCATCCCATTGTTCAACTCATACAGTGTCGCCTCATTTCGAGCAGTAAACAATTTACTTTCTGCTGGGTGCCCAGCCACGTTGGAGTGCCGGGAAACGAAGCAGCCGACCGAGCAGCTCGAGAGGCTCTCCACCTGCAAATAAATCCGGTCCGCCTCCCTCGAACAGACCACAAGTGGTATTACAAAAAGAGCATCCGAGAACACTGGCAGGCTGAGTGGTCGGCGCTTGCCAACAACAAACTAAAGGCAATAAAGCCAGATGTCCGTCCTCTCCCATTCTCCCAGCAGAGGGATCGACTGTGGGAAGTAGTCCTCGCTAGGCTCCGTATAGGCCATACACGCCTCACGCATCAACACTTGCTGGAGGGCCGACCGCAACCGTACTGCGAAAATTGTATTGTGCCTTTAACGGTCCGCCACATTCTTCTTGAATGTCCCGACTACACACAAGAGCGGCAAGCTCGCCTCGGCGAGGAGCCGAACCTCCCTGAACTACTGACCGGCCTCACCATCTGCGGGCCACGCTCTCCTCTGAACCTTTTCTTACTTGAAATTCGCCTACTTCATGAAATTTGACCCACCAACTGAAAATAAGTAACCTCTAGAAAGAAAATCTTTTCCGCCTCATATGGGGCCCAAACCAACGCCAGCGCGGATGCCCGCGATTAAAAACACCGTCGCTCCTCCGTCAGACCAAGCTGACACACCACGGCACTGAAACGGGGCCGAGATGACTCTCACCCTCCGAACCCGCCCATTATAAGACCCAAATGTAACAATGCTACCAAATTGCGCTGTGATTTTGTCAGAGTATCAAAAGCGGCGGGAAAACCCGAAAATAATAATAATATTTCCTTCCTCTCTTAGGAACTTTTCTTATGGTTAGGAAGGGATTAAACTAACTCGTCGAATCTAATCTCGGCGACACGCAATAAATCTCAGTATCATCCAAATCATCCAACTTAAGGAATTGAAAGGATCACGTTCGGTTGGTCCTTTAGTAGTCAGATTGCTTCAGTAAACAGATTCCTATATAGGCTAAAGTAGTTGGCAAATCACTACAGTAGGCAGATTGCTATCTAGTGGAGCGTGGTAGGCAGATTGCTATCTAGGCTAACGTAGTAGGCAGATTGCTATCAAGACTAACGTAGTAGGCAGATTGCTATGTTAAATTTCTTGTAGGGAGCAGAGACTCAAGCGGAGGTGCAGTTATTAGAAACATGGAGAAATTCCTAACACTAATTAAGACGCAACTCAACGTAAATATTTAGCAATATTTGCTGTTGGAGCTGTGCCGTTTGCTCCAGCAGACGCCGTGACCTGCTTCCTTTGCGTTGGTGCTGTGCTGCACGCCATGACCTGCCCCATGCGTGCAGGTGCTGTGCGGTGCACTGGACGCCTCGGGGACCTCGCTGCCGCCCCCGATGCTGGCGCTGGGCAACGCGCTGCTGGTGTTCGTGTCGTGCTGCCTGGCGGGCCGCGGCTACCCTTCTGGTGACATCGAGCCTCATCTCCTGCAGCAGGTGGGTGCTGCTACCTGCTCTTGGCTGCCACCTCCTGCAGCAAGTGGGTGTTGCTATCTGCTCCTGGCTACCACCTCCTGCAGCAGGTGGGTGCTGCTACCTGCTCCTGGCTGCCACCTCCTGCAGCAGGTGGGTGCTGCTACCTGCTCCTGGCTGCCACCTCCTGCAGCAGGTAGGTGTTGCTACCTGCCTTGGTTGCCACCTCCTGCAGCAGGTGGGTGTTGCTACCTGCTCCTGGCTACCACCTCCTGCAACAGGTGGGTGCTGCTAACTCCTTCACGTGAAGTGTGAAGAGTTCTTATTATTTGGAGGCTGTGTTTGGCTATTTGTCTCACTTTAAAATAGAATGCAAGGATGCTTACATGCAGTAGAAGTCGACATCATTCTGTTCACCTGAACTGTGTTCTCTGTAGTCGAAGGGTTGTTACCGGGAGACCTCCTTATGTTTTCATCATGCACTATCGATGATGTATTATAGGAAATTCTGACCCCGCAACAGGGTAATTTATCTAAGTAAGTCTCAGCTATGTTTGCGTAAGGCAAGATTGTGTATGAGTCTATAGTATTGAAAGCAAGTCAAAAGTTCGTGGTTTTTTAAATGAACATAGAAATTCGGTTGGTAGTTCTAAATGGCGAATAATAATTACTACTTCCTGTTCTCTTCCATGCTAAAACTCATCAAAGTATTGAACTATTCATGGCAACAAAATTGCTTTCTAATTAGTCCATTAGCTTTTAATTCAAACCAGAGTTTTTGCCAGCCTATCAATTATTGCTCACTTCTAGTTGATCAACCAGAATTCTGGCCAGCCTATTAATGATTGCTCATTTCTAGTTGATCAATACATTTTCGGTTACAACCAAACCAAAGTTCTTGCCAGCCTATTAATGGCTCACTTCGAGTTGGTCAATACATTTTTTCTATTTTAGGTTAAATATGAAGTCTTCAAGTGCCTGACGTCGGTGCACACTAAAAATGCAGAAGATTCTCAGAAGCCGTTCCCCTTTCTCCGCACACTTCTGAGGTGAGGTACTCGATCTTACCGGGTGGGTTCATACAGCCACTGCCAAACGATAGGTGTTCAGTGTGGTGTATTCTAAGTGCGATCATGAAGCATAGGTTGCATCCTCGTTTTTTCATCTGCTTGAGTTCAAATTCCATTAAATCTACAAGTAAGAAAATCTGAGGTCTCTAGCTGAGAGTAAGGTAGGCCTTCTTTTTGTTGAAATTAAATGTTTTTGTTTTATTGAAGACCGTATTTTTTCTCCTTACTGCTGTCCTGTTTTTCAGCATTTATGACTATCTTCTTGAACTTTTATATTGTTTTATAGGTTATAGGTTCGACACGCTAAAGCTTTTGAGAGAGCGAGTGCTTTATAAGTTTCAATGTGTTGTGTTATGAATTTTAGTATCTAAATAATGGACTGTTATGTTTTTGTTATAGGTTCGACACGCGAGAGTTTTTAAATGTGTTGCTGCTGGCTTTCGAAGAGCCCGAGTTCAGCTCGGAGCTGGGACTGCTGCAGAGGCAGCGGCTCATAGACATCCTCATGCAGGTTTGTGAAGGTGTCCCTCGGCTCGCGCCTCCACCCTCTGCCACAACTTTAAACATGTGGACTACGTTTATGTAGTTGCTACCTTTAGTTCGGTTAGGTTGTGAGTAGCCATGGCCACAACTCTTAACTTGTTGACTACGGTTGTGCGGTTGGTTGGGTTAGGTTGTGAATAGTGCAACTGAAAAGCCAACTATGCTGCTTAAATCCATTCTCATCCTTTCTAAAGAGTGTGAGAAATTTAATCGCACAATAATTATGTACCTTGTATGCTAAAATCAGTTGTTGAAAAAGGTGTTGAAATAATTGAAATTCAGTTCATTTCTGCTGGTGTGCAAATGAGCAATACGCGGTTATATACCTAGTGGTTTACATGTGTCCCAATACGCAGTCAACGTGTTAACACTTTGACCGCAACGTGCGCCACCGGTGGCCTCAAAGAGGATTTTCATAATGCTACTGACTGACCAGTAGCCACAAACTTAATTTTCATTAAAAAAATTTCTGAAGTGGAATGAAGGCATGATTAGTTGATGTTTGCTATTTTCAAAATAGCTTACTACAATTGATCTTAAATTTGAGTTAATATTGAACTTCAGTTTAACCAATTGCTATCAGAGTGTTAAATTTATGTACTGAGGGTTGGCTATGTCCCCACTCTCAGTCTATGTCTATGTCTATGTCCCAGTCATCGATACACATTCTGCTGCTCATTTCAACATTCCTCTCTTTTTTCCTCGTTCCCTAGCATCGTTTGCCAAAAGATGCACTTGCACTAGTTTTTTGATGGGTTGATAAAGCAGATGAAACTGTTAAAATTAGAATTTCATCTACAATTTCAAATTTCGAATTTCTAGTTAATACATAAGGATTTTTTATTTTGCGTAGAAAAAGGTGCCCTATTGAAACAAAGACCTAATTAAATCTTCCCTGATTACGAGTTGCTCTATTAGTAGCGCCCCACACGACTGGTGCAGGTGAATTGCTCAGTTGGCATCACTTCATACAACTGGGAGGATGTAAATGCACACCAAGAAAGCTGGTAAAGCCCTTCACTCCCAAAACCTCAGATCATCTCGCAAAACTTGGTTATTTATAATTTGCAGATTCTCCTTCTCTTGAGCATTTCATGGTCACTTTGCACCTCAGTTTCCCTCAATTATTTCCCCGTGAATTTTTTCATGTCATTCTGCCCAGATGTATGCTCACCTTATACTCGTATTAATCGCATGAAGTAGCTTGACGTGGATTCGTGATTTTGTTGCTTTGAGGCAACGTCAGCCAGTACAGACGCTTTGGCGTAGCCAGTTGCGATACCTCGGTAGAGTAACTGGTTGTTTTGAATGAACTCGTGGTAGTTACTACAATGATTTCGTTGCCAGTCAGGAATTTGTACATGAGCGTTAACTGCAATGTAGGTACTGTGCTGCCGCACACTTTAGGCTGTACGAATGCTGGACGTCAGGTTCAGAGTGCAGAGAGCGAAGTCCTAGTCCCTCACCACATCCAATCATTTGAGGTAGTGCGGTAGAGTGTTTGATAAGGAGGCGCTGGCAAAGGAGTTCTTGCAAGAACACTGTAGTGTTCTTGCTAGTCTATGCTTTAGACTATTGAGTTTGGGGCTGCAAGGGAGAGAGTGGTGATGGAGTAGCTTCTGGCTATGCCTGAGAAGGATAGCTCTTGCCTTGCTCCTCAAAGTAGGGTGAGCCATTAGCGTAGAGTTAACTCTGGCTATATCAAATGAATAAAGGGATTTGCCCAGCTCCTTAGTGCAAGGCGAGCCATTGTCGTTGCCAAAGAACAGCGAGGTATAGCGCTCTCTTTTGCTCTAAGTTCGAGGTTGTGACTATATTTAACATATCTGTATAGTGAAAGCAGAGTGAGATCTCTTGGTTTTGGTGTCACTGAAATGACTGCAGAGTGAAGAGTAAGTGAAAAGTGTTGATTAGGAGACAAAAGCTGCTCGACAGAGCGTGTTTCTTATATAAGTCTCTCTCCAGAAGAGGCTGCAGGGCAGTCTGTCCTGCCATTGACAAGTTTGGGCGTATGACATTTGCCTAAGTAACTGAATTTAAAGTTTCACTGGAAGCACCTGACTGTAGTGTAACATCAAGCGCATTGGTTCGCACAAGGTGGTGAGTCGATACGCAGTGTGCGTAAGAACAGCTAAAGGTATGGTTGTAGTGTTTAGAACCGATACACTACATTAGCTTGATTTGACTTGTGTGATTTTGCTGCTAAGTTTCCATTGTTGTTGGTGATTTTGCCATTGCATTATTATTGTTCTCATGAAGTAGCTTGACGTGGGCTTGGGATTTTTCTTCTGATTTTGACATGCACAAAAGTTGTAATGCTAAAATAGGCATGGCATGGCATGGCATAACATTAGTGTGTCATGTGTGCAGGTGATGGAGAGTGGAGAGGACTTCACGGAGACGCAAGTGTGCTGCCTGCACCTCTTCGTGAGCCGACATCTCTCGTCGCTGCCTGCCGGCGGTGCGGCGTCTCCTCTCGCTCACAAGGTAGTGCTCCGCCCTCCCTTTCTTCCCTTACCATCTCTCTTCTCTCCCTCCCTCCCCTCCCCTCCCCTTCTTCCCTCCCCTCCCCTCCCCTTCTTCCCTCCCCTCCCCTCCCCTTCTTCCCTCCCCTCCCTTCCCCTCCTTCCCTCCCCTCCTTCCCTCCCCTCCCTTACCTCCTTCCCTCCCCTCCCTTCCCCTCCTTCCCTCCCCTCCCTTCCCCTCCTTCCCTCCCCTCCCTTCCCTCCCCTCCCTTCCCCTCCTTCCCTCTCCTCTCTCTCCTCTCTCTATCCTTCTTCCTCCCTCCCTCCCTTCCCTGCTCCTCCGGTCTAGCTTCTGTCGTCCTTATTTTTTTTAAATACCTGATCTTGTTAAACATCATCAATTCCATAAACAGGCATCAAGTTTCAGTAGTAGTCGCTATCTCCGTTGCCTGCCTTGGAAATGGCTGATGTATGCGGTGCCTGGGTTGATATGTACTGTGCTTGGGCTGATGTGTCAAAAAAAGTTGAATGGTGTTTGGGAACACCGTGGTGTTGTCATGTGGGCTCACACACACAGGTGGTGCAGTCACCATGCTGTGCTGGGCAAATGATGAGTTGTGTTGTGCTGTGCAGGTGGTGCAGCAGCTGTGCAGCAGCACCCCTCACCTGGGGCTGCTGGAGGAGCGCCAGAGCGCCGTTCTGCGGCTCCTCAGTGACGGCATTGTGCGGCACTCGCCGGACCTGCTACAGCGGGCCCGTCAGGCCTCAATGTGAGGCGTGTGGTGTGGCCAGGGTTGGAAAAACTTCTGTAAAAAACATTCCACCTTTTTTTTCTTGGGTGGGGGTTTATTGGGTATTTTTTCGTTTTTCTTATTGGATTACTGTATCCTAACTTCTGATGAGTATTTTAATGCATACATTGATGATTTGAGTGTGCAGTGTGAACACAGCTTGAGCTGCTCCAGTCAAGTAGCTGCCAACCTATCAGGAGTATAATTAGGTAACTCGTAAATTTATGACTTTCAGGCTCTCTCAGTCTTGCAGTCAGTGTCGTTAAGTGTAACATGGTACTGCAGACTCGGCATCTGCATTAGCTTTTTATGCCTACTAGTTTCCTGTCTACAATATAGGATAGCAGGGTCTGCTCCTGTCCTAACTCGTTAGGCCTGCTGGCTTCCTGTCTGCAAGATATGGTGATGCTTGGAATGAAAAGCAGTGAGTTGTATTCCACAGTTCATAAGTGTTGGACGTGTGTGTGAGTACGAGTGTTCGGTGACAAGTTTTTCTTTCACAATTCCTGCCATTGAATAATTATAAGTAAGTAACTTCTTTGAGCTGTATTTTGTCTGTATAGATTATTAATGTTGGATGACCATAGACGGTTAGACCTACATCTTAATAACCCCTAATTGATGTGTTCCGTTACCTATAGATCTTACGTTGTTCATGATTAATTAATACATCAGTAATGCCTTTAGGATGTGGCAGGAGAAAAGGAGCCCACTGGAAGGAGTCATGTAGCTAAAATAGAGGGAGACGCAAGTAAAGTTAGTTTTGACTTTTTAGTGACAAAATAAACAAGATAGAGAAAGTATGAAATTATTTGGAAAATGTAAGGAGAAAAAAAAAGCAAGAACAAACAGTTTGCAGAGCAGGAAGAAGGCAACGAAGGTGGTTCGTAAGTCAGCTGACTTGCTGACTTAAGATGTGACTCTGCAATGATGTATTAAGTTTGAAAATGGAGCCATTAAAAAGAAAAATAATAAAACCTGCGTGGTGCCTTTCTTATAGGTTTATGCATTCATGTGACTTTGAATTTTAAGAAACCCACTTGAGTTGTAGGTTTTTTAATGCCAACCTTGACGACATCAAAGGTATTGCTACCACATCAAAGATATGCTTACCGAATTGAAGATGTTCCTACCGCATCAAAAATAATCATACTCGTGAATAAAAGGGATGAATGGGATTGATGTGAACGTATCTAATAATGATTTTTGGTTTCCTCGTAAATTTCCGGATGACAATTGGAATGGAACTTCCTAACTCGTCAACAAATCACTTGGATTTCAAAGATAGTATTCCATATCTAATGACAACAAAGGGTTATAGTCGAGGTAATTTTTCGGGGTATGCAAAGAGCAGGCTAAGCTGTAGCAACAACCTTCGAGCCTCAAAGTGCAGCCAGCAGTCTCCTGTGACGAGCTTTTGAGGGCAGTGCGTTCTCAGACTGAAAAGAAACTGTTCGAATCCGACCTTTTGACCAAGCAACTGTGTTGATGATTCAAGTTCTATTTTTAATGGAAACATTCGTAACTATTTAAATGAGTTACTGATTAGTTTAGGTAAAGGAATTAGAGGTAAGATAGATTCAAGACGTGCATCTGGATAAGCCTAAGTTTGTTTCCTGTGAGAGAGGAAGCGAGTTGTAACTCAAGAGTGGCGTGTGCAGGTGGCGTGTGTGCGAACACGTGTATGAAGCGCTGGAGCAACACGAGCACGTGCTTGAGTGCTACCTCAACGATCCTGCCCGCCAGCACCAGGTGTTGCCTTACCTGCAGCGCGCTGTTGGTGTGCAGGCTGATCAGCAGGTCGAGCACCAGCTCCGGCACCATTTCCAGGTAAATGCCAGCATTGCAGCGCGCTGTTGGTGTACAAACTGTTCAGCAGGTCGAGCACCAGCTCCGGCACCAATTCCAGGTAAATGCCAGCATTGCAGCGCGCTGTTGGTGTACAAACTGTTCAGCAGGTTGAGCACCAGCTCCGGCACCAATTCCAGATTAAAGCCCGCACTGCTTCACCGCAACACAATATCGCAACGGGATCGAGCCACTTGCTCCACGGAGCTCAGATCACAGTTGAGATTTAGTTTCTCTATAATTGCCTTTACCTTGTAAAACTTCTTTAATTTCCCCTGCAAAATTAGTCTGAATTTGCTTAGGGTAGGTGTGTACAAATTAATGATAAAATACCTTTGATTGTTAGGTAAAATTTTGAGATATTTTGGCCAGTGCCAGTTGTGACAAGCCCTCTCAATTAGTATTAGCTCTCCCAGGGGGAAATGCAAGGTCCCAAGATAAAGTTCGGGGATTAGCCTTTTGTTGAAATAAAATATTTTTTTGGGGAGCATATATTTTATATTTTGGTGTACAGCTTTTCTCAGCATTACATATTATTTTCATCTCCAAATTTATTGTGCTTTCATAGATTTTCTAATCGCGCGATGTGGGACACACCTTTTTCATAACTCCTCGTTCCCTTAATAGGTTACAAATTGATCCTTTCTTCTCTTAGAAAAATGTTTGACGTGGCTAGGGAGGTTTGAAGTAACTCGTAATGTTGATGTACGAGAATTATATTATGGTACGTGACGCAGGCGCTGGTGGCCCTGGACGCAGAGGGCGTGGCTGCGCTGCTGCTCGACCAGCCCACCCTCACGGGCCTGCTGCCTGACCTGCTCGCTACCCTCACTGACGACCGCGATCTCTTCGCTGCCCTGTCTGCCCTCTACGCCCGCAGGTGTGCTCTAGTCACTTCTGTGTCCTCGAACGCACTGCTCTTTTCTAGGTCTGGCACTCGAAGAGTTTGATCACACCCCTTCAACAATGTAAGTAGTTGTAAGCAATAGTGGTCTGCACCGTGATAATTACAAAATGCCACTCGGTGCTTCTAAGCTACAGGATAATTTGTTTTACTGATTACTCCTATTTACAAAACTCAGTCTGCAGAGTGATGAAGGGTGGGTAATGGTCAATAGTATGCACTATAGTAGCAACACTGGCGGATTTGTTCGAATTGGATGTCACAGCTCAGTACAGGAGGCGGTCAAAGACGTATCAGAGGCCAATCTCTCACAAGCCGCACCTCGTTTACCAAGCGCTTAACTCTGATTTGTACTTGTGGTCAAAAAACAAGATAATACCGTGTAGTACCTCTGCTACACGCGCGCTCGGTTACCTCAAAAAGTGTTGAAATTTTATAATTACCAAGCATTAACTGGGTTCATTAAATACCATTAATTTCAAGAGATTGTTAAAAAAATTTTCAAATGACCCATCGGGGTCGTTTTGCGGCAAGAAAAACTTGAGCACGACCCATCGATGGGTTGTATCGCATTCAACGTGTTAATATCTCACAAAGTTGATGTAACTTACAGCGCATCGGCTGGGCGCCGGTTTGCCCTCAATGAAGACCTTCAGTTGCAGCTACTGCACCTCATTTGTGAGCTGCATCCGGAGAAATTATTGGACCACCTGCAGTCGGCTGTGTGCTCCACTGTGGGCTTAGAGGCCCTCCTCGAGGTAGGTGCCTGCTGCTGGACCGCCTCCAGTCGCCCCCTGCTGGTGCAGAGGCCCTCCTCGAGGTAGGTGCCTGCTGCTGGACCGCCTCCAGTCGCCCCCTGCTGGTGCAGAGGCCCTCCTCGAGGTAGGTGCCTGCTGCTGGACTGCCTCCAGTCGCCTCCTGCTGGTGCAGAGGCCCTCCTCGAGGTGGGTGCCTGCTGCTGGACCGCCTCTAGTCGCCCCCTGCTGGTGCAGAGGCTCTTCTTATAAGGCTGTTGCAGAAAAATATAAAGCAAGCCGACATTCATGAAAGCTGAAAGGATTTAATTGAAAGTGCCTTTGCGTGTGAATGAGCTGTTCGAAATAATTGTAACTAATAAAGATTATTACTTCTAACAACTGATTTGCGCCTAAACTGACAACCCAGACTACTACACGAGAAGTAGGAAAAAACGTCAACTTTTGCTTGTTTTCTAACTGTAAATATTTGTGGTTTATAATTCTTTAAATTTGTCTATCTGGGTTATGATCCAATTTTGAAGGTGAGAGTGTCATCTTTTGTGGAGGGCTTGTGATAGCTTGGGAGGAACAGGTGTTGTGTTGGTACGGGTGGCCGAGATGTGTTGTTGGAGGTGCAGATGGCCGAGATGTGTTGCAGGAGGTGCAGGTGGTTCGTAGGAGGTGTTGTGTAGGTGTGGGTGGCTGAGATGTGTTACACGAGGTGTAGGAGGTGCAGGTGGTGTTTAGGAGGTTTAGGCGGTGTGTAGGAGGTGTAAGGTGGCGTTTAGGAGGTGTAGATGGCGTGCAGGTATTGCAGGAGGCTGAGGTGCAGGTGTGTTGCAGGTGGTGCGCCACTACCCCGCGGCCCGTGAAGGAGAGGCCTTCCTCCTGCTGAAGATGGGGCACGTTCGCGAGAGCCTTGACGTTCACCTGGGCCTGCTGCAGGATGTGCTCAACACGGTAACATCACACTCTAATTTACCGCGATTTTTGTTTCATTATTTATTGAGAAACCCTACGGAATCTTACATGTCCTGGAGGGACTGGTGAAGTGTTCAATCTGCTTGTATTTGTAACCTATCACATTTTTTCAAAACTCATCAGTTATTGTTTAATATACTGACGAGAAATACCTTACGTATGAAAAATTAACAATCTTCTTTGATAGTGAAACAGCAAATGTTACGTCAAATGTCTGGACAGTCGAGGACAAAACCTAAATGAAAAAAAAAACAATCTTTCTCCAGATTAATGATGTAGCACTTTTGATTCCACCATGAACAACCAACCAATCTTTTTTCATGATGATGTTTGATGCTTTTTCAACCCTCGCGCTGCTCCCTACCTCTGCTTCAAAGTTGATTCCTCGGACGTGTGAACAGAGCGCTGCAATTGCTTGCGTGTTTTCGCCTGACGCGGATAGGGCTATGCGCGCTCCTAACGCGAGTCCAGCTCCTAGCTATGAACCTTTGTCGTAAAACTCGATGCAATTCCTTCGTGACATTTGCCTGGTGAACACCATCAGTAAGAACACCGCTCAGGGGAATACAACTATTGTATCTATGGGAATTGGCGCTCACAAGGGAAAATGTGTAAGGGCTCGAACTGAGAGTTAGGTAGGACATCTTTTTGTTGAAACAAAATATTTCTTGTTATGTTAAAGACCCCTTTCTTCGGTTCACTACTATCTTGTTTTTTAGCACCTACTACTTGTTTCTTAACTTTTACCTTGTTTCATAACTTCTTTCTCAACTTTCTGATCTATGCCCCTTCTGAGTAGATTCCGCGTTCTCTGGTCTCCATACTAAATGGTGCTTTTCTCTCTTTGGAATGCGTTTTTCTAGTGGTTACATCTAATCTAATTTTTAATCTAACCATTGTGCGCCTGAATGCAAGTGGTCTGATGTATTTGAACCGATGATGAATATCATTGATCGGTTATCAACATAAGAATGGAACGTGTATCTCACTCACTCTACCTCACTTGCCATGAACGTTGCTTCTTCCTTTCTTTGGAACGCTTTTTTTTTAGCAGTTAGGAAGGCTTAAACCAATATCTAATCTAGTTTAAGCTGAAGCTAGGGATGTTCACAGTATCCACTAATGTTGCGTTGGTTTCAGCTGAAGGAGTGGCAGGACCCCGATGCAGCCAGCGGGGAGTACCCTAACTGCTCCGCTTGCCTCGCAGCATTTTCTGCCAAGGTCAGTATTTTTTCCATTATGGAATGGTAATGTCATTCATCACCTTCCTAGGCGGCGGAACTCGCTTACTGTGATAACACGTCATGGTTGTTTTTAAATCAAATCTCCATGGTCGTACAAGTTTGCATCCTCATGCCACCGATGTTGTACTCGTATCTGTGCTTTATTGTTGATTTCATCGACACCATTCAACTTTATTATTATTAATTCTGTGGCATAAAGAATAGCTGGCACTCGCTCGGACGAGCCTTCCAGCGACTTATGAATTAGAAATAGCTGAAGCAATTGGTATCAAATTGGAAAACCCATTCATTACTGCAAAATATGACCAAGGCTTCAACTTTCTAAAACTCTACTAGTCTAGAGTTTGAGTAGAACTACACCTTTTTCACTTCAAATTAATCTAAGTCAAGTTCAAATTAATCCGAGTCAAGTTCAAATTAATCCGAGTCTAAGTTCAAATTAATCCAATTCAAGTTCAAATTAATCCAAGTCAAGTTCAAATTAATCTAAGTCAAGTTCAAATTAATCCAAGTCAAGTTCAAATTAATCCAAGTCAAGTTCAAATTAATCCGAGTCAAGTTCAAATTAATCCGAGTCAAGTTCAAATTAATCCGAGTCAAGTTCAAATTAATCCGAGTCAAATTCAGATTAATCCGAGTCAAGTTCAAATTAATCGAACCCTCAGTTGAGTTAAAAAAATGACAAAATAATTTGTTAAATTAAGTTTTTGTGTTAAATATGTATCTATTGTATGTGATATGCAAGACTGGTTTCAAGGATTTATTTACACTCATAGATATTTATATACGAGAAATTCCACTTTATAACATCTATGAAATCAAATGCATGCAAGTACAAGATATTATCATTGGACGATATGTAGAGTTAATCAATTCTATATTTATTTACAATTCAATATGTAAAACTTTTAAGACTTCAATAACTTTTATAATAATCATTTTATGAACATTTAAGCCTTGAAAGTATTATACATTAAATTGTGAACACGCGCAAATAAAATCAGTATAAGTTAGAAACGCTGTTTCTTGTATTATTATTGTGTATTGTAAGTGGATCCAACATTTCTTCACATTGACCAACACGGAATTAGAATGGATGGCAATATTTATATTGCTAATGCAGGAATGTATCTGGGTAGTAATGTACATGTATAAATTATAATCACACGAAATCGTATATTAGTACTCAGTGAATCACGTTTGTTGTTTATTTTTTTTAAAGATTAACTCTACATATCGTCCAATGATAATATTTTGTACTTGAATGCATTTGATTTCATAGATGGTATAAAGTCCCCTCAGGGGGATACAAGTATTGTATATATGGGAATTAGCGCTCCCAGGGGGACTATATGTGAGGGCCTGAGCTAAAGTTTAGGTAGGCTTCCTTTTGTTGAAATAGAATAGGTTTTTGTTTTGTTACGGACCACCTTTTTTCTGTTCACTGCTGTCCTGTTTTTCAGCACCTACTACTTTCTTCTTCAACTTTTTCTTGTTTCATGAACTTCTTTCTTAGCTTCCTGTTTCTGTGCACCTTGTGCACAGATTCCGCGTTCCCTCAACTCCATACTCAATGGTGCCTTCCTCTTTCCTCTCTTGGAACATCTTTGTCGTGGTTAAGGGAGGCTAAAACTTTCATATATAATAATAATAATAATAATAAAGATGGTATAAAGTGGAATTTCTCTTATATAAATATCTATGAGTGTAAATAAATCCTCGAAACCTGTCTTGATAATCACATCCAATAGATTCACATTTAACACAAAATCTCAAATTAACGAATTATTTTGTCAATTTTTAACTCAACTGAGGGTTGGATTAATTTGAACTTGACTCGGATTAATTTGAACTTGACTTGCATCAATTTGAACTTGACTTGGATTAATTTGAACTTGACTTGGATTAAATTGAACTTGACTTGGATTAAATTGAACTTGACTTGGATTAATTTGAACTTGACTTAGATTAATTTGAACTTGACTCGGATTAATTTGAACTTGACTCGGATTAATTTGAACTTGACTTGGATTTAATTTGAACTTGACTCGGATTAATTTGAACTTGTCTTGGTTTAATTTGAACTTGACTCGGATTAATTTGAACTTGACTCGGATTAAATTGAACTTGACTTGGATTAATTTGAAGTGAAAAAGGTGTAGAACTCTCATCTCATACAGTTCTAGTAGAGTTTCTCCACTTGTCCTAAGTAGTCTAGTGGAGGTGTCCGAGCGAGTACCCGCCCATCCTTATACGAGTTATAGCAGGGAGCTGTCTATATATTTCTTGTTAGATTACTGTCTTTCTGGTGTGGTGTGTTGTACGCAAGCACATTTGTATCATTCCTGTTGGTTTTGGCTCTGCTGTCTCTAATATATTCAGGCATGTACCTCTACACATTGTGTGTATAGTGCAGGTTGCGCAAGTTTCGACCATCATAGAGTGTGCGTGCAAGGATTTGCCGCACGAGGCAGACCGACAGCTGCTCTGGTTACCGCTGCTCGAGCTGCTTCTCAGTCCTCCCTCTGCTTCACTGCCTGTTGTAACTGCAGGTCAGTAGCTTTTTTGGGCGTTCTTCAGCAACTATTTTTTCCCTCTCATTTCTTGAAGTGTTGATTTATAATATATTTCAAAGCATACCAGCACGTAATTTCCGGATGTCCTATCATCTGTTGCACTTCTCTTCAGTACAGCAACACTCCTTGCGTCGACGTATTGCTAATTAAAAATTACTACCTTAGAAGCTTGGCTCGCAATTACCAACCTCAAAAAATACGAGGATTGCTTTTCGTGTGTTCCCTATTATCTGTTGCACTTCTCTTCAGTGCAGAAACACTCCTTGCATCGACATCTTGAAGACTAAAAATGCTACCCAAGAAGCTAGGCTCACTCCAGTACAATCTTCAAAAAAATGCAGAGGATCGCTTTTTGCATGTTTGATGAGCGGTTCATTACGGCCGAGAGTTAACTGAGGCATTTTGTGTTTTTGTGTCATTGCATTTTGTGATGCCTGCCCGGTTCTTGTAACATTGATGCCAAGTTAGGAAGTTGTGCGGTGCAGGTGTGGGTGAGAGCTGCGGGCATCTGGTGAGCGCCATGCTGCGCCACGTCGCGCCTCCTGCCATCCTCGAGCGCGTCCTCAGCCAACCCTCCGCCTGCCAGACGGACCACGTGCTCACGCTCATGCGAGGTATGGCGCACCCGCGTGTGCTCACGCTCATGCGAGGTTTGGCGCACCGCGTGTGCTCACGCTCATGTGAGGTTTGGCGCACCGCGTGTGCTCACGCTCATGTGAGGTATGGCGCACCCGCGTGTGCTCATGCGAGGTATAGCGCCATTTCTCCCACAGAGGAACCTTTCTAACGAATATAATGAAGTAAGCTGCTTCCGATATCACAAGATATGATTGAGCTCACGCTCATGTGAGGTATGGCACACCCGTGTGTGCTCACGCTTATGCTCAGCAGTGAGACCAAGCCTCCAGTGAGCACAGATGTAGTACGACACAGCCTTAGGGGCTGCACTTCTATAAACGGCCGTTTTATGATGTTAATGCTAATATACTGATGCCTGTGCGTGACTATTGATCGCTATAAACGTGATTTTCATTTCTCTTTTACGTCTAATTTTACTCATGCAGTCACTTGAGTAGAGCTAGTGCTTGGTTGATGTTTGACTGCATGGGACTGGGGTGTCGGGAGAATGGGGGTAGCCTAGAAAATTGCCGGCAGTAAGTTCCGTTAAAAAGAGCTGTGTGGTGCAATTGAAATGTTTGCTGGGACACCTTGCAGAGAAATTCATGCCAAAGGACGGCAATTTGAAAAATAGACTCCAACAATGTTTTTTGGGGCTATTAGTTCACATAATATTCAACATTAAATTGAGCTGTTTCACTATGAAAATATTAACGAAAGATTTACGCTCAGAACTTTTCCGTATCTTCAAATGCTAGAATTTAAGATTACCAAAATAGCGGCAATTTATGATCTGATGTGTACTCATCCTCTCACTACAGCATCATTATGCGTGGAGTAGCGTGCGGTTAAAAACGTTCTCGGAATGTCTTCTGGCAGCGTAAATTTGGTTTGTTTAGGCTTGTTTTGCTTGCTGAGAAATGTGCTTCTCAAAATCTATATCTTATTTTGATATTCTGCTGTTCTTCTTAGACTTGACTGTTGTGTTTTTTCTGGGTTTGGGAATGGGTTAGCCATGTAGAGTGGGTTGTACTGACCCACTATGCCTGAGGGTGGGTTTTTGACGTACTAACTATCCCAGTGATGCCGTCCAATCCGCAAGGATTGGTGGATCCTGAGTAATTTATTGGACAAGTTCGGTGCACAGGCGCTGAATTCTTGCTTTAATATTGTGTTTCCGAGGGTATTGTATGCTGTTACAAAGGCCCTGGCTTTGTCGGCCCTCACTTTCAAGTTCAAGAGAAGACCACTGTTTATTTGGTCATGAAGTACATATTGCTCATTGAGAAGAACAACGTCACAAGTCGAAATTCTCGATCTTTCAGGAAAAGTGATTTTTAACTTTGCAAACTGCTCAGGTGTCTGGAGTTAGTTTTGATTAAAAAAAAGGAATCCTTCTTCTCAGTCAATTTTGAAGGTACAGCTATGACGGTTTTACCAAAACACATACAACGAAATGGCGAATTTAACAGTATGGATAAGCCATTTTTCGAAAATTTCGAGTTACATCTGACGTTGTGCCTCACAATGAGCGATGTCAGCACAATACACCCCTCTACCCAGGTGTCTGAAATGTGTACCTGTCGTGACCGGGGGAAACCGTCATGGCGTCCTGGTGTTAGTTATAAGGCATTTGGAAAACCAATGTACAAGGTGATATGTATCAGGCTTGAGTTCGAAATAAACCATCCTTAGATGCCAATGTTTGTTTGTTTGTGTGCAGGCCTGGTAAGCCGCTACGAGTACGAGCGCCGCGTCTACTCAGCGATGACGGGGACCCTGCGAACTGAGCAGCTCAGGAGCCTCAGCCTCAAGCGCTCACACCACCGCGCCCCAGTCGCGCTCTCCTCTCCTTGCTGCAGCTTCTGTGGCCTGCGCTACAGCTCCTCGTGTGGCAAGCTGCGCTTGTTTAGGTTCGTTTTGTGGCATCCATTCTTCTTTTTCTATGTGTTTACCATTCTTCATTTGTTGTGCGTTTGCCATTCTTCATTTGTTATGTGTTTGCCATTCTTCATTTGCTATGTGTTTACCATTCTTCATTTGTTGTGCATTTACCATTCTTCATTTGCTATGTGTTTACCATTCTTCATTTGTTGTGCATTTACCATTCTTCATTTGTTGTGCATTTACCATTCTTCATTTGTTGTGCATTTACCATTCTTCATTTGTTGTGCATTTACCATTCTTCATTTGCTATGTGTTTACCATTCTTCATTTGCTATGTGTTTACCATTCTTCATTTGCTATGTGTTTACCATTCTTCATTTGTTGTGCGTTTACCATTCTTCATTTGCTATGTGTTAACCATTCTTCATTTGCTATGTGTTTACCATTCTTCATTTGTTGTGCGTTTACCATTCTTCATTTGCTATGTGTTAACCATTCTTCATTTGCTATGTGTTTACCATTCTTCATTTGTTGTGCGTTTACCATTCTTCATTTGTTGTGCGTTTACCATTCTTCATTTGCTATGTGTTTACCATTCTTCATTTGTTACATTCTTCATCACCAGATGCTAAAGAGCTACATGTTCAGTCGCTACCTGCCAGAACAACCGCTCTAGGGTAGCGTCCTATCACCTTGCTTTTCATAGTTATTTCATTCATTAGTTACCACGTACACCTTCAACAAAAAACTATCTTCATTAATCGTGGACTTGTTTCAAGTGGAGACTCGGTTGATAAACGATTGAGAATGGAGGACTGAGTTGAAGAATGAGGAAAATATTCAATAACTTTCTATGGCAGCATCTAAGATCGAGTTAAAAGATAGGTTGAGCAAAATATACAAGCAAAAAGTGTTAGTGGCCAGCAAGCCTTGCAAGTTTCAAGAAGCAGGGAAGCTAGTGAGAAAATTAAAACTGGTAACATAGTTGTAAATCTTATTCTTTTAATTCTGTTAAAATGATTAACGCTGAAAAACTAATGTTTTAAGCAAAAAAATACTTGAACTCCATTAATGGCTCCGTTTAATTTCCATGTATGAAGAACAAATTTACTGAGCCATTTCCTTCTAGATATCAAAATACGTGCCTGAGAATGTGCCTCTCTTTTCTCGTTTTAAATGATCTCTTCTTAATTGATGAAATAAATATCACTGCTTTGCTCCGCTCCAATACGAGAATTTCCATCAAACTCGAACGCGTTATTATTATTATGGGTCCATTTCGTATATCCTCTTACCTCAGAATTCCACTTACTATTTACAGAGTAAGGCTAACACTTTTATTTATCAAGTGCCCATTTCGTACATCCTCGTACCTCGGAGAGAATGCGACGTACCAACAGTACCATCTAGATTCTAGAGAGCAGGATAACTTGTGAGCAATGAGGTTACTCAAAGCGGTCTACACTCCTCGGACGACCGCAGTTTTTACCGATGCCTCCAATTAACTTGAACATTCCCAATTCTATGGAGTTTTTATCTTGTTTTTAGTAGATTGTTTTAAGTGAGTTAAGGTCGGATGTTTATTATTGTTTAGTTATGGCACTCGACGTTGTACATTTCGTTGATTTATTATAGTTTATATCTACCACCTACACAACCATAGAGATGCATTTGAGATGCCACCATGACGTATTGCCTCGATTTGATTTAAGGTGTGGGCACTCGTACCATGAGAAGTGCTGCAATGACGACTACGGTGGTGGTGGCTGTGCAGTGTGCAGCAAGTCCTTCCCTAGCCTCCGTCCCTCTACTCTCACGTCTCCCTCGTCTCATGCCTCCCCCGCCGCTGCGCCAGAGCAACGTCTCCCGTCTCAAAACCTCAATTCTCAAGTTAGCTTCATAAATCTTTGGGTGTCTAAAATTGTATTCATCTCTATATATTTACTTACTAAGCCGCAATTTAGGAACCGGACGAAAACTTTACATACAAGCTTATATTTTTTCACCACTTTGACTGCGACGTGAGCAATATTTGGTCACCAAACGAGTTTTCATTATGCCGCTGATCAACCTGTTGTCACAAACTCAATTTTAAAAACTACCCGGTCAAAACTAAATGAAAACATCGTCCAGTTAATGTTTGGTATTTTCAACTTTAGTTACGACAATTTGCTTAAAATTTGAATTGAATGTTAAACTTCGGTTTACCCTGCCGTAGTCTAAGTGGTCAAACATCCAAACTGTGACCCCTGTTGTAATAGCTTAAACATGCGTTGAGATTACAGTGTTTAATTAGTGAAGTTCGTTCATTGGTTTTTTTCGTTAACAAACCTGATAATGCAGTTGTAACGAATGAAGCCTGATTGTGAAACCTGTAAGTTTAAACAATTTGTTTTACAATGAAACGCAGACGATAACGTTCTGGTTGTTAGAATAGGATGGGTTAGGTTTGGCAAGTTAGGGTCTGAATTCATTCTTTTGAAGGCGACAAGATTCTACGACTAACATTGCTCCTATTGCAGGAAGGGAAGGAAGGCTTGAGTGTTTTTCTCCAATGTATTACTATAAAGTACAAAGGCTAAAATCAGAGGGGAGATGCTGCCTGACGTATGACTGTATGTACGTAACAGAGATGGGGCATTTAGCCTCAAGGCCTCCTACCATAGGCGTGAGTCACCTCTATGCTAGAAGACCGGCCTCTATCATTTAATAATTCTGATTTTCTTAATAAACGTTTTACTCGCTTTGTGAGGGAAGTACTCCCACTAAGTGAAACGTAATTGAGGAATCCCGTGATACACATCTTCGGAAAGACGGTGAGACCTGAAGGGCGTGACAAAGATATATAAATAATTATTATTTGAGGTAGAATCTTAGCGGTAGAGCAAATAGCACATTCTCAGTCTTGCTTCTTTTCTTTTACCTCGAGGCACTGCATCATTAAAAGGCAGATAGCTGTTGCTGAATTATTATGATGATGGGATAAAACATAACTTCCTGATGCTTTAAATGAAAAAGATTCCAAAATTTAAATCGTTAAAAATATTTTTCCTGAAAATCTTAAAATCACTGTTGTTAATTGAGATATTAAACAACTGTTCATGAACCCATGTAGCTGAATACGAAGGAATTGCCATTGTATTTCCAGTACGAGAACGCCCACTACGATTTTTAACGATCCTACAACAAGAAGTGCGGGAAGTCATCCCAACATGCTCAGATGCGTTATAGTTGATATCATATATTTTAGTTCTGATTGGCATTCTTAGCTTGCGAGGTACATCTCTTACAAAAAAAATTTACTACGTAAATCCAAATTCTTGTAGTAGTTCACCCATCAACCGAGATACTACTCGAATCCAATAGCCTGTTTTTGCTTTTAGCTTTGAAACTATGTAGGCTTCTATTAAACTAAAATCAATCAACGAGGTGTTTGTTTTAGCTTGTTGGATGTTAGTTCTAAAAATGAAAAAATCATTACTTGTTTCTAATTCAGTGACTAGCGTCTGCTCAGTTTCAAGGTATCTTTTTTACTCGAGTTTTTGCTGGGATAGTGAGGAGTAGCTGGGATTGTCGGCTAACAGAAGCGTTGCGCGCAGGGACCAGAGTCTGGAGGTGCAGGAGGGAGAACGGCGGCCGCGGAGCTGACAGCGAAGCAGCGTGAGGCGGTGCAGCGCGTGTACGAGCTTGGCCTGAGCGGCTGCCGAGTGGCGCTGCTGGAGGAGCTCGCACAGCGTCCTGGCGCTGCTCTCAGTTACGGCGAGCCTTCGCCACACGACCCTGCCTACCACAGTCGCTGGATCTCGCAAAAGTTCCCCCTCCGACTTGCGCCTCCTCCACTTCTCCAATAGCAATAATAATCCCAATCCTGCATTCGAATTTGGGTCTTCAAAATTTTAATCTCAGACTCGCGCCTCCTTCAGTAGCCATAACATTCGCAATCCTGTGTATTCTCAAAAGTTCCCTCTCAGACTCGCACCTCCTCCACTTCTCCAGTAGCCATAACATTTGCAATTCTGCACATCCGAATTTGGGTCTAACTCGAAATACAATTAAATTCCATGCTCGAAATGGGCGGATTTCCGTTTTCAGTTTAAAAGCGTTTCCTAATCTAGCTCAATTCTGATTTATGTTTATTTCTGTGTTACAATCGTTGCTGACTAGAATTACGAAGCTGGTTCCAAAGCTCTTGTGTGATCTGTGTGTCAAATATTTGTTCAACGAACTTTCAGTCTACTTAGGACGCTGAATCTGCATAGCGCAAAAAATTAATGGAGGCGTAGCAAGAGCTGTAGTCGCAGCTGCTTACAGCCGGTTTGTAACTTAGCATCGGGAAATAAATTTGACACGATTGATTTTCGTGGGTGATTGGAAAGAGGTATATCTAATGTGAGTTTGTGCTGATGAAATTATCTCTTGTTCTGAATACCACATATACTTATTTTCGGAGCTAAATATTCAAATTTTAGTCAATAAGTGCACAAGTCTCGGGTGCTTGATGATGGAAGGATCTCCAAGAGTGGGAGCCTTGATATAGGCGCAAGAAGATTGCACAAGAGTATCGTCAGATAGTTATTTCTCAGATTTGCATACCAAGAATATGGAAAAGCAAGTTCATTGTGCAGAAGATAAGTTCGAAAAATTTGGTAGTGTGCTACAGTTGTATGGAATAAGCGAAGCGGTGCTGAGGGCATGTGAGTTGTTGGATAGAGTGAAGTACTGCAGTTTATGCTTATAAAGAAATGAACGGGTAGCGTTTTGTTGGAGGAAAATTGAAGTAAAAGTGAGGGAAGTTGTGTTGAAAGTACGTGGAGGTAGCCATGAGCTTTATCGGAACACTTTGAGATGCCTGCGATACACCATGCATTTTGACTCGACCACACAGAAAGTTCATGCTCACAAGACCTAACAGGTCACCATTTAAAACTATTTAACAAAAATAAATATAATTAAAGCCTGTGTCGCTTTAATTGTATTTATTTTTGCTAAATGTAAGTATCCTATATGAAAAGCGCTTATGGCAATTTATCCTGGAACGATGGACGATATCCAGGAACGATGTTCCTGGGATTATCCGGAACCGTCTTGTTTTTTGAGGTGGCGGATAAATGTTTACTTTGTACATTCCAGAACACTACTTAGAATCATCTCTCACATTGACCCCACTATAGGTATATTTTCTTGTGTAGTTTGAGAAATTTTAGAAACTATTCTATTTGTAAATTAAACCTTGAAATCGGGTTTGTCAATGAAATGTCAACTACAACCCAATCTCTCTGTAACAAGTTTAGCGCCATAAATCCTCGAGCTAGGAAATTTTTTTTTTGCGATTCTGCTAGTAAGTGGGCTGTGCATTGTACTTTTAATCAACTTTTAACTTTCACCGATAATTATCCTCGGACGTACCTCACGGGAGTTTGTGCTCAACAAAGATGGAAGAAATTGTAAGCTGTGTCGGTTGCACGCAGTGAACGCATTTCACTACGGCACCTACTTGCCAAAGCGTGTGCTACGCTTATTTCGGGTTGCTGTTGTGTTTTAATTTATCGTTATGAGGGCATTATCATTCCGTTTTACTACTAATCTTTTTCCTAGTAATAGGCCCACGTTCTGAACTGTCGTGATTCTGCACAAGTATCTTTGATGGGTCATCTGGGTACTTAGTTGACTTTTTCCTTCCATCGATCACTCTTAACCCTCGAAGGGCGGATGCTATGGTTGAACGATAATTCGTTATGATGCAGTCCCATATGATTTTCATGTGTAGGCTTATCTTCTTTGTGTCTCCTCAGGGGGATACAACTGTTGTATCTATGGGAATTAGCGCTCGTATGTGAGGGCCCGAGCTAAAGGTTAGGTAGGCTTCCTTTTTGTTGTAATAAAATAGGTTTCTGTTTTGTTACGGGCCATCTTTTTTCGGTTCACTGATGTCCTGTTTTTCAGCACCTACTACTTTCTTTTCTTCTTCAACTTTTTCTTGTTTCATGAACTTCTTTCTTAGCTTCCCGTTTCTGTGCACCTTGTGCATAGATTCCGCGTTCCCTCAACTCCATACTAAATGGTGCCTTCCTCTTTCCTCTCTTAGAACATCTTTGTCGTGGTTAAGGGAGGCTAAAACTTTCTTATATAATATAATAATAATATCTTCTTTGTCTGGGGGTTTGAATACGAAAGCATTGAATTTCGCCCAGCAAGTACGCCAAAGATTTCTCTTCCCCATATTTTATAGATTTAGAGCTCATTAGATAAACGAGATTAAAAGATATTAAAAAAAAATCTCATGTATTTATTCAGAAAGGAAAAAAAAGGTTTACTTCAAGTAGCTCCATTCGTCGTTTTTTCTCGGGGTGTCTTCATTTGCTCAAGTACTGAAAGAGCTCTTAGTATTTTTTGTACATTAAGTTCCTTTGTTGTTCGGCATATTTTTTGTTTCGTGGTTTTCCGACGTGCCTTGCCACTGACCTCTATATTGTTTGACATAGTGTGTATATGGTACTGATGCCGCAATGAGAAGCGCTGTGTAGCGCTCCGTGTACTGTAGGTTACGTAAGCTTTTTTCCACGGAGTTCCCCCATGTTGGACACATTAGTAAAGTAAAATTCTATTAATGCGTCAATTGCTATTTCGTTATGTTAACAAGTAACAGTGGCGTTATGTTTTATCAATTTATAATCATGTTACGCAAGTATGGATATTAGTTTTAACTAGATCTATTAAGCTCTAATCTTGACGTCTACAATTTTTTTGAAAATATTTATTTTAATGTGTATTCTAAACGTTGCATTCAGTTGGGATGAGTAACTCTTGTCTTCATGGCAAGCGAAATTAGTAACTACATCTAAAATTCGGTGCAGCAGCGTTTCAAATGTTTTACTCACGAATGATCAATTCAGGAATATGCTCACTGTTGAAACAGTCCCCTCAGCGGGATAAAACTACTCTATCTATGGGAATAATATGAGGTCCCGAGTGAGAGTTAGGCAAGCCGTCATGTTGAAATAAAATATTTTTTTTCTTTTCTCGAGGACCATCTTTTTTCCATTCGCCGTTTTCCTATTTTTCAGCGCCTGTAACTCTGTCATCGTTTCATAAACTTCTGTCTGAGCGTACCGTTTTTATGGTGCATAGATTTTGCGTTTCTTCAAGTCTGTACTAAATGGTGCCTTCCTCTCTTGGTAACGCTTTTGTTGCGGTTAGGGAGGCCTAAACTAACGTGATCTAAACTTCTACTATTGTCTAGGCTACGTTTATCAAAAACAAACACCACTAATCTTTTGGCGTTTCATGTGTTATGGATTTTTATCGTCAAGCAGTTCTTATTTTCATCAAAACCATACAAATTGTTCATTAATCACGTGTAAAATAGCCTTTATTAGTGATAACCTAAGAGATGAAATATTAGAAAACTGCATTATAGTTACTCAGTGGAGTATTTACTTCTAGCGCACGTTAATGGGTGCCATTTATCCGCTTTTACAAGTTTACGTATACGAGTGAAATGTCACAGAAGTGGAAAACGGGTTATGTTATAGGTTAACCCCAACCTATCAGATAAGATATTGACACGAAGTGTAGCTTGTTCTATACTTCATTTCACTTTTGTATCACTGGAATAACTTAGGCAATGGTGTTCTCCATGTATTCTTCATTTCGTTCGAACATCTCACTTCTAAGCAATGACCAAAACGTATCTGGATGCTTTTTAGGCATCTTGCAATCTTCAATGTTAAATGAATTTCCTAACTGCTAGGTTATTTTTCGTGCAATTTAGATAAAATATGCTACAGAGAAAGCTAATGATTCCCATTACATATATTTTAACTAAACTTTTGTCGAATGCGTGAAGAACAATTGACTTTATTTAATATCGTGGTCCTTCCTAGTGTCCGCAAAGGCAACACCTGAATATTTTATATCTTCATAAAAAACGCTGAGGGGGACAAAATTCTGAGAAAAACATCGGCTGAATATTGAAATCAAAAGTACAGTAATTTTATATAATCTCTATTTATACTGTCTGCATGATGGCATCATACACCCGTATGTGAGAAATGCTGATACTTGAATACTACTCTGCACAGCTAAGAGTCTTGTACAAATAATTTTTTCGAGTTTGCGACTATATTTCTCACATATGTAGTCTGGTTACAGCCTTTATGTACAAACCAACGAGTGGCATCATAGAAGAGTTGGAAAATGTCACTGTTTTATGCTAAAATTGGGCTAACCTCCCTTTGTTATCAACAGTAAGAAATAAACGAGAATGAAAAATATCCACAGAAATAATTGACATCTTGCGTAAGAAAAGCAGTGGGGATCAAAATAGGTCAACAAATTAGCTAAAGACTTGCTACTCACAATAATAGTTTATGAGGGCACAGGGAAGAGGCTATCTAATACAGAAAACAAAATCTGTTCCGAGAAAATGCTTTGGGCAGAAAATTGGGATGAAAAAGAGATGTCAGAATAAATAGCAGAGTAGTCATAGGCACTGAAAGTAGCACAGTGAAAAGCCCCGAAGTCTTACCTATGGCTCTGGCAACCTTATAAGGGTAGATTAACCTAATCCTATTCATTATCCTATGCCCCTGAGGGGAGATCAGAATACAAGCCACATGGATTCATTATGCATCAAAATCAACGAATATCTTCAAATTGAAGTAGAAGTACACTGAACTGATTCAGCAGCAATCTGACGTCCGTACACTAGAGCGCCGGCCAATAAAGGTTTTGCGTAGCTACCTAGCAGTAGTTGAAGAATAGAAAACAGGCTTTCATGTAATAGTTTGAAGTTGAAAAATGCGAAACAAACAATCCCACCAATACTACTGCGGGCCTATTGACGACCTTTCAACTCTTCTTGACCAGTACAAATGAACTTTTATAAAATGAATTAATAAACGACTCTATTCCACTCCTCCTAGCCTTGAATACTTTCCCCCCAACATTCAGTGAATAGTTAATGATGGTTTTGATGAAAATAAGAACCGTACGATAAGAAATGTAATGACTCTTGCTCATGTTTTCAGAAAATTCTGCAAATTATAGGAAGTAATCGATGATGGTTGTGATGGAAATAAAAACCGCACGATGAGAAATGTTGCGGCTTCTGCTATTGCTACCTCGGAAATCGGCTTCGGATGTCAATAATAGTTAGTAGTTTTTTGGCTTGTGCTAACAATGGTTTTTCTTCGATTATTTCAACTGTCGACAGCTAAAACGAGACGTTCTCTTGAATGAATCATGTTTGCAGTTCTTCACTGTCACAATTGACCAAAGATAAATAAATCCTGAGTTACCCAGTGGCTTTACTTTTCTTTACCATTAAATGGAATGAAGTTCACCTTTGTAGAGACGATAAAGACGCGTCACTAGCAATGTCTGAAAACAAATTGGCTAAAATTACAGAGCGAAAGAAAATTCGTTTCCATACGTATGAAATATATCCTAAAATGACACGACAAAATTGCTCAAAAAATTAGTTTCTTCTAGTTCTTGGGTCACCACATTAGTTTTAAATGGAATTCCAAAAATTAAGTAGCTCAAAACTAAACCTTCCAAAAACTGAAGCATCAAACTCCTGAACTACTGGAGCAAAATAACATAAATGACGGTGACGTTGTACGTAGAAAATGAAATCCATGAAGTGGTTGCAAGAATCAACGCTTACAAACGCAAAATGAGAAGTTCTGTTTCCGACTTTCGCCATTCTTAACAAAAAACAAATAGGCTTAGAAAGTGCTTGAATGAAAATTTATGCTGATCTTAGAAATATGACTTACTAATGATAGTGCTAAAAATCAATGAAATACACTGGTCTACAGCCAATCTTTAAAATGATTGCTGAACTTTTATTACAGTTATAAGCCTGTAACAATGAAGCGCACATCACCATTCATCGGCTTTCACATCCGATTCCTCATCTCCTTTTGCTTCACTCGCTTCTTTGGCTTCTTCAGATGCTGCAACTGCATCTCCTTTCTTTTCTTCTGTGCTTTCCACATTTGAAGTGTCATCCTCCTGAAATTAAATAATAACAATTAGTACTACCACTTCTTCCGAAGAATAACACTTGTTTCTTTTGAGTCGAAGCGATTGGTCACCGAGAAGCTCGGTGAAGGTAAGGTGACACCACATGCAAACAATTTTCGAGCGTACCATTACTGATTAGGTACAGCCGGATCCGCACAAAAATGAAGCATATTTAGAAATGAAAAAGTGAAATAAATAATTTGAACCAAGTTAAAAAAGCTGTGTACAAACCATTAGAAAAGTTTTTAGATTGAAAAAATTTGAAACGAGGAACCACTCCCAGCTGAATTTGTCAAAAAAAAACCTGCTGATCTAACAAAGAATGTTCAACCACCGAAATTAATTTAGAAAAGTCCAAAACAAATCTGAATCGAGAGGATTAGATTAGATTTTTAGTTAGTTTAAGCCTCCCTATCCTCAAGAAATGATCCTAAGAGAGGAAGGAAGAAGGCACCATTTAGTATGGAGTTAAGGGAATGAGGAATCTATGCAGAAAGGGGCGTAGAAACAGTAAGATGAGAAAGTAGTTCATGAAACAAGATCGAAGTTGAAGATGAAAGTAGTGGGTGCTGAAAAACAGGACAGCAGTGAACCGAAAAAAGATGGTCCGTAACAAAACAAAACCTTTTCTATTTTAACAAAAATAAAGCCTAACTAACCTTTAGCTCGGGCCCACACATAGTCCCCCTGGGAGAGCTAATTCCCATAGATTCAACAGTTCATCCCCCTGAGGAGTGAATCGAGAGGATGAAATTTATTTGTATAAACTTAAGCAGACCTTTTCCTTTCCTAACTTGACCATATTCTTTTAAAATGAGGCATCTATTCATTCTTCATACTAGTCCAACAACTGATGATGCTATGGATGTAGTTATGACCAGAGTCAAAATGAACTTAAAAAATAACGGACAGACTAGCGTTGGATTCATTTTGCCTCGCAACATGGCAGCATGTGTTGCAAGACTGGCGAGCTCAGCAGTTGTATACTGCATATGTACTGTTCTCGAAGTTCCTCCTCATACTCACCACACCAAAGTCAAGCGCCAGGTTAGACACGATCAGTACAACGTCAGAGAATTACTGGTTTAGATCTCAATCGCTCTTTTCCTCCATTCTTAATTCATCTATTTCATGTACTTAGGAAGCGCATGTAGTAGAGCATTATTATTATTATTATATAAGAAAGTTTTAGCCTCCCTTAACCACGACAAAGATGTTCCAAGAGAGGAAAGAGGAAGGCACCATTTAGTATGGAGTTGAGGAAACGCAGAATCTATGCACAAGGTGCACAGAAACAGTAAGCTAGGAAAGAAGTTCATGAAACAAGAAAAAAGTTGAAGAAGAAAGTAGTAGGTGCTGAAAAACAGGACAGCAGTGAACCGAAAAAAGGTGGTCCGTAACAAAACAAAAACCTATTTTATTACAACAAAAAGGAAGCCTACCTAACCTTTAGCTCGGGCCCTCACATGGTTCCCCTGGGAGCGCTAATTCCCATAGATACAATAGTTGTATCCCCCTGAGGGGGTGTGTAGTAGAGCAAGTATGAGAGATGTGTAATATAAGAACAGAAGTATAAGAAGTGGTTGAGAGTCAAGCTCAATGAATATGGAAGCGTCGAGAGCAAATGAGAGTTTTTACACGTCTGTAATGCTGAGTGTTGGGGCATTTAGGGGTTTAACCCTTTAACGCCCCAGAGGACACCAGTGTCCTCTTTCAAAAATACCCTCAATATATTGTATTTCTTGTTCAATTAGTTCCCTAATGTGTTCTTTGAAGTTCTCTGCCGAGTGGCAGTTCCTATCCCATCCTGATATCGGTGACTGCCTGATGCCAGCGCCAGTTCAGTGACGGTGGTTGTGTTAACGGTAATATGAGTACAAAAATTTGGACGTTAAAGGGTTAAGGGCAGTAGGGGGAAGGAAGCGAGAGTTTGAAAAGGGGAATGAGAGAGTAGAGGGTGCAATAAAAAAAAGAAGGCGTATGAAAAATGGCTACTGAATGGAGAGTGATGCATGAAAAATATGACAAAAGAAATACAGCAAAGCGGAGAGCTAATAGGGAGAGGGCGGCTGATTGAAAATGGGGTTGAAGATGGGAAATCAACTTTGGAGAGAATAAAAAACTGTTCTGAAGGTGAAATGGGAAGGTCATGAAACAAGATAAAAGTTAAAGAAGAAGTCAGTAATGCTGAAAAACAGGAAAGTAGTGAACCGAAAAAAGATGTTCTTAACAAAACCAAAAAAATCTACTTGAATAAAATGAAAGCCTAACCAACTCTCAGCTCAGGACCTCACATTATCTCCCTGGGAGCGAGAAGAGTGAAGAAGTCAAAGGTGCGAGAGAGGAGTTTCAAACGCTGGATGAATTGCATTGATGGACTTTGCAGGACCGATTATGGGAAGCGAAAAGAACCGCAATAGTAAGAGATTAGGAGTGATTGTGCCAGAGCATGGTGCAGTTTTAATCGGTGGGGTCGGCGGTTTTCGGCTCAGCTTTGTGGATTAGGATTTGTAACAATGGGTCGGTCATTCTTGAGCCATTACGACACGGCAGGAGGTAAACTAGCGTCGTGCTTTTCTCTTTGCTGTGGAGAAGACACGCTCTGAAAACGGTGACAATAAGCAATAGTGAGTAATTTGACTAGGAAGAAAAAGTGATCCTAGTTCTTGTTGGTTGGCTATGCCTTCTTAGTGGAGAGAATATACCTAAATATGAAGATGACGTACTTGCGTAGTTACAAAGATAGACGTACTTGAGTAGTTACAAAACTAGGCATACTTAAGTGGTAATAGCTGTTATTTTAAGTACCTTAGGCTTCTTAGAAGCAGGTTCCTCAGGTGCCTTAAAGCGATCCTTGCCCTTGAAGTCAAAATCGCAATGCATTCGTTGGCCGTTGATGCCGTCTTTGATGACCTTCGCTCTCGCAGCACGGCATTCCGTTTCGGTAGAGAACAAAACAAACGTGTTGTACCTGTTAAAACATAAAAAAATTCACATAACACGTGAATTTACATTAACTACCAAGTTATAAATTTCCAAGTGTAAATAAACTTCACTGGAAATTCAAATCGAAATGAAAAACTTATAAGAGTGAAACAATAAACTGCTTCACCGTTTATGCAAGAGGAATTCAAGGGGAAATTATTGCATTCATTACTGCTAACTCAGGGTTCTCCACAAAGCTCTCCCAGAAAAGGCTTTGCTCATGGGAGCTAACAGAAAGGACCATTTAGTGTGATCTTGAAAGGGGAGAATTCATACAAAAGGTGTGTTGCATCACAAGATTCTCCTGTGCATAGAAACAATAAGTTAGCAGAGAAGATGTAGAAAAAACAAAGATTGTAGATTATATGTTAGTTTAAGCCTCACTAACCGCTAAAAAAAAAGAGCGTTTTGAAGAGAGGATGGATGAAAGTACCATTTAGTATGGAGATAAGGGAATGCAGAATCTATGCAGAAGGAGCATAGAAACAGGAAGTTGAGAAAGAAGTTCATAAATCAAGATGAAAGTCGAAGAAAGTATTACGCAATAAAAAACAGACAGCAGTGAACCAAAAAAGTGGTCCTTGACATAACAAAAAAAAAAAAATTATTTCAACAAGAAGAAGGCCTATCCAACTCTCAGCTCGGGCCCTCAACCCATTGGTCCTAGGAGTGCTAATTCCCATAGGTTCAACAGTTGTATCCCCCTTAGGTGGTTAAAAAGAGATGGTAAAGAATCAACAAAAACTGAAAGAAACCACTAAGTGAGCATTAAAGATATAAGTCATATATGCTTATCTAGAGTTGAGGCAAACTAACAAGATCCTGCTGAAGGCTGTAGTCCCCATTGCATATTAGAGATGAAAGGTCTGCCTAACCTTATTTATTTACTTAGCTATCCTTTGCCTCCTAAATAGCCTACACCAAAGAAAGATGCAGTGAATAGCTATATTTATTGCTAAATCAATACATACTTTTCTCTTTTGACTTCCTCAACGCCAGGCAGGAGCGACTTGAGCATATCGTCTGTTGTCTCTGGTTTCAAAGAGCCGATGTACAACCTGGAAACATAAAACATAGATAACAAAGTAAATAATACATTTCATGCAATGTTGTACCAGTCATATTCTAATGCACTGATCAAAAAGTAGGTAACCAAAATGAAAGTCCTTTTAACATTGAGGAACTCCACTACAGAGCACACTCACCTACTACTGCCCACAAAAAGTTCCCCAACTCGCGCCTGGCAAAGGATGATGGTGTCATTTAAATTCTACTGCCAGCGATCATACCAGATTATGACAGAGCAGCAAGCCACTTTCTCAAAGAACATTTTCAACAAAATCTTATTAGCTTATAGTATTATTTCTAGTACTGAGTGTCATTTAGAAATCAAGACATTATTATTCCAGCCAAGATTCAAGAGTCGTTTCTACTCTATCAAGTCAATGAGACAAGAATTGCCGTCATGTTCAAGAGGCACTACGAGGATGCAAATATTTAGATCTCGAGCCACACAGCTCTCAACGCTCGCGTGCCTCAACAGTAACGGAATATAAAAGTAAACAATAGTAGGCCATTGAACTAGCTGAGACACATTTTAGGCAAGTCAATTTCTGATTTATTGCTCGCTGACATTTGACCATTTACATATATTTCTGAATGACAAAAATAATATAATAAAGTAATAACTAATAAACACCAGGTAATTTCATGTCCTAGCAACTCAACTAATCTAGCATTTTCGACCCCTCGGTTATTGAGTAAACAGTGTTGATTTCAACGAGTACAACCTTATGGTTAAGTTTGTCAACAAAGCGCCGATCACCCTGTACGTGCATAAACATATACATGTATCTATACACATATCTAAATTTAACACAATACATGCAAGTTTTTACAATTGCTACGAGAAAGACATTTCACACTATTCAAATATTGGACGTACAAGGTAAAAATGTCCCTTTAGAAACGGAAAATATATGCTTCACCAAGTAAATCTAAGATATTATATTTTAGCCCTCACGACTTTAAGGTTTAGCTCTTCATTGCTTTGAAATGCCCCTCCAGGGTAGCAATTTATGGAGAAGTTTTTTTTTTTAAGATGTTAACACATTAACCTCGATGGGTTAAACTGAAGTTCAATGTTTAATTCAAATTCAAAGTCAATTGTAGTAATGAATTTTGAAAATAGAAAACATTAACTGGATCGTGCCTTCATTTAGCTTTCATTAAATATTTATAAAAAATTGAGTTAGAGACGCAGGTCGGTCAGCAGCACTATGAAAACCTCCTCAGTGACCACCGGTGGGTCCCTTCGCAGGAAATGTGTTAAGCTAACACACCTAGCCAGTTTTCTGCGTGAGCTCATTCGAGCATCTTTGAGAAGCACTGTGTAGTGCCACACACCTCATTGCTTATAAATTTTTGGCAGTAGAGAGAAAAGTACTTCATTCAATAACGCCAATAAAAGCTTTAGCACTTTCTCCACATTCTGGAAAAAATATGCCACAACAATAAGAATGAGAAAATCACTGAAGCCAGAGGATAAAGCGATCATGAAGCTTACACATTCTTTTCTGAAGTATCAAGTCGTGATGCAATCACTTTCTTGCCATTGAGATTCGAGTTGTTGAGCTTAGATTGTAGCTCGGCAGCAGCCTCTTCTGACTCACACTCAACGAATGCGCACCTGTCAACACAGTATGTAATTACACAATTATCTTAAGTATATCAAACAACCACATCATCTAACTTTAAAATCAATCAAGGAATAAAAGTTAGAAAAACTCTTTGAAAAACTTTCAAACTAATATCCACAAAACAGGACATACACAGCTGAATTCCTGACATTCATAAAGGAGGCCTCACCATTATGTTACGGTTCCCAACCAATATTTTAGTTCTCATGTATAATGATTTTCAAGACAAATAAGACTTTGATTATTTAAAGTTAGTTCAAACCTCCCAAACCACAACAAAGGTGTTCTGAGAGAGGAAGGATTAAGGCACCACTTCTTGTGATGTTAAAGGAGCGCACAATTCCTACACAAGGTGTGTGTCACACACGGGATCCCTTGAGCATACAAACAGTGAATTATGAAGGAAGTTTAGGAAACAAGATTAAAGTTACAGAAGTAAATAATAATAGGTGCTATAAAAATAACAGTATTGAACCAAAAAAATCTGGTCCACAACAAAAATAAACTATTCTATACGAAGAAAAAGACCGCCTACCTGACCTTCGGCTAAGGATTACAGTTTCCCCATTGGACAACTATTTTTCACAAATACAATAGTTGTAAGCCCTTAACTGCAATTGTATCCCCAGAACAATTGTTACTTCCTTTGAGCAGCATCAAGTATATTTTTGATAAATATTATTTTGTTCAGAGCCTATCTCATTTTTATCTAGAAGAATAACTTTCAGTTTCCTGCTCATAAACTCAATTGCAGAGCAATTAATGTATATTACAGCAGCTGAGAAGAAATGAAAATGAGACATTTCTATGTTTCAAAAATGATCTGAAGTGCACCAAGATTCATAGTGATCCAAGATTCATTAACCGTGCATGTCATGTCTAGTAGTTTAAACAACAAATACAACAAAAATAAATGTAGGTATAATCCTTAAGTACAGATTAACATGAGCCAAAAGCATCACTAGGCCCAATAATAATCAAATCATCAGAAAAAATTGTACAAATGTGATTATTTTCACAGGAAAGTTTAAAAACAAATGGCTGGTCAAGTCCAACAAAATAAAGCTGCAAGTGAAAGATGATGTACCTAACTCAAAACCTAGAAAAGCAAACCTTACTAAATCTGCCATACTCAGCTTTGGGTACTTGTCAACTGCTAATCTAGAACATGTCCCGTGCGTTTTTTAAAAATAAATTTTTACTATATGCATTCTACTACATGTGAGGTGTAAATATTTACACCTCACACAACCAACATGGCTTCAACATGAAAAATTGAAGTCTCTGACAGCAAGAAGAAACATAATAAATTTCATCCAGAATGTTAAATGATGCACAGTTAACTAATTTGATAAACGTGTGTAAAAGAACTTTTGTAGCTCTCCCCACTGAGCTATGTTCAATTTTTATCCTCATAAACATTGCAAGTGAGGTGAACAGGAACTGCCATCAAGCATTGTCAATTAGCTGCTCAAACAATAAAACATCGAAATTCCAATACCATTCATCAAATACTTGCTTTTGCATGCGAACATCCTCAGCGTCTTCAAACTTTTGGAGAATGTGTCTGTCCCGCTTGAGGGAGAACATTTCTGGGAACTGCAAAACAATGCCACCCATGGGAGGCTTTGCTTCTTCAGTCTTAGTAGCAGCAGCAGCAGCTGCAACTTTCACAGCACTCGCAGCAGCTGCAGCAGCAACCCCAGCAAGAGTGCCATTCTTTTTCGGCTCCTCAGTTACTTCATTTTCCTGCACACGAGTCAGAAGAGAGTAAAAATGGCATTATATTACACCCAGAGAAGCTAGAAGTGGCTTTTATTCATAAACAAAACATACCAAAAATGTCAGGCCCCTGCAATGAAAGCAGAACAACTTTTGCCCATGATAGCTGTCATATAAACAGTGTTGAACAATGATGTGGCATCTGTAGTTCTTTGTTACTCAGCGAATCATCTGAATCATTTCTCTTTGATTCCCATACCTGATCATTTAGGTAGGAACAGCTAATGTGGGTGTAACTTCCAAGAAATAAAAAAATTGTTGCATATTGGATTGGTAGACAGCAAAAAGCCGGTAAATGGTAGAATGATCATAGGAGACAACTAGTAAAGGAAGAAAAGTGCAAGTCATGGTTGTAATACAATGTCAGAGAGACTTAAAAGAAGTCTCCAAAAGATCTTAGAAAAAAGGCAAATGACAAAAAGTACAAAAAATAACCTTTCCAAAAGGGCTAAGGTTGGTTAATGGGTATATCAAAAGAGGTTTTGGAAAGAAATCAGTTGATTATAAAAAGAGAAATCACAAGGAGCTATTAAAAAATGATGACAGTGAAATGATAATTAAAATTTGAAGAAGTCCAAGACAAATGGCGACCATTTAATAAATTTTAAATGGCACTGACATCAGAGATGCTAAGACAGCAGCAATTGATAGATGAATGCTTGTTTTGGGGATATCAAATAAAAGCATTTTTCTTGTTTCAGCTTCCTTCTACTACTTACAACCTAACAAACAAACAAACAAACAAACAAACAAACGTAGCAACTATGCAAATGCAGTGAACGTGTTAAACTGAAATTCCACGTCCCAATGATCAACTTGTTGGAAATGCGTCTCACATGGCAAGTATTGTTATTACTAGTCCACCCCCCTTTATTTGAAATAAGAAAGAGAGCAAAATGAAAGAAAGGCCGCAAAAAATAAAAAATTTAATCTCCCGAGAGTTGATGAAGCCGCGTGAACACGGCCCGTCAAAACATTAGGATTGGAGCTTGTATCACAGATACGCTCATCGCACACTTTCGGCTGGCTTCGGACAGACGGACGCGGCTATTATTATAATATAGATTACTTTAGGGTTTTCTTCTCATGGCAAGTAACCTCATGCATTTCATTTACCAGTGTGTGAGTACCCAGAAATTGCCCATGGAAGACCAATTTTGGATTGTTTCAGAGGATTTAAAAACACAGGTTGTGTATAAAATTAGCATCTCCTAGAATTAGTGTGAAGCAATTATGAATTACAGCAGTATGAGCATGGTGATAAATTAGAGCATCTTAGCTTTGAGATCCTTGTTACCTCTCAAGTCATGCATTTAACCCTTTAACGCCCAAGTGGATTGAACGGTCCTCTTTCAAAAATAACAATAATATATTGTATTTCTTATTCAATTTGTTCACTAATGTGTCCTTTGAACTTCACTGCTGAGAGACAGTTTCTTCCACATCTTGATAACAGTGACCACCTACTGCCAGTGTCGGTTTAGTGATAGTGGTTGTGATAACGGTAATATGAGTATAAAAATGTGGGCATTAAAGGGTTAATGATAGGTTCATCATTTATTTAGTCTAATTCAACAAAATAATCCTAAATGAAAGACACCTGAAACTAGAGCAATGAAATAAAAGTTCCTAAAAATATCTTTTCAAGTTGAAAAAGTCATGTTTTTTAGGTACTATTTGGTTCACTCGCATAAAAAGGTAGTCAAAATTGGTAGCATATAATACTGTTAAAAATTCACCTCAATCACAATTTCTCATGCCACTTAATTATTATAGGAATTATTTTATCCGTTCAGAGAACTTTTGAAAGTTGTACATTTTACACTATTTTGATATTCCTCCAAGGATTAAAAAACACTTTAATTAGTAGCTCAAACTCCCACAATAATTTACAACAGCCATCATGATATGAATTTATATATTTTTGAAAACAATAAGTGACATCTTGTATAATATATTTAGAACTCTTATCTATTATCTTTAATACAGCAAGACAATAGCCCTGCTTACTTTCTAGTCAAAAGCCAACCCACATTAAATTTTATTTTATTTTTATATAAATTTTATTATCATAGAAGATAAGTTCATATCTAGAACTTGGAAGAATGTCAAAGACTGCAGCTCAAACGAGCATTCAAATTCAAGAAAATTATAGATAGTTCATTTGCTGCATGCAACTTGAAAACAATTTATGAGGAATTTTAGGGTTCAACACTTAGACTGCGCATTGGTGCATACTTGTACCACTAGATAGATTGCTCATTAATGTAGCAGTTTAAATGTTAGCATTTCAATTATTTCACCACTAACTATATTTAAATTAGGCATGGTATCCAAGTTGAAATTTTATTGTGTAATTACCTTTTTCCGCTTCTTAGAAAAGATAAAATATGTAGTAAATGTAGACAAATGTAGGTAAAGGGTTATTATGCCTTTATGAGTTAGTTGACTTTCTTAATTTGTTTTACAATTGACAAAATTTTAGCATGGTTGAGTAATGAATGAATTTCTAACAGAAATAGTATTTGAAGTATTCCCATGAATTTAAAATTATGCCTTGTTGAGAGAAATGTAAGTCTTTTCAGCTCAGGCAGGAAAAGTACCTAAATTTGTACTCAATTTGCTTATATTTTAAATATTATTAAATTTTATTTAGAAAAATAATTCAGCAAATTCAAGAGCAGGAACAAAGAAATACAGCTGATTTTCATTATTGAAGTCATATCTCTTCAGATGTATTAGCTAAACAATAAATTAATACACTATATTCCAGTTTCTCAAATCTTCAGTGATATATTTCCAACCACAAAACCAAACATTTGTATCCAGAAAACAAGAAATTCAGAGGCAAATTTTTTAAATAGTAACAGCTGCCATGAGCTTTCTCCACTTTCATTGTACAGTTTCTAGTTGCCTAGCTCTTGTCCCATCAAACCTAAGTTTACCACATTTGATTTTGTATGTAGCATTGCGCAAAATAAGCCAAGGCTGATAAATCACTAAGACTTTAAAGTTTTATCATATTTAATATAAAATTATGCATGAGGGTAGAAGTAAGTAATTCTTAATTCAATGAAGGATATTGATCTTTTCACAGGACCAAAACAGCATATAAAATTAAATATCAGACAGTTGGTTGCTTTATGTTTCATTTATGTTTCTTGTTTTGTCCTTGAGTTTTTCTAATACCATCTATGTTGTATCACCAATTAGCAATTTCTACTAAGGAGCATTCATTCATTCGTCAGTTTTAGGAGATACAAGCAGATGTTTTAAATATTTGCATAAGATTGTGTTTCTTTGTGATGGATGGACAAATCAACCTAGAAAATGAAAATGTTCAACACTTCAAAAATAGTCAAAGTCAATTGTACAATAAGACCTTCATTCCCTGAAGTTTCCATCATCTTAAGAACTATTTTTTGATGCCATATATACAAAAATAAACAAAATATAAACCCACTATGTTTCAAGTTTTGTAATTATGTATTTTTCTTCAATGCCAACTCTACTCACAATTTACAGACATGTGAAAAGTGTTATTCAAAAAATACCTTATTGGTTTCATCAGCAGAGGTTTCAGTGGCTTTTTCAGGAGAGGCCTCAACCTCAGTCGCAGCAGGAACTTCTACTTCCATTTTTTTTGTACCTTGCCACAAAACTTTTCCCACGAATCAGATAACTACTGGTCTGTAAAAGAAAGAAATAATAATAATTATTCACTAGAAGATGCATCAACAATCAGGTTTTCTGTGTTAAAGGTTTGTCTTTCTATAAAGACATAATGCATAAAAGACTGCAGTTTTTTTCACAAATCTTTACTCAGCTTGTAAGAACTACTGGAATACATTTCCCTGATCAAAATTATTTCTTATCCTTTTCTAAAGAATCTTTTTACAAATGTTCCATCAAATGAAACTATTGAAATCATCTTAACCCTTTCCTTCCCAACACTTTGATTGTTAAGAGAAAAACTTTCTAAGGTAAATTCAGTCATTACCCTGAAATATCAGCAAAATTGCCCTAGCATGTTTTTTTTCTGCAGAAGCGGGTACTTACTTCCTTTGTAACCCGTTGACTACTATTGCACGTGTTGTAAAGTTGATTTGGTTAGGTTGTGAAAAACAGACTGGTAATATCAATGTATTTGCTGGAATAAATTTTTGTCCTTTCTAAGAAATGTACAAAATGTTCAATATTTTATTTTATTGAATACCATTCAATATTGAATATTGCATTTTTATTAATTTTATTAATTTCAATATATTTTCATGTAATGATAAAATTCCTTCAAAAAAAGTCGAAAATCGTTTGCAATTTTATAAATTTATATTGGTGCGTGTATGAACAATTTACCTTGTGGTACACATTTGTCCCACTCTGTGGTCAAAGTATTAAATTGAAAAAAATATTATACTTTAAAAGTGTATGCTTCCACGCCAAAAAAGCTGAAAAATCTGAGAAAAGATATCAATTTAGATTTTGCTTTATTTCATCTGTAAATACATATTCTTATGAAACTTGCTCAAGTTAAATAAAAAAGTATTAAATGTTTTGCATAGACCATGAAGGATATCATTAAGGAGTGGATATCAATAGCAAATTGTATGTGTCAAACTTCAGGAGTGTAAAACATAGATGCAGGATATTATTAATTGATCTAATTTTGTCATTTACTTCAAATTATTTCCATACTAGTTGAATTACCCTGAAATTTTGTTAAATTTCCTCAAACTGGAAGACGAGTTCACGACGGGAACTGGAGTTCCCGTCGGGAAGGAAAGGGTTAACTTAAGTATCGAGAGTTCAAAGTCAAGTCACCCCCCAGAAACAGTTACGAATCTGGTACGGAAAGCTACTGCTTCCACAAGGTTTTTCAAACAATTAAATATACGAGGAGCTCACGAGATTCGAACTCAGGACTGGGAATGGGAAAGGGTTAAACTGTTTGTTCAAAAGCGTAGGTACTGTTATGGGCCTCAGTAGGGCATTATTCAAGACTCTCCTTCAGCACACTGCATTGAACTCTTTTTTATTTTTGACAATAAACTTTATGAACAATTGGACGGGTTAATTTTTGGGCTACCACTTTGCTTTACTTTTGCCAATATTTTTATCTGCTTTCAATGGCTTAGAGATTGTCCTCCAGAGTTCAAATCTTTTTACTACATGCGATATGTAGATGATACCTTTTTATTGTTTCATGATCAGTCTCATTGCTCTTTTTTCCTTGACTGTTTAATTCTTAACACCAAAATATTACCTTTACTCTAAAAATTGAACAGAACAGTAGCATTTCTTTCTTTGATCCTTTAATTACAAAAGAGTAATCATTTTTGTAGTTGTTTTCTCCAAATGAAGTTTCACCAATCTTGGCACCAATTTTTTTTAGTTTCTGCACCTTTCAATTTAAAATGAACAGTATTAAAATGCTAATGTCAAGGGCCTTTGTAGTTAGTTCTAACTTGAGCAATCTTTACTAAGGAGTTTCCTTTTTTTAAAAAAGATTTCCATTCCAATGATTTCCAATGCAACTTTTTGAAACTACCGAGGAATTTTTTCAATCGAATGTACTACCAAACTTCTACTGTTGCTGCTGCAAGAAAAGAAAGATTTGTTTTGTATCCTCCTTTTTTTTGGTCAGCAATCAGAAAAGATGAAGGTAAATGAGTAGCGTTGGTCAGTAATCGATTTTCCACTTTTCGATGCCTAGAAATAGGTAATTAAATATAAATAAACAATTTTTCTTCTATGCACTTTCCGTCGGCAATGAGTATTTAACGAGTTATGGTGCTAGGTTTACTTTCGTCTTTGATGACGAATGCGCTTGAATAAACAGCTACTCATTGATTTTTTGATTTTTTGTTGCATGAATCATGGTAGTAACATTGAAATACACAACTTTTCTTCTATACACTTTTTTTGTCAAATGAGTATTTAACGAGGTATAGCGGTAGGTTTGGTTTCGTCTTTGACGACGATCGCGCTGGAAGCGAGACTTCATTGCAGTGATGCTCTACCACGGGATCGATGAATTTCTTTCCGCTTCAAACACTGGAGTTGCGGGAACTTATTTGCCGCTATATCTTGTAAAGTATTCATTTCCAACAGAAAGTGCATAGAAGAAAACTTTTTTATTTTGATCTAATTAACGACGATTAGACGCCGAAAAGTAGAAAATCGATTACTGACCAACGCTACACATTTACCAAGATGAAAAAAGAATTGTTCATACTTTTATCCAAATATTTAACTCATATTAACTAGCATTTTGTGCTTTTTATCAAATATCGAATTGGTTCCTTCTTCAACTACGAAGATAAACTTCAAAAAGGTATGCTCCCTTTTGTAATTTATCAACACACTTGCTCGCAGTGTGCGTGGGTTCTACTTCTAGAGCCATGTTTTTTTGCGCTGCAGAGCAAGCCAGCAGAAGTTATCACACTAACCATCGGTCCTCTTGCTGCTCCTCACTCAGCCATCCAAACCCATGCTGAAAGATGTAGTTTTCCAATGAAATTAGAGGATTTTAACATTTTAGTTGCTGCTTCAAACCCCGTTGATCTGCACATTATGGAATCTCTATATTTAACAACAAACGCCTTTTCAATGACTCCCAATCCACTTTTCCTTTGCAAATAGTTTGGGGATTTGATTTAGTTTCACTTGTTTTTTCTTCACTTCTATGTTCAATTTCAATATGTATATACATTTCATCCAGCGCATTTTGTTGAGAATGACTCATTGAGTTGAAACGTTCAATTTCAACCGTAAAGCTATTTATATAAAATGCTAAGTATCAAAGCCTCATACCTCACTATTATTTTCTTAATTAAAATTTGTAGAAATACAAACCAACATATGCTTCCATAGTATGACATTGTCTTGAGCTATAAAAAGCGCATCTAAGAATGAACTGCTTCTTTGCTATGTTACAAAAAAGATACTTTTTAAAATATTGTACAAGAATTCACTGTGTTTCCTTGCTACTTTGTGGCTTGACAACAGTGGATTCACAACCTAGCAGGTTTTTGAAATATACACAGGAAAAGTATTTTGCCAAGTTTCTGCAAAATTCTGGAAAAATTACATAATCTGAATACCAAAGAACTTTTTAATCAAGCCAGTAAATATAAATCAGTATGATTTTTTAACCTAGAAACAATCATAAAAAGAAAGAACAACATATGCAGCATGTATTTCAACTCTTGACTTACAACAAACAAGAACCATATAGAATGCAGTGTACCAGATACCTGCATGTTCTAACCGTGAATCATTTATCATGTACTAGTTGGCCCTGTTATTCATAGAATACTGTACTGTAAAGGATAGGTTAATTACAGTGCAGGGACTGGAAGGGCTTTAAATATTCATATATATATTAAATATGCTGTCCCTACTTAGCAAAAATTCAGTTATCACAGCTAGTCTAAGAACCAACGGTAAAGCTGAAGGATATGTCAGTTATCAATTTTCCACTTTTTGGTGCCTGAACCTGATTAATTGAATCAAAATAAACAAGTTTTCTTCTATGCACTTTCCGTCTCAAATGAGTATTTTATGATTTATAGCGGTAAGTTTAGTTTCGTCTTTGATAACAAATGCGCTTGAATAAACAGCTATTCATCGATTTTTGAATTTTTGTTGCTTGAATCATGGTAATAACATCGAAATAAACTACTTTTCTTCTATACACTTTTTTGTTAAATGAGTTTTTAACAAGGTATAGCGGTAGGTTTAGTTTCGTCTTCGATGACGATCGCACTGGAAGCGAGTGCGCATTGCAGTGTTGCTGTCCAACGTGCTCCTTGAATTACTTGCCGCTTCAAACACTGGAGTTGCGGTAAGTCATTTACCGCTATAACTAATAAAATACTCATTTAAGACGGAAAGTGCATAGAAAAAAACTTGTTTATTTCGATCTAAATGACTATGCTTAGGCATCAAACTTTACAAACTCGATAACTGACATATCCTTCAGATTTTCCGAACCAACTAACTGTGATAAACTAGGGATCATGGTACTTAATTTCAAATGTACAGGTGTAAACATACTATATTCATATTTCATATATTATAACAAAGCTACAACAGTATGGTGTAAGGTAATTGCAATTGAACTCAAATAATAAACTTCAATAACTAAATTTCATGCAGCATGTCAAATGTTAATCACTGCTGTTTTTGAATCATCATTATCATATAATTAACAAGATTTACTCTGCTGTTTTGCAGATAATTTAGATTACCTAATCTAATTTAGATTACACTATCAAATTATAATTTCTAACATTAGATAATTAGCTATTTTAAGCCTTCCTGAACACAATGGAGGTAGGCTATCCCTAAAGGAAATACGAAGATATATTGAGTTATCAGGCTATTTCCAAACATGACCTCACTACCTGTAACACAATAAAATTTTTCACTCATTTTGAAAGATAAAATAATGAAAATTTAAAAGGGAATCTAAGACACAACTAAAATGCAAATTGTAAAAATTGCTAAGAGCTCCTGTAAACATTTGATGACCGTTTTCATTTTCAATGCAATCTACACGCAAAACTAGTGCATGGTGACTACTGATATTTCATTTCCAAATTTTACTACTTTTTACTACCTTCAATGGCAAAAAATTACTACCTTTTTTTCACACAATGATTGTTGTCCAAACGTCTAGAGGTAAGTAATTGGCCTATAATGAGTAATTTGAGTCAATAATATACGCAATACCAAAGGTTCAAAAAAGATCCAAGTTTCTTAATACTTAAAATACTAAATAGGGTGATGTGTTCACAACCCGGACAAGGTCTCGACCCGGACAGTCTTGATTAACCAATGAACGATCGAGCTTAGGAGGACGTCAGAGCTATGACGTATGAGGGAGGGCGGTCCTAACTAGACGCCATTTGCAAACCTACCCGCCGACGCTCCGCTTGTAAGCAAGGTAAGAATTTCGATTTTAAGAGGTCGCGATCTTAATTTTCGGCATCAGAATATATTGTGCCATGACCACGAATAAGGCGTGATCAACTTGTGATAAGTTTTGTTATGTAATATGCCATATTGGCATAAAATCAGTGATAATACGGAGTGCCTAAACAACAATGGACTCGTTTGGGGTGCCTGCTAAACAAAATTATACCGTGTTCTCGACTCGGACAATTTTTGACAATGCATGCATATTAAGTGTACTGGAAAAACCAATTAAAAAGTGAATGATTGCATAGTTCTTACAACTATAATGTACCATATGTGAGATAAAGCCATGGAAAAGGTTGGAAATGGGTGTTTGCCACAGCTAAATATCGAGTGATTTTTCGAAGTGTTTTATTGATGGAAGTGAATTATTTTTAGCATTAATATGTGCCCCCCATTAGTGTTTACTTCTCCAAATTGAAATATTCAACCTAGGCCAATTGTTTATGTTTTTTACAAATTTTTAAAAAAATTATGTGCGTGGACTTGACTTAGTTATTAGCTAGTTTAGTCATTAGTTTTAATACAGATTAAAATTAAAGTTGTAAGTTGTATCCCTATTCAGTGTTCACCCATTTTGATTTTCCTAATAGAAAGGAAACAAGCCATACAAAAGAAAAAAGGCTTAGTTTTAAGGAATTCAGTTTCCTTTTCTATCATGTATATTTTTTATTACATTGATATTTTGCAACTAATTGTTTTATTCCACCTTTCAGTGTCATGTTCTGGATGTTCTTGGTAAGAAAAAATATAAAACACATTGGTGTAAGTGAGTTTTTGGTGGACCAAAACATCCGTCCGGGTCGTGAACACGCCGTCTCGACCCGGATAGAGAATTCTGGATTTTAAAAACGGCTGTAAAACCAATACTATGATATCTATAGATATGAAACTCATAGCATAAGATGGGGAACTAGTTAAGCTTTCTCTTAAGCACAAAATCTCTCCTGTAGCTCAATAACTTTATTTATGAATATTATTCACTTTACTGTCCGGGTCGTGAACACATCACCCTATTAAATGGAGCAACCAAAGCTTTATGGCAAAAAAGTTACCTAAATTTTTTAAGGTACCCCATCCTAAATGGACTCCAACAAAAGTTTGGCAAAGACCTTGTCTTAACATCTTTCAACTATGATGAAAACAGTTTATCATATGGAAAAAATAAACTGACTGGAAACTAGTAGACACAAGGGGAGTGTCAGATCCCTTTACAGCAGGGTAGAATATCAAGAATTTCATTATTACCACTATGGCTCTTCGGAAATATGAGTTTGTATACTATTTCTATTGTACCTCAAAATATAAATCGGCATTCTAATTGCGATCAATAATAAAAAATCGGTTATGAACATGTTATACTACGGACCCAAAACAAAAATGCAAATTTCATGTAGCTTTCCTATGTACATTTAGTAGAAGAATGTACTTTGATTACATGGAGCATCTCCATGCCATGACGACATCCTGGAGGAAACTGAATCGCCATGACTGCCAAAAGGAACTTCAAAGGAACTAAACTCTCGTTCAAATGATGACACATTGTATTAAAAGATAATTTTATAGCACAACTCTTTCTGTATTTGGACATAAATTAACGTCACTGGGAAAAAACTTCTAGCTTTACAAAGAGGTAATTTAAAAAAAAACATTTATAGTTTCATTAAATCGTTTCCCCAAATCGAAGTGGACAGAATAAACTCTTCTTTTCACAGGAAGATTATACTGCTCACAATCAAGCTCAGGTCCAAAAAAACACATTCTGGATATAAATAAACTGGGAGAAGTTCCTTTGACATCATTGTAATGTTTCTATCCTGCCGCAACAACCTGGAGTGTGAGTACATTTTTCTTGAAATAAGAATTGGAAGGCTACATCAAGTTTATGATAATCAAGACCTTACCAGTCAAATATATGACTTTGAATGAAACATTATTCATTAGGAGGAATTGAAATGTAATAAATTTGATTCACGACTTGCTCATCTGAAATTGCAGCGGGACTCTAAAAGCTAATTGAGAATAATTTTATTTCTGTGCTTACGCTTGTGAATAAAATATTTTAATTTTTGAGTATCAAGTGCACAAAGATAAGATTAGTCATTAGTTTTAGCCTCCCTACCCAGCACCAAATGCGATACAAAGAGAGGAAGGAGGAAGGCACCGTTTAGTATGTAGTTAAGGAAAGGCGGAATCTACGCAGAAAGGGCATACAAACAGTAAGTTATGAAAGAAGATTATGAAAAAAGAGCAAAGTTGAAGAAGAAAGTAGTAGGAGCTGAAGAACAGGACAGCAGTGAACCAAAAAAAGGTGGTCTTTAACATAACAAAAGCATTTTATTTCAACAAAAAGATGGCCTACCTAACTCTCAGCTTGGGCCCTCACATTTTCCCCCAGGGAGCACTAAGGTCAATGTGAAGTTTAATGCAATCACGGAAAATGAGAATTCCGATCTTAGGAATTACTAAAGGAACCCATTTAAGAACGTTTTACAGGAATGACATTCTGCTCGCTGATGCGTTATTTTCGAATAATTGAACTTTGAAGTTGGCCTTTGCGCCAAAGGAAGCGAGCGCGTGAAACAGAATTTAATTAATAACGGAAGCTTTTACAAACGTAAAGAGGTTGGGTCGTGAGGGGGAGGCACAGTTCTTCTAGTGAAAATCATAAATAAAGCTTCTAACCCACCCATTAGGGCAACGACCGCAATCTTGTTGACATCGGGTCCAAGATGGCGGCGCCCACCATTGGTGGTCGCATCAATGACCCGATGTAAACAAGATTGCGGTCGTCACCCAAATGGGTGGGTTAGAAGCTTTATTTATAATTTTCACTAGAAGAACTGTGCCTCCCCTTCACGACTTAACCTCTTTACGTTTGTAATAGGGGGTTAGCTTCCGTTTATAATTGAATTACGCTCGCTTCCTTTGGCGCGGGAAGGCCAACTTCAAAGTTCAATAATTCGAAAATAAAGCATCAGCTAGCAGAATATCATTCATGTAAAACGTTCTTAAATGGGTTCCTTTAGTGATTGTTTGGAATATAATTATTAATTTCCGTGATTGCATTAAACTTCACATTGACCAGCACTAATTCCCATAGAAACAACAGTTGTATCCCCCTGAGAGGAACAAGTGCACAAAAAGAACAATTATGCCAACCATGGTATATGTATATCTTATGGGCAACTGCATCCACTAAAGATGAAATCCAATAAAATGTAATAGTTATTTAGTGATAAGTAGAACTACCTATTTAAAAATTTTGGGTAGTTGTTAATGTTTATTCATAGAATTTAAAAGAAAAAGTTCACAAGATGTTTTACATTTAAAAGAATCGTAATTCTCAATAAAATATTAATTATTTTACATGACAAACATATTTCAATCAAAGCTACTTGATATGCTTCCACAAGAAAATATGTAGCTATGCTATTCCATTTTTCCTTGAGATCGTATAATGCATATTTGATACGTAAGAATAAAAGATGTTAAATGTCAACCTCATAATCATAAATGCACAATTTTTAAATCCCTATTATTTTCAATACTAATCCCTGATATCACACATTCCTAAGCTTGTATCTCAATGTAAATGCGCACTAATAGAAGTGTTATCAACCATACATCACCACTGGTATTAGATTTTTTAAATTTACAGTTATACAATTTATGAAACCTCGATTACCGCATCAAAGCAAAAGCCATTTTATGGTTTTCTCTCAATTTTTAATAATAAAATGGCTCAAATGAACCTTCCATCATAAAACAACTAGATAACTTTCTGATCAAACGGAATGAGAAGAAGAATTGAACTATTTTCACTATTGTTCGCAAAAATTTTGAAACTTTTTTCAGTTTTGTGTGCTCCAATCCTAAAATTACATCCCACCTGTACAGGTATATTTCCCAGTAATCGAGGCAAATTTTTGATTATGGGAAAAATAAATTTAAAAGAATTTTCGTACTCTAGGCCCTATATAAATAAGAAACATTACTTCAAATCTCAGAAAATTATTCCACTCAACTATTTTTTTACTACCCTGAGGCAAATTTCACTACTTTTTACTACTTTTTTTACTACTTTTCTAATTTTACTACTTTTTACTAACTACTTTACAACTTAGTAGACACCCTGTTTAAACTAGTGTATACGTTCACCATATATGCAGAAAATTATAATTCTAACTTATTTAAACATTTAAATTTGAATACATCTTAGGCTTTAAATTAAAAACACTTGTAGGTACTAGAAAAAAGTGGCACAAACCACACACGTTAAAGCAGTCCCCAAGCTCCCGGTATTGACACGAAGCTACCAACATAAAATAAAAACAGTACCAACTTGTCACGAACAGTAGACTTCAATTAATTTAAAATGAAATCCTACACTATTTTTTAAAAATTACTATACAAAAGGAAATTTATATTTACGAACAATCTACATCAACATATCTAATAAATACTCGCAGCGTGGTGTACTCAACTAAGCGGTGATTGGCGGTAGCCGCTCTGTTGCCTGTATACAATGTATTTGCATTTCGAAACGGGGACAATCGGTACAAATATCTGGGACATATAAAATTGTGATTTCATTTATAAAGGTGTGAAAAAATAAATTGAACATAAATTAGTGTTAATGAAAATTCAAATGATCATATTTATTGTGTTGAAATTTAAATATGTGAAAATAAGGAATATAAACCTGTTTTAAGACGCAAACAGTAGAGCCGCTATTATAAATAAAAAAATCTACATAGACACTTAATTGAGTTTAGACATTACAAAGTGTTGAAAAAAGACAAATATTGCATTTTTTATACTCCCTTCATTAAATGCTTCAGCTTTTAAGAGAGAAAAAGCTTATTTATGTGCTCGCGATAGCCGTGTGCTATAGGTTCCGCCGCCGTGCGGCCGGGACCCGGGTTCGAAACTCGGCGCTGGCAGTGGCGATTTTCTCTGTTGGGTATAGGAGAAAAATTCCAAGCACAATACCCCACTCTACCCAGGTGTCTGAAATGGGTACCGGTCTTGACCGGGGGAAAGCGTCATGGCGTCCTGGCGTTAGTTCTAAGGCATTTGAAAATCCAATGTACAAGGTGATATGTATCAGGCTTGACTGGAAATAAAGCATCCGTAGATGCCTTCATTATCTTTATCATGATCTGAACAACTCTAACACCTGAAGTGAATATCGATGAGTTTATAACATCAGTTCTGGTTTCAAGAACGAAACTGTGATATTATTCTCACAACACATGAGCTCGAGCTATCAAGCAAAATTCTTCAAAGCAAGAGCATATTATTTTAAATCTATTTTTCCAATTTTTTCTTGCGTTCGTAATTTTTAATCACACGACTCCAAAGTAATGCATTATATTATGTAATTACCGTGTATATTGATATAAGCGCCTTTGTGAAGATTATTAACGTACTTTGACACATGAGCCTAACAATTTTATGATTTTAATCCATGTTTTTACATATATGGGGAGTGAAACAAGATCCTGAACTCTTAACTCCTGAACCTTTATTTATATGTACTGACGCTACACATTTGTAGCATACCGCTACATAAGCGTAAAAATTAGAAATTCGCTATTCATACTTAAATAAATTAATTAGTAGCATTGAAAATATTACTCTAATTTATTATTAATTATTTTCTACTTCTAATTCGTAATCATTAAAATTTTTGTGTAAATACATGAGAGATCAAATAATCAATCGACATTTCGAGTTCTTAAGCAGCCCGTCTGGCAACATACAAGCGCGTCGCCTAGTCCACTGACTCCACTCACTTTTGCTTGTGGCTCGGTTGCGCGAACATCTCGTAAGTGCAGTGATATTTAGGGTTAAAATAAGAGTAAAACCGGGTAAGAATATGTGCCATGTGTTTTTCGGTGTATTGTGTGTTTTAATCTAAGGATCTGCTCAGTGTCGTGAATTAGGGATAAAGAAATTAGTGTTAAGATTCTGAGATTAGCATGTGTTTTATAGAGTGAATATTGCGTGTCATTTCCCAAACTCCCGCGTAAATTCATACTAGATATTCAGTTAACGTACTGGTTTTTCTCCTTACTGCAAACATACATTGCGGGTTTGCCAGTATCATATCACGAATCTTTCATAAACTACTTGTGGACGAACGCGGCCGAATTGCCGGCGTTCATTGCCGATAGCGTCTTGTGTAATGGCGGAAAACTCTGCCGTCTTCTGTCACTACTACGTGATTTTTTATTTGCATTTTAAGCATGTGTTCTAATAGTATTTTCTCTTATTTTTTTACAAATCACTTCTAGCAGTTTTTTTTTTCTTAACCCTTTCGGTACGATAATTCAAATTGTTTGGGTAAAAACTTCCTGGGGAAAAAGTTGTCATTACCCTTAATTGTCAGTGAAATTGTCCTAGTGTGGTGCTTTTAGCTTAAGTAAGTGCCTTCTTCATTATTTTAATTTTGAAATTTTTTGTATCTTTGAAGCTCGATGCTTGGCGACAGAAATTTTTGATGTTGATAATAAAGTTTTCGTATTTACGAAGAAATTATTTATACGTTTTTGCCCGAATTTACCAAAAATCAACAAAGTTCAGAAAAAACTTGCTCAAGTTAAATGGAAAGGGTATTGAATATGTTGCTCGGGTCCTGTAGCATGAACTTACGCGTGCTACAGGGTCCTATGGTAATTACAGGGGCCTATGGTAACCTATGGTAATTTACGCGTGCAGGTTTCTGGAATTGTTTAAAAACTAGTTTAATGAATGTTTGTAATTTCCCTAATTTTGTTATTACTCCAAAATATTCCCTCACTAGTTAAATTAGTTTAAAACTAGGTTAGATGCCCTAAACTGGAAGCACTAGCCAACTTGGCACTGGAATAGCCGTCAGGACCGAAAGGGTTAAACTTGTTTAACGCAAAATAATCATTAAAGATGTCATTTTTAAATAGCTTTTAATAAATTACGAAGTTATTCATGTCTACTTGCTAAAGTTTGGAACTTCATTCTAATTCCATATATTTACGTAACCTCACTCAATTCGATATCAATCATCTCAATAAAATGAATTTACTTCATCGCATTCGTGTGACAAACACCCACTACTATCTGCCTATCATTGAGTGTGTGCAAGACGCCGGCGGCTTTGGCTTATGCCGACGCGTGAAGCCGCTGGGTCCACCGCCGCACGAAATATTCATGCTTTCGTTTTCTTTGAGTATTTTCCTTCTGTGAGATCCAAAACGCAGTTTTCCTTTTTTTCCTTTATCAGAGGGAATAATATTCCTTTTATTCCTTTCATTCTTGCCAACGATATTTATCAGAAAAAATTCAGTAAAACCTATATCAACTAACTTTAGGGAATTTTTCTCCCTGTATTCTCGTACAGTTATCGAGATGTTCTAGAGTACATTAAAAAAATCTAAATCCACATGCTACGTATTTTATTTAATTGATGTAATTCTCCTTTTCCGCTTCATAAGCCATGCCTTGTTAAATCATGTGCCTTCCATGATTTCAGGGGAATTTTCCCCGGTTGCCTTTTTTGAAAAATCAAAATAGTCTACTAAAAAAAATCTTAAATTTCATGCCTTGCATTTAAAGCAACAGCAGTTGTATCAGACTTTCTTGAATAAATTCTTCCTCTCTCTTCTCAAGTTAGCTGGAGTCGAACCTGTAGGAGTTTCTCGGACTTCTCCGTGTGGGAAGATTTGTCATTATTGTGTTGGATTTTCAGTAGGGAATGTCTTAATGTCTCTCCTGGAACGCCTAATCCAGCATCCTGGACTCCTGTGCAGGACCTCTACATCACCGCCATACACACAACCCTCACAGTCAAATCTCCCTGGGTTTTCCCTGAGTGCCATGTTAAATGTTACGTTGTTAACCTGAGTCATGCTGTAACTTGCACACAACTTACCTTATTATTGAGCCAGCCATTTGGCTTTACCTTGGGAAAGGCCAGCAAATCTACCTGAGCCTCAAACCTTTGAGCTACTCCATTTACCCAAGCTCGATATTCTGCTAGACGTTTGGAAAGCAGACCTCATAACGTGACCACCTTAAGTCACTGTTTAGAACTCCTTCAAGTTTTGCCCCAAATACAACTCACTCACCACGATTACTGCATCGCGTGCCGGCCTTCGTCAACTCCAGCCTGGTCCTCCGGCACGGATTGCCACCTCAACAAGCTCCCCGAGATCAAGAGCCAAAGAAGCCAGTTCTTTTTTTTCCTGGTTCCGCTTCCACAATAAACTCCGCCACGGAAACTAAGCTGAGTCCACAAACGTGTTTCATTATCACTCTCGTAATTTATCCAGTACGCTTCGAGATTCGATCGAGTTTTTTTCTTTGCCGTTCAAATTAATATTTACACTGAACCACCCAGCGGCGAGTAAAGATTAAACCCGACACTGGTGCATTGGCCGGGAAATTATTTTTTAAAAATAAAAGAAAGAACTAAACTCGAAGTGTTCTGGGGGTTGTGAGAGGATAATGTTGGCGTATCATTGTAGTGATAAATTTCCCATGTCGTAGTGGTTTGAGAGATTTCCTGTGGATTTTTGACCATGCTAATGAATTTTCTCTGAGCAGCTTAAAAATTTTTTTTTATCTTTCTTTTATGCTGTTTTCCTGTCTTTGTTTGTTTTTGTGCCTCAGTAGGTAGGGAAATATTTTTCTACTATTTCCGTGCTGTGCATTTATTCCTGACCCCCGTAAAAATTCTCGTCCCATTTTCTCTCTTTCCGTTTTCTTCAACGTATTGATTGATTGAGTAGGTAGAAAAATAATTTTTTTTCTCTCCTGCTTAATTTTGTGCCTACGCAAATTGCCGCATACCGCATAATAATTTTTTTTTCTCTTCGTTTCCAATTTCATATTTCCTATCTTCTGTTTCAACTTAATTTGAGTGATTGAGTAGGTAAAGAATTAACGCAAACCCCTTGCTACTTAATCCCAAGTCATAGGCACTGATTTCTTAATTGCGCATCCCCAAAAAGAGACTGCTAGCATGCCTGACTCCGATAATGAAGATCGAGCACACACAAATCCCATTAGGCTCCCTCCTTTCATTCCAGGGGACGCTCACACCTGGTTCAACCAGGTGGAAGCGGTGTTTAGGTATAATAGGATAAATCAGGAGATAGACAAATTCTATGCGCTTGTGAGCGCTGCGCCCACAAAACTACTAAATAACTCTAATGACCTATTAGAAAACCCTCCAGATCGTAATCCTTACGGAATCTTGAAAGGCAAAATCTTGGCAAGGCTTCAGATGTCCGATGCGGACAAATTCCGAAGTCTTGTAGATGCCTCAGCAATTCCACCTGTCTCTGCTTCCTTCTCTCCCTCTTCGCTCGTGAAAGAACTTCGGAAACTCGCTACTGGTGTTGCCGTAGCTGAGGGGTTTCTGAAGGAAGTTTTCATGACAAAGCTGTCACCTAATGTGCGGCCTTTTCTATCGCTAGCAGGGCCCGAGCAAACGTTAGAGAAACTAGCGGAGTCCGCAGAGACTGTGATTAGAAATATCAATTTGCCACGAGAACCACAGGTTGCTTCCTTAAATGTAGCAGCTACAACTTTTAGCCCGTCAAATACGGCGCCTAGTGAATCCTCAGCCACAATAGATAAGCTGCAGCAGGACATCGCTGAAATAAAGCAAGCTCTTCAAAATTTTCAAATAGGTCAGAGTCAAAGTGTGGCTCACATTCAGCAAGGCCCAGGGAGATTCCAAAGCCACCAAAATGCCTACGACTATCCCTATGACTATCACTCTAACTATCCTCCTCCTCCTCCTCAACGCTTTGATAGAGGTAGATCTTTTGATAGGTCAAATCAAGACCGCCGTTTCAGGTCGCGCTCTCGCGATGCTAGTAGCCAGTTATGCTGGTACCACATGAAATTTGGTGACCAAGCTCGCAAATGTGCCTCTAGGTACTGTCCTCGTTATACCGAAATGACTTCGGGAAACGCCATCAGCGACGCATAGTAGCGAGTACTGCGTTGCCTCATTCCCAGACTACTCGCCTCTTGACCATTCACGATCCCGTCACTAAGTATCGATTCTTGATTGACACTGGATCCAGTGTTTCAATTATCCCAGCCACGGTGAAAGATAAAAATAACCCCTTGTTGGCGACATTACGCGCCGCAAACGGCACGCCAATACCTTGTTTCGGTGAGAGAATTTTAGAGTGCGGTCTGGGATTGAGGAGAAAATTTGTATTTACCTTCATGATAGCTGATGTTCAAGAACCAATAATTGGTGCAGATTTTTTAGCCAAATTTGGCATCATTGTAGACATTAAGAATAGGTGTATTAGGGACGAGGAGACACAGATCTCAATTCCCGCTTGCAGCATAACTAAAGCTAATGTCTTGCATTCCTTCTCGATTGCTTTCAAGGAGGAGTGCATGTTTGAACAGGAACTTAAAAATTTCCCTGCATTAACAAACCCTAACTTAGTTTCTAACAGCATGCAAACATGTACAAAGCACTTCATAGAGACGCAAGGTCCGCCAGTTTTCTCCCGTGCTAGGCGACTGCCGCCTGATCGATTGGCGTTAGCTAAGAAAGAATTCGCTAGGATGCTCGAAGATGGCATCATACGCACTTCCAAAAGCCCTTGGGCTAGCCCTCTTTTGCTAGTACCCAAGGCTAACGGTGAATTCAGACCGTGCGGGGATTTCCGCAGGTTGAACGCCGTTACTTTACCTGATCGATATCCTATCCCTTACCTTCACGATTTCAGTGCAAATTTAGAGGGAGCACAAATTTTCTCTAAGATCGACCTTCAGTCCACCTTTCATCAAATTCCCTTGGATGAGTCTGCGATTCCTAAGACCGCGGTAATCACTCCGTTTGGTCTCTTTGAATTCCTAAAGATGCCATATGGTCTCCGGAACGCACCTCAAACGTTCCAGAGACACATGGCTGAAATTTTCTCTGACCTCACTTTCGCTTATGTCTATCTAGACGACATCCTTGTGGCGTCCACAACCCCAGAGTTGCACAAAGACCATCTTAGGGTCGTTTTTCAAAGATTGTCCGACAATGGACTCCTCGTAAACCCTGCAAAATGTGAGCTCGGAAAGTCATCACTGATTTACTTAGGTCATGAAATCTCTAGCCTAGGTCTATAACCTTTGCCTTCCAAAGTAGAAGTGATCAAAAACTTTCCTCTTCCACAGACCCAGAAGGAACTAAGAAGGTTCCTAGGTTCTGTTAACTTCTACCATCGTTTCATACGCAACTGTGCTCAAACTTTAGCGCCCTTGTCGGACCTCCTCGAACCGAAACGAAAAGGCAAATCTATTGAGATAAAATGGACAGACGCAGCACGGGGAGCGTTCGAAGAGATAAAACATAAGTTAGCTTCCGCGACTGAACTATCCTACCCTATTGCTAATGCTGATTTCAGCCTCGTTGTTGACGCATCCAGTACCGCCGTAGGTGCTGTGTTGCAACAACAAGTGGGCACTAACATCTCTCCTCTTGCTTTCTTTTCCAAAAAGCTGTCGCCCACTGAGCGTGCTTATAGCGCGTTCGGTAGGGAACTTCTTGCTATCTACCTATCTGTGAGACACTTTCGCTATGCTCTAGAGGCAAGGGAGTTTGTGATCTACACAGATCACAAACCTTTGACCTCAGCTATAAAAATGCCTTCTGAAAGACATTCGCCTAGAGAAGCTCGACACCTTTCCTTTATAAGTCAGTTCACAACTGACATCCGTTTCATTAAAGGTCTCGACAATACTGTGGCCGATTGCTTGTCCCGCATCAATACTGTCCAAACCAGTGGCGAAATCACCTTCGGCAACATTTGTAATGCTCAAAAGGAGGATCCTGAACTTCAGGACCTTCTCAAATCTTCTAACCCTTCCCTTCCAAAACTAACCTTGGTTGACGGCGTGTATCGTGATGCCGAGCGACCTTCTCGTTTGTATCTTCCTGCGACTCTCCGCAGAGTAGCTGTCCTCCACTACCATTCCCTCAGTCACCCTGGTATTAACCGTACATTGCGTTTGATTTCTGATCGTTACGTCTGGCCAGCGATGCGTAAGGAGGTCAAGCAAATTGTGCAAAATTGCCATGCGTGTCAGAGTAGTAAGGTGGTGAAACATAATCGTGCAGCGCTGCAGAGTTGCGCATTCACAGGGCAAAAGTTTGACTCTGTCCACCTAGACCTAGTAGGTCCCTTGCCTGTATCGCGCGGTTATTCTTATTTGTTGACCATCATCGATAGGTTCACGCGTTGGGTTGAGGCTGTCCCTCTCCCAGATACACAAACTGAGACTGTAGCACGCGCCTTCTTATCTAACTGGATCTCTAGATTTGGGGTTCCCTTAAGTGTCACACATGACCGGGGATCACAATTCACCTCCAACTTCTGGAGGGAGCTTAGCTCCGCCTTAGGGTGTGCAAACACATCCACTACAGCATATCATCCGCAGTCAAATGGACTTATTGAGAGAGTCCACAGAGACCTCAAGTCTGCCTTGCGCTGCCTTAATTGCAGTCACGATTGGACTGATAGACTTCCAGTAGTACTACTTAGCATCAGAAATCTGCATAGACAGGATCAGCAATGCACAGCGGCTGAAATGCTATACGGTCAGACCCTTCGTCTCCCCGGCGACATTGTTAACCCAAAACCTTTGCCTGAATTTTCATCCGCTGACCGATCCGCTTACGTAACCTGCCTGAGAGATTGCATGCGCCAGATCAAGTATGTGGCTCCACGAATGCCTCAGACTGAGGACAGACTAGATTCTGCCCTGCAAGACTGCACACATGTGTATGTCCGCAATGATGCTATTAAGCCTACACTCACGCGCCCTTATGATGGCCCATTCAAAGTACTTAAACGCAAGCAGAAATATTTCATCCTCGAACGTTTCGGCTCACACGACCCTGTGAGCATTGATCGATTAAAAGTCGCATATACTTCTGATCATAGTGTAACTTATAACTCATCATCTTCTCCGAAGATTTCTCCTTCCACTGAGACTCGATCATATCTACCATCTCAGCTTCCTCAGTTGGCTGCATTATTGCCTAGTCAACTTGAGTGTAATCCTTTCTATATGCCTGTACACTCAAACTCTATCCCTACGCCTATCGTAGATTCTAACTCTAGTCCTCTTACTGACACAGCGACAAGTCTGGAGAGACCAGACGAGCCCGCTGCAGTAACTCCTGTTCCTAGGACTCTTGCCGATCTGAACTTGCAGACCCGTTTGGTGAAACTTCCCCGCTCAGTATCATTTGCCAATTGCCGAACTCGGCAGGGTCGTGTAGTTCGCCCTCCTTCCCGCTACAGATGATTGCAGCGGGTGGACCTTTCGGTCTGCGCCTTGGGGGGTAATGTAGCATACCGCTACATAAGCGTAAAAATTAGAAATTCGCTATTCATACTTAAATAAATTAATTAGTAGCATTGAAAATATTACTCTAATTTATTATTAATTATTTTCTACTTCTAATTCGTAATCATTAAAATTTTTGTGTAAATACATGAGAGATCAAATAATCAATCGACATTTCGAGTTCTTAAGCAGCCCGTCTGGCAACATACAAGCGCGTCGCCTAGTCCACTCACTTTTGCTTGTGGCTCGGTTGCGCGAACATCTCGTAAGTGCAGTGATATTTAGGGTTAAAATAAGAGTAAAACCGGGTAAGAATATGTGCCATGTGTTTTTCGGTGTATTGTGTGTTTTAATCTAAGGATCTGCTCAGTGTCGTGAATTAGGGATAAAGAAATTAGTGTTAAGATTCTGAGATTAGCATGTGTTTTATAGAGTGAATATTGCGTGTCATTTCCCAAACTCCCGCGTAAATTCATACTAGATATTCAGTTAACGTACTGGTTTTTCTCCTTACTGCAAACATATATTGCGGGTTTGCCAGTATCATATCACGAATCTTTCATAAACTACTTGTGGACGAACGCGGCCGAATTGCCGGCGTTCATTGCCGATAGCGTCTTGTGTAATGGCGGAAAACTCTGCCGTCTTCTGTCACTACTACGTGATTTTTTATTTGCATTTTAAGCATGTGTTCTAATAGTATTTTCTCTTATTTTTTTACAAATCACTTCTAGCAGTTTTTTTTTTCTTAAACTTGTTTAAACGCAAAATAATCATTAAAGATGTCCTTTTTAAATAGCTTTTAATAAATTACGAAGTTATTCATGTCTACTTGCTAAAGTTTGGAACTTCATTCTAATTCCATATATTTACGTAACCTCACTCAATTCGATATCAATCATCTCAATAAAATTAATTTACTTCATCGCATTCGTGTGACAAACACCCACTACTATCTGCCTATCATTGAGTGTGTGCAAGACGCCGGCGGCTTTGGCTTATGCCGACGCGTGAAGCCGCTGGGTCCACCGCCGCACGAAATATTCATGCTTTCGTTTTCTTTGAGTATTTTCCTTCTGTGAGATCCAAAACGCAGTTTTCCTTTTTTTCCTTTATCAGAGGGAATAATATTCCTTTTATTCCTTTCATTCTTGCCAACGATATTTATCAGAAAAAATTCAGTAAAACCTATATCAACTAACTTTAGGGAATTTTTCTCCCTGTATTCTCGTACAGTTATCGAGATGTTCTAGAGTACATTAAAAAAATCTAAATCCACATGCTACGTATTTTATTTAATTGATGTAATTCTCCTTTTCCGCTTCATAAGCCATGCCTTGTTAAATCATGTGCCTTCCATGATTTCAGGGGAATTTTCCCCGGTTGCCTTTTTTGAAAAATCAAAATAGTCTACTAAAAAAAATCTTAAATTTCATGCCTTGCATATAAAGCAACAGCAGTTGTATCAGACTTTCTTGATTAAATTCTTCCTCTCTCTTCTCAAGTTAGCTGGAGTCGAACCTGTAGGAGTTTCTCGGACTTCTCCGTATGGGAAGATTTGTCATTATTGTGTTGGATTTTCAGTAGGGAATGTCTTAATGTCTCTCCTGGAACGCCTAATCCAGCATCCTGGACTCCTGTGCAGGACCTCTACATCAGCGCCATACACACAACCCTCACAGTCAAATCTCCCTGGGTTTTCCCTGAGTGCCATGTTAAATGTTACGTTGTTAACCTGAGTCATGCTGTAACTTGCACACAACTTACCTTATTATTGAGCCAGCCATTTGGCTTTACCTTGGGAAAGGCCAGCAAATCTACCTGAGCCTCAAATCTTTGAGCTACTCCATTTACCCAAGCTCGATATTCTGCTAGACGTTTGGAAAGCAGACCTCATAACGTGACCACCTTAAGTCACTGTTTAGAACTCCTTCAAGTTTTGCCCCAAATACAACTCACTCACCACGATTACTGCATCGCGTGCCGGCCTTCGTCAACTCCAGCCTGGTCCTCCGGCACGGATTGCCACCTCAACAAGCTCCCCGAGATCAAGAGCCAAAGAAGCCAGTTCTTTTTTTTTCCTGGTTCCGCTTCCACAATAAACTCCGCCACGGAAACTAAGCTGAGTCCACAAACGTGTTTCATTATCACTCTCGTAATTTATCCAGTACGCTTCGAGAATCGATCGAGTTTTTTTCTTTGCCGTTCAAATTAATATTTACACTGAACCACCCAGCGGCGAGTAATAAAAACCCGACACATTTGTATTCGAATTCTTAACAATGGTAAACTGCCAGGTAATTTTGATCATTGGTATTTCCATGAATTATTTTGGACTTGAATAATTGCTAAGCTCAGATGCAGAGGTTATGAACATATGTAGCATACCGCTACATAAGCGTAAAAATTAGAAATTTGCCATTCGTACTAAAATAAATTAATTAGTAGCATTAAAAATCTTACTCTAATTTATTATTAATTATTTTCTACTTCTAATTCGTAATCATTGAAGTTTTTGTGTAAATGCATGAAATAATAAAAATAAAACTTGACATTTTTCGAGAGAGAAGCCCTCTGGTGGCAACACTGCGCAGTTGCGCGTCTCTTCTTTCAAAAAGCCACTCTTACTTTGGCGTCCTACGTTAGCGGTGTTACAGCAAATTCTCGTGAGTTTAAGTGTGTTAGAAAATAATCGTGTTCTGTCTCCGTTCGCGTGAGTAATCAGTGTTAGAAAATAATCGTGTTCCTTCTTCGTGTTCAGGAGTATTAAAAGTTGTCAGTGCAGTGTTATTTGGTTACGTAGTTATGCGTAGGAATTGTGATGTAGCATGTTTTCATTCAGTGTTTTGTTTTTGTTTCTCAACGTGATTTAGCGTAAAAATTTTGCGTCAGATGTGCATTGCATTTCCGTGTCATGATTTTATTATCAAAGCATAATCATGTTCGTTCCTTGTCTTTACGATAATAGTATATACCTGCAGTTTCATTCATGATTCGATACTCGGAACGAACGCAGCTGAACTTGCCGGCTTTCGTGTCGATAGCGTCTTTGTTTAATGGCGGAACACCACTCCGTCGTCTCTTGTCACTACTCTGTGACTATAAATACTATAGGCATGTGTTATAGTAGCATTTATTCTTTTTTACAAAACGACTTGCAGTAGTCATAAATTACGAAAAGTATTCATGTCTATGCTTGTTAAGTTTTGGAATTTCAATTCTTAATTCCAGACTCTTTGGAAACCTTTTGCGTAACCGCACTTATTTCAATATAAAACATTTCAATAAAATTTAATTTAACTCATCGCATTCTTGTGACAAACACCCACTACCATCTGCCTATCTTGAGTGTGTGCAAATTGCTGGCGGCTTCGGCTGAGGCCGACGCGTAAAGCTGCCTGGCTAAATCGCCACACGGAACCTTCATGCTTTCGTTTTTTTTCTCTCTTCGCGTATCCTCTGCCGGTGAAATCAACGCTTAGGTTTTTTCCTTTTCCTTTTATCATTGGGGATATATATATATTATTCCTTAATTCCTTTATTATTGCAAATGATCTACCAGGATTTTTTAGTAGGATTTATATCCATGAACTTTAGGATTTTTATGTTTTTCTTACTGCTTTCAAAAGTGCAGTCACTTGATATTTTCACGATATTCCGTAGATCTCGTGTGTATTTGCCCGTAGTCTCTTTAAGGAATCACGATCCTTATTACCGGAAGTTCTTGAACCTAATACTCAGATTTTTTAAAGCCAGAGGCATTAGTGAACAGTTTTGACAGCTAAACAGCTTAAACAATTTATTTATTGTTAAAATCTGTCAACCAAAAATCTGTCCTATCTCTTTTGAGTTTGCCAAAAGTGAGAATCCTATGTAGCTGGTGTCAAACCTGTAGGAGTTTCTCGGAGTTCTCCGTGTGGGAAGAGTTGTCATTATATGTGGATTGTCAGTGGTGGAAATGTCTTGATGTCTCTCCTGGAACGTTTCATCCAGCTTTTGGACTCCTTGCAGGACCTCAACGTCATCACACACACCACTTACAACATTCTCCCTGGGCCGCTTTTTGGGTTTTATACTTGGATTTGGAATTTGGCTATGCTCTGGGGCCTTTAGCCGGAGATCTTCTCTAATTACGGGCCTTAATTCTCAACTGCCCGAAAGTACGGGCACCATTGAAGTAGCTTTGCATTTGCTGAATTCCCCGTGCCTGGATCTTAAACTCACCTGCCAAAATTAAGCATGCTTTGCCCACACAAATAGTTACGCACCGATTGTCGTGCTTGTTTAAAAATTGCCCACCGTGAATTGAATATTCTGAACTCGATACACTTGACAATCTCATCCACCGGCCGGAGCGACGCCAGCGCTCACCGAAGCTCACCACCGGCAATCCGGACCTCACTGGGATTTCCAGTCAAGCATCGAAGACCTCCTGGTTTCCTCTTCCAATAAACTCCACCTAAAAACGAGCTGAGTCCAACACCGTTTTTCATTATCCCTCTCATAATTTTCCCAGATCACTATCGAGAATTGTTCGAGTTTTTGGCCGTCAAACTGATATTTAAGGTTCATAACTACCCAACGGTCGGAAAAACTCGACACTGGTGCATTGGCCGGGAAATCCTTAAAAATAAAAACTCAACTCGAAGTGTTTGAGAGATTGTGAGAGGATAATGTTGGCGTATCATTGTAGTGATAAATTTTCCCATGTCGTGGTAGTTTGAGAGATTCCTGTGGATTTTGACCGTGCTAATTGTTCTCTGAGCAGCTCTAACAAAATTTTTTTCAGCGTATCCTGTCCTCTTTTCTTTTTGTTTCATGTGCCACAGTAGGTAGGAAAAATACTATTTTTTTCTATTTCCGTGCTTACGTGCATTCTGACTACCGTAAAATTCGCGTTTCCATTCTCCATTTTTCCTCCGTTTTCTTCAACGTTATTGATTGATTGAGTAGGTAGGAAAATAATTTTTTTCACCTGCTTTATTTTTGTGCCTACGCAAATTGCCGCATACCGCAGAAAATTTTTTTTTCGTTTCCAATTTCATATTTCCTTCCTTCTGTTTCCACTTAACCTGAGTGATTGAGTAGGTAAAGAATTAACGCAAACCCTTGCCACTTAACCCCAAGTCTTAGGCACTGATATCATTAATTGTGCATTCCCAAAAGTGATCGCTAGCATGACTGAATCAGATAATGAAGATCGAGCATCCTCAAAACCCATTAGGCTCCCGCCTTTTATTCCGGAGGACGCTCACACCTGGTTTCAACAGTGCGAAGCCGTGTTTAGATATCATAAAATAATAAATGAAATAGACAAATTCTACGCGCTTGTTTCCGCCGCGCCCACAAAACTATTGAATGACTAACGAAATCTTAGAAAACCCTCCACCTCTCAATCCTTACGGAATTTTGAAAGGCAAAATTTTGGCAAGGCTTCAGATGTCCGATGCGGACAAATTCCGAAGTCTTGTAGACGCCTCAGCAATTCCATCTGTCTCTGTTTCTTTCTCTCCCACTTCGCTAGTGAAAGAACTGCGGAAACTCGCTACGGGTGTTGCCGTAGCTGAGGGATTTCTGAAGGAAGTTTTCATGACTAAGCTTCCTCCGAACGTTCGTCCGTTTCTATCGCTAGCAGGGCCCGAGCAAACGTTAGAAAAATTAGCGGAAGCCGCAGAGACGGTGATCCGAAATATCAATTTGCCACGAGAACCACAAGTTGCTTCCTTGAATGTAGGAGCTACAAATTTTAGCCCGCCAAATACGGCGCAAAATCAATCCTCAGCCACCATAGATAAGATGCAGCAGGATATCGCTGAAATAAAGCAAGCTCTCCAAAATTTTCAAATAGGTCAAAGTGTGGCTCACATTCAGCAAGGCCCAGGGAGATTCCAAAGCCACCAAAATGCCTACGACTACCCCTATGACTATCACTCAAACTATCCTTCTCCTCCTCCTCAACGCTTTGATAGAGGTAGATCTTGTGATAGGTCAAATCAAGACCGCCGCTTCAGGTCGCGCTCTCGTGATGCTAGTAGCAATTTATGCTGGTACCACATGAAATTTGGTGACCAAGCTCGCAAATGTGCCTCTAGATACTGTCCTCGTTATACCGAAATGACTTCGGGAAACGCCAACAGCGACGCATAGTAGCGAGTACTGCGTTGCCTCATTCCCAGACTACTCGCCTCCTTACTATTCTCGATCCCGTCACCAAGTATCGATTTTTAATAGACACTGGCTCCAGTGTGTCAATTATCCCAGCCACGGCAAAAGACAAAAACAACCCATTGTTGGCGACATTACGCGCCGCAAATGGCACGCCAATAGCGTGTTACGGTGAAAGAATTTTAGAGTGCGGTCTGGGATTGAGGCGATCTTTCCTCTTCACCTTCTTAATCGCGGAAGTCCAAGAGCCTATCATTGGCGCGGATTTCTTAGAGAAGTATGGGATTATTGTAGATATTAAGAACCGTAGAATTAGGGACGAGGAGACACAGATCTCAATTCCCGCTTGTAGCATAACTAGAGCTAATGTCTTGCATTCCTTCTCGATTGCTTTCAAGGAGGAGTGCATGTTTGAACAAGAACTTAAAAATTTCCCTGCATTAACAAACCCTAACTTAGCTTCTAATAACATGCAAACATGCACAAAGCACTTCATAGAGACGCAAGGTCCGCCAGTTTTCTCCCGTGCTAGGCGACTGCCGCCTGATCGATTGGCGTTAGCTAAGAAAGAATTCGCTAGGATGCTCGAAAGTGGCATCATTCGCACCTCCAAAAGCCCTTGGGCTAGCCCTCTGTTGCTAGTACCCAAGGCTAACGGTGAATTCAGACCGTGCGGGGATTTCCGCAGGTTGAATGCCGTTACTTTACCTGATCGCTACCCTATTCCCTACCTTCATGATTTCAGTGCAAATTTAGAGGGAGCACAAATTTTCTCTAAGATAGACCTGCAGTCTGCCTTCCATCAAATTCCCTTGGATGAGTCTGCGATTCCTAAGACCGCGGTAATCACTCCGTTTGGTCTCTTTGAATTCCTAAAAATGCCTTACGGCTTGAGGAACGCTCCTCAGACGTTCCAAAGGCACATGGCTGAAATTTTCTCTGATCTCACTTTCGCTTATGTCTATTTAGACGACATCCTAGTGGCATCCACAACCCCGGAGTTGCACAAAGACCATCTTAGGGTCGTTTTTCAAAGATTGTCCGACAATGGACTCCTCGTAAATCCAGCAAAATGTGAGCTCGGAAAGCCATCACTAATTTACTTAGGTCATGAAATCTCTAGCCTAGGTCTAAAACCTTTGCCTTCCAAAGTAGAAGTGATCAAAAACTTTCCTCTTCCACAGACCCAGAAGGAACTAAGAAGGTTCCTAGGTTCTGTTAACTTCTACCATCGTTTCATACGCAACTGTGCTCAAACTTTAGCGCCCTTGTTTGACCTCCTCGAACCGAAACGAAAAGGCAAATCTATTGAGGTAAAATGGACGGAAGAAGCGCGCAAAGCTTTTGATACAATCAAACACAAGTTAGCTTCCGCGACTGAATTATCCTACCCTATTGCTAATGCTGATTTTAGTCTCGTTGTGGACGCATCCAGTACCGCCGTAGGTGCTGTTTTGCAACAACAAGTAGGTACTAATATCTCTCCTCTTGCTTTCTTTTCCAAAAAGCTGTCGCCCACCGAGCGTGGTTATAGCGCGTTCGGTAGGGAACTTCTTGCTATCTACCTATCTGTGAGACACTTTCGCTATGCTCTAGAGGCGAGGGAGTTTGTGATCTACACAGATCACAAACCTTTGACCTCAGCGATCAAAATGCCTTCTGAAAGACATTCCCCTAGGGAAGCTCGACACTTGTCGTTTATAAGTCAGTTTACCACTGACATCCGTTACATTAAGGGACTAGACAATACCGTTGCCGATTGTCTCTCCCGAATTAATTCTGTCCAAACCAGTGGTGAAATCACTTTCGGCAATATTTGTAATGCTCAGAAGGAGGATCCTGAACTTCAGGACCTTCTCAAACCTTCTAACACTTCCCCTCCAAAACTAACCTTGGTTGACGGCGTGTACCGTGATGCCGAGCGACCTTCTCGTTTGTATCTTCCTGCGACGCTCCGCAGAGTAGCTGTCCTCCACTACCATTCCCTCTCTCATCCAGGTATTAACCGTACAGTGCGTTTGATTTCTGATCGTTTCGTCTGGCCAGCGATGCGTAAGGAGGTCAAGCAAATTGTGCAAAATTGCCATGCGTGTCAGAGTAGTAAGGTGGTGAAACATAATCGTGCAGCACTGCAGAGTTGTGCATTCACAGGTCACAAGTTCGACTCGGTCCACCTAGATTTGGTGGGTCCTTTGCCTTTATCGCGCGGTTATTCTTATTTGTTGACCATCATCGATAGGTTCACGCGTTGGGTTGAGGCTGTCCCTCTGCCTGATACTCAAACTGAGACTGTAGCTCGCGCCTTCTTGTCAAACTGGATCTCTAGATTTGGGGTTCCCTTAAGTGTCACACATGACCGGGGATCACAATTCACCTCCAAATTCTGGAGTGAGCTTAGCACCGCATTAGGGTGTGCAAATACATCAACTACAGCGTATCATCCGCAGTCAAATGGACTTATTGAGAGAGTCCACAGAGACCTCAAGGCTGCATTGCGCTGCCTTAATTGCAGTCACGATTGGACTGATAGACTTCCAGTAGTACTACTTAGCATCCGAAATTTACACAGACAGGATCAGCAATGCACAGCGGCTGAAATGTTGTACGGGAAAACGCTTCGTCTCCCCGGCGACATTGTTGACCCAAAACCTTTGCCTGAATTTTCATCCGCTGACCGTTCCGCTTATGTAACCTGTCTCAAAGATTGCATGCGTAAGATCAAGTATGTGGCTCCACGAATGCCTCAGACTCAGGACAGACTGGATTCTGCCCTGCAAGACTGCACACATGTGTATGTCCGCAATGATGCTATAAAACCTACACTCACGCGCCCTTATGATGGCCCATTCAAAGTACTTAAACGCAAGCAAAAATACTTCATCCTCGAAAGATTCGGCTCACACGACCCTGTGAGCATTGATCGATTAAAAGTCGCATACACTTCTGATCATAGTGTAACTCATAACTCATCCTCCTCTCCGCAGATTTCTCCTTCCACTGAGACTCGATCATATCTACCATCTCAGCTTCCTCAGTTGGCTGCCTTGTTGCCTAGTCAACTTGAGTGTAACCCTTTCTACGTGTCTGTACATTCAAACCCTATCCCTAAGCCTATCGTAGACTCTAATTCTAGCCCTCTTACTGACACAGCGACAAGTCTGGAGCGACCAGACGAGCCCGCTGCAGTAACTCCTGTTCCTAGGACTCTTGCCGATCTAAACTTGCAGACCCGTTTGGTGAAACTTCCCCGCTCAGTATCATTTGCCAATTGCCGAACTCGGCAGGGTCGTGTAGTTCGCCCTCCTTCCCGCTACAGATGATTGCAGCGGGTGGACCTTTCGGTCTGCGCCTTGGGGGGTAATGTAGCATACCGCTACATAAGCGTAAAAATTAGAAATTTGCCATTCGTACTAAAATAAATTAATTAGTAGCATTAAAAATCTTACTCTAATTTATTATTAATTATTTTCTACTTCTAATTCGTAATCATTGAAGTTTTTGTGTAAATGCATGAAATAATAAAAATAAAACTTGACATTTTTCGAGAGAGAAGCCCTCTGGTGGCAACACTGCGCAGTTGCGCGTCTCTTCTTTCAAAAAGCCACTCTTACTTTGGCGTCCTACGTTAGCGGTGTTACAGCAAATTCTCGTGAGTTTAAGTGTGTTAGAAAATAATCGTGTTCTGTCTCCGTTCGCGTGAGTAATCAGTGTTAGAAAATAATCGTGTTCCTTCTTCGTGTTCAGGAGTATTAAAAGTTGTCAGTGCAGTGTTATTTGGTTACGTAGTTATGCGTAGGAATTGTGATGTAGCATGTTTTCATTCAGTGTTTTGTTTTTGTTTCTCAACGTGATTTAGCGTAAAAATTTTGCGTCAGATGTGCATTGCATTTCCGTGTCATGATTTTATTATCAAAGCATAATCATGTTCGTTCCTTGTCTTTACGATAATAGTATATACCTGCAGTTTCATTCATGATTCGATACTCGGAACGAACGCAGCTGAACTTGCCGGCTTTCGTGTCGATAGCGTCTTTGTTTAATGGCGGAACACCACTCCGTCGTCTCTTGTCACTACTCTGTGACTATAAATACTATAGGCATGTGTTATAGTAGCATTTATTCTTTTTTACAAAACGACTTGCAGTAGTCATAAATTACGAAAAGTATTCATGTCTATGCTTGTTAAGTTTTGGAATTTCAATTCTTAATTCCAGACTCTTTGGAAACCTTTTGCGTAACCGCACTTATTTCAATATAAAACATTTCAATAAAATTTAATTTAACTCATCGCATTCTTGTGACAAACACCCACTACCATCTGCCTATCTTGAGTGTGTGCAAATTGCTGGCGGCTTCGGCTGAGGCCGACGCGTAAAGCTGCCTGGCTAAATCGCCACACGGAACCTTCATGCTTTCGTTTTTTTTCTCTCTTCGCGTATCCTCTGCCGGTGAAATCAACGCTTAGGTTTTTTCCTTTTCCTTTTATCATTGGGGATATATATATATTATTCCTTAATTCCTTTATTATTGCAAATGATCTACCAGGATTTTTTAGTAGGATTTATATCCATGAACTTTAGGATTTTTATGTTTTTCTTACTGCTTTCAAAAGTGCAGTCACTTGATATTTTCACGATATTCCGTAGATCTCGTGTGTATTTGCCCGTAGTCTCTTTAAGGAATCACGATCCTTATTACCGGAAGTTCTTGAACCTAATACTCAGATTTTTTAAAGCCAGAGGCATTAGTGAACAGTTTTGACAGCTAAACAGCTTAAACAATTTATTTATTGTTAAAATCTGTCAACCAAAAATCTGTCCTATCTCTTTTGAGTTTGCCAAAAGTGAGAATCCTATGTAGCTGGTGTCAAACCTGTAGGAGTTTCTCGGAGTTCTCCGTGTGGGAAGAGTTGTCATTATATGTGGATTGTCAGTGGTGGAAATGTCTTGATGTCTCTCCTGGAACGTTTCATCCAGCTTTTGGACTCCTTGCAGGACCTCAACGTCATCACACACACCACTTACAACATTCTCCCTGGGCCGCTTTTTGGGTTTTATACTTGGATTTGGAATTTGGCTATGCTCTGGGGCCTTTAGCCGGAGATCTTCTCTAATTACGGGCCTTAATTCTCAACTGCCCGAAAGTACGGGCACCATTGAAGTAGCTTTGCATTTGCTGAATTCCCCGTGCCTGGATCTTAAACTCACCTGCCAAAATTAAGCATGCTTTGCCCACACAAATAGTTACGCACCGATTGTCGTGCTTGTTTAAAAATTGCCCACCGTGAATTGAATATTCTGAACTCGATACACTTGACAATCTCATCCACCGGCCGGAGCGACGCCAGCGCTCACCGAAGCTCACCACCGGCAATCCGGACCTCACTGGGATTTCCAGTCAAGCATCGAAGACCTCCTGGTTTCCTCTTCCAATAAACTCCACCTAAAAACGAGCTGAGTCCAACACCGTTTTTCATTATCCCTCTCATAATTTTCCCAGATCACTATCGAGAATTGTTCGAGTTTTTGGCCGTCAAACTGATATTTAAGGTTCATAACTACCCAACGGTCAGAGAAATCTCGACACATAGCGCTTGCAGTTGAGTACCTGTAGCAATCGCTACACAAGCGTAAGAATTATAAATTTTCCCATTCGCACTTAAATAAATTAATTATTAGCATTAAAAATCTTACTCTAATTTATTATTAATTATTTTCTACTTCTAATTCGTAATCCTTGAAGTTTTTGTGCAAAAAGCATAAAATTAAAGTCACGATTGACATGTTCGTGTTTCAAGCCTCTGAATCTGGCAGCACTGCGCGTGGCGTCCTTTCGAATCACATTCTATCGTGCCTTACTAGTTCGTGCATACCGTGTTCGTGTAAGTGAAGAAAATTAGTGTTTAAATAAGAAGTAACCTGGTAACGTATACAAGTGTAAATTCCCTGTGTGCATGTCAATTAACTTAAGGATCTGATCATCGTCGTGAATTAAGGATGAACTTAAAAATATTGCTAAAGCTCTTAGACGGGCATGTGTATTTCGGATGCTACCTCAGCGTGAAATAGCGTAAACATTTGCGTGTCATTTCCAAATTCACGTGTTGAGACTTCATACTAGATATTCAGCTATCGTCCTTCTTTTCTGCAAATTATATATTGCGGTCGCCAGTATCATATCGAGAATTATTCATAGACTGACTCGTGAACGAACGCGGCTGAATTGCCGGCGTTCTTTGTGGATAGTGTGTCTTTGTTTTCCAAATGGCGGAGCATACACTGCCGTCTCCTGTCACTACTCCGTGACTATAATTGCACTATAAGCATGTGTTATAATAGTATTTTCTTTTTTTTTTAACAAACATACTTGCAGTAGTTTTTCGTAAATAATGTTTCAATGCGAAATAATAATTAAAGATGTCTCTTAATAATCTCGTATGTTTATAAATTACGAAGGTTATTCATGCCTATGCTTGCTAAAGTTTTGAGTTTCATTTTTTATAGTTCATACTCCTTGAACCTTGCGATTAATCGCACTTATGTCAATTTAAATCATTTCAATAAAAATTTAATTCCATTCTGTTCATTCTTGTGACAAAAAACACCCACTACCATTTGCCTTTCGTGAGTGCGTACAAATTACGCCGGCGGCTTGGCGAATGCCGACGTCGTGAGTCGCCAGGTTAATCGCCGCACTGATTTTCATGTTTTCGTTTTGCGCATATTTCCCTTCTGTGCAAGCAAAACGTTTAGTGTTTCCTTTTTTATTGTGGAGATTATTCCTTGATTTTTTAGTATTGCAAATGATATTTATCAGTGATTTTCAGTAGGATTTATATCAATGAAACCTTAGAATTTTTCTCTGTTATTTCTTGTACAGTTATAGAGACGTTCTAGAGTACTCAAAGAAGCATTAATTCTCTTTCTATGAAATTCTTAATTGCTGTAATTCTTTTCTTTTGCTTCATGAACCATGTCTTGTTAAGTCATGTGTTTCCATGGTTCCAGGGATTTGATCCCCGATTTTGCTCTTAGATAATCACTAAAAGTATTACTAAAAATTCTTAAATTTTATGCCCTGTATTTAAAGCAAGAGCAGCTGTATAAGAGTTTCTTAATTGATTCTGTCCTATCTCTCTACTTTTGAGCTTGACGAGAAAGAGAACAAATGAAATTAACTAGAGTCAAATCTGTAGGATTTCTCGAATTCTGCTGTGTGGGAGTTTTATTAATTACGATGCTGTGGGACTGTCAGTGGTGGAATTTTCCTTGATGTCTCCTTGGACTGTTCATCCAGCGTATTGGACTCTTTGCAGGACTTCAACGTCATCGCCACACACCACTCGCAACAGCCTCCCCTGGGCCTTGTTTTGCCTCAACTTAACTGAATTGGCCTTAAACTCCCCAGGCATTTCCTTAGTGGGATTCCCTTTTGTTGGACTAGTATTGGGTTTTACCTCAACCGGCATCAACTGAAACTGGCCCGACCTTAACTGGACGTGACTTAACCAGAATTTACCTGGCCTTGGGCCTCATTTTGTCTCGCTGGCATGGGCTTTAATGCTACTTAACTCACCTAAGAATTGTCTCAACTTGAGCCGCCCTGCCTGGCCTCAACTCAATCAAAATCGATCACTCACAACGTCACGGTTTCCTCAAAGTCTATATACTGGGCTCTTAAATCATTTGCAACCCACACACACACGGTCGACTCCAGCACTTCTCCAGGAGCCTCCCGACTGCCCGGACTGCAAACCCTCTTCTAGCCAAGTTCATCGGTGGTTCAAGACTCGGCGGTCCTCTCCGGCTTCCTTCCAATATATACCCCAAAAGCTGAGTCCAAAGTGCCTTATTATCCTTTCTCATGATTTTCTCCCAGATGCTTGTCGAGGTTTGTAAGGACTGGCTATACCCCACGGCCAGATCCTAACATACCTCAAGGAACCATTTAGGATTTTTACGGTGTAGCAGCTATAAATTGAATTTCATCAGACGTTCGATTTCATCAGACGCTCGAAATGATTTGTCATGCTCTAGCAGATTATCGGCAACAGTATAACGAAATGATGTTTTCTTATGACAGTTTGGTAGTAAATTAATATATAGTGCTCTTAGATTTGAGAAAATAAAAGTCACAGGCTTAGTTAATTTACACTAACTTATATACATATCTACAATATATGTACTAGTTAAACTCACCGATGCAACCACACACATTTAAATTGAGGTATGTATTATATTTATGATGTAAATAAATTGTATAAATCTGTTTTTTTTTTTGTTTTGTTGAAAGATTATGTAATGTAGAAGATGCATGAAAGAAAATTGAAATTAAGTTTTCCTCCCACAGAATAGTGTAGACGCTGCAAAATTTTTCGCGCCCAATATTCCAAATGAACAAAAAAAATTGGAGGAATGATGCTAGTTACCGTTCATTTGAGCTAGGACGAAAAGCTCTTTCAGTCTCTGGAGCTCCTTTGTGGGATAAGCTTCTCTAGCATATAAAAACTTTCACACTATAAATAAATTCAAGGCAAACGTGTCATGCTATTTCGTATCTCTGACATAGAGAATATCGCACCGAAACAATTCGTGATAAATTTACACTAAACGATCAATCATTTCGCCTCTGCGTAGTGAGAAAGTTGGACAACTACCCTCAGAGTAGATGGTAAAGAGTCAAACCTGTTTCCTCACAGCTGTCAGCAGGCTCTGAGTTCTCTACTGACTTAGAAGAAGATGAGAAGTCACAAGAGTGTGAAAGTAAACTGGGAAATCTGGTGAGTCTGATGGATCGGGCCTCCGTGAGACCTCACCGGTCGATTCCATAGCCAAAAGTAGATGCAAGTCACCAACGGAGAGCTTCCATGCAGGGAAGCACTCTAGATGCAGCTACAGTTCACCTTATCCGTTCCGAGCTATTGAAAACCCCTGCCAACACCTTTAAGGGGATATCAGACTGTAGCCCTGTTGGGAAAAAGACCTGAAGAATCAACTGCAAGAATTAGGTTTGAGGCCCATGGAAGGACTACACATCTTGGCGGCCAATACTGCTGGTAAGCTTCAGGAGTATGTTCTGCGGACAATGAGGTCACTCATTGGTAGCAACGCTGAGGCCGTGTTGCAGGTTGTTTGGAGCACCCTAAGTGAGCGGTATGATTCAAACATCTGTAGAGTTCTCCCTCATGCTGCTTCACTCTCCGGGCAGATTGTGAATATCTAAAGACTTGGATCATCTAAAAACTTGGATTATGCTAAAGACTTGGATTATCTAAAAACTTGGATTATGCTAAAGACTTGGATTATCTAAAAACTTGGATAATCTAAAGACTTATATTATCTAAAGACTTAGATTCTCTCGAGACTTAGATTATCTAAAGACTTGGATTATTTATGCCTGAAGTGAGTGCCTGAGGTACAAACGAACCCGACAGGGTAAGGAAAACACAACTAGAATAAATGCCGCATCATTGTGAATATTGCCGCCAGTAATGGCACACAAAATAATATTACAATCAGGTAGTACAGCACTCAAGGACGCCTTGGAGGACCGACTTTAATCGGGGAGTCGCAGCGTGAGTGGCGGTCTAGAGCGAAACGGTGAGGCTTTTGCTGGCCGAGTGTCTCCAATTTGGGAGTTTCAGAGCTGCTAGAAGGGAACTGACTCGGGTCGAGGACGTGGTGTTGCAGCGCAGCTAGTGGTTGAGGTGGCGATGGAGGCAGCGAGGATACTGCTTGTGGAGCGGCCGAGACTTGTAGTGAAGATCAGAGTTGCTGGGAGAGAACTGCTGTGAGGAGAGTTGCTGTGGGTAAACTTGCGTGAGCCGCCGCTGTGAGAAGACTTGTGCGAGCCGCTGCTGTGAGAAGGCTGAATCCCGCTTGCCCTGTAGCTCTTTACACAGTGCTTGGTGCGGCCTCACAGCGCCAAACTCACTCTCTGATTGGGCAGCACGTGGTGTTGCTTCGGAGCTGACAAGCTTATGTGGGGGTCTTGAGCTACACTTATGTGGGTGTCTTGAGCTAAACGTATATGGGTGTCTTAAGATGTCACCTATTTGCTCGCAGCGGGCAGCTTGTAGATGCTTGGTGAGGCACCACAGCACCAAACAAACAAACATCGGCATCTAAAGATGCTTTATTTCTAATCAAGCCTGATACATATCACCTTGCACATTGGTTTTTCAAATGCCTTATAACTAACACCAGGACGCCATGACGCTTTCCCCCGGTCATGACCGGTACCCATTTCGGACGCCTGGGTAGAGTGGGGTATAGTGCATTGAATTTTCCCGATACTCAACGGAAGAAATCGCCACCCAGAGCCGGGATTCGAACCTTCGATGTCTTCACGGAAGGGCAGAGTTTTAAACCTCACGGCTAAGACGAGCACTTGCGCTTCAACTTGCGCTTTAATATTGGTCAGTCTGTAGTGGCGCTTTGAGGCTGTTTGACTTCACGAGGGGGAGCTTCTAAGCTTGTGTGGTGGTATTTGCGAACAGCATGTTGAGACCACCACACATCCTGCTAGCAGAACACTTGAACTTGAAGTTGAGCGCCGACTGCGTCAGGGTCTATGTAACGGCCTACAATTTCCTCCACAATACTCATAATATCCACACAAAAGAGTTCAGCACTTGTGTACCAGACTTGTCAGATAAACTACTCAGGACCCACGAATCCTAGTCACAAGCTGCCATTGGACGGCATCACTGGGACAACCAGCTCGTCAAAAATCCACTTTCATGCAGGGTGGGTAATTACAGCCCACTCTATATGACTAACTCATTCTAGTCACTGTCTTTTATTCCAGGCGCATACAAGAAAAATTTTCATTGCTTCAATGATACTTAAATTCCACTCTGCCGACTAACTTACGAACTTTCCAAACATCCCTGCCAGGAATCTTACAGCTCTCCGGGATTTCTCAAATGATACAAGTGTAACACGTATCTATGCAGGAAGGTCAGGCGAGCTGGATGAGTTTTGTACGACCAAAAGCGTGAGGCTCTTGGCCCTCAAATTCCGGAAGATTTGCAACGCAGATGTCGGAGAGTGTCCTACCAACTATATACACACAAGATTCAGCAGCGCACAACGTTTTCCTTATTCGACCAGTTCCGAAGAGACGAAGAAAGAGTGATGAGTAATCCATATTTCCACCCCAAACTGTCAGATAGGAGATGCAGGCCAACACGGTTCTCCACTCAAGTGCTGACCAGAATACCATCAAAGTATCCACTGAGAGTGTGCAGTTCATTGGGGCCTCCACCAACCCTGAGTCAAGGTACGAGGCACGGGCCCCAATACCCAATAACAGAGGACAACCAAAACGTGACCAGAAAATCCACAAGTGTAAATACCACACGAACAACGCCCATAGAAGCATCGTAGCCGTGTGGTTAAAGAACCTTCCGTGAAGGTGTAGAGGGTTCGAATCCCGGCGCTGTGTGGCGACTTTCTCCGTTGGGTATAGGAGAGAAATTCGAAGCACGATACCCCGTTATACCCAGGTGTTTGAAATAGGTATTGGTCTTGACCGGGGGAAACCGTCATGGCATTTTGGCGTTAGTTATAAGGCATTTGAAATACCAATGAACAAGGTGATATGTATCAGGCTTGACTGGAAATTAAGTATCCTTAGATCCCGATTTTTGTTTATGCAGCTTGGGAGTGTAGGTTCTTTAAAAGAATATCCATCACAGGAGCGAAGGTGTGCTTCTGGTGCCTCGGTTACAGTAAGAATTGTGATAAGCAAGTCAAGTGTTCTCACTGTCAAGGCACACACTTGACAGTCATGCATCGGCCGTGTTTCAACTAACCTTGACATGTGAGATTATTTTGAAGCAATGGTACATGCAAGCCAAAGGAATAAAATGAAAGTACCTTGTCTGTGATCTTGGAACATTGGCTATTTATACAACTGTACGCAGAATTGCACGTGAGCTCCTGCTCCTGCTCATTACAAAACCGTTAACCACATAATGGAAGTATATGTATAGGTAAATACACTGGTATTATAAGTCCCTAGAATCCCACCAACAATAAAATAAATCACAACCTTATGAAACTAAGCAAGGAAAAAGATTACACTTCATGGGCACTTTACCCAAATTTACCTCTCTCTTGACTTTCCGTGTATAATGGAACTGGTCGGATTGCACTGTAACTATTACAGACGCGTTATGCTTGAAATCTTCGCGTCGATTTTGACGCGATGTTTCAAGGGAATTCATTAGCTTAAGTTTTGTTACCGAATCTGTTTGGCTGCATGGTTGACTAGGCGTTCACTGATCCAAGATGGTCGAAGATCGCTCCTTATAATTCTGGTAAATATTTTCCAGGTGATAAAAAAAAGAACTCATGAATCACGATAGAAAACGAGTCAAGTACGATTTTAGGTTCACTTTTCTCGAAGAGTGAGCTATGGGAATATTTTTTTGTTAATTAATTAGCACTACTTTATAGAACCTCGATCCATCTCGTATTAAACATTTGAATTGTGTTGTTGTCATCGTTCATAACATTACTGGAATATTGATATAGAAATAATAGATCCTGGTTTTTGAATTTTCCCCTCAACGTCAAATTAGATGTAATAAAAGTATTCGATGCGTATCTTCCTTCAGTAGGTAATAAGAGAAAGTGAGAAAAAAGTGCAATACAGGCAATAGTTTCAAACTTCATTAGTTCCTACTAACCTTTATAGATGATGGAATTGTGTAAGGATTCCCTCTATTGAGCTTAAGAATATGTTTTTTCAGTTGACAAACAGAGTTTGGTTGAAAACTAAAGTAACTTGCAAACGATAAATTTGGCAGCAGTGTGTATCAACGGAGATATTCCCACTTTTATCTAACTGATGGCGATGAAATAACCCCTTAACATTTCACCACGTACTCGGCAGGATCTGTTGGGATAGTGTTCCTTTCCTTAGCTGAACTTGTCTACCATGTCGAATATAATATACGTTTTAATAAATTAAATAATAATCATCATAAACATACCTCTTCAAAAATTCTGCTTTATAATATTCGGTAGGAAAAACTACGCTCATGAAAATAGAACTCATTATTACTTGTGTTACACAATGAAATTCAAAATTCGAATAATATGCGGCTCTTATTCACGGATGCTATCCAACGACATCTCGTTCAAAAGTTTTAATTTATCATTGTCTCATCGCACTTGAATTGCTGTGCCGACCAACGAAAAGGCACTTACATTGTTGGTACTTGACATATTACCTTCAAGCCTGATTCATTGACGGACTTGCACGTGCACAGCAGTCTGCCACCTGTGCCTGAGTATCGGAATAGGCGGACAAGATTTGATCCAATGGCTTCCAACCTAGGAGAAGATTGCTTAGAATCGCAGTGAAAAGCGATGGCGCCGCCACAACTGTGGCCCTTGATAGTAGTCGAAGTCAGGTGTACGATTCCGTCTAGTTGTCCCTGTCGACAAAGGTGGCAAGCGTTTGTCCACGAAGAATCAAGAAGGTGGCCCATCTTAAACGTTAGTCTCCACTGCGCAAACTTGTTCAGTTCGATAGGATCGCTCATCTGCGAAATAATTGTGCTGAAAAGTGCCTCTTGCACGTAAATTTTGTGCGAAGTGCGTGATGGAACTTCAATCGGACAATCAGAGCAGCTGCCAGACCTAGAAATAGGAATGAGTAAATCAAAACATTATATGCCAAATTTAAACACGAAAAAATTATGATTTTGGGATAAGTTCCACTCAAGGCAAACCGAATGATATTCTTATGTTTTATAAACGATACTACAAGCATTGAAGTACCTATTGGCCAATATTTATCTTGCAAGGGCTAGAATCTGATCGGTTTCCTTAATTTGGTCACGACTTTTCTTTGGATATTCAATCCAACATCGTTAAAGTTTTCCAGAGTAAATAAACTAAAATATTCACTTGTCAGCTCATGAATATCAGAAAATGCTAAATAGTAAAATTAGAGACAATCTACCTGATGTCAACGCTTGTTTTAAAAACTTGTGTCTTAGGAGTATTCATTGACTGTCAAATTACATAACCAACAGATCAGTTTTTATGTCCTATCATGCAGGAATAGTGTGTAAACCATTACTCAAAAATACTTCGTGAGGATACGTACACTATGAAATTCTTACCGTGAATCTGTCTGACAATATCTTAAAAGAAAGGGACTTAATCTTCAGTTTAAAAAATAACCTTTGCCGTGAAAACCCTGCATCTCGTGGAACTATCAGAATTTTTCCAGACTAAGATACTAACACTCTCAACCTTTTTCTCATTTTATGGTATCTGCCTGTTTGTTTTACAGCTTATGCGAAGTTGCATGATACTTTCAGGTCATTTTAAAATAATAATGTTTTAACAATCGCCGTCATCTCTGGTTCGGCACCAAACAAGTGAGTCCAAGAAAGCGCCTGATCATACAAAAAAGGGCATGACTCAAGGAATATACTTCAACGAGGAATATACTTCAAGTGACCCAAGGAACATACTTCAACGAAAGAAAGATAAATAAACTTGTACTCAAGAAGTGGAAAATGCCGTTTGGAATTTAAAAAAAATTGCCCTTATCTTTTAATTGTCTTCTACTTATTAAATGCTCTGGGATTCTTCAACCGATTAAGCAAATAGACCTAATTGGCAGCTCTGACTAGGATTAAGCATTAAATTGCTAAAGTGGAAATAGTTTTATCATTAGATTTTTATCTACGTTACACTCACAGGAGCACGTACTTACCAATTTTCTTCATGATCGTGGGTTGCCACTGGCAACCGATATAGGTAATTCTTTTCAGCGCCTGTAGTGTTTGCTTCGATTTGCGATTGGTCGTCAGTTTTGTACGCAATGAATCCGTAGTCGCTGAAATGTTTCATTTTCTTGATCAAATTCAAGCCAAACTGCAAAATGAGGTCTTCGTCATCCCAGGGACCGCACATGAATCGTATAATTCCTCTGTCCGGGTAGCCTGCCCTAGCGCAGTCGGCAGCGGTGGAGGTTCTCACGGACACTATCCCGTGCAGCTCTTCAGCTCGGTACAGAGAGACTGCTTCCGTCCACTTTTTATCAATGTATTCTTTTTTGTAAAACAACATCCATTTCCCCCCAAAAGATGGTTCGAATGAAAATTTCTCAGCAATGGATTTCTTAATCTCTATAATTTCTTCAGATTCGAACTCAGACATTGGAGTCACCATTCTGTGATCTGCAGCCATCTCGAGAGAATCTGAAAAAATGCATGAGTAAAGATCATACAGAATCTTAAACGAAGTACGCTCACATTTCGGTGTGTATTATAGAGGTTAATGTTTAATTTCAAGAAAGTTCTAAAACACAATTGGGAATCGTCGTCAGAGAGAAGAATCTAACTTTTATACATAGGGCGATTTGATAGGACTAAAACTTAAGTGACAACCTTCTGACAATTTCTTCAATGAAATTATGTTATTCAAACTCCATCCATTCAATTAAAATGCTTTATAATTAAAAATCTGTCTCAATGAGAAGGAATATCTGAGATTTATTTTCGAAGCAAAATTTCCATGAGATATACCTCAAATTCTGCGTTAAACATTTAAAATACAACATTGGCAGAAAAAATCAACTTGAACGCTATATGTACTACAATTATTGAGAGCATAGGGCTAAAATTTACGATAATGAATGAGTATTATGTAACAAATTTAAACTGTTGAACTATTATTCTTACCATTTCAACCAGGTAGAGCGCACCATCACTGAAACGAATGAGATACAAGGAAAATTCTAGCGAGGGTAGAAAACATGTCAGCCGATGGTAACTGAAAGTATCCCGGAGGTGCCATCAACTACGTCCGCAAATATAATACTAATGAAAGTACATGACTGTGATACCATTTCTAAAGCAGGATATTACAGCGGAAAAAATTGTTGAAATGATTACAGCCGTGTAGGTCACGTGAGAAACTTGTTCTAGAGCAGAACAAACTTGTTTTCATGAACATTAGATAAAGTTAATAGGATTCACTGCTTCTATAGAGAGTGAAGATTGCTTCGAGGTCTGTGTACAATGCGTTTTTCTTTGGGTCTATTAATTGCGGCTGACTCAGAAATAGTTCTGTAAAACAAATAACATTGTAGTTCGAGGGTGAGGCGATCAGTGCTCCACTGCTCTCCTCAGGTCATATCTCACAACTGATCATCTTAGATAGCATAACTCATTCATTTTCAGTAACCATTCGAATGCTGCCAAGTATTTAGATTAATCTCATAAGTCATTAAATAGTAAATTTACAAAAAACTGCAGAATTTAATTTAATTTAAACAATTTGTTTACCTCAAACGAAATATAGGTAGCAATTGCTTCTCAAGCTAATACAATGGACACATTTAAGTATAGCTACTTGTGAGCCCGAATGAGTTGAGCGACTTCTAGGTCATCCTATCATTGACGCTATTTTCAGTTGTATAGTTATGTTTAAATTAATTCACTTAACCTAATCGCGCACAAAGTTCACGAATACGTTCATTTGATCATAAATGAATAATTTTCAATAAAAGTTCTAAAAATCTTACCTTTTCACTCTCCTCCGTTCCTTCGACTAAACTTCACCTAAGCAAGTTGGACTTGACTGCTTCTGTATACTGTGATATCGCCTTTATCAGCTCTCCATCTCCAGGCAGATGTAATCATGTGCCGGCTTTCCTCGTTTCAAACTTGTTACGTTTCGGAAACAAAACTAATACATTTTTATTGAATCCAGTTTCTTTATAACAGCAACGAATATTTTTTAAGCTCATCTGAGCGTTGACCACGGTATACCGTGGCGTTGACTCTACCTCACAGAGAGTTTTGGAACGTTAGGTTGAACACTATAGTTGAAATAACCAGCATTTTTTCGGGATTATATCTTTCGTAAAAATCGACGATCTGGAAATTGTTGATCATAAAAAATTCAAAATACAATGATGGAAGTCATGACGACGCCTCTATGTTAAGGCGAGCGTTCAGGTTCGATTGAGATTCCTATAGCGTTCTCTTAAAGTCATGGGGCTTCTCGGGTCACGAGGGCTTGACATATGACTCACTTATAACCAAGTATACATCTATCATTTACCAGCGCGACGCACGGGACACAAGGAAAATATAAGCGTGAATATCCGTCTTGCGTCCAGTGAGTTTTTTCTAATTATAGTGTGTCCTAATATCAGCCTTACGTCCCTTCAAGTCCTAAGCTCGTACTTCAATGTGAGTGTGCCCTAACAAGAGCGTTTTCGTTAATGCTTCACTAGTATTATTTTATCTTTTGGTTTTTATTACTTTTGTCTACATGCATCATCAAGCTTAGATCATAGCAATAAGGAGAATAAATTTGTTCATGCTTTTCTCTCAACGATTTGTTTTGGCAATTGATATAGGTATTACGATACCCAGGTGTGTATATCAAATAAAGCCTTGTTTACACTGGTATACATTTTGTCGCAGGCTCACGTGTATCCACCTCATTTGGCACATCACAGGAGCCATGAGCGCTTATACTAGACATTGGGGGCGCGCACCGTGGCACACGCTGCTTAAATAATACAACTATATTTCTCAAAACAAGTCAGTGCGTAATTTACCGCTATTAAAAGTGGATCACCGTCGCTTGTTTAGATATTACTGCTGAATCGTAGGCTATGTTTTCTTTTCTTCATTTGCAGGAGTGAAATGTTAATATATTAGTTCGTTTTCATTAAAGAATATTGAATATTACGTTCCTTATATTTGCAGCTTTTAGTCCGGCATGAGCATTCATGGGCTTAGTCATTTCAATTAATTGCAACCTAGCTTCTCGCTGCGTCAGACATAATGGATGAGCAAAGGGCAATACCTCTACTCATGACCACTAAAGGACCGTTTACACTGGTATCCATTTTGCTGCAGGCTCACGTGTAGACGCCTCGTGTGGAGCTCCACAAGAGTCATGTGCGTTTAAACTAGACATTGAGCGTGCCACGGAGCGCGAGCTGCGCGCTGCTCAAAATCAGTGTGTGGCCAGCTGCTATGAAAAATGGGTAACAGTCGACGAGGTTGTCTGAATATTGCTGCTGCATCGTAAGGTACGTAATCTCTTTTTTTATTTGCATCAGTGAGATGATACCATATTTGTTTACTTTAATTAAAATATAATGGAGAGCAGCCTCCTTATATTCGTAGCTTTTGGTCTGCCAAATGCAGTGATGGGCTTAGTAAATTTCATTTAAAAGCAATATAGTTTCTCGTGGCAGCGTTATGTCAGCCATAATCAATGAGTAAAGGGCAACACCTCACCTGATGACTGCTAACTACAGACTGACCGGGGGCTGAGCAGCCTGAGCTGCGAGGCTCACGTGCGTCGCGCCTCATGAATTCGATCAAGACGAATAGGGAACTACGGACACACACACACACACACAAATATGAGCCTCAGTGGTGAGCCTCATCTACACGAGTCACGCCTCACGGCCGAAATGTCCCCTAGTGTAAACACCCCTTTAGTCTTCCAAGTAATTCGTTCGGCATTCAATGGCTGAAGCAAGGGTTCAGTAAGGTCCTGGGCGATGCTATCAAAGGAATATCATAGGTTGAAGGATTTAAGCAGTGGTTGTCGCGATAACTTTTTTCGAACTTGCGATAACGATAGAACGATAATTTTTCCCCTAACCTGCGATAAACAATAAACGATAAAAAATTCATAACCCGACCTGCGGTAAGCGATAAACGGTAAAACGATAGCGATAAATTTTTTTTACTTGCAATAACAAAAGCGATAAATGATATGTACCTTTATTTAGTTGAAATATTAAAATAAGCATACAAACTATTTTTCCACAATGAAAATTAATTAAACTAAACTGTCTTGGCCAAGCCGTAAAGAGCCACTCAGGCTTGGCCAAGCAGGAACATGGTGCGAGGATATTCTTCGGTATAATGAAAACACGGTGGTGTAGGAGAATCCTCTCATGAAAATTTGTTTTAACTGCAAGAAAAAAAACATTTTACAGCTTGTGAACCTTAACAATACCAACATCGCGGCAAACTATTTCACATAGTTCAAGGTTTTATTTTCCTTTAAAAAATACACAACCTTAAGAAATTTAACACTTACATCCGTGGCGGCCTGGCCGCAATGAAAAATATATACCCTAAAACGTCCACTCTGCAGGAGATAAACCAGAAAACAAGTTATTAATTACTATAAGCAGGCACACACGCTTGAACCACGCAGGCACACACGCTTGAACCACCCAGGCACACACGCTTGAACCACCCAGGCACACACGCTTGAACCACCCAGGCACACACGCTTGAACCACGCAGGCACACACGCTTGAACCACCCAGGCACACACGCTTGAACCACCCAGGCACACACGCTTGAACCACCCAGGCACACACGCTTGAACCACCCAGGCACACACGCTTGAACCACCCAGGCACACACGCTTGAACCACCCAGGCACACACGCTTGAACCACCCAGGCACACACGCTTGAACCACCCAGGCACACACGCTTGAACCACCCAGGCACACACGCTTGAACCACCCAGGCACACACGCTTGAACCACCCAGGCACACACGAACAACGCAGTGACAACTAGAAAGCACGGAACCTTAGTCTCTAAGTTCAACACACAGGAGCGCAGCTTCTTAAAATACTCATTCATTAAGTGCGCTGGCTTGGCAGATGCCTAGTGCGTATTGTCACATTTATTCACAAAATTGTCTTTACATATCTTACTCCTAGTAATTTAACGAACGCATAGGTAAACAGGTAAGTAGTAACACGGACTAAGTAGTAACACGGACTAAGTAGTAACACGGACTAAGTAGTAACACAGACTAAGTAGTAACACAGACTAAGTAGTAACACAGACTAAGGAGTAACACAGACTAAGTAGTAACACAGACTAAGGAGTAACACAGACTAAGTAGTAACACAGACTAAGTAGTAACACAGACTAAGTAGTAACACGGACTAAGTAGTAACACGGACTAAGTAGTAACACAGACTAAGTAGTAACACAGACTAAGTAGTAACACAGACTAAGTAGTAACACAGACTAAGTAGTAACACAGACTAAGTAACACAGGTAGACCATAATCCCGATTACGGAATAGAAATTTTAGTAGTGACAGTTTCAGCTTGATCAGAAAGAGAAATGCATTTAAATTAGGGCAGTGGGCTTCGGCTTCTAGGATGTTGCCACAAAGAAAGGTTAAATTCACGGTGACCGTGACACTCCCCGCTTCAGCGCTTTATGCGTTGACGTCTTTTGCACTTTGTTAATTGTTAGTATTTGCTTGCTATTCACCATTTAACCCAAGCGCCAGCGTCTGCCTCCTCCAGCAAAACGAGGCTCGTTATAGGGCGCTGATAGACGTGGTGGCCTTTGCCGTCCTGAAGCCCTGCTCGAACGAACAACTTGCGAACCTTTCCATCTGCGCTAGGAGTCACCCGCTCCACACGTCCTAAAGGCCATGTAAGGCGTTTAGTATTCTTGTCTTTTATGAGAACAATATCCCCTTCTTGAAAATTGCGTGACGGGATCTTCCACTTCTGGCGTTTCAGTAGGTCGCTCAAGTAGTCGCGCTTATATCTGACCCAAAACTGATCGGCAAGATATTGAACCCTTCGCCATTGTTTGGCACCGCACGACACTAGGTCCGAGTGCGTGAAGTCGTCGTTCGAACAAATTCCCTCTTTCATGGTGAGGAGCATAGAAGGTGAGAGAGGAACAGGGTCATTTGGGTCATCCAACACGGGCCACAAAGGTGTCGAATTTACTATCGACATGGCTTCGGACAGTAGAGTGTGCAATTCGTCTCTTGTTAGGGTTCTCTTTCCAAGCTGCAACATGGCGAAATCGAGAGCTCGTCTAATCTGGCCAATTTTTCTTTCGACCGCCCCTCCAAAATGAGACGCGTGGGGAGGATTCATCTCCCACCTGCAGCCGAGCGTAGCCAACTTGTCGCCGACTGCCACGCTCTGCGATTCATCGGCTTGATTCAGGGCACCGATGAAATTCCGTCCCTGATCTGAGCGGAGCAGCTTACAAGGCCCTCTGAGCGCAACAAATCTTCGAAATGCGTTGATAAATGAATTGGTGTCCATCGCGGTTAACAATTCCAGGTGCACGGCTCTAGTACTCAAGCACGTAAATACGAGAGCCCACGCCTTTTTCAGGGTGCAATTGCGCCTGGTAGTATGACCCTCCCTCATCATCCAGTGGCCCATCACATCGCACCCCGCGTTTACGAACGGAGGTGTGGTAGCGATTCTGTCGATCGGTAATTCTGCCATAATCTGTGTCTGGCACGCTGCTCTCAACCTTCTGCAACTGAAGCACCTGTTGATAAATTGCCTGACACGTCTGTTACCACTTTCAATGAAAAACCCCGCACTACGGATGGCACCAAGCGTAACGTGACGCCCTTGGTGTTTCGTTGTATCATGATAAAAATTAATGATAATTTCCGTAATGCGATGGTTTTTTGGGAGAATCATTGGATGCTTCATTTCTACGGGCAATTCGCTTCTAGCTAGTCTTCCGCCTACTCTCAAAACCCCGTGCTTATCAATGAAAGGAGAATATGACAATAACTTATGTTTGATGGGTAAATCGACATTCTTAAGCGCTGCCTCGAAATATTCAGGATAGCATCTCTTTTGCACATCTGAAACTAGGGCAAAGACGCAAGTCTGGAAGTTAGGCTGAGGGCAACGCTCAGCGAGGCACACACCTAGTCTCTGCCTCACACGGTCCAGCAAGCATCTCACAAATAGAATTACGCCTACTATTGAAATGATTCGTAACCAAGAACTCTTGCGAGTCAGCAACTTTTCGAAAGCCGACTCTTGTGACCGCACAGTGGAGCACAGAACTGTGTTCTGGTTCATTTCCTCAGGTAGATCATGAACAACATCGATACGAGATTTTTCAGCTGAGTTGCTACCAATGAAGGACGGCCCCGTGAACCAGCAAGATCTTTGCAGTTCTGCGGGGGTGTGAGGCCGAGTGGCTATATCGGTGGGGTTGTCCTGGCTACTGATATAAAACCATTGCTCTGGCCGACGAATATTATGAATTATTTCCACCCTTCTTTCAACGTACCGAGAAAATCTTTTTGTTTTATTCGTCAGATAACCGATTACTACTCTGCTATCGGTAAAGAAGTGTACATTTTTAACAGGCACTGAGAGTTCAGAAATTAGTTGCTGACTGGCCACAGCGGCGTCTACGGACGCGCACAACTCTAATCTAGGAATGGAGGTTGCTCCTCGAGGGGATACTTTACTTTCACCCTTGGCAAAGGCAACCGACACCTTACTACTACAGTCAGTGAATTTTAGGTACATGACATGGCCGATAGCATCTTTGGATGCATCAGAGAACACGAAAAGCTCCACGCTAGCAACTCTGCCGAACCCGCTAGGAGTGAAACTTCTCGGTAAGGACACCGTGTCCAAGTCTCCCAACGTTTTCAACCAGCGGTTCCAATTCTCTAGGTGAACCGTCGGTAACTCGTCATCCCAGCCGAGAGCCTGCTCGCTCTGTTCAAATAGAATGCATCGTAAGATCAATCTACCCCCCAGGACAACTGGGGACACAAAGCCTAACGGGTCGAACAGAGAATTGATTATTGACAAAACCCCTCTTCGTGTGAATGATTTCTTTTCGATGTGGGTCTTTATCAAAAATTCATCGGTCCCAACACACCAAGCCACTCCAAGGGTTCTTTGAACAGCACAATCATTGAAATTCAACTCTGAAAAATCCTTCGCTCTCTCTGACTCTGGAAATGCTTTCATAACGGCACCGTCATTTGAAACTATTTTGTGCAACCGTATTTTGAACGACGATAAAATACTTCTAGACACTGACAGAACTGCCACCGCTTCCCGTACAGAGGACGCAGCTCCTAACCCATCGTCCACGTAAAAGTTTTTACTAACATACTGACGAGCCTGTGGCAGATAGGTGCTGGGCAGGTAATTCAGTGATTCACTACGCTCTGAATAGAAATCGACTGCTTTACGAAGACAAATGGTTGCTATTGCAGGGCTACAACAATTACCAAAAATGTGTACTCTTGATCGGTACTGCACCAATTCCTTACTAGGATCGTTATCGTCAAACCAAAAGAACCTCATGTAATCTCTATGAGCAGGGACCACAGAGAAGGAGTGAAACATTGTTTGAACATCTGCAACGAACCCAATTTCGCCCTCCCTGAACCTGGTAAGAACTCCCCTCAGGCAGTTATTTTGGTCCGGACCTGGCAGCAGTACCGAATTTAAGCTAACCCCACCAAAGGTGGCAGCGCTGTCAAAAACAAGGCGAACTTTACCCTTTTTTGGATGAGTTACCGGAAACACTGGCAGAAACCATACTTTACCTTTTGTTTCTACAGCATCGCCTTTAACTCTCTCGACATGTCGAGATTCAATAGTTGCCCGCATTGACTCGAGGCATTGCTTCAGCTTTTCAGGCTCCCTCTTTAAGCGCTGCAGAGTGGTTATCTCGCGACGATAGACTGCTGCTTTGTTATCAGGCAGATCTTGGTCTTCGCGTCGAAACGGCAGAGGAGTTTCGATGTTACCGTCGTCGGTCACTTTGACGTTGTTGTGAATAATATCGAGGAACTTCTTATCGTCTACTGACAGCCCCTGTTGTTCATCGTTGGTTTGTCGCGTAAAAACGTTTTCCAGTATTTTCGGAACGAAACTCCTTTCAGCCCTGAAATGCTCACCGCACTCGATGCTTGTTTTCAGCGTAGTGAATTTCCTGCGTTCATTCCTGCATCGCTCTGGACAGATTGACCCAACGATGGCAAATCCCAGAGGAGTGCGGCAGACAAACGGGGCCTTTAATTGTTCTGTATTTGCTGCCATGAGGTCTCCTCCGTCTCTTCCAATCAAAATAGTGACTTCTGCAGCGAGATCTTCTTCACAGAAATGTTACGCGTACTTCGACAGTGTAGAATGTTTGGCTACCATCTGTCGTGTAGCGACCTCATGTCTGGTGTCTGGAATCATATTATTTTCGAAGAGGTCAGGTAAGGGGAAAGTCTCTTTCCCCTCAGCGGCCTGGATGACGAGCCCAGAGGCTACCCTTCCATCTTGAGTGCTCGACGTTCCTGACAACGTCGCTATTGAATACGATTCCACTGGCCAATCCGCTCCGAAAAAGTCGAATAACTTGGAAGTCGCAAAACTCTGGTCGGATTGATCGTCGAGGATCGCGTAGGTCCGCAATTTGGTCAATTGCCCGGGAAGAGTAATATCGACCAGCAGAGTTTTCCCGCAGCTTCTTCCTCTAACGTCACCACAAATCGAAGTACACAACGTGCTTGATTGGTTCGAGCGCAATTCCGCCGTAGGACGCACAAAATTTTGTTGTGTACTCGCTTTTCCATGGATAAATTTTTTCTTTATATTCAAATTCTTTCGTTTATTGGCATGCAAAATTGTGCAGTGGTTTTCACTGCCACACGTACAACACCTCACTTTCTCCGAACAATTCGCTGCGAAATGATCTCCTAGACAACGGAAACATAGGTTAAAATTGCTTATCAGCTGCTTCCTCATGCTTGGATCTGCACGTTTGAACATGTCACAGTTGCTGATGTCATGCGTGTTGCTTTTGTGCAACGCGCACTTGAAAGTGATCGAAGACTTTTGCGGAGCTGGTTTAGTTTCCGAGTCAGTACGAGATTGAGACGCGTTGGTGAGCAACGAAGTATAATCAGGTCGACGAGAAAAGGATTTCTTGCTTCCCTGATTGATATTAATTGCAGAACTGGCCTTCAAGTCGTCGCACAATGTGTTCGACTTGTCACTCAAGAAATTTACGAACACAGTGAATGGTACGCTTGAACCGCCCTGTGAAATTTGCGCCTTGTGTCTCCGCCACGCGTTATCGATGAACTCGGGCAATTTCTGACGGACAGGCGCTAATCCCAATGAGTAATTGAGAATATTGAGATCCGGCGTAGAGCTCATATAGTTAAAAATTGTAGAACACAAATCAGATAGTTGTCTCAACTTGCTTGCTACTACTATGTCGCTCTCCATTCCTCTGATGACAGGAAAATTCTGAAGTTGAGCGTACAGGCTCATGGCAACTTCAACCTCCGAACCAAACCTTCGATGCAGTTCTCTGTATATTGTTTTCAGAGCGCTGCTCGCGTCTTCGCCCACTGTCGACCCAAAGGCCTGTATGAGCCTATGCGGGTCCGAGCTAGGGACAGTGTAAGCCTCGAGGATTTCTATTTCGTCTAATGGGTACAATTTTAATGGTTCCATTCTATGCTGCAGTGTTTTCAGCCAACGGTGGAACTTGTGACACTGCCCGTCGAAAGGATTGCTTGGCGGTTTCTTCAAGTCCGAGATGAGAAGGTATCTAGTCGTTGGTTCGGGAAGAAGAGGTGTGGCGAGCAAGGATGGAGGGCCAGCCTGTCATACCAGAGCTTCCTCAGCTCGTGGTCTCCGGAGTTGCTCGCGACTTCCCTCTCGTCTCCCCGCTGTGATCTCTCCTCCCCTGTCGGCAAGTGTGTGCTGGGGTTCAGCACTGTCAATCCAAGATTGAATACTTCCGCTGCGACCTTCTCTCGTCTCCGCATAACTCACCACGTCAGCGTTGGACTCGTCACACTCCAATTATATTTTATATATTTTTATATTATATATTTTTCACTCCTCGTCACACTCCTGGCCGCAATGAAAAATATATACCCTAAAACGTCCACTCTGCAGGAGATAAACCAGAAAACAAGTTATTAATTACTATAAGCAGGCACACACGCTTGAACCACGCAGGCACACACGCTTGAACCACCCAGGCACACACGCTTGAACCACCCAGGCACACACGCTTGAACCTCCCAGGCACACACGCTTGAACCACCCAGGCACACACGCTTGAACCACCTAGGCACACACGCTTGAACCACCCAGGCACACACGCTTGAACCACCCAGGCACACACGCTTGAACCACCCAGGCACACACGCTTGAACCACCCAGGCACACACGCTTGAACCACCCAGGCACACACGCTTGAACCACCTAGGCACACACGCTTGAACCACCCAGGCACACACGAACAACGCAGTGACAACTAGAAAGCACGGAACCTTAGTCTCTAAGTTCAACACACAAGAGCGCAGCTTCTTAAAATACTCATTCATTAAGTGCGCTGGCTTGGCAGATGCCTAGTGCGTATTGTCACATTTATTCACAAAATTGTTTTTACATATCTTACTCCTAGTAATTTAACGAACGCATAGGTAAACAGGCAAGTAGTAACACGGACTAAGTGGTAACACGGACTAAGTAGTAACACGGACTAAGTAGTAACACAGACTAAGTAGTAACACAGACTAAGTAGTAACACAGACTAAGGAGTAACACAGACTAAGTAGTAACACAGACTAAGGAGTAACACAGACTAAGTAGTAACACAGACTAAGTAGTAACACAGACTAAGTAGTAACACGGACTAAGTAGTAACACGGACTAAGTAGTAACACAGACTAAGTAGTAACACAGACTAAGTAGTAACACAGACTAAGTAGTAACACAGACTAAGTAGCAACACAGACTAAGTAACACAGGTAGACCATAATCCCGATTACGGAATAGAAATTTTAGTAGTGACAGTTTCAGCTTGATCAGAAAGAGAAATGCATTTAAATTAGGGCAGCGGGCTTCGGCTTCTAGGATGTTGCCACAAAGAAAGGTTAAATTCACGGTGACCGTGACATAATCAAAAACTGTCATTGAAACCAGTCTATGGCCTACAAGTTCTATTCCACTTAAGTATCTCTCTCTGAGTCAGACTCTCCCTCCTCAAGACAGCATCCAGGAGCTGCATGTTTCCCTTGGTAAAGACCAGCTTCTCAAACCTGTCGCTGGTCATGCTTGCACGCTTGGGCCTGAGGACGTCACCAGCAGTTCTGAACATGCGCTCCACGGTGAACATGCGCTCCAGTGCTGAACATGCGCTCCAGTGCTGAACATGCGCAGCTGTGATTGGCCAGCTACACACACACACACACACTTGGCAGCTCTCATCATGGGTTGCCAGACTGGCCATTTCATGGCCAATTTACACAAAATTGGCCATTTTTTGAACGCCGTGGCCATGAGAAATTCACGTGGCCATTTTTAAAAACATCGCACGATTCAAAAAACAGAAGACCTGCAACATCTCGAGGAGGTGCTCTCGTCGTAATATTGTCAAATTGAGTAAAAAGTTTATTAGAATTGTAATTTTTATATGAAAAATGTCTATAAATTTTGTAGTGGCCATTTTCTGTATATCTTGACTTTCGAAAAGCATTTGATTGTGTGGACCATAAAATACTACTCTCGAAACTACACCGTTATGGCATTCGAGGGATTGCCCATGATTGGTTCAGGTCTGTAGCATCAGCTACATAAGAGTAAAATGATAAAAATTCCCATTCGCACGTAAATAAAATAATTATTAGCATTAAAAATCTTACTCTAAATTATTATTAATTATTTTCTACTTCTAATTCGTAATCATGGAATTTTTTGTGTAAATACATGAGAGATAAAATAATCATTCGACATTTCGAGTTTTAAGCCGCCGGAAGTGGCAACACCCAAGCGCGACGCTTGAACTCATTCACTCACTCACTCTCTTTCGTGACTCTCTAGCGTGCGTACAGCCCTCAACCTCAACGACATCGCCAAACGCCACACACACACTCCCTGGGCCTGAGAGACTTCATTTACAATCTATTCACTTTGCAATTCATATGGGTTATTTTTGAAGCTAGTAAGCCTAAGATTCCACTCCCAGGCTAGCTAAACTACCTGCTTCGACTACGATAACTCGCTTGTCCAGCTTGGGATTAATAGAACTGATACCTTAAAGTGACACCACCAAACGTCACGGGTTTTTCAAAGGCGTATGCTACTAGTAGTCTAAATTGGGCTTATATAAATTCCCAAAACACAACTCATTACATCCTGCCGACACCATCGCGCGCCGGACCTAGCTGGGACGGAGAGGCTCACCTAGAGAAAATCTTCCAGTCAAGCTCACCGCCAGTCAGCCTGGCGAAAATCTTCCAGTCAAGCTCACCGCCAGTCAGCCAGGCGTTCCTCCTAATAAAGACCGAGCTGAGTTCCCTCGCCTTATTACCCTTCTCTCACGGTTTAAGAATACTATCGAGTGATTGATTAGGGTTTGGAAGCGGATAACTAGCATACCCACCAAACCCAAACAGGTCTGTAGCATACCGCTACATAAGCGTAAAAATTAGAAATTTGCCATTTGTACTTAAATAAATTAATTAGTAGCACTAAAAATCTTACTCTAATTTATTATTAATTATTTTCTATTTCTAATTCGTAAGCATTGAAGTTTTTGTGTAAATACATGAGACGATAAAATAACAATTTACATTTTTCGAGAGAGGAGCCCTCTGGTGGCAACACTGCGCAGTTGCGCGTCCCTTCTTTCAAAAAGCCACTCTTACTTTGGCGTCCTACTTTAGCGGTGTTACAGCAAATTCTCGTGAGTTTAAATGTGTTAGAAAATAATCGTGTTTTTTCCTCGCTCTCGTGAGTAATCAGTGTTAGAAAACAATCGTGTTCTTTTTTTTCGGTCCAGTGAGTATTAATAGTTGACAGTGCAGTGTTATTAAGATACGTAGTTATGCGTAGGAATCGTGATGTAGCATGTTTTCATTCAGTGTTTTGTTTTGTTTCTCAACATGACTTAGCGTAAAAATTTCGCGTCAGATGTGCATTGCATTTCCGTGTCATGATTTTATTATCAAAGCATAATCATGTTCGTTCCTTTTCTTTACGATAATAGTATGTAGTGATCGCCCTCAGCCGTACTTCAGTCTAAATTTCATAAATTATTAAAACCATCTTCTAAAAATTAAATAAAGTTAACGTAATCATTCTTAAAATTTTAGATCACTATTTTCATTCAACATTACCCTTAAATCTATTAAAATTTGACCAAAGAAATACTTAGACAAGAAAGAGCGGCGTTTTTACCTAGAACCATATCGCAAGTTCATCCACATCCGGAAAATTCCGGAAACGCTCGTCCGCAAAAAGGCATATAAGGCCGGCGTCACGGGCCGAGTGGTCATTCTCTTATAGATCCCCCTAGCGCTTGGGCCCAGAGCGGGCAATTGATCGACGGGACCACACATTCAAGCACTCACAAACACGTATGAAACCAAACCCTAACCTCTTAATTTAAGGAGCTTACCTCCTCCGAGTTCTCCTCCAAGTTCTCGCCTCCAAGTGTTTCTCCTCATATTCAAATTTCACTATACTGGAAAGGCCTGCATCCCTGCAGCTAAGCCGCTAAAATCTCCAGTTGAGACCATTGGGTCGAGAGTCCTCACCATTATTACCGAGTTTCCCAACCGGTCACTATTCCCAAACTCTTCATTCAACTCACTACTCACTTGGTGTCGGAACCTCCCACACCTACACCATCCTCGACTTCACACTCCAGCACGCGCTTCACAAGCCTGAGCTGAACGAATCGTCTGGAGTCTCCCCAAGAAGTCTCGCAACAAGAAGTCTCCCCAAGAAGTCTCGCAACAAGAAGTCTCCCCAAGAAGTCTCCCCAAGAAGTCTCCCCAAGAAGTCTCGCAACAAGAAGTCTCGCAACAAGAAGTCTCGCCACAAGAGTCAAGTCTCGCACCCCAGCGTGCAACCTTCTCCTCAATAAACCCAATACCGGCGAGTTAAACTATTCTCTCATTTTCCCCCGGTGTTGGCTTGTGGTAATTTTGGTTGTTTCATGGATTATTTGACGCTTGAAAAATTGCGTCCGAAGACCCCAAACTCCTTCTGAGTCATGAGTCAGATTAAGTCATTAGTTTGTTAAGTGTCGCTATTCGATGGCGGCTGGTGACCTCGCCTTTGTAAAAGAACATCCACTTGGAAATTGATAAATTCCTCGCTTGATTGATAAATGGTCATCACGACCATTTAACCCGAAATAGAAGAAATTCATGCTTCCTTATTATTCAAAGACCCGGTCGCAACACCGTATCCTCTTCGTTGGAACCAAAACTTGGAATTCTATACCTGCAGAGATCCGTGAATGTAATTCGTACAAAGTATTCAAAAGACATCTTGAGTCTCACTTCCTATCAGAATACTAGTCGTGTAAGATCACCGTGTCAAAATCTGGCCTCCTACATGTAACTAATGATAATGTTATAATGTAACTTGCATTGGGTACCATAACCAATATTCTGTCTGCTCTTGAATCGTTTTATCAAACATACTATTAAATATAGCCGATTTGACCTATATTGTAAAATACAGCATAAAATATCGAGTTAATTACCTCAATGATCAGTCTAATGCAAAGCTAGGTTAAGTGAACTAGGTTAAACATTTTGTACACCCTAGAATAACGTGATGGTAGGATGCCCTAGAAGTTGCTGAACTTGTTCGGGCCCACAGGTAGCTATACTTAAATTTGACCATTGTACTAGACTTAAGAAAAATTCTACCTCTGTATCACCTGTGGTAAATAAATTGTTTAAATTGTTTCAATTTTGGCGATCATTTTTCGTAAAATGTGGCCATGAGCTGACTGATTCATCTGGCAACCCTGCACGGTGATGATGATGATCGGATGATGATGATATGAGGTTTTTCAGGTATGAGAACATCAGGCGGGCTGTTGTGACTATGCCACCGTGCATTTTTTTGATTTTACATAAGTCGTCTTTGAATTTATCGTTTATCGTTCCTCATTTTTTGGGACTAGCGGTAAGTGAATGAGCGATTATTTTAGAAAACTTTGCGATAAAAGATAAACGATAAAAGGTTTGACCTCAGCGATAATTATCACTTATCGTTTATTGCTCATTTTATCGCACGCGTCAACCACTGGAATTAAGCATGCCAGGGAATTGTTGGAGATTTCAGGAGTATTAACCCTTTAATGGTCACATGTAGAATTTGGGTAAAAACATTTTTTTCATGTTAAGTTCCTTTATCTTTGAAGTAGAGTAACAACTTTTGTTTGAGAAAATTTTTCGTACCTAACATATTTTTCGAGTTACGAGTCTTAACAATATTCTTCAGTTGCCACATAACGGTAGCTACAATTTTTTCGAGCTGCCGCATTATGGATGCATATTAACTCATGCCAATTGACTGCACATGCATATTGACTCATATCAATATATTATTCACAAAAAATAACATGAGTAACAAATTCACTTCTTTCTAGGGTAAAGTTCGAAAGTTTGTCCGATATAAACGGTTCAAACTTCAAACCCTCTCAAAACGGTTCTCAAGATCGCTATTGCTGCAGCAAATATCGTCAAAAAAGCGCAAATGCATTGGGTTCATCGTGCTTTGCTCTAAAAAGGATCTTTCAAATCTTGATATGAAAAAAAACAACTTGCTTTGCGTACACTTGGTCCAACTGAAATTTTCGAAAGTTCGTACCAAATTCGAAATTAATTTAAAATTTCGTCCACGTTTCGAATCTCATTACAAAAGTTCGTACACCCTCTAAAGTGAAATTTATATTTTTGTTTAGCGCTAAATTTACCTGTGAGCGTTCGAATTTTATGTAAAATAATAGCGTGTTCATTTTTAATGGATTTGATACGTACGTTTTGATACCGGCAGGCCGCAGCCGAGACGGTTCAAGAAACGATTTGTGAAAAGTACAGAAATTTCTTGAGAATTTCTTGAGTCCTACTTTAAACTTTAGTCCACCACTCGTAACTTTTGAAAAAATGCACATATTGACTTCAAATTACTCTCAAACCAAAGAAAACAACATTTTCTACAAAGGTGTTGTAAACACATTAAAAATTTTTTTCTGAAAAGTACAGCAATTCTTCGATGAACCTGTACGACTCACTCGCCGTTGAAAGACCTAAGTCCACCACTCGTAACTTTTGAAAGAATGCACCTATCGACTTCAAATTGCTTTCAAACAAAAGAACAAAACATTTTCTACAAAGGTGTTATGAAGACATTCAAAAAATTTTCCTTAAAAGTACAGAAATTCTTTGATAAAAATGTTTGATTCACGTGCCATCGCGATCGCGAAAGGGTCAACTAAAGTCTTTCGACGGCGCGTGAGTCGTACAGGTTCATTGAGAAATTTCTGTACTTTTCAGAAAACTTGTTTGGATATGTTTATAACAACTCCGTAGAAAATGTATTGTTCTTTCGTTTGAGAGTAATTTGAAGTCGATATGTGCATTCTTTCAAAAGTTACTAGTGGTGGACTTGGGTCTTTCGACGGCGCTTGAGTCGTACAGGTTCATCGAAGATTTTTTGTACTTTTCAGAAACAATTTTGAATGTGTTTATAATGCCTTTGTAGAAAATGTTTTGTTCTTTTGTTTGAGAGTAATTTAAAGTTGAAAGGTGCATTATTTCAAAAGTTACGAGTGGTGGACTGAAGTTTAGAGTAGGACTCAATAAATTTCTGTACTTTCCACAAACCGTTTCTTGAACCGTCTCGGCTGCGGCCTGCCGGTGCCTTGCTGACGCTCTTGAAGCGTTGTTTTTGGAACACCAGATTTGTCAGTTGCGTTGCGTATACTCAAACTTCCATTTTTTATCTCTGCTAATGCGTGAACGAGATCATCATTGCAGTAGTAGTGTTTTTTATGAGGAGCCATAATTTAAGGTCAACATTCGTCCCAATTCATAAACTATTAAATCTATACCTGAAAAGATATTAAGTATCATAAACAATGAGGAGAAACTTGAAGAAAAAACGTTGTACGAACAAACGAATTCATAAAAATGATTTTTTCAAAACTCCGTACATGTGGACGAAGTAATAACACAAGCGGTTAAAAGATTCAAAATTTAGTACACCTCAGAAACAAACAAAGGGAGAAAAAAACTCTGTAAAATGGCAGCATTACAGCTGTCAACACACACACAGGTACGATATCGCCTAACACAACAAATTCGTCAACGGAAAACATTTTAGTCGGCGATGCAAAATGGTAGTCAGTTAAGGTGTGACGACTTCATAAACAACTGAAACGCAGGTCATTCACTTGGGCTGCCATTTTTGTTCAAACAGTGATATTTATTTGCGGTGTGTGGCAATTATACAATATTATAAACCAGCAGTTACCACGTGAACCACTTTTCGATGAACTTCAACTCCATATTAGCTTGTTAAAGTAAAATATACCTGGTGTGTACGGAAATTCGAAGTGGACAAATTTTCGGAACTCACCCTAATGCTAATATGAAATACAAGGCATGATGGGAAAATGGAAATCAACATTTTGTTGCCATATCAACTGAAAATCTTTGGGTTGTTTTATATTAAAAAAAAGTCTTTGGTTTGGTTTCAGAAATTCAGACTTCCAGTGTAACTGGAAGACCTAGCTCCATGCTGGAAGATGCGGCCAGTCAGGTAGAGCGGTCACTGGTCAGTAATGACCCAATATGCTGTGGAGTGGACGGTTAAGTAGTATGCAGACGATGTGACTATAGTTGCAAGTGGGGGATCCACATTCCAGATTCAGCGGACAATGCAGAGCTACCTGAATTGCCTTGCGCAATGGTTGAAAAAGTTAGTGCGGATGTTGTGGCGCTAGAACGTGGTGGCTTGTCAGACGTAACTTTCTGAGAAATTTACCTGTTATTGGCAATTGATTCAATTAAAAACCTGTCTGTCAGTGGAAAATTGATCCAAATCAAACAGTTTTACCTCCTCTCTTGGTAAACCGCTACTGGGGCCTTAGGCCCCCAGTAAACCCAAATTAGTACTTCTGTTTTGCCGTAAGTTTGATAATACTGATATTTTGTAAAGGATATTTTCTTATGAATATCACAAAACAACAAAAATCAATAAACAACAATTCAACAATATTTGTGAGTAAAGTAGTACTCAGAAACAAATCACCACCCAGCAATAGATACTATTGAGGGGAAACTCTTAAAAGTTATCAAAAGACTTGATAATTCAATGCCTCCTAAAAGCAAGCTTCCGGATGATCTTGGGGGAGGTAAAAATATTGTCAAGGGAAAATTTACCCACACTTACACTCAACCTATCTCAGAGTCGGAGAAAAAAAAGAGTTCAACAAGGCCAGGAAACCCAACAGAAATAACCCTATGACCACCTCAACTCCAAAGAGTAAATCACAGCCAGCTACAAGACCAGAAACCCAAACAGCAAATCCTAACAATGGGAGCCCAAAACAAAAGAGTAAAGGATCCTGTAACAACACATCCAAAAGAATACTGGAAAGTAGCCAAAAGTTTTTGGACTTACAGAGCAAAAAAACGAGAGAAACTCATAATGTCTCGGACTCAGAAATGTCCCAGCACAATCTATCATTCCGCAGTGAGTCAGAACTATCAGGAGTCCTTTCCAGCAATGTATCACTATCTGAATCAACTTTAGTAATCCCAAATAATCAAGAAGAGCTAAATCAAAACCTCAACTACACTGCAGGAACTAAATCTGCTAAAATAGATCTGAATTTATCAGAAAATGCTGACAAAATTCCAAATGCAGTTAGGCATGTACTAATAAGTGCACAAAATGATAGCCAGAACTTGACAAAACTGAATCCATTTAAAGTAAAAGCTACAATAAATCAAATTTGTGGGGAAGTAGAAAAAGTGGAGTATAAAAAATCAGGCAACCTCATTATAAAAGCTAAAACAGAAAGCTAAGTAAAAACATTGATGAACCTAAACAAGTTTGGTGAAATACCAGTTAAGACTCAACTAGTATGGGGGGCTTATACCTCCTATGGAAAGATTTATGCCCCAGAATTTTTGTCAGACTCATTGGAAGATTTGTTGCAACAACTTGCCTCTTCTGGTGTTGTCGGTATACGTAAGATGTACATGGACCCAAAGCGTGCCAATTCACCCTTGTTTGTACTCACCTTCCTTGGAACTTGCCCAACAGAGCTGTAAGCAGGCTATTCAAATTACAAAGTGGATCCCTACTACAACAATCCCATTCGATGTACCGAATGCTGGCGATGGGGGCATACTACCTCAGTCTGCCAAAACCGGAAAGTCTGCAAAAATTGCTCATCTCGAGAACATGATGAAAAAGACTGCACCGCTGAAAATCCAGTATGTACAAACTGCAAAGGAAACCACACATCTGCCTCAAAAGAATGTCCTATTTATGTACAAGAACACAATGTCAGTAAACTCCAAGCAAGTCAAAATATCTCATTTGTAGATGCAAGGAAAATAATTCAAAACCAAACCCAAGTCCACCAGCAGCAATATACTCCTCCAAATTTAGAATCAAGACACTCCTTCCCCCCACTTGTACCATCAGGAACCCAAACAGAATCTCAAAATTTGATACCAAAAACATGTGCAAATGTAATCAATTCAGAAAACTTGCATCATAGTTGTGGCATATCAACACAGAATCCTGGCACCCTTATGAATGCTCATAAAAGGCCAGAATTGCAACAGTCTACACAAAAAAAATCAAAGGAAAACAAAACTATAGAATTTTGTCAACTTGAGAACCATAATACACCAACCTTACAGAACACAGAAGAAACTTGCAACATAATGGCTACTAATAGTGACAGCAAATTCTCAGTTTAATAAAAGGAACCACCCTGCCTCTAAAAACCAGCAAAGCAATAAAAGTATCTCAGAAAAGGAAATTGAAATATCTCTCAAAACTATAATATCTAAGCTTCTCCCAACAATTGTTAAAATGCTAATCTCCAATTCAATCACTGAGCGTATTGAACTACTAACGGAACTTGGTAACATCCTGAATGCAGAAGACCTTGTAACGGAAGTGCTAACTAAACTAAATGTCACCTCTTTAATAAGCCCATAATGAACCTATCATTATTGCAATGGAATATGAGAGGTTATTTCTCTAAACTTCCCTTCCTTCAGCTACTTATTAATCAATATGAACCAAAAATTATTTGCCAACAAGAAACCCACCTACAAAATCACAATCAAACTAAACTAAATAACTATGTTTCATCCTACAGGAAAGATAGAGATAATAGAGGAGGTGGGGTAATGACTTATGTACATAATACTATACCTTGTATACCCATCCAAAACAACATTCCTTTAGAAGTGGTAGCATGTAGAGTGTATATTAATAAGAAACCAGTCAATATTATCAATGTGTATTTATCACCAACACTTGATAATGATATAATAGGTCATAATCTACTAGAGATAAGCAACTTGAATAGGGGATCCAGCATCATTCTGATGGATTCAAATGCCCACAGCTATTCATGGGGTTCAGACTTTATAGATAGAAGAGGCAGAATTATATAGAACTAGATTACCAACACAAATCTGATTGTGTTGAACAACACTGCCCCTACTTTTTTATCCTCAAATGGAAACTACACTCATATTGACTTGACACTAGTAACAGAAGATTTGCACTCCCTCCTAACGTGGGAAACTCATCCAGACACCATGATGTCAGACCACTTTCCAGTGTACATGGGCTCAAATATAGAAATATTGCAGGGGAATTTTCCAGATAGGTGGCTCCTTAAATCAGCCAACTGGCCCAAATTTAGAGAAGCCATGATCTTCCCCAATCTTAGTAACTTAACATGTGATGAGGCTTGCAGAGCGGTGACACAGTCAATTGTTAATGCAACAGAGGGCAGTGTAAAAAAGAGTAGCATGGGCCCAGCTACACGGAAGGTGAATTGTTGGTGGAATGGAAAATGTAAAGAAAGTCTCAGGGAATATCGTAGGGCATACAATCAATATAAAAATCACCATGGAAACCTACAAAAATGGATTGGATTTAAGAGGGCTCAAGCTATTTTTAGAAAGGCGGTGCTCGAAGCAAAAACGGAAAGTTGGAAAAGTTATGTTGCCAGTCTAAACGATAGAAGCTCATCAACAGAGGTATGGAGAAAAATTAGAGCAATAAATGGGAAACAAAATAGAAGTCGAATAACATTGAAAATCCGGAATAAGGTGGTCACATGTCCTAAAGATGTGGCTGATATTCTAGTAGAACAATATAAATCCTATAGCACAGGTGAGACTCATGATCCTCTATTTTTTGAACACAAGGTTATCAGTGAAAATTTGCCTATACATTTCACTCCTGCTCCTCATCATAAATATAACCGACCAATTACCTATGCTGAACTTGAAAGAGCACTGAACAGCTCCAAGGCCAAAACACCAGGCCCTGATACGATCCCTATAGACTTCATAAAAAATATGGATGAAAGTCAAAAAAGTAGTTTTACAGCTATTTAACATAGTTTGGAACTCAGAAATTCCCATGCCTTGGAAAGAGGCAGTAATTTGTCCAGTTTTGAAACCTGGCAAATATCCTACAGACCCAAAGTCATATATAGGCCAGTTGCCCTCACAACTACATTATGCAAAATATTTGAAAAAATCATTAATTGGAGACTTCTCATTTATCTGGAGAGTAATAATTTAATTGATAAAAACCAAAGTGGCTTCAGAGCCAGTCACTCTACTCTAGACGGATTGTCACGCCTAGAAAATTCAATTCGTAAAGCCCTCATGCTCCAGGACTATAGCATTGTCATATTTATTGATATAACCCGCGCTTTCGATTTGGTATGGCATCATGGGCTGCTAAAAATGTTGGAAATTATGGGTCTTCAGGGAAATCTGCCTAAAACGATTGCATCCTTTATAAAAAATCACAACATCAGGGTGAGGACAAATAATGTCTTATCTAGAGTATGCACATTAATTACTGGTGTTCCTCAAAGATCAGTCATTAAGCCCTACTCTATTCAACATTATGATTAATGATATATTTCAGGATTTTCCTCCGGTGCTAGAAACATCTCTTTATGCAGATGATGGAGCATTCTGGATAACTCATACAAATTTAGCTCAGGCTCTCAGTATCTTGCAGGAAGCTCTGGACATTCTTCTAAGTTGGTCGCAGTGCTGGGGCTTTCAAATATCTGCTGAAAAAACCAAGTGCATGGTGTTTACTCATAAACATACAAAACCTTCCTTCCAACTAAAATACAACAACACAAATATAGAATTTGTAAAGAAGTTCAAATACCTAGGACTCAACCTCGACTCACAACTGAGATGGGGTCCGCACATCAAGGAAGTCACACAAAAGTGCCAAAAAGACCTTAGGCTTCTGCGCATTTTATCCAATCTGAAATGGTCAGCAGAATACAAAATACTAAAAATTATCTACCATACCATTATATTGCCAAAACTTGAATATGGAAGTTTTCTGTTTGACACTGCCTGTGAAACCCACCTGTTGTCCTTGGACAGGGTCCAGTATGCTGCTGCACGCTTGATGTTGGGTGCATTGAGATGCACAAAAGTTAGTAATGTGGAAGCAGAAGCAAATTTACTACCACTTTACTTTACAAGGAAAATCCAATTGTGTCAATATGCATTGAGGATACTTAGTGTTCCTAACCATCCAGTTCGAGCAATATGTTTAGACTATTACCCATACCAGCTATTCCAAAACAGTAAAAAACCTCTCCCAGTCACTGGTCGCATATATAACCTCTTTCAAGAGATACAAGTTAAAATGGAAGACATAGGCCTCATCCCAAACAAATATAAATACCAAACTATCAGTGGAAATTGTCAAGTCAGTCTGGGGTGCTATAAAAAAATTGCATATCAGAAAGCAACTGGAAACAGCTTTACAACCAACTGCATGAAGAATACAAAGATAGAATGGCATTGTTCACTGACGGGTCAGTTCAAGGTCCTAAAGCTGGAGCAGGAGTTTGGTCCCAACAAGTTAATATGCTGGCTAGAATCCCAGATAGGTCTACAATTCGCACAGCAGAGCTTACTGCAATTTACTACGCATTGAAATTTGGAGAAACCCAAATAGTAGAATTCATTTTGTACACAGACTCACTCAGTGCTATTCAGGCTATAAATCAACTTCATCCATCTAAACAACACCTAGTTGCCAAAATTAAACATTTGCTTCAACACCTTCCTCCTAGAAAACTAATCATAGAATGGATCCCAAGCCATGTAGGAATAATGGGAAATGACAAGGCAGATCAGTTGGCAAGAACAGCTTGTCTTCTTAATACCAATAGTTCTAATCTAATTCAATACACAGATCTGGGAGTAAACATACACTTGCACTGTAAAGAACAATGGCAAAAAGAATGGGATAGGGAACAATCCCTGTATCACAAAATTAAACCTATATTAAAACCCACCGTGAACACTGATGTATCAAGGAAGGATCAGGTGATACTAACCAGGCTCAGGCTTCTTACTACTCAAGTAACACATAAACACTTATTTACCAAAGAAATGAAACCCAAATGCAGCCACTGTAGGTGTAACTTGAACATTTGTCATATATTGATTGATTGCCCTGTGTTTGAACGTCAACGTAAAACAATAAGAGAACTGGCCAGAGACCAAAAAGCAACCTTTGATACAAGTAGCGTGCTTGGTGAAGGATTCAGTGCTGAGCGATCCTTGAATTCATTGCTAATATTGGGATGATAAACCAAATCTAAATGCCCCACGTTCTAGTTGCTGTGATATCTGGCACTCTTACCTATGACTGGTGATGTGCCTAATTGGACCAAAGTAACCAAAGTAAGTAAGTGGAAACTAGCCATAAATTCTGATAAAAAAAAGTATCAAATCTTTACACGCTAAAAGTATGTCCCATTAATTAACCTAAGATTAAACTCTAAAGCAATAAATACAACTGATCAACAGCGTGTACTTGGAATAACCTTGGATTCCCCCAAACTTACCTTCTTACCACATATTCAAAGTGTTAAAATAGAGTGTCAAAGATGGCTACAGGTGCTCAGAGCATTGTCTGGCGTTTCGTGGGGATCTTCACAAAAATTGTTGCGTCAGATATACATATCATTCATTAGAAGTAAACTTACCTATGGTCATATAATCCTTACAAAGCTACCTGAAAGTAGTTTAAAATTATTTAATGTGATTCAAAACTCAGCTCTGCGATCTATCTTGGGTGCACGGAAAACATCTCCGGTATCCTCAATGGAAGCTGAAGCATTTGTTATGCCCCTGAGATTGTACCTTGACTTCCTGTTTCTGAACTGGTGTCTGAGGTGCAGTTTCTTGGATGCTGAGCCCAATGAGTTTCCAGCTAAAATTGAACTATTTGGATCTCCACCAAAAAGTGAGCTTGCACTAAAACGTATGGAAATAATGAACAAAATTCAGTTTAACTTTTCTCCTCCAGGATCCCAAATTGAACATTTCACTTCTCCATGCATTGATATCTCCACCTAATGTGTCTGCTGAATTTCCTGATATGAAATCTGTCTCTGCAGCTGAAGTTAATCAAAAGTTTGAAGATTATGTAACATCCAAATTTTGTAATTCTTATAGAATTTTCACAGATGGATCCAAGCTACAAACAGGATCAGCATCTGCTGCTATTTATGTTCCACATCTAAAAATTTGTACTTCTTGGCTCTTGAATCCAGGTCACTCAATTGTGGGAGCAGAGCTATTTGCAATTTTACAGGCTATAAATTTTACTACTGATAACTTGTCAAATCATAATGTGGTCATTTTTGTTGATTCTAAATGTTCTCTGGATATTATATTAAACTTGAATAACCCCACCTATGAAATTTGTAGTAGAAGAATTCAAAAAATTGTTGTACAGTTGAATAACAGGATCCAGTTACAATGGATCCCTGCTCATTCAGGCATAATGGGAAACGAGATAGTGGACCAGTGCGCAAAAATGGGTCACCAAAATTCTAAATCAGTACTCACTCATCTTAGTTATGAGGAGCATGTTAACCAACTGAAAAACAAAATGTTGGACTACTGGAGCAGGTGTTGGGGAAATCAAGTGAGGGGATCCGGGAAGGGAAGATTTATGTATGAATTGTGTGACAGACCAAAGTTTAGATTGGGTGGTGCCATGTCAAGAAAATTTCAATGTATAATTAGCCAATTTAGAATTGGCCATGTTGGTGTTCTTTCTCATCCGAGTAGATTTAACCTGTGTCAGAGCCCTCTCTGCCCTGAGTGTGGTGTCCCAGAGACCATCGAGCACTTCTTGCTCAGCTGTCCACAATATGAGGCTGCAAGACTGCATTTATGTCTTTCTTTTGTAAAATTTAATCTTGAATTGAATCTGAGAAATGTCTTAGGATTTGGTGAATTTCAATCCCATGTACAATTTGCAATTCTTTGCTCCTTGGTGAACTTCCTTGCTGCCACTAATAGATGTAAGCTACTATAAATGTTCTGAATTTGACTGTGTTACATCTGTGCCTAATGAAATCAACTTGAAACAATAAGCTGTCAGCTTCTGCAGGCAGCAGCTCGAGAAGTCCAACAATATTCAGGATCCAAGAGAAAAGTGCTGCAGTATTGGGAGATTTGATTAACCCTGCTTACGCTGCCAAAGTACAAGCTGTCAGGTTACACGGATTTCTGCTGAAGAAGTCCAACGACTTTCAAGATCCTGCCGGATCCTCGACAAAGAAGAAGAAGAAGAAGGTTAAGTAGTGTGGCCAGAGACAGAGCAAACAAGTATGAATGTGTGAGAGAAATGTGGATATATGTTTCTGTGCCTAGTGTCATGTATGGTATGAGTGCTCTTGCCTGGAATGGAAGTGATCTTGAAAAGCTGGATGTAATACAAAATAAGGTAGGATGGTTAGCATTGGGCGCTCCAAAATGGACAGCTACAGAAGCCATTAGAGGTGACCTTGGGTGGAGCCTATTTTCAGAAAGAATGATGAAAGCAGTGCTGAATTATAAGGTGAGAATTGAAAGAATGCAGAATAGCAGATGGGTAAAGCAAATTTTTGAATGGAATCTGAGTGTAAGCTATTGGGAGAAAGTGTGCTGGGGCATGCAAGGAAACTTAGTATGCAAAAGATTATTCATGTTAGAATTGGGAGGGAGACCTGTAGATGACTGGAGTTTGATAAATGCTGGAGGTGTAGGGCCTGAGTGAGACTGCAAGAGGTGGAAGAAAGAGGTTGAGAGGCAAACAAAAGAGTATGGATTGAATAAGTGGAAGCTTAGCATGATGCGGAAGCCTACACTTGACTGGTATATGAAAAAAGAAGCACCTAAGTTTGAGATATTCTGTGATCTTAGTTTTGGAAGTCAATTCTTGTTTGCTGTGAGATGTAAGTCATTGAGTGTGAACAGACGTACATGAAGGTGGAATGAGAATAATAACAGATTATGTCGGCAGTGTATTAGTGGAGTAGAGGAAACAATTGAGCATTTTGTGCTGGAATGTAGTAAGTATGAGCACGAGAAAGAAAGTTTCATGAATGTGGTGTTTGAGCAGTATGGAGAGAATGAGTGGTATGCCAGATATGCTGAAGATGATTGCGGTATGAGCTGTCTTGCTGGATTGGATCAAGAGTGGAATTTGAGTATCATTGAAGCTATGAAAATGTTTTTTGTGCGTGCCTGGAGTAAGAAACAGTGACTGGAATGAGCCAGTTAGGTAGAGTGGTCAGTAATGACCCAATATGCCTGGGGATGGTGTTTGACACACTGGTTATCCCAGTGATGCAATCCAATGGCAGCTTGTGACAAGGATTGGTAGATCCTGAGTAGTTAAGTGGACAAGTCTGGTACCAGGCGCTGAACTGTTTGTGTGAAAATTGTGGAGGGAATTGTAGGCCATTACAAAGGCCCCAACGCTGTTGGCCTTCAATTTCAAGTTCAAGTTGCAACTAGTCACTAGAATCACTTGCAAGTTGCAATTACCACCATGGCACATGTTCAATTTTTTGACAATCAACAAAGCAAGTTTGCTTTTTTTAGGTATGAGAAAACATCACACTTTACTCAATTGTGAAAAAGTTATTACAAAAACAACAGCTGATTGAGGGTTATGGGTAGATCTTGTCAATACCAACAATACTTTTTAACCAAGCAAGAGGTCTTTCTCATTTTCTTCCAGGTTTTCTGTGATAAATAATGTTTTTCCTTGACACAATAGTAAATAATGAAAGAATCCATTACAGCTTGATCTACAAAAGATTTTAAAGCCCCAGTTATTGGGTTGATTTCTGATGTACTAGCATAGTTTTCCTGTCCTAGTGCCTTTGTAAGGCACCATTTCTTTGTCTACACTTTAGTATAAGCTGCGCTCAACCTTCTTACAGTGGTCACAAAACATTTCAAACAGCTAGGGCCTACCTAAGCTTTCAAAATTTGTCATTATTGTGTTCACTATTGTTTTTCATTAAATGTATATATATACTTTTGAAGAAAACTAACCTTTAGAACTTATTATATCATAGACTGCGTCATACCTCAGCTGCATACTCCAGTAATCGTACACTGCAAGAAGCTTGCATACACCGATAACATATAGATCAATATTGCTAGGAATTGTTGTATTGGTCGATATTTACTTTAATGTTGTCAACGATTTTCATAATTTCGTTGCAAAGAATCAATAAAGGAACACATTTAAGAATGTTTTACAAGAATGGCATTCTGCCCGGTGATGCGTTATTTTTGAATTATTCAACTTTGAAGCTGGCTTGTGTGCGCCATGGAAGCGCGTGCGGCTAGCGTAATTTAATTAATAACGGAAGCTAACCCCCTATTACAAACGAAAAGAGGTTGGGTCGTGAGGGGTAGCCACAGTTCTTTTAGTGAAAATTATAAATAAAGGTTTCTAGTGACGTTTGTTTACATTGACTCCAAGGTGGCTGCCGCCATGGCGCCAACCGGTACTGAAGATGGCGGCAGCCATCTTGGAGTTGATGTAAACAAACGTGACTAGAAACCTTTATTTATAATTTTCACTAGAAGAACTGTGGTTACCCTCACAACCCAATTTCTTTACGTTTGTAATAGGGTGTTAGCATCCGTTTCCATTGCAAAAACAATGACTGTTTTTGCGCAAAAAAAAGCCATTCAGGAGCGCCGTTCGTATAACTTCAAACTTGAATAACTCAAAAACCAAGCATTTCCGGGCACATTGTCATTCGTGTAAAACGTCTTAAAATCGACTATATTACCTATCTATAGCTACGAAATTATGAAAATTGTTGACAACATTAAAGTAAATATTGACCGTTGTATTTTACAGTTATCTGTAATTCTGTATCGACAGTCACTCTTGTACGCTGTTAAACTGAGTTTCAGTTTGTGTGATACGAGATAAGGCTAGTCATTTGCGAAGAACTAAGAGAAATACTGGTAAGGTGTTAGTATTTCATCTGTCCTAGTAAATTCAATTTCTGGTGGATACATATTATGGATGTCTCTTTTGCTTCACTGTTGTTCCTGCAAGAGTGGCTTATCTGGAAGTTCATCAGTCAATTGAATTGCATCAATATTTTGTTTACCTGTTTTGCGTTTTTTTAGTACTTGGTGACTCCAGCTGTTGGTTTGAGGTACTTTTCTTCATTAGCATGTAATATAGTTGTGACTTCATTACATGTATCATTGCCTTCATCAATGTCCTCTGTTATAGCACCACTTATGTTGCAAATGAAATCAGGATCAGCAACATTGTCGTCTGTGTCCATGCCATCATCAAAATTATGAGCATAATTTGCAGCCACACCTTTCAGATATGTATTACTCGTACCATGGTTGAACTCCTTTCACTGTCTCCCTTCGTACCATTTCAAGGAGACAGTGACTATCATAGATAGATAAAAACTTGAAGTTCTACTTAATGGACAGGTGAGCTAGTCAAGTGGACGGTGACTATCATAGACAAAATCTTAAAGGTCTACTTAATGGATGTGTGAGTTAGTCAAGTGGACAGTGACTATCATAGATAGACAAAATCTTAAAGGTCTACTTAATGAATATGTGAGTTAGTCAAGTGGACGGTGACTATCTTAGATAGACAAAACTCAAAGGTCTACTTAATGAACGGGTGAGCTAGTCAAGGGGATAGTGACTATCATAGATAGACAAAACTCAAAGGCCAACTTAATAGACAGGTGAGCTAGTCAAGTGGACAGTTGACAGTGAAAATGTAACCTATCAGGAGCAGATAGCTGGACACACACAGCTAGCATGTTAAACTAACATATCTAATTTGTTAATTAGGCTTAATGTGTGTAATGCTATCCTATAACAGTTATGCATGAAAATTTAAGGCTTGGTAAAGCATATACTTATAAAATTAGCTAGGGTTTTTCACTTTTGTATGTAACTTCCAAACTCATACTTTGAAATTTGATTGATTTCCCTCAACACTTATACAGCATTCTGCCAAGTTTTTTATTTGAAATAAGTTTTTATTTCTAATACTATAATATTTTAAATGCCTTTCAGGTACAGTTAAAAATACTATTTCAAAAAGATGGCTGTGCTAGATTCTTTGTTCAATGCTGTTGTATTTGAACGGACAGCTGTTAAAATAATTGAAAACAATTTCAGCACAATTGCTGGCATCGTTGTAAAGGCTATGTTTCGCTCCAGTGGCATGTCGGTGAAGAGCTTGAAACTTCCAACTCGTTTGTCCTCTAATCAAGTAAGTTTTATAATTGCTTCAGGCCTACTGCTACAGCATTGAGCTTCCAGTTTCTGAATAATTTGTATCAGTGTTCATTTTATAATATTGCAATGAAAATTTTCCCTTTGAAAATTTGGCTGTCAATGATGATGTTCAGTTATACAGTTTTAGTTCATTTCCAAAGTTTACAATACAATTTGAGAGTGGCATTTGTGATGTTTCATACTGACATTTTCTGTTCTCAGCAACGTGACTCTAGCAATTTGCATTGTTAACACTAGTTTTTGCTTTTCATTTGAGAGTTAGTTCTGTGCAATACAGTAGCATGTTCTTGTTGGGAGAGCACAATACCTCGAGTGCCTTAGGTTGAGGCTGTAACTGTGTACATCTATGCTACCAGTTGAATGTCTTCCTGAGATGCAAATGAGATACTCATGTGGTGTGCCTGGAGGCAATGCTGTGGCAGGAAGTTTGGAAATCATAATGCATATGGTTCTTGTTCTCGAAAAAATGACAGGTTTTTTCTAAGAGAATTGAGGAGTTGTTAGGGATGGTAGTAATTTGTAGAATAAAAGCAGGGTTGCCAAAAAAAAAAACTAATGGGAATGGTATTTTACTAATGAAATGTGTGTGGTGGTATAAATGCATGGCTGGTAGCTGAAATTCTTCTAGTTGTTGATGTTTGCAAAATTCAGTGTAAAACGAGAGTAAACTGATGGAATTGTGTGGGATGATAGAGTTAGTTAGTAATGGTTTTCTATAGGTATAGAATTTAATGAAGATTTAGGATTCAGGTCACCAGAAAAGTGAATTGTAATTGAACCTTCAGTAGATAATATGCTATAAAAAAACATGATTGTTGATTTGATTTACTTATTTAAAGTGGCAAATCTAAAGTACAGATACATGATTGGAATATCATGTTTCATGACAGAGACACCATTAGAAACAGTTGGTTGCTACTAATTTGTAGTGCAGTTTTTTGGAATAACATAATCTTGGATTTTTGAGCTTTATATTAGTCTAAATTATACTGAAAAATGGGCTTAGTAGCAAACTATTTTCTCTATGGGAATTTGTATGCCCAGGGTTATTAAAATGTTAATTCCTGAGCTAAGAGCTAGGTTGGCCTTCTTTTTGTTGAAATAAAATGTTTTTATTGTATTGAGGATTTCCTTTTTTTGGTTCACTGCTGTCTATTATACAGTTCCTGTTTCTTTTTATTTTTGGTTCTTCCCTTTTTTGATAGAATATTTGGAATTGATCTCATCAATACAAGTGGATAATGTCTCTCATGATGCTGTAGCATTCCACTTGAATTGTTTATTAACTTCTTGTTGCTGTCTATATAAACCTCCAATGTTGTTGCTCACAAAAATAATGCTAAGTAAGTTTCTTTATCTTTTCATAACAGCTTCTTGAAGTTTTGGTCTGTGTATATTTTTGCTGCACATACAAACATGAGCTCACCTTGTGTCTTGTTGTTATGGTCCTATTTGTTTTGTACTCCTTTTGTATAAGATTTCTGGAAAGTTGGAACAAGTTTATTTCTCTTTTGCTTAGTGTATTTATGCTGTCATTCAGTATGTGTATGTTGCTTTGGACTAGACTATAATTCTTTCTAACTAGAAATTACCATGAATAATATATTTGCTTCTGTTTAATGAACCTTTATTTCTTCTACTGCTTCTGTTTCCTCCACAGATTACCAAGACTCTAGCTGCCCTGGTACAGCATAATCTGGTGTCATTTTCTCCTGCTTCTCAAAATCGAGTTCATTACAGCTTAATCAAGAGTAACATTTTGTATCTCCTGCAAAGAACTAAGTAAGTTCTAGGTTTAGTTTTTGTTTCTTTTGAAGGAGATCTCAAATTCAGGATTGAAAGTGTTTTCACAGAATGTGTGTACATGACCATAATATCATTTGATGAAGAGTCATGCCTAAGACATAGGATTTCTCACTCTGTATTCTGGCCATAAGAATGCTAATAGTGATTCAATTAAATAAAATAATTGAATTAAATTAATTAAATTTAATTAATTAATTAAATTAAAAAAATTAGAAAAATTAAATAAATTAAATTAAAAAAAAATACATTAAACTAAAAGCAATTCAAAGGATTGGTTGTGAAGTCCTAATAAACATTCTACCAGTATTTAAAGGAACTTCAGTTGGTATTCTGGTCATTTTCATAAGAGTATTAATTGCTAATGGTCTGTCAGTTGTGAGAGATATTGATCTGCCTGCAATATATTTTAGGTTTCTATGGTTGCTGCAGTCTCTGGTAGCAGCATAGCAGCATTGTTCTCTTATTTGCATTCTATACTGCTTTCTCCTTCAACTTTTATCTTGTTTCATGAACTTATTTCTCAACCTGATGTTTTTATGCACCTTGTTGAGATTCTTCATTCCTTTATTTCTATATGTATACTAAATTATGATTTTCTCTCTTTTGGATGCCTTTATTGCGGTCAGGGAGGCTTAAACTAACATCTAATGTAATGTAAGCAAGCCGCAGTAGTAAAATGAGGGAACATTCATTGTTGTATGTGTATTTACAATACTATTTACAATAGTATTTATTTGACAAGAGCCAGGATTTTGTATCTTTGATACAACTTGAAGCAATTCAACTATTTGTTCAAAAATTTCCAATTCTAACAATTTAGCTTAATCGTGCAGATATGTGCAGTATGCTCGAGAGAAGCTCGGTGCTGAGGCAGAGCTGGTAGTTGAGAAAGTTTTAGAAGAGGGCAGTGCAACATCTTCACAAATCATTGTGGCGACTGCTGGCAAACTAACGTCTGACATATCTGCACCATCTGGTAAGCCCTGCATTATTTCATATTTTTAAACACTCGGCTTAATAATTTTATGGCCCCTCAGGGAGATGCAACTATTTTATCTATGGGAATTAGCACTCCCAGGAGGAAAATGTTAGGTCTTGAGCTGAGAAATAGGTAGGCCTTTTTTGGTTGAAACAAATTTCTTTTTATGTTAAGTACCACCTTTTTTTGGTTCACTGCTGTCCTTTTTTTCAGCACCTACTACTTTCTTCTTCAACTTTGGTCTTGTTTCAAAATCTTCTTTCTTAACTTACTGTTTCTATGCCCTTTTTGCATGGATTCCACGTTCCCTCTACTCCATACTAAATGGAGGCTTAAACTAACTAATAATCCAATCTTTGACTTTAATAAATTTGAGTAGAAGGTTAAACTTCAGTTTAACTCATTGCAGTCAATGTGTTAATTGACAAATAAGATGTATTCAATGTGGTAACTAATGAATACGGTGTATTCAATGTGCTAACTAATGAATAAGATGTATTCAATGTGGTAACAAATGAATAAGATGTATTCAATGTGTTAACTGATGAATAAGATGTATTCGATGTGTTGACTAACGTGCACATGCACCTCCTGAATGCTTCACTGTGTGCACACAGAAAGCAAAAGCAACGGAGCCTGCGTGGACAACCACATCAGGGTGAGGGATGCCCTGCAGCAGCTGGTGGAGCAAAGCTTCCTCAAGCGATGTCCTGCTCCGAAGCTCTATGGTTCCTGGTGTCCTGAGATGCAAACTCCATCAGAAGACGATATACATAAGTGGGTCCATAGCGTTTCACAGGCTATATGAGCTATATCTTTTCCACAGGCCAAATGTGCTCTGTCTTTTTCACAGTTGTTATCTATGAGGATCCTTTTTTGTGTGGTGATGATTTGAAAACTTGGTGTTGGCGCAATAGTTATTATTTTTCAGCAGAGGTAAACCAGACGCTGAAATGAAACGAGTATTATTTCCAACGGGTCGATTCTTGGGAATCTCACGCGTAGGATGAAAAAGAGAACTATGTAAAAATCAACTTTTATCTTGTTTCATAACCTTCCTTTTTGCTGACTGTTTCTATGCGCACGGCATCCCTTGGGAGAACACCCTTTGTGCACAGATTCTGCGTTCTCTTTAACTCCTTACTAAATGGTGCCTTTATCCTTCCTCTCTTTGAACATCTTTGTTGTGGTAAAGGGAGACTAAAACTAATTTATAATCAATCTCTATGCATATTACATATTACCCCGCAAAAATCTTATCAGCCTTTTGTCTTTTCAGTTAATTAATTATTTTTTGCATCATTTTTGTTAATTTTTATTTCAGATTTAACGGAGAGCAGCTAGACCTTCAAGCAATAGCGCAAGCAGTGACGGCCAGTCTATCGGGGTCGTCTGGAACTACTGGTTCTCCCTTGCCTCCTGCGTCGTCTTTTCCAGACTCGCAGGTTTACTGGACGCTCGACCATGAAACTTTTCACCTGCAGTGGAGGTAGGAATTGGCCTTTGGTCGTTGAAAGTTTGTACTTGCATTGTTCTCACTTGCATCGGTGTTCACTTCTTACTTAGTTACGCCTTGCCATCTTACTTTTTATCTTGTAATCTTTTTATCTTTTATGTCTTGCCGTCAGTCATCTTCAGGTGCAGTCTTAGGTGATGTAATGTAATGTAATGTAATGTAATGTAATGTACTGAGAGTGAGCGTACCTTTTACACACCTACTTGTGGTTTGTCATTATTTGTGATTTGAAGTGCCCTACAATAATCACCTAATGTAGTACCTAACTTACAGTGAGGTGAAAATTAGCGCTCCCAGGGGGATTATGTGAGATCCTGAGCTAAAGGTTAGGTAGGCCTTCATTTTGTTGAAGTAGAATAGGTTTTTTGTTTTGTTACAGATTTTTTTTTTCGGTTCACTGCTGTCATGTTTTTCAGAACCTAATACTTTCTTCTTCAACTTTTATCTTGTTTCATAAACTTCTTTCTCAACTTACTGTTTCTATGCCCCTTCTGTACAGATTCTGCATTTCCTTATCTCCACACTTGATGGTGCTTTCCTCCTTCTTCTCTTTAGAACGCTTTTTTAAGCGATTAGTGGGGGGGGGGGCTTAAACTAATATCTAATCTAATGTAATTTAATCGAATGTAGTCTAATCTATTGTAATCTAATGTCCCCTAATGTAATGTATTCTATTTTACAATTAATGTAATCTAATTTAAGCCTCTCTAATCTAACGTAATATAATGCAACCTAATCTACTGTAACGTGTGTGACCAGGGACGCGGTTCTGACGTCGTGCGTGGAGCGGTCAGCTGGCGCGGAGGCGCGCGAGGTGTTCGGGGCAGCGGTGCGCAGCGCCTATAGCGGCGCGCGGGACCTGTGGCGGTCGGGTGTGTGCACCACTGCCGCTCACGTCAAGCACGCCCTGCCCCACTCCCCCCACGTCGACCATTGCCTCACCCTCTTCGGTGAGGCTCGACTTCCCTGCCGCCAGCGTTTGTTTGACTCATTCTTTGTCATTTATTGGATTCATTCTTTGTTAGTGTCTGTAGCGTGTATGGAATTTATTCTTTGTTAGTGTCTGTAGCATATATGGGATTTATTCTTTGTCAGTGTCTGTAGCGTGTATGGGATTTATTCTTTGTTAGGGTCTGTAGGGTGTATGGGATTTATTCTTTGTTAGTGTCTGTAGCGTGTATGGGATTTATTCTTTGTTAGTGTCTGTAGGGTGTATGGGATTTATTCTTTGTTAGTGTCTGTAGGGTGTATGGGATTTATTCTTTGTTGGTGTCTGTAGCATGTATGGGATTTATTCTTTGTTAGTGTCTGTAGCGCATATGGGATTTATTCTTTGTCAGTGTCTGTAGCGTGTATGGGATTTATTCTTTGTTAGTGTCTGTAGGGTGTATGGGATTTATTCTTTGTTAGTGTCTGTAGCGTGTATGGGATTTATTCTTTGTTGGTGTCTGTAGGGTGTATGGGATTTATTCTTTGTTAGTGTCTGTAGGAAGTATGGGATTTATTCTTTGTTAGTGTCTGTAGGGTGTATGGATTTATTCTTTGTTAGTGTCTGTAGGGTGTATGGGATTTATTCTTTGTTAGTGTCTGTAGGGTGTATGGGATTTATTCTTTGTTAGTGTCTGTAGCGTGTATGGGATTTATTCTTTGTTTGTGTCTGTAGGGTGTATGGGATTTATTCTTTGTTAGTGTCTGTAGGGTGTATGGTATTTATTCTTTGTTAGTGCGTAGCGTGTATGGGATTTATTCTTTGTTAGTGTCTGTTGCGTGTATGGAATTTATTCTTTGTTAGTGTCTGTAGGGTGTATGGGATTTATTCTTTGTTAGTGTCTGTAGCGTGTATGGAATTTATTCTTTGTTAGTGTCTGTTGCGTGTATGGAATTTATTCTTTGTTAGTGTCTGTAGGGTGTATGGGATTTATTCTTTGTTGGTGTCTGTAGCATGTATGGGATTTATTCTTTGTTAGTGTCTGTAGCGCATATGGGATTTATTCTTTGTCAGTGTCTGTAGCGTGTATGGGATTTATTCTTTGTTAGTGTCTGTAGGGTGTATGGGATTTATTCTTTGTTAGTGTCTGTAGCGTGTATGGGATTTATTCTTTGTTGGTGTCTGTAGGGTGTATGGGATTTATTCTTTGTTAGTGTCTGTAGGAAGTATGGGATTTATTCTTTGTTAGTGTCTGTAGGGTGTATGGATTTATTCTTTGTTAGTGTCTGTAGGGTGTATGGGATTTATTCTTTGTTAGTGTCTGTAGCATATATGGGATTTATTCTTTGTCAGTGTCTGTAGCGTGTATGGGATTTATTCTTTGTTAGGGTCTGTAGGGTGTATGGGATTTATTCTTTGTTAGTGTCTGTAGCGTGTATGGGATTTATTCTTTGTTAGTGTCTGTAGGGTGTATGGGATTTATTCTTTGTTAGTGTCTGTAGGGTGTATGGGATTTAATCTTTGTTGGTGTCTGTAGCATGTATGGGATTTATTCTTTGTTAGTGTCTGTAGCGCATATGGGATTTATTCTTTGTCAGTGTCTGTAGCGCGTATGGGATGTATTCTTTGTTAGTGTCTGTAGGGTGTATGGGATTTATTCTTTGTTAGTGTCTGTAGCGTGTATGGGATTTATTCTTTGTTGGTGTCTGTAGGGTGTATGGGATTTATTCTTTGTTAGTGTCTGTAGGAAGTATGGGATTTATTCTTTGTTAGTGTCTGTAGGGTGTATGGATATATTCTTCGTTAGTGTCTGTAGGGTGTATGGGATTTATTCTTTGTTAGTGTCTGTAGGGTGTATGGGATTTATTCTTTGTCAGTGTCTGTAGCGTGTATGGGATTTATTCTTTGTTGGTGTCTGTAGGGTGTATGGGATTTATTCTTTGTTAGTGTCTGTAGGGTGTATGGTATTTATTCTTTGTTAGTGCGTAGCGTGTATGGGATTTATTCTTTGTTAGTGTCTGTTGCGTGTATGGAATTTATTCTTTGTTAGTGTCTGTAGGGTGTATGGGATTTATTCTTTGTTAGTGTCTGTAGCGTGTATGGAATTTATTCTTTGTTAGTGTCTGTAGCGTGTATGGAATTTATTCTTTGTTAGTGTCTGTAGGGTGTATGGGATTTATTCTTTGTTAGTGTCTGTAGCGTGTATGGGATTTATTCTTTGTTAGTGTCTGTAGGGTGTATGGGATTTATTCTTTGTTAGTGTCTGTAGCGTGTATGGGATTTATTCTTTGTTAGTGTCTGTAGCGTGGATGGGATTTATTCTTTGTTAGTGTCTAGCGTGTATGGGATTTATTCTTTGTCAGTGTCTGTAGCGTGTATGGGATTCATCGCTCATTCTTTATCAGTGCAATGTTCTATTTTCAGAGTATATTTGTTCTAATTTTTGTAAGAAGGGATATTGACTGCTGTGTTTTTGCTTCCTCTTTTCTCATAAATCATTCTCCACTACTTGTTGAACCTCAAGTATGGAAATAATTACCTCTTCTCCCAGTAGCCAAAATGTGGTAAAATTATTTTTTCATTAACTTCATTAATTTAGACACACGTCTACACAATATTTACGGACTCTATTGAATCCACTGCTATTCAATTAACAGTATTCTCTGTTGATTTCACTGATTTACAACTGCGTGTTGTTATACTGATTTATATGTGTTGTGGAAGCAGGATGAGCAATATCGTAGAGAGTTGTGCAGAAGAACGAAGGTGTCTGACTTGGTTACTTATAACTAAGCCTCTGCGATTTTGGTTGCAGCTGAAGGAGAAAGTGGAGGCTGTATCCGGCGCATTGGTGTTGGGGGTGCGGGAGGGGAGTACTCTGTGGAGATAGCGGAGCATGTACGTTCCATCACCGCAGAATTTCTCGCCAAGCGCATCAAGGATAAGTTTGGCTCAAAGGCGGCAAGGGTTTTCAGGTGAGTAGCTTTTTTATAGCGAGATGTTAAACTCGCAACTGCTATTATTCTCCAATATTCTTATTGATGAGATTGCAAATTTGAGTTCTAAGGAGGTTCCATGTCATTACTTTATGTCAGTCAAGTCCGCTGGATAGGCAAGTTGCTTGTGCTGTGCGTCCCTTTGTTCTAGCTAAAGTTGCGTGGCATGGCCCATGCCCTCCCGAGCGAGAAATTGTCTCGTGTGGCGATTATTGTCTAGTTAGCTCACTGTGTTTTCTGCCTCTACTGTCAAGGTATCCATTCTTGGATACTTAATTCCAATCAATCAAGCCTAATACGTATCATCTTGTATGTATCAGGGTTGATGCATACAAGATGATGACAGCGGTGATTGTACTATTTGTACATTGGTTTACACGGCCAATGTACATATTTTGTTTATTGGTTTTTCAAATGCCTTATATATAACTAACACCAGGACGCCTGACGGTTACCCCCGGTCAAGCCGGTACCTATTTCCGACACGTGGGTAGAGTGGGAAATTGTGCCTGAGTTCTCCCTGTACCCAACGAGGAGAAATCACTGCGCAGCGCCGGGATTCGAACTGCCGGCTGACTCCTCGTGAAGGGCGCGTTCTTAACCACCGGCCACGGCGACCACCTGAGAGACTATTTCTGACGTGATATCGTGAATTGCATTCTACCTAGAGTAGTGCAGTCACCCCTGAAAATTATTTAGCGCCATGTCTTCCCCCTCTCTCCCCCCGCCCACAATTTATTTATTAATTTATTTATTTATTTATTTATTTATTTATTTAACTGTTGAGCTACACCTTTCAGTGTCTGCTACTGCTGTAAATCATTGTAGTTATTAACATTTAGAGTGTCGTTTCATTCATCTGAATAAGTAGTTCTTGCCCCAGGGTATTGTTTTTTTTTTGGCCTTTTCTGTTGTATGTGAGGACTGTTTACTTGTCAAATTTTTTCCGATGTTGATTTATGGTTACATGAATTAATTCTTTGTTCGGTTTACTGTGAATTGATGCTATCTTGTTGGTGTATTTTTAGTGCTTTGACTGCGACGGGACCCACCGGTGGTCAATGGAAGGATTCTCATAATGCTTCAACCCACCAGCAGTCACAAACTCAATTTTAATAAACAATGAAAACTAATTGAAGGCACGGTCTATTTAATGTTCATTATTTCCAAAATTGACCTCTAAAATTAACTCTAATTTGAGTTGAATATCGAACTTCAGTTCAACCCACCGCAGTTAACTCATTATTGAGAATGGATGCTTGTTGCTTCACCTCAGACTGGTGCTGAAGAAGCACATAGTGAACGCGGACATGATCGCGTCAGCATGCCTTCTGGACAAGAAAGAGGCCGACCAGCTGAGCAACACGCTCTTTCTGCACCAGATGCTCCTCGTGCATGATATTAGGAAGGCGTCCGCACCCACTTCCCAGTCGAGAGAACTCCTCTTCTTCAAGGTCAACTTTTTAGAGGTAGGTGTGGTCGTGCTATTTTGTTGTGTTTTAGGCTCATTCGCGTTGTACGATGATGGTTGTAATTTGATTACATTTTAGCTTCCTCTCAGGGTGATACAACAATATTGTATCTTTGGGAATTGGCATTCCCAAATAGAAATGTGTGAGGGCCCGAACTGAAAGTAAGGTAGACCTTTTTGTTGAAATATAATGTTTTTTCTTATGTTATGGATTGCCCTATCGGCTCACTGCTGTCCTGTTTTTCAGCTCCTACTACTTTCTTCTTCAACTTATATCTTGTTTCATAAACTTCTTTCTCAACTACCCCTCAGGGGGATAGAATTATTGTATCTATGGGAACTAGCGCTCCCAGGGGGACAATGTGAGGGCCTGAGCTGAGAGTTAGGTAGGCCTTCTTTTTTGTTGAAATAAAATGTTTTTGTTATGTTAAGGACCACCTTTTTTTGGTTCACTGCTGTCCTGTTTTTCAGCACCTACTACTGTCTTCTTCAACTTTAGTCTTGTTTCATAATCTTCTTTCACAACTAACTGTTTCTATGCCTTTCTGCGTAGATTCCGCGTTTCCTTAACTCCATACTAAATGGTGCCTTCCTCCTTCCTCTCTTTGGATCGCAATTGTTGCTGGGTAGGGATGCTAAAACTAACGACTAAACTAATCTAATCTTTCTCAACTAACCGTTTCTATGCCCCTTCTACATAAATTCCGCATTCCCTTATCTTCATGCTAAAAGGTGCCCTCCTCCTTCCTCTCTCCAATATGCTCTTTTTTTTTATAGCGGTTAGAGAGGCTTAAACAATCATAAAATCAAATCTAATCATTTCTACCCTTTTGGTTGGTAATTTACACACGACTATATTTTCAAAATTCGATGGTGAAATGCAAGTGACAATCCACCTTGATATTCTCGTGGCAGGTGGTGCGCGTGACGGCATCGCAGTGCTTCACTGAAATCTACAACCTGCTCCGCAAGCGCGAGCTGCTCGCTGAGGCCAACAGAGCCCTCATGGAGAAGAAGACGCGCGTTGATGCTATTGTTAGCAACATCGTCAAGTCGGGGGCCACTCAGGAGCAGATACAGGATGTGAGTCTGTGTGGTGTGCATGTGGAGCAGATACAGGATGTGAGTCTATGTGGTGTGTGGTTGTGGATCAGATACAGGATGTGAGTCTATGTGGAGTGTGGTTGTGGAGCAGATACAGGATGTGAGTCTATGTGGAGTGTGGTTGTGGAGCAGATACAGGATGTGAGTCTATGTGGAGTGTGGATGTGGAACAGATACAGGATGCGAGTCTATGTGGAGTGTGAGTGTGGAGCAGATACAGGATGTGAGTGTGGAGCAGATACAGGATGTGAGTCTATGTGGAGTGTGGTTGTGGAGCAGATACAGGATGTGAGTCTATGTGGAGTGTGGATGTGGAGCAGATACAGGATGTGAGTCTATGTGGAGTGAGGATGTGGAGCAGATACAGGATGTGAGTCTATGTGGAGTGTGGTTGTGGAGCAGATACAGGATGTGAGTCTATGTGGAGTGTGGTTGTGGAGCAGATACAGGATGTGAGTCTATGTGGAGTGTGGATGTGGAGCAGATACAGGATGTGAGTGTGGAACAGATACAGGATGCGAGTCTATGTGGAGTGTGAGTGTGGAGCAGATACAGGATGTGAGTGTGGAGCAGATACAGGATGTGAGTGTGGAGCAGATACAGGATGTGAGTCTATGTGGAGTGTGGATGTGGAGCAGATACAGGATGTGAGTCTATGTGGAGTGTGGATGTGGAGCAGATACAGGATGTGAGTCTATGTGGAGTGAGGATGTGGAGCAGATACAGGATGTGAGTCTATGTGGAGTGTGGTTGTGGAGCAGATACAGGATGTGAGTCTATGTGGAGTGAGGATGTGGAGCAGATACAGGATGTGAGTCTATGTGGAGTGTGGTTGTGGAGCAGATACAGGATGTGAGTCTATGTGGAGTGTGGTTGTGGAGCAGATACAGGATGCGAGTCTATGTGGAGTGTGAGTGTGGAGCAGATGCAGTCTATGTAGTGTATGGATGTAAAACAGATACAAGATGTAACTATAGAGTGTGAATGTGTTTATTACTATCTCACACCCTGAACAGAAAAGCAATCGTGTGAAAAATGTCTGAATTCCCTTGCCTGGTGATTTTTAAGACTTTTCAAGTTATTATAACGCTAGATCATAAATCTGAATTCACGCCCTAAATCTTAATTCTTACATCACAAAAATGAACTGCTTGGCATCATTTACATTTAAGGATAGATTTTTGAGGTTGTCGAAGACAGTCTCGGTCACCATATCGATTTTGCAAAGCATGGTTTCTATCGCAAATCTCGATGATGAAAACAACACTGATAACTGTTGTAGGTGTAGTCCTTCACTGGATTTCAAGTATGGAATTTTGAGCATTTCATCTTAGCTCTGTGTATGACGACTTGAATTATTTCTTCGGTATCTGAAGAAACGATCAAATTTTTCATAAAGAAATGTTATGAAAGAGATTAATTGTTTTTTCCACCATTGTATGCAGATGGTATGACTGTGTTAAAATTATTATCTTACAGAAATAATGAGAATAATGATATTAATAATAAACCTCTTCGTCGCTTTGATATTGCCGACCTGTATCCATTATTGCTGAATTTAGATGAACCAGGTCCAACCAATCTTATTACTATGTTGTTTAACCTGAACTCATTGTCTATCTCTTAGCGTTGAACTAATCAGTAAAAGTTTTAAATTTCACCATCTGGCGCATGCACTAATACCCCCACACCAGTGGTTTTCATTGCGCGGCTCCCGAAAAATGTATAAATTAATTACGTAATATATAATTCGTATAGTATACACTAACTTACAAATGCTGCGGCTCTCTCGATCAATGCGTTTAACCGAAGTGGTTCTCTTGCATAAATTAGTGAATAACGCTGCCCTATGCAGGTAATTATGGTTTTTGGTTTCTTAAATAGCCGACCCTAGCCAGCAGACGAGATGGGCAGTAGTCGTTACATAGGATATTTCGGCATAACTGATGTCTTGAATAGCTCATGAAGTAAGTTTAATTAAAAAATTGCAAATATACATGCATTTACAAGCCCATGTATTCCATTGTACATAATTCCTAGGGTTGTAATCTATTTTCACTGGATTATTCGCTAATGTACCAGACTGGTTTGTCCTCAAAATTAGATGAAACTTAGTTTATCATCTTTGCTCCTACCTACCTTACGCTGCTACAGATCGAAGAAATTATCCGCTAATGTAACGGTGTTATGAGTATACAGACTGATTTGCCTTCGAAATTAGATGAAACTCATCCATCTCCTACCGTTTCCCACGGTGTTCCAGATCGAAGAGATGGTGACTCAGAGCGAGAGAGACGCAGTGAGCAGGTGGCTGAAGCAACAAGACCAGCTGCTGTCTGTGGTCGCTGGCATCACTGAGGACATATTCTTACTGGAGCTATACATGCGCTACCATCCTGACATGGAGGATCTCAGCGTCGGGCGTCGTGCTTCTTAGCTTTATTTATTTATTAAAGAGAAAATATTCCATGCATTTTGCTAATTGTCCTTCTGGGTTTTTGTCACAGCAGGGAGAAAGTCCCAGTTTACGCTGCTAAACCAGGCCTTCTCAACCGGGGGGTACATTTAACATACTTCATATGTTAAAATGTACAATATATATTTGCATACGACCGTATAAGTATTGGTAATTATTAATCATTAAGTGTATTTTTATAGTTTATTGAACCTTTAACTCTGCTGCGGGTAGATGGAGATACACCATCAAGCTAAAGGGGGTACACGACAATAGAAGGGTTGAGAAGTCCTGTACTAAACGATGCCGGTGTTTATAGATAAGACCATGGGTCAGAGCTTACGTTAATGGGCGGCGCTTTACGTGTTCTCTGGGTTTCGTTATTCTTTTTGGTTACCTCAGTCGTTTACCTATAATAATAGCCGTGTAACGGTGGAAAATCACAAGTATTCGCCTCTAAAAATGTCTGTCTCGAGCTCATATGTGAATTTTCAGGAGCCGAAGTTTCACAATCAGAAACGAGTTGATGCTGAGTTGAAAGGTTCATAAAACGCTCTATAGTTTCGTTGGTTCAATTTTCACCTCGAGATCCGTCTACTTGGATTGCATCATTCCACTTAGCTTCTGCCTGATGCGGCAGAAAAAATAGAGATCAAAATGAAAAGAAGAATGGGTAATAATAAGTCATCACAGGAAGAAATCATAATATTCTAAATAATAATCTTAGTAAAAATAACAATGAATAATTTATTTATTTACCGAGCCATTTTCCCTCCCGGAGAGAGTAGCTGAGTATCATTAACATGATACGTTTACAAGGACGTACATGATAGAGGTCCCCCAGGCCCCTAATCACGCCCGAGTTTTAAGGCCTTATTTCCCTCTCGTTTAGTGCCCAGGTAACATTCCTTGAGGACAGTGACCACACTGCAAGCACGACCTTGATTTGCCGCGTCAGCGTTTTCACGCCTGCTGCTGCTCACAGTGCTCGAACCCGAGCAGAAAGCACAGAAGGCAAGCGCTTTGTGCACTCAGTAGTCAACAATAAATAATAGTCATCAAATTCGATCACTGCAAAGAATATTTCCTGCAAAGAAAGTTTTCATTTGAATTTGAAAGTAAGTTAAATATTTGTAATGATTTCCGTAGACTTTTTATCGACCACTGCTCCCGGCGTTTTTAAGTTTTCTCGCAAGTCGAATGTGTGATAATAATTCCTTATATTTATTGTTTTATTTAGCCTTGCGTGCCGAGTGTCGTAAATTTGTGCATCAATGTTATACAAGATTCTTCCCTTCACAAGTGTACGTAACATATATAACAGATGTTACTCGATGTTGACTTGAATTGTCTTTGAAATGGAACAACTCTTTTAACTTTGTACCCATGTAGGTACAGTGGTACAGCGTGCAGTGCGTAATGCGTACAGTGATACAGTGTGCAGTGCATAATACGTACACTGATACAATGTACAGTGCATAATACGTACACTGATACAACGGATTTCACTGTTCCCTTTACCAATTTTACTGGTGCCGAACTGTGTTATCATCATTTGTATCGTAAAGGGAGCAGTCTATAGACAAGGATATTTGATAAGGATTACTTGTCCATAACAAGTATTCCAGCCCACCCACACCTTCCCGTGGTGGTACCGTTAGTATACCCACTGGGAGTTACAACTCATTGCATATCGTTTATGTAAATTGCCAACATAGTGATCATAAGCTTATTTATACGAGTGTTGTCCGTGGGTAGAACCGACGTGGGGGGCGCCCATTAACATGTTTTTTTTTTTTGTTAGCTTTGCGTATTTATTTTCATTCTGTATCTTGTAAGGGAGAAACAAACTAAAACTAATAAAGTATTATAAGAAAACACGTGATCCTGGTCCCGGGGGGTCAGTGCCCCGAGGACTAGGGAGAATGGCAAGGGGCGGCAGAGGATCGCGACCCAACCAGAGGAGCTCTGCGGGGGAACGAAAGACGACTGCGGGGGAGCAAAAGAAGTCATCCGCCATACCCAACGAGGTAAAATCGATCAGGACGCCAGTAAAAGGACATGCAAGTGGACCAAAGAGCAGCACACCCCTTAGTTCGACCTCTGCAGCGGGCGCAGGCCGTCAGACTGGGAAACGGGAGCACGAGGGGGGCATGTCTGCTCGAATCACCGACATCGAGAACAACATCGACGAAGTCATGGAGTGCTTGGATGGGGTGCTGCCGGAGCGTAATGTCGCTAGGTTAAATACAACGAGCCATGCCTCTGGTACGCCGAACCTAATCTCCAATGAAGAAAGAATCGAAAAGCTTGAAAACACCATTAAAGAAATTACAAAATTACTATCCTCCTTATCTTCTTCTGGAGGACCGAAGAGCTCAATCAACCCTCCAAGACAGAAAGAAAAAATCAAGTTCATTCCTTTGGATACTACGAAACAGCCGCCACCACCTCCAATATTCACGCGCTTTTACAGCATGAAGTTTGCACTGGAAACAAAGCGTGCAATTGACCCTTACTCGATTAATAAGTTAATATTTGCCCTGACAAAATTGCCACCGAAGTCCATAACCCCCAGCGGAAAAGACAGCTTTACCCTTGATGTAAGAAACGAGAGCCAAGGCCAAACACTCATGACTATCACACACGTAAACTCAACACCATGCAAGGTCCTCCCCCACCCAAAACTCAAGAAATCAAAAGGACATATCTACATTAAAGAATATAACATGGAAAACTTCACTGAATTTGCAGCCGGACTGAAAGAAAATTACAACATTAGCGATGTAATAGACGCAACCTTCATCAAAACCAAATACGAACAGACAAGCGCCCTGATCATAGAATTCAACTCTGAAACTCCTCCCGATTACAAATATATACCGGGTGAGAGGTCCGATACAAGGGTGTATCCGTACATCGAGAAACCCATGCAATGTACAAACTGCCAAATGTATGGACACACCAAGAAACGGTGCACCCGAGCGCTCACTTGCGGAAAGTGCGGAGTGGAGGGACATAGCAGCGACCAGTGCCTGGCAGCGGAAGCTGTGGGCTTCCACTGCCGAGGTTCCCACTGCGTCAAGGACAAAGCATGCCCGAGACAAGTTGAAGAAGAGCAGATACTTGCCATCCAGAACAGCCACAAGGTTGGAAAACGCCGCGCCAGACAAATGCTCAACGGCCCAACGAACGTGCCTGAAAAATCTTCACTTCTACATCCCACACATTTCAAATGCACATTGGATCCGAAAGAAAAACGTAAGATGTCTCCGTGGGTTCTCGAAAAATGCCTTCAGGTCGAGTTGGGCGACAAGCCCAAGCGAATTACCTCCTAAGGTGAAAACTCTTTTATTATCGAGGTAACCGGTAAACAGCAAAGCATCCAAATCTGTAACATAACATCCCTAAACAATATCCCAGTCTCCATATCTGAACACCCACACTTCAACTTAGTCAAAGGACTCGTGTATCTGTACGAGTATGATCTGTCTGACTTCGACTGCTTTCGAGAGGGGCTGATAGCGGACTACGGACTGTACGACGCGGTGAAAGCAACCTGGATCCGACCAAAGAACCCTCTTTCTCAAGCACTTCTACTCACTTTCAGACAGGACCTTCCTGAGTACATTACCATCCCTGGTGAACAATCCCAAACAAAGGTACTCCCATACGTGCCACGTCCCATGTTTTGCAAAAAGTGCCTCGAATACAACCACACGCAGAAACGATGCCCCAGCAATGTAGTGACCTGTGCTAGGTGCAACAATGCAAACCACGATAGTGGAGATTGCACCAACACCAAAATAGAATGCCACAACTGCAGCCAAGATCACTACTCAGGATCTTACGAATGTACCGAATTCAAATATCAGCAAGAAATTCTCACCATTCAACACAAATACAAACTAACCAGAGCCCAAGCAAAAGTTAAACTGGACTCAGAACAACCAAACTATCGCCACAGCTATGCTGCTGCCGTAATGTCAAACAGCTCAGACGCACCCAACCGACAGCCACCCGTCTCTCGGGAACAAGAAGCAGTAGCAGCTCCCACAGCTACCCCATCCGGACCCTCTAAGCCCCAGAGTCCTATAATCTCCACACGGAGGAAGAGAAAAAACTCCGAGGATCAAGAAAAACCTACCGAAAAGAAACAAGTAACTGAAGCAGTTTGTGTCGATCCATCCACTGGAGAAACGTATACAACCCCTATCCAAATCATATCAAACTACGACTCTGCAATGAGTGATAGCGAAATCACAAGCGAGAACAATCCGACCGTAAGAAGTGAAACAAGAAAAATCTACCAACAGTATCAAATGGAAACTCAACTAAACCAAAATGAATAGTGGAGCCAGCGCGCTGCAGTGGAACTGCCAGGGTGTTCGGGCCAAAAAAGACGAATTATTACAACTTATCAGCCTTCATAAACCGTTTGTAATTGCTCTCCAAGAAACCAAACTGTGGCACAACTGTAACTTCTCAATACCTCAGTACGTTCTGCTCGCCAAGCATGGACACTTCAATGTCACACCCCATGGAGGAGTTGGCCTTTTAATCCACGAATCCATTCCCTTTCAGGAAGTTCCCTTGACTTCAACCATGCAAGCCATCGCAGCTACCGTCCAACTCACTCAGCGAATAACTTTTGTCTCGCTTTACAGCTCAAGAAACCACACCTTATCTTTACAATTATTGAACGAGTTATTGGTCCAACTGCCTCCTCCAATCATTTTGATGGGCGACTTCAATAGCCACAACACAATCTGGGGATGCCAAACTACAGATGCCCGGGGCCGTCTGGTAGAAAACTTCATCAGCCAACATAACCTGACTTTACTCAACACGGGAACTCCGACTCGAGTATCGTACAACTCTGAATCTGCAATAGACCTGACCATAACTTCTCCTCGCCTTGGTGCTGACCTATTATGGAACGCATCCGAATCCCCAGAAGACAGCGATCACTGCCCTATTGTACTGAAACTAATAAACTCACCGCGCAACGAGATGAGACGCACCGTGTGGAACATCAGGAAGGCAGACTGGACGTCGTACAAGGCCCACCCTAGGTGGGAGGAGCTTCAGATACCCGATGAAGCTACATGTGCCGAAGCCCTTGAAACATTCACCAGTACATTGACAGCCGTAGCAAATGAATGCATCCCTAAAATCGAACTAACAACCTTTTTTCCGAAACCCTACTGGAGTGCAAGACTTACAGAAACGCGCAATAACAGAGAACGCCTCTACCAAAGATATAGACAAACAAAATCCGTGCAGAATGCCCTGTGTTGGAAGAGAGCTAGAGCCATCCATAGAAACCTACTGCGAGAAGAAAAACGTAAAGCATGGATTTCACTCGCCAATACCTTCACAAAAAACACACCAATCAGCTCTATATACGAAAATGTCAGAAAAATCAAAGGAAAACTGCAGCGGCATGTATCAATTTTGAGAGAAAACAATGTGACATACTCGACAGTACCAGATATAGCAAACAAACTAGCAGAAACTTTTAGCCATATCAGCAGCACGGCCAACTACCCTCAAGAGTTTATACAAGAAAAGTTACGAGCAGAAGCTAGCGAAATCGATTTCTCGTCTCACAATAGCGAAATGTACAACGAAGTATTCTCCTCTGCCGAACTCGACGCCGTTTTGGACACGACAAAGAAAACATCACCTGGAGCAGACGGAATCTCATACGAGATGTTGAAACACCTCCCAAAACAGGGCAAAGAAAGTCTCTTGTCCCTCTACAACAAGCTGTGGCTCCAAGGTTACTTCCCACCCAGTTGGAGAGAAGCAGTAATCATCATATTTCAAAAACCCGGAAAGTCTCCCTACTCACCATTAAACTACAGGCCAATTGCATTAACAAGCTGCCTCTGCAAGACTCTAGAACGACTCATCAACAATAGACTCCTTGACCATTGTGACATGCACGGCTACCTGACCAATATTCAATGCGGCGGCCGCCCTAACCGATCCACAATCGACCACCTAATCCGTCTGGAAACTACTATCCGAAAATCCTTCATCCACAACGAGCACTTCATAAGCATATTTTTTGACCTTAAAAAGGCTTACGACACCACGTGGAAGTACCGAATTATGCGGGACCTCTACAATCTACACCTCCGTGGACGACTCCCTTCCTACATAAAACAGTTCTTGCAGCATCGTACCCTCAGAGTACGGCTAAACAATCACCTATCTGACCCATTTCCACAAGAAGAAGGTGTCCCTCAAGGCTCCGTCTTATCAGTAACCCTCTTCATCATCAAAATTAACAATCTTGCCTCCATGATCCCAAAAGATCCACGGTATCACGCATCGCTATACGTAGATGACTTCCAGCTCGGGTACCACCACAGAGACCCCAAAATTGTTCAAGCCAAACTCCAAGAGTGCGTCGACAGGGTGGCGCTCTGGACCCGAACTAACGGCTTCTCCTTTTCAATGAATAAATCCAGAGCTGTTCACTTCACTTCTCTACCGGGCATTCATTTATCACCGTCACTCAAAATTGGAAACCAAAATATAGAATACACCGATGAAATAAAATTCCTTGGGCTAACATGGGACCGCAAACTGACCTGGAAGACCCATATCACCAACATAAAAGCAAGCTGCCAGAAAAGCTTGAATATGCTTAAATCTATCGCCTCGCACGAATGGGGTGGAGACCAAGCAACTTTGCTCCACCTATACCGACTATTCATCCGGCCAAAATTAGATTACGGTTGCATAGTTTACTCCTCTGCTTCGTTATCTATACTCAAACAGTTTGACCCCATCGTGAATGATTGCCTACGACTAGCTACAGGCGCATTTAAATCAACACCGATTCCTAGCTTACAAGTAATTTCCGGCGAGATGCCCCTCAAGCTGCGAAGACAGCACCTCTCGCTAAAGTATCTCTACAAAATAAAAAGCCACCTGTCAAACCCAGCGCGCAACTGTGCCATACGGCCTATCGACAGAAGACTGTTTAATAATAAACAATACTCACCGCCTTTTGCCGTTCGCACTGTCGAACTCACAGAATCTCTCGATCTCCAGGAAGCCCACATAAAGCCTGCCTTCTCTTATCGGCTACTGAGTATCACTACACCCACATGGACAACCACCCTCGCCGAAATAAACATAGAACTGACTTTTTACAAAAAGGAATCTACCCATCCAGCCTTGTACATCAAGGAATACCAGCGACTGCGGCGCGAGGAATATCAAGAGCATGTCCCGATCTTTACCGACGGTTCAAAGTACGACGAAAGAGTCGGCGCCGCGGCACTGTGTGGCGGTACGAGGGAGATGATGTCCCTTCCCGGAGTTGTATCAATATTCACTGCAGCACTCCACGCTATCGAAATAGCTCTACAAATTTTCCGCGGCCACAACAAAGAGAGATTTGTAATCTTCTGTGACTCCTTGAGTGCCCTCACAGCACTGCAAAATATACGCACCCCCCATCCCCTTGCGCGGCATCTCATACATCAAATCGATAAACTAACCCAAGACCACAAAACAGTCAAACTCTTTTGGATCCCGAGCCATGTCGGCATCGAAGGCAACGAGGCAGTTGACAAACTCGCTAAAACAGCTGCACTTCGACCTGCAGAAAATGTCATGACCTTCTATGGAGAATGGTTCCCAATCATAGCTAGCAAAATACGTGCCCTATGGAAAGAAAACTGGCATCGGGATAGAAACTTCTTATTCAGCATACAACCGGATTCCAATTCCTATAAACGAGAAAATCTAACCAGAAGAAGCGAAGTAGTACTGAACCGCTTGCGATGTGGACACACACATCTCACACACGGATACTTAATGAACAGCACAGTCCAAGAACCCCCGCCCGGTTGCCCTCTTTGTTTGGGGGCTCGCCTCACCGTACATCACATCGTCATTGATTGCCCAGCCTTACACAGCGCAAGACGTCGTCACATAAGTCTATTTGCTGCTGACCAACACCCGACTCTCTCAATCAGAGACCTGCTGGGTCATGACGCCCCTGTCGCCGAACTTATGGAATACCTTCGAAAAATCAACGCGTACGACCTAATATGAATTATACATGCTCCTGCCAGATGAGTATACTGCAAGCCGGCTATTACCATCGAGGCTCAAGCATATGGAACTACACATGTGCACCCGTGGACCTCTAAGATTCAACTATCGCACTAATTGCCCCATTTCTTATGTGTGCTGAGACGAGTGCTGGACACCACACCGACCGAGAACACTAACATTAATTAATCCAGTTGCCTGTAGCAAGTTTCGTCACTTATAATGTGATCGCCTAGCCGATGTGTGATTACCTAGCTAAAGCTAGGGGGGTCCATAGTTGCAAGTTGCTGGCGACCCTGGTGGAAACGTAACCCTAAACTTATTATTATTATGATACAATGTACAGTGCATAATACGTACACTGACACAGTGTGCTGTGCATAATACGTACACTGATACAGTGTGCTGTGCATAATAATAATACTTGAAAGCTTAACATGGTACCAATACCATTAGGGGAAACGCATAAAAAAATCACGGTTATGATGAATATTGTAAAAATGATCGAGTGAACCTGCCTACATATTTTAAAAAATTACATGCAGTAGACTCTGCATGAACTAAAGTTTCATGGGTAAGCCAAAATTTATCGATTAAATTCAAATGTGCGTCCTTATATATATTACAAATTTAAAAATAATACGTATGCATTCAAATTTTATTTCTAAACACAGCATTAAAATGTATGTCCAAAAATTTATTCAAAGATTTCGGACCTAATTTAATTTGTATTTAATGATGTGGCGTGATCTTTTTTATGTCCGCACCTAAATAGAACCGATGATAAAAACTTGGAAATAGTAGTTGATACGGAAATGGTTCCCATGGGAGACATGGATAACAACATGCGCGTAGGAACACGAAGCAAATTTTCGAAAACGAATTAAAATGGCGCAAAAAATTTTGGATTCACTTACATGACAAAAATAAAACACAAGCACAAAAATAAAACACATGTTTTATTTTTATCGTGTAAGTGAATCCAAAATTTTTCGCGCCATTATATTTTGTTTTCGAAAATTTGCTTCGTGTTCCTACGCGCATGTTGTTATCCATGTCTGTTGTATGGAAAATACTGTATGTTGTATGGAAAATTCATATTTTCTCATAGACACAAATCTTTCAGCATCGACCACTTTTCAACCAGTCACTGACAGAAATACAGTTTTCTTCGTGTCGTTTGTGTGTTGTGGATGAAATTTAGGTGTGACTATCGTTGTTCGCCTGATATGGCAAGATTATTTTCATGCTGCTAGTCTAGCCTATCATTTCTACGCTCATATTGATGGTGTGAGACGAGCTTATCATTACTACACTCATAATGATGGTGTGAGACGAGCGTATCATTACTACGGTCATGATGATGGTGTGAGACGAGCGTATCATTTCTACGCTCATAATGATGGTGTGAGACGAGCGTATCATTACTACGCTCATAATGATGGTGTGAGACGAGCGTATCATTACTACGCTCATAATGATGATGTGAGACAAGCGTATCATTACTACGCTCATAATGATGTTGTGAGACGAGTGTATCATTACTACGCTCATAATGATGGTGTAAGACGAGTGTATCATTACTACGCTCATAATGATGGTGTGAGACAAGCGTATCATTACTACGCTCATAATGATGGTGTGAGACAAGCGTATCATTACTACGCTCATAATGATGGTGTGAGACGAGCGTATCATTACTACGGTCATAATGATGGTGTGAGACGAGCGTATCATTACTACGCTCATAATGATGGTGTGAGACGAGCGTATCATTACTACGCTCATAATGATGGTGTGAGACGAGCGTATCATTACTACGGTCATAATGATGGTGTGAGACAAGCGTATCATTACTACGCTCATAATGATGGTGTGAGACGAGCGTATCATTACTACGCTCATAATGATGGTGTGAGACAAGCGTATCATTACTACGCTCATAATGATGGTGTGAGACGAGCGTATCATTACTACGCTCATAATGATGGTGTGAGACAAGCGTATCATTACTACGCTCAAAATGCTGGTGTGAAACGAGCGTATCATCACTATACTCAATGATAGTGTGGGACAAGCGTATCATTACTACGCTCATAATGAAAGTGTGAGACGGGCGTATCATCATACATTCACGACACAGAAAAGATCATACAAACACACACGACTGTCAGTTCACCACACACACACACAAACACACACACGCACACACACACACAGTGTGAGCAAAGAAGCGCAGTTCCCAGCGACGCTCGCCGCCATACTCAGGATGTTGGCACTCACCGCAAAAAAGAAATACAAAAATACCTCACAACAACGGGCTGACCCGCTGTAACTGGTTTGCTTGACCCGTTATAAGTGGTTATAAAGTTATGACTGATTTGCTTGATATAACACACATGTCGCACATACACATGCCACCTACACACATGTGACATACACTCATGCCACATATGCACACATGCCACATATACACAAATTACAAATGCTACACACACACACACACACACACGCCACACACACACACATGCCACACATCTATACAAATGCCCGGTACTCCTCTCTCCCCTTCTCTCTCACTCTCTCACCTTCGCCATCTTTCTTTCTCCCTCATTTTGTCCCCAATTCTCTTCTCTACTTTTCCTTATTGTCCCCTCACCTATTATTCCCTTTTTTGTCTATCATTTTCCTCTTCAACTCTTGGTCCTTTACGTTTCTTCCCTTCCTTTCTCTTCCCTTCCTTTCTCTTCCCTTCCTTTCTCTTCCCTTTCTTTCTCTTCCCATCCTATCTCTTCCCTTCCTTTTTCTTCCCCTCCTTTCTCTACCCATCCTTTTTCTTCCCCTCCTTTTTCTTCCCCTGCTTTCTCTTCCCTTCCTTTTTCTTCCCTTCCTTTCTCTTCCCTTCCTTTTTCTTCCCTTCCTTTTTCTCCCCTTCCTTTCTCTTCCCTTCCTTCCTCTTCCCTTCCTTTTTCTTCCCTTCCTTTCTCTTCCCTTCCTTTCTCTTCCCTTCCTTTCTCTTCCCTTCCTTTTTCTTCCCTTCCTTCCTCTTCCCTTCCTTTCTCTTCCCTTCCTTTCTCTTCCCTTCCTTTCTCTTCCCTTCCTTTTTCTTCCCTTCCTTTCTCTTCCCTTCCTTTTTCTTCCCTTCCTTTCTCTTCCCTTCCTTTCTCTTCCCTTCCTTTTTCTTCCCTTCCTTTTTCTTCCCTTCCTTTCTCTACCCATCCTTTTTCTTCCCCTCCTTTCTCTTCCCTTCCTTTTTCTTCCCTTCCTTTCTCTTCCCTTCCTTTTTCTTCCCTTCCTTCCTCTTCCCTTCCTTTTTCTTCCCTTCCTTTCTCTTCCCTTCCTTTCTCTTCCCTTCCTTTCTCTTCCCTTCCTTTTTCTTCCCTTCCTTCCTCTTCCCTTCCTTTTTCTTCCCTTCCTTTCTCTTCCCTTCCTTTCTCTTCCCTTCCTTTTTCTTCCCTTCCTTTCTCTACCCTTCCTTTTTCTTCCCTTCCTTTCTCTTCCCTTCCTTTTTCTTCCCTTCCTTTCTCCTCCCTTCCTTTCCCTTCCCTTCCTTTCTCTTCCCTTCCTTTCTCTTCCCTTCCTTTTTCTTCCCTTCCTTTCTCTTCCCTTCCTTTCTCTTCCCTTCCTTTCTCTTCCCTTCCTTTTTCTTCCCTTCCTTTCTCTTCCCTTCCTTGCTCTTCCCTTCCTTTTTCTTCCCTTTCTTTCTCTTCCCTTCCTTTCTCTTCCCTTCCTTTCTCTTCCCTTCCTTTCTCTTCCCTTCCTTTCTCTTCCCTTCCTTTTTCTTCCCTTCCTTTCTCTTCCCATCCTTTTTCTTCCCTTCCTTTCTCTTCCCTTCCTTTCTTTTCCCTTCCTTTTTCTTCCCTTCCTTTCTCTTCCCTTCCTTTTTCTTCCCTTCCTTTCTCTTCCCTTCCTTTCTTTTTTCTTCCAGGGTACAGCTGCAGTGCAGTGTACAGCTGCAGTGCAGTGTACAGCTGCAGTGCAGTGTACAGCTTCAGTGCATTGTACAGCTGCAGTGCAGGGTACAGCTGCAGTGCAAGGTACAGCTGCAGTGCAGTGTACAGCTTCAGTGCAGTGTACAGCTGCAGTGCAGGGTACAGCTTCAGTGCAGTGTACAGCTGCAGTGCAGGGTACAGCTGCAGTGCAGGGTACAGCTGCAGTGCAGTGTACAGCTTCAGTGCAGTGTACAGCTGCAGTGCAGGGTACAGCTGCAGTGCAGGGTACAGCTGCAGTGCAGTGTACAGCTGCAGTGCAGTGTACAGCTGCAGTGCAGGGTACAGCTGCAGTGCAGGGTACAGCTGCAGTGCAGTGTACAGCTGCAGTGCAGTGTACAGCTGCAGTGCAGCAGCTGCGCAACACACAACGCAACATTCACACAGATCGTCACCGGCATCATATACAGAAGTCAACCAAATCAGTTCTCCAATTACTGCACCAGTAAGGAAAGTATATCATTTGTTATTAGTTGTTGAGATGCTGACACGATGTTTGGTTCGGAAATTGTTTTGTTGTTTTACCTTTGTTTTTGTGATGTAACATTGTTTGTACACCTGCTGTACGTACACACGCTCACCTGCTGTACGTACACACGCTCACCTGCTGTACGTACACACGCTCACCTGCTGTACGTACACACGCTCACCTGCTGTATGTACACACGCTCACCAGCGGTGCGTACACACGCTCACCTGCTATACGTACACACGCTCACCAGCTGTAAGTACACACGCTCACTTGCTATACGTACACACGCTCACCAGCTGTACGTACACACGCTCACCAGCTGTGCGTACACACGCTCACCTGCTGTACGTACACACGCTCACCTGCTGTACGTACACACGCTCACCAGCTGTGCGTACACACGCTTACCTGCTGTACGTACACACGCTCACCTGTGTTACGTACACGCGCTCACCTGCTGTACGTACACACGCTCACCAGCTGTGCGTACACACGCTCACCTGCTATACGTACACACGCTCACCAGCTGTAAGTACACACGCTCACCTGCTATACGTACACACGCTAACCAGCTGTACGTACACACGCTCACCAGCTGTACGTACACACGCTCACCTGCTGTACGTACACACGCTCACCAGCTGTAAGCAACACGCTCACCTGCTATACGTACACACGCTCACCAGCTGTACGTACACACGCTCACCAGCTGTACGTACACACGCTCACCTGCTATACGTACACTCGCTCACCAGCTGTAAGTACACACGCTCACCTGCTATACGTACACACGCTCACCAGCTGTACGTACACACGCTCACCAGCTGTACGTACACACGCTCACCAGCTGTACTTACACACGCTCACCAGCTGTACGTACACACGCTCACCAGCTGTACGTACACACGCTCACCAGCTGCACGTACACACGCTCACCAGCTGTACGTACACACGCTCACCAGCTGCACGTACACACGCTCACCACCAACACACTCGTACACACACACTCACATACATGCTCACCACCTACGCACACGCTGATCAGGCGCACGCACACAGCTGCCCGTACATGTACAGCTGCAGCTGGCACCCGTCAGTGTACACAGCTGCCTACTGCTGTACGCAGCAGATGTTTGCGCTCGTACAGCGTGCGAACTTAATGCGGGAGTACGCAATTTGTACACAAGCTTTGCTGAGTCTTGCGTAGTGATTGTTCTTATTTAATGCTTAATGAACTAAACTGATTTGTTCTGAAACTGTAATAATTAATTTAGTAAACTGATTTGTGCTGAAATTATAATAATTAATTTAGTAAACTGATTTGGACTGAAATCAGACTACATAGTTTGCAGAGGTACGCGATTTGTACGCAGGCTTGACTGGAGCCGTGCGTAGTAATTCAGGAATTTGCTTCCGTATCGGGGACTTCACTGCTTCATGTTGCTGCATTTACTGCTCACACCTCATGTTGCTGCTGCATTTACTGCTCACACCTCATGTTGCTGCTGCATTTACTGCTCACACCTCATGTTGCTGCTGCATTTACTGCTCACACCTCATGTTGCTGCTGCATTTACTGCTCACACCTCATGTTGCTGCTGCATTTACTGCTCACACCTCATGTTGCTGCTGCATTTACTGCTCACACCTCATGTTGCTGCTGCATTTACTGCTCACATCTCATGTTGCTGCTGCATTTACTGCTCACACCTCATGTTGCTGCTGCATTTACTGCTCACACCTCATGTTGCTGCTGCATTTACTGCTCACACCTCATGTTGCTGCTGCATTTACTGCTCACACCTCATGTTGCTGCTGCATTTACTGCTCACACTTCATGTTGCTGCTGCATTTACTACTCACACCTCATGTTGCTGCTGCATTTACTGCTCACACCTCATGTTGCTGCTGCATTTACTGCTCACACCTCATGTTGCTGCTGTATTTACTGCTCACACCTCATGTTGCTGCTGCATTTACTGCTCACACCTCATGTTGCTGCTGCATTTACTGCTCACACCTCATGTTGCTGCTGCATTTACTGCTCACACCTCATGTTGCTGCTGCATTTACTGCTCACACCTCAATGTGATGCTGCATTTACTGCTCACACCTCATGTTGCTGCTGCATTTACTGCTCACACCTCACGTTGCTGCTGCATTTACTGCTCACACCTCATGTTGCTGCTGCATTTACTGCTCACACCTCATGTTGCTGCTGCATTTACTGCTCACACCTCATGTTGCTGCTGCATTTACTGCTCACACTTCATGTTGCTGCTGCATTTACTGCTCACACCTCATGTTTCTGCTGCATTTACTGCTCACATCTCATGTTGCTGCTGCATTTACTGCTCACACCTCGTGTTGCTGCTGCATTTACTGCTCACACCTCATGTTGCTGCTGCATTTACTGCTCACACCTAATGTTGCTGCTGCATTTACTGCTCACACCTCATGTTGCTGCTGCATTTACTGCTCACACCTCATGTTGCTGCTGCATTTACTGCTCACACCTCATGTTGCTGCTGCACTTACTGCTCACACCTCATGTTGCTGCTGCATTTACTGCTCACACCTCATGTTGCTGCTGCATTTACTGCTCACACCTCATGTTGCTGCTGCATTTACTGCTCACATCTCATGTTGCTGCTGCATTTACTGCTCACACCTCATGTTGCTGCTGCATTTACTGCTCACACCTCATGTTGCTGCTGCATTTACTGCTCCCACCTCATGTTGCTGCTGCATTTACTGCTCACACTTCATGTTGCTGCTGCATTTACTGCTCACACCTCATGTTGCTGCTGCATTTACTGCTCACACCTCATGTTGCTGCTGCATTTACTGCTCACACCTCATGTTGCTGCTGCATTTACTGCTCACACCTCATGTTGCTGCTGCATTTACTGCTCACACCTCATGTTGCTGCTGCATTTACTGCTCACACCTCATGTTGCTGCTGCATTTACTGCTCACACCTCATGTTGCTGCTGCATTTACTGCTCACACCTCAATATGATGCTGCATTTACTGCTCACACTTCATGTTGCTGCTGCATTTACTGCTCACACCTCATGTTGCTGCTGCATTTACTGCTCACACCTCATGTTGCTGCTGCATTTACTGCTCACACCTCATGTTGCTGCTGCATTTACTGCTCACACCTCATGTTGCTGCTGCATTTACTGCTCACACCTAATGTTGCTGCTGCATTTACTGCTCACACCTCATGTTGCTGCTGCATTTACTGCTCACACCTCATGTAGCTGCTGCATTTTCTGCTCACACCTCATGTTGCTGCTGCATTTACTGCTCACACTTCATGTTGCTGCTGCATTTACTGCTCACACTTCATGTTGCTGCTGCATTTACTGCTCACACCTCATGTTGCTGCTGCATTTACTGCTCACACCTCATGTTGCTGCTGCATTTACTGCTCACACTTCATGTTGCTGCTGCATTTACTGCTCACACCTCATGTTGCTGCTGCATTTACTGCTCACACCTCATGTTGCTGCTGCATTTACTGCTCACACCTCATGTTGCTGCTGCATTTACTGCTCACAACTCATGTTGCTGCTGCATTTACTGCTCACACCTCATGTTGCTGCTGCATTTACTGCTCACACCTCATGTTGCTGCTGCATTTACTGCTCACACTTCATGTTGCTGCTGCATTTACTGCTCACACCTCATGTTGCTGCCACATTTACTGCTCACACCTCATGTTGCTGCTGCATTTACTGCTCACACCTCATGTTGCTGCTGTATTTACTGCTCACACTTCATGTTGCTGCTGCATTTACTGCTCGCACTTCATGTTGCTGCTGCATTTATTGCTCATACCTCATGTTGCTGCTGCATTTACTGCTCACACCTCATGTTGCTGCTGCATTTACTGCTCACACCTCATGTTGCTGCCACATTTACTGCTCACATCTCATGTTGCTGCTGCATTTACTGCTCACACCTCATGTTGCTGCTGTATTTACTGCTCACACTTCATGTTGCTGCTGCATTTACTGCTCGCACTTCATGTTGCTGCTGCATTTATTGCTCATACCTCATGTTGCTGCTGCATTTACTGCTCATTCCTCATGTTGCTGCATTTATTGCTTACACCTCATGTTGCTGCCACATTTACTGCTCACACCTCATGTTGCTGCTGCATTTACTGCTCATACCTCATGTTGCTGCTGCATTTACTGCTCATACCTCATGTTGCTGCATTTATTGCTTACACCTCATGTTGCTGCCACATTTACTGCTCACACCTCATGTTGCTGCTGCATTTACTGCTCATACCTCATGTTGCTGCTGCATTTACTGCTCATTCCTCATGTTGCTGCATTTATTGCTTACACCTCATGTTGCTGCCACATATACTGCTCACACCTCATGTTGCTGCTGCATTTACTGCTCACACCTCATGTTGCTGCTGCATTTACTGCTCACACCTCATGTTGCTGCCACATTTACTGCTTACACCTCATGTTGCTGCCACATTTACTGCTCACACCTCATGTTGCTGCTGCATTTACTGCTCATACCTCATGTTGCTGCTGCATTTACTGCTCATACCTCATGTTGCTGCTGCATTTACTGCTCACACCTCATGTTGCTGCTGCATTTACTGCTCACACCTCAATGTGATGCTGCATTTACTGCTCACACCTCATGTTGCTGCTGCATTTACTGCTCACACCTCATGTTGCTGCTCCATTTACTGCTCACACCTCATGTTGCTGCTGCATTTACTGGTCATACCTCATGTTGCTGCTGCATTTACTGCTCATACCTCATGTTGCTGCTGCATTTACTGCTCACACCTCATGTTGCTGCTGCATTTACTGCTCACACCTCATGTTGCTGCTGCATTTACTGCTCACACCTCATGTTGCTGCTGCATTTACTGCTCATACCTCATGTTGCTGCTGCATTTACTGCTCACACCTCATGTTGCTGCTGCATTTACTGCTCACACCTCATGTTGCTGCTGCATTTACTGCTCACACCTCATGTTGCTGCTGCATTTACTGCTCACATCTCATGTTGCTGCTGCATTTACTGCTCACACCTCATGTTGCTGCTGCATTTACTGCTCACACCTCATGTTGCTGCTGCATTTACTGCTCCCACCTCATGTTGCTGCTGCATTTACTGCTCACACTTCATGTTGCTGCTGCATTTACTGCTCACACCTCATGTTGCTGCTGCATTTACTGCTCACACCTCATGTTGCTGCTGCATTTACTGCTCACACCTCATGTTGCTGCTGCATTTACTGCTCACACCTCATGTTGCTGCTGCATTTACTGCTCACACCTCATGTTGCTGCTGCATTTACTGCTCACACCTCATGTTGCTGCTGCATTTACTGCTCACACCTCATGTTGCTGCTGCATTTACTGCTCACACCTCAATGTGATGCTGCATTTACTGCTCACACTTCATGTTGCTGCTGCATTTACTGCTCACACCTCATGTTGCTGCTGCATTTACTGCTCACACCTCATGTTGCTGCTGCATTTACTGCTCACACCTCATGTTGCTGCTGCATTTACTGCTCACACCTCATGTTGCTGCTGCATTTACTGCTCACACCTAATGTTGCTGCTGCATTTACTGCTCACACCTCATGTTGCTGCTGCATTTACTGCTCACACCTCATGTTGCTGCTGCATTTTCTGCTCACACCTCATGTTGCTGCTGCATTTACTGCTCACACTTCATGTTGCTGCTGCATTTACTGCTCACACTTCATGTTGCTGCTGCATTTACTGCTCACACCTCATGTTGCTGCTGCATTTACTGCTCACACCTCATGTTGCTGCTGCATTTACTGCTCACACTTCATGTTGCTGCTGCATTTACTGCTCACACCTCATGTTGCTGCTGCATTTACTGCTCACACCTCATGTTGCTGCTGCATTTACTGCTCACACCTCATGTTGCTGCTGCATTTACTGCTCACAACTCATGTTGCTGCTGCATTTACTGCTCACACCTCATGTTGCTGCTGCATTTACTGCTCACACCTCATGTTGCTGCTGCATTTACTGCTCACACTTCATGTTGCTGCTGCATTTACTGCTCACACCTCATGTTGCTGCCACATTTACTGCTCACACCTCATGTTGCTGCTGCATTTACTGCTCACACCTCATGTTGCTGCTGTATTTACTGCTCACACTTCATGTTGCTGCTGCATTTACTGCTCGCACTTCATGTTGCTGCTGCATTTATTGCTCATACCTCATGTTGCTGCTGCATTTACTGCTCACACCTCATGTTGCTGCTGCATTTACTGCTCACACCTCATGTTGCTGCCACATTTACTGCTCACATCTCATGTTGCTGCTGCATTTACTGCTCACACCTCATGTTGCTGCTGTATTTACTGCTCACACTTCATGTTGCTGCTGCATTTACTGCTCGCACTTCATGTTGCTGCTGCATTTATTGCTCATACCTCATGTTGCTGCTGCATTTACTGCTCATTCCTCATGTTGCTGCATTTATTGCTTACACCTCATGTTGCTGCCACATTTACTGCTCACACCTCATGTTGCTGCTGCATTTACTGCTCATACCTCATGTTGCTGCTGCATTTACTGCTCATACCTCATGTTGCTGCATTTATTGCTTACACCTCATGTTGCTGCCACATTTACTGCTCACACCTCATGTTGCTGCTGCATTTACTGCTCATACCTCATGTTGCTGCTGCATTTACTGCTCATTCCTCATGTTGCTGCATTTATTGCTTACACCTCATGTTGCTGCCACATTTACTGCTCACACCTCATGTTGCTGCTGCATTTACTGCTCACACCTCATGTTGCTGCTGCATTTACTGCTCACACCTCATGTTGCTGCCACATTTACTGCTTACACCTCATGTTGCTGCCACATTTACTGCTCACACCTCATGTTGCTGCTGCATTTACTGCTCATACCTCATGTTGCTGCTGCATTTACTGCTCATACCTCATGTTGCTGCTGCATTTACTGCTCACACCTCATGTTGCTGCTGCATTTACTGCTCACACCTCAATGTGATGCTGCATTTACTGCTCACACCTCATGTTGCTGCTGCATTTACTGCTCACACCTCATGTTGCTGCTCCATTTACTGCTCACACCTCATGTTGCTGCTGCATTTACTGGTCATACCTCATGTTGCTGCTGCATTTACTGCTCATACCTCATGTTGCTGCTGCATTTACTGCTCACACCTCATGTTGCTGCTGCATTTACTGCTCACACCTCATGTTGCTGCTGCATTTACTGCTCACACCTCATGTTGCTGCTGCATTTACTGCTCATACCTCATGTTGCTGCTGCATTTACTGCTCACACCTCATGTTGCTGCTGCATTTACTGCTCATACCTCATGTTGCTGCTGCATTTACTGCTCACACCTCATGTTGCTGCTGCATTTACTGCTCATACCTCATGTTGCTGCTGCATTTACTGCTCACACCTCATGTTGCTGCTGCATTTACTGCTCACACCTCATGTTGCTGCTGCATTTACTGCTCACACCTTGCTGCTGCTGCATTTACTGCTCACACCTCATATTGCTGCCACATTTACTGCTCACACCTCATGTTGCTGCTGCATTTACTGCTCACACCTCATGTTGCTGCTGCATTTACTGCTCATACCTCATGTTGCTGCTGCATTTACTGCTCATACCTCATGTTGCTGCTGCATTTACTGCTCACACCTCATATTGCTGCCACATTTACTGCTCACACCTCATGTTGCTGCTGCATTTACTGCTCACACCTCATGTTGCTGCTGCATTTACTGCTCATACCTCATGTTGCTGCTGCATTTACTGCTCACACCTCATGTTGCTGCTGCATTTACTGCTCAGACCTCATGTTGCTGCTGCATTTACTGCTCACACCTCATGTTGCTGCTGCATTTACTGCTCACACCTCATGTTGCTGCTGCATTTACTGCTCACACCTCATGTTGCTGCTGCATTTACTGCTCACACCTCATGTTGCTGCTGCATTTACTGCTCACACCTCATGTTGCTGCTGCATTTACTGCTCATACCTCATGTTGCTGCTGCATTTACTGCTCACACCTCATGTTGCTGCTGCATTTACTGCTCACACCTCATGTTGCTGCTGCATTTACTGCTCATACCTCATGTTGCTGCTGCATTTACTGCTCACACCTCATGTTGCTGCTGCATTTACTGCTCACACCTCATGTTGCTGCTGCATTTACTGCTCACACCTCATGTTGCTGCTGCATTTACTGCTCACACCTCATGTTGCTGCTGCATTTACTGCTCATACCTCATGTTGCTGCTGCATTTACTGCTCACACCTCATGTTGCTGCTGCATTTACTGCTCATACCTCATGTTGCTGCTGCATTTACTGCTCATACCTCATGTTTAAAAATTATTCGTTAAATTTCAATGCCGAAACCGGAGAAACGATGCTCGATTTAGCATTATTTCCCTCAAAATTTCTTCTACATACACAACTGTAACACAAAATATGTACAGAAATCTTACAGGCTATCCTGTAATCGTTTAGAGTTAATTAAATTTAAGCTTGTTTCCTCATAATTAAGGACTAAAATTAAATCAACATTCAACTTATAAGTAAAACTTAATCTCTGAATATTAAATCTAAAATCAATATAGCAGAACTCCTTACTTTAATATATAAAAATTCCTATAACCCAGCTCTAGGCTTGTATTTGGTTCTTGAACTTTAGTTTGCCATCCTGAATACAGCCAATTGAATACACCATTTGAGCCAAACTGCACTGACCTCTCAAATTTTCTCGAGGCCGATTCAGATCGCCTCCAGCCATTGACCTCACAACTTCAACTTTATAACTGAGCCTAGCCAGCCTCCGTCGGTTTCATCTGCCGTCGCATCCCCGACGGAACCTCCCGTGCTGCCAACGCAGGGAAGCCAGTGGGGTTTCCTTCGCTTCGCTGCGCTTCTCCTCCATCGAGGACTGAGCGGCCGGAGGATGAGAGGCTGAGGCGCCTCACGTGCTGCTGACCGCTCCGCTCACCATCCACTTGCCTGACTCCGCTTCCCGGCACGTCCTGATGCTCACGAGCTCATTGGAAGTTTGTGAACTACTAGTTCAGTAACCAATTACTTGCCATGCCGTGAGCTGGGTACTTAGGACGACGTTTCCCCATGCATTCTTAATAGCTATAACTTATAACGCATAAACTTACCTTAAAAACTTATAAACGCATAAACTTACCTTAAAAACTTATAAACGCATCAACTTACCTTAAAAACTTATAAACGCATCAACTTACCTTAAAAACTTATAAACGCATAAACTTACCTTAAAAACTTATAAACGCATCAACTTACCTTAAAAACTTATAAACGCATAAACTTGCCTTAAAAACTTATAAACGCATAAACTTACCTTAAAAACTTATGAACGTATAAACTTACCTTAATAACTTATAACTCGTAAACTGACCTTATAATGATAAACTGTATTAAACCTAAGACTAAACACTAAACCTTAAATAACTGCAACTAACTCCACAGAGCACGGGTGCTTGCTTCCTACGACGGCAGTCACAGATCGCAAGTGGACCGCCCGCTTGTCTCCCAGAAGACCTGCTCCGAAGGACTCGTACTTTTGTTGCCCTTAGTTTTAGTGCTTTGACCTTGTTGAAATGTCGTTCCGACATTTGACGTAATAAATAACGGCAAATTTCCCATATACGGGACTTCGCGTATTTCTCTCTCCTATATATAACATTAATCAATCCTTTATTTTCTATAAAATATGAAATGCAACATTCTATAACAAATCGTTCTCTTCACTAAAGAAATTTCATTTCGGCGTCAGCCTGATCCTAATTTCGTCTGTTCAAATACACTCCTCTAGACGAGCAGTCTTGTTTGTTCGCTAAATGTTCAATAAATGAATAAATAAATACTTGCTGTTTAATAAATATTCAAAGAATAAATGCTTCTATCAATGTTAAGTTAAATAATGCTTTTTAATAAATGTTCAGAATATAGATAAATATTTTTTTAATGAATGTTTGATAAATAAACCAATGCAGTTTGCTCTCATGGGATTGTTCGACTTTTTTTGGTCCGGAAATTCTCGAGTCTTCCATTTTTTGTTTGTTTTTCCCACTTAATCTTCGCGTAATGAACAAAGTGTTTTACAACGTCGTATAAAGTCGGTGCAGTGCTGCTGCAGTGTTGGGGCAGTGCTGCTGCAGTGTCGGTGCAGTGGTGCTGCAGTGTCGGTGCAGTGGTGCTGCAGTGTCGGTGCAGTGGTGCTGCAGTATCGGTACAGTGCTGCTGCAGTGTTGGGGCAGTGCTGCTGCAGTGTCGGTGCAGTGCTGCTGCAGTGTCGGTGCAGTGGTGCTGCAGTATCGGTACAGTGCTGCTGCAGTGTCGGTGCAGTGGTGCTGCAGTGTCGGTGCAGTGCTGCTGCAGTGTCGGTGCAGTGGTGCTGCAGTGTCGGTGCAGTGCTGCTGCAGTGTCGGTGCAGTGGTGCTGCAGTATCGGTACAGTGCTGCTGCAGTGTCGGTGCAGTGGTGCTGCAGTGTCGGTGCAGTGCTGCTGCAGTGTCGGTGCAGTGGTGCTGCAGTGTCGGTGCAGTGGTGCTGCAGTGTCGGTGCAGTGGTGCTGCAGTGTCGGTGCAGTGCTGCTGCAGTGTCGGTGCAGTGGTGCTGCAGTATCGGTTCAGTGCTGCTGCAGTGTCGGTGCAGTGGTGCTGCAGTATCGGTGCAGTGGTGCTGCAGTGTCGGTGCAGTGGTGCTGCAGTATCGGTGCAGTGGTGCTGCAGTGTCGGTGCAGTGCTGCTGCAGTGTCGGTACAGTGCTGCTGCAGTGTTGGTGCAGTGGTACTGCAGTGTCGGTGCAGTGCTGCTGCAGTGTCGGTACAGTGCTGCTGCAGTGTTGGTGCAGTGCTGCTGCAGTGTCGGTGCAGTAGTGCTGCAGTGTCGGTGCAGTGGTGCTGCAGTATCGGTGCAGTGCTGCTGCAGTGTCGGTGCAGTGCTGCTGCAGTGTCGGTGCAGTAGTGCTGCAGTGTCGGTGCAGTGGTGCTGCAGTATCGGTGCAGTGCTGCTGCAGTGTCGGTGCAGTGCTGCTGCAGTGTCGGTACAGTGCTGCTGCAGTGTTGGTGCAGTGGTGCTGCAGTATCGGTGCAGTGCTGCTGCAGTGTCGGTGCAGTGCTGCTGCAGTGTCGGTGCAGTGCTGCTGCAGTGTCGGTGCAGTGGTGCTGCAGTGTCGGTGCAGTGGTGCTGCAGTGTCGGTGCAGTGGTGCTGCAGTGTCGGTGCAGTGCTGCTGCAGTATCGGTGCAGTGCTGCTGCAGTATTGGTGCAGTGGTGCTGCAGTGTCGGTGCAGGGCTGCTGCAGTGTCAGTGCAGTGGTCTGCAGTCTATGTGCAGTGCTTCTGCAGTGTCAGTACAGTGCTGCAGTGTCGGTGCAATGCTGCAGTGTCTGTTTAGAGCTGCAGTGTCGGTGCAGTGCTGCTGCAGTGTCGGTGCAGTGCTGTAGTGTCGGTGCAGTGCTGCAGTGTCGGTGCAGTGCTGCTGCAGTGTCGGTGCAGTGGTGCTGCAGTGTCGGTGCAGTAGTGCTGCAGTGTCGGTGCAGTGCTGCAGTGTCGGTGCAGTGGTGCTTCAGTGTCGGTGCAGTGGTGCTGCAGTGTCGGTGCAGTGGTGCTGCAGTGTCGGTGCAGTGCTGCTGCAGTGTCGGTGCAGTGGTGCTGCAGTGTCGGTGCAGTGCTGCTGCAGTGTCGGTGCAGTGGTGCTGCAGTGTCGGTGCAGTGGTGCTGCTGTGTAGGTGCAGTGGTGCTGCAGTGTCGGTGCAGTGCTGCTGCAGTGTCGGTGCAATGCTGCTGCAGTGTCGGTGCAGTGCTGCTGTAGTGCTGCAGTTTCGGTGCAGTGCTGCAGTGTCGGTGCAGTGGTGCTGCAGTGTCGGTGCAAAGTCGGTGCATTGGTGCGGCAGTGTCGGTGCAGTGCTGCAGTTTCGGTGCAGTGGTGCTGCAGTGTCGGTGCAGTGGTGCTGCATGTCGGTGCAGTGCTGCTGCAGTGTCGGTACAGTGCTGCTGCAGTGCTGCAGTGTCGGTGCAGTGCTGCTGCAGTGTTGGTGCAGTGCTGCTGCAGTGTCGGTGCAGTGCTGCAGTGTCGGTGCAGTGCTGCTGCAGTGTTGGTGCAGTGCTGCTGCAGTATCGGTGCAGTGGTGCTGCAGTGTCGGTGCAGTGCTGCTGTAGTGTTGGTGAAGTGATGCTGCAGTGTTGGTGCAGTGCTGCTGTAGTGTTGGTGCAGTGCTGCTGCAGTATCGGTGCAGTGGTGCTGCAGTGTCGGTGCAGTGGTGCTGTAGTGTTGGTGAAGTGATGCTGCAGTGTCGGTGCAGTGCTGCTGCAGTGTTGGTGCAGTGCTGCTGCAGTATCGGTGCAGTGGTGCTGCAGTGTCGGTGCAGTGCTGCTGTAGTGTTGGTGAAGTGATGCTGCAGTGTTGGTGCAGTGCTGCTGTAGTGTTGGTGCAGTGCTGCTGCAGTATCGGTGAAGTGATGCTGCAGTGTCGGTGCAGTGCTGCTGTAGTGTTGGTGAAGTGATGCTGCAGTGTCGGTGCAGTGCTGCTGCAGTGTTGGTGCAGTGCTGCTGCAGTATCGGTGCAGTGGTGCTGCAGTGTCGGTGCAGTGCTGCTGTAGTGTTGGTGAAGTGATGCTGCAGTGTCGGTGCAGTGCTGCTGTAGTGTTGGTGAAGTGATGCTGCAGTATCGGTGCAGTGCTGTTGCAGTGTCGGTGCAGTGCTGCTGCAGTGTCGGTACAGTGCTGCTGCAGTGTTGGTGCAGTGGTGCTGCAGTATCGGTGCAGTGCTGCTGCAGTATCGGTGCAGTGCTGCTGCAGTGTCGGTGCAGTGCTGCTGCAGTGTCGGTGCAGTGGTGCTGTAGTGTCGGTGCAGTGCTGCTGCAGTGTCGGTGCAGTGCTGCTGCAGTGTCGGTGCAGTGGTGCTGCAGTATCGGTGCAGTGCTGTTGCAGTGTCGGTGCAGTGCTGCTGCAGTGTCGGTGCAGTGCTGCTGCAGTGTTGGTGCAGTGGTGCTGCAGTATCGGTGCAGTGCTGCTGCAGTGTCTGTGCAGTGCTGCTGCAGTGTCGGTGCAGTGCTGCTGCAGTGTCGGTGCAGTGGTGCTGCAGTATCGGTGCAGTGCTGCTGCAGTGTCGGTGCAGTGCTGCTGCAGTGTCGGTGCAGTGGTGCTGCAGTATCGGTGCAGTGCTGCTGCAGTATCGGTGCAGTGCTGCTGCAGAGTCGGTGCAGTGGTGCTGCAGTATCGGTGCAGTGCTGCTGCAGTGTCGGTGCAGTGCTGCTGCAGTGTCGGTGCAGTGGTGCTGCAGTATCGGTGCAGTGCTGCTGCAGTATCGGTGCAGTGCTGCTGCAGTGTCGGTGCAGTGGTGCTGAAGTATCGGTGCAGTGCTGCTGCAGTGTCGGTGCAGTGATGCTGCAGTATCGGTGCAGTGGTGCTGCAGTGTCGGTGAAGTGCTGCTGCAGTGTCGGTGCAGTGGTGCTGCAGTGTCGGTGCAGTGGTGCTGCAGTGTCGGTGCAGTGCTGCTGCAGTATCGGTGCAGTGCTGCTGCAGTATCGGTGCAGTGCTGCTGCAGTATTGGTGCAGTGGTGCTGCAGTGTCGGTGCAGTGTTGCTGCAGTGTCAGTGCAGTGGTGCTGCAGTCTAGGTGCAGTGCTGCTGCAGTCTAGGTGCAGTGCTGCTGCAGTGTTAGTACAGTGCTGCAGCGTCGGTGCAGTGCTGCAGTGTCGGTGCAATGCTGCTGCAGTGTCGGTGCAGTGCTGTAGTGTCGGTGCAGTGCTGCAGTGTCGGTGCAGTGCTGCTGCAGTGTCGGTGCAGTGGTGCTGCAGTGTCGGTGCAGTGCTGCAGTGTCGGTGCAGTGGTGCTGCAGTGTCGGTGCAGTGCTGTAGTGTCGGTGCAGTGCTGCAGTGTCGGTGCAGTGCTGCTGCAGTGTCGGTGCAGTGGTGCTGCAGTGTCGGTGCAGTGCTGCAGTGTCGGTGCAGTGGTGCTGCAGTGTCGGTGCAGTGCTGTAGTGTCGGTGCAGTGCTGCAGTGTCGGTGCAGTGCTGCTGCAGTGTCGGTGCAGTGGTGCTGCAGTGTCGGTGCAGTGCTGCAGTGTCGGTGCAGTGGTGCTGCAGTGTCGGTGCAGTGCTGCAGTGTCGGTGCAGTGGTGCTGCAGCGTCGGTGCAGTGCTGCAGTGTCGGTGCAGTGCTGCTGCAGTGTCGGTGCAGTGCTGTAGTGTCGGTGCAGTGCTGCAGTGTCGGTGCAGTGCTGCTGCAGTGTCGGTGCAGTGGTGCTGCAGTGTCGGTGCAGTAGTGCTGCAGTGTCGGTGCAGTGGTGCGGCAGTGTCGGTGCAGTGCTGCTGTATCGGTGCAGTGCTGCTGCAGTGTCGGTGCAGTGCTGCAGTGTTGGTGCAGTGGTGCTTCAGTGTCGGTGCAGTGGTGCTGCAGTGTCGGTGCAGTGCTGCTGCAGTATCGGTGCAGTGATGCTTCAGTGTCGGTTCAGTGGTACTGCAGTGTCGGTGCAGTGCTGCAGTGTCGGTGCAGTGGTGCTGCAGTATCGGTGCAGTGGTGCAGTGTTGGTGCAGTGTCAGTGAAGGGGTGCTGCAGTGTCGGTGCATTGCTGCTGCAGTGTCGGTGCAGTGCTGCTGCAGTGTCGGTGCAGTGGTGCTGCAGTTTTGGTGCAGTGGTGCTGCAGTTTTGGTGCAGTGGTGCTGCAGTGTCGGTGCAGTGCTGCTGCAGTGTCGGTGCAGTGCTGCTGCTGTGTAGGTGCAGTGGTGCTGCAGTGTCGGTGCAGTGCTGCTGCAGTGTCGGTGCAGTGCTGCTGCAGTGCTGCAGTTTCGGTGCAGTGCTGCAGTGTCGGTGCAGTGCTGCTGCGGTGTTGGTGCAGTGCTGCTGCAGTGTCGGTGCAGTGGTGCTGCAGTGTCGGTGCAAAGTCGGTGCATTGGTGCGGCAGTGTCTGTGCAGTGCTGCAGTTTCGGTGCAGTGGTGCTGCAGTGTCGGTGTAGTGGTGCTGCATGTCGGTGCAGTGCTGCTGCAGTGTCGGTGCACTGCTGCTGCAGTGTCGGTGCAGTGGTGCTGCAGTGTCGGTGCAGTGCTGCTGCAGTGTCGGTGCAGTGGTGCTGCAGTGTCGGTTCAGTGCTGCTGCAGTGTCGGTTCAGTGCTGCTGCAGTGTCGGTGCAGTGCTGCTGCAGTGTCGGTGCAGTGGTGCTGCAGTGTCGGTGCAGTGGTGCTGCAGTGTCGGTGCAGTGGTGTTGCAGTATCGGTGCAGTGCTGCTGCAGTGTCTGTGCAGTGCTGCTGCAGTGTCGGTGCAGTGGTTCTGCAGTGTCAGTGCAGTGCTGCTTCAGTATCGGTGCAGTGCTGCTGCAGTGTCGGTGCAGTGCTGCAGTGTCGGTGCAGTGCTGCTGCAGTGTCGGTGCAGTGGTGCTGCAGTGTCGGTGCAGTGCTGCTGCAGTGTCGGTGCAGTGCTGCAGTGTCGGTGCAGTGGTGCTGCAGTGTCGGTGCAGTGGTGCTGAAGTGTCGGTGCAGTGGTGCTGAAGTGTCGGTGCAGTGCTGCAGTGTCGGTGCAGTGGTGCTGCAGTGTCGGTGCAGTGCTGCTGCAGTGTCGGTTCAGTGCTGCTGCAGTGTCGGTGCAGTGCTGCAGTGTCGGTACAGTGGTGCTGCAGTGTCGGTGCAGTGCTGCTGCAGTGTCAGTGCAGTGCTGCTTCAGTATCAGTGCAGTGCTGCTTCAGTATCAGTGCAGTGCTGCTTCAGTATCAGTGCAGTGCTGCTTCAGTATCAGTGCAGTGCTGCTTCAGTATCAGTGCAGTGCTGCTTCAGTATCAGTGCAGTGCTGCTTCAGTATCAGTGCAGTGCTGCTTCAGTATCAGTGCAGTGCTGCTTCAGTATCAGTGCAGTACTGCTTCAGTATCAGTGCAGTGCTGCTTCAGTATCAGTGCAGTGCTGCTTCAGTATCAGTGCAGTACTGCTTCAGTATCAGTGCAGTGCTGCTTCAGTATCAGTGCAGTGCTGCTTCAGTATCAGTGCAGTGCTGCTTCAGTATCAGTGCAGTGCTGCTTCAGTATCAGTGCAGTGCTGCTTCAGTATCAGTGCAGTGCTGCTTCAGTATCAGTGCAGTGCTGCTTCAGTATCGGCGCATTATTTATACAAATTTTGTTGGATAAAAATAATTCAGTAAACAACATATCGAACGATATACTCTATTGAACAAGTCAGTGCACAGACATATTCATGTAAATGTACACAGTGAACCAGCAAGTACACAATGATCTAGCAAGTACACACGTACGTACAGAACTAGTTTTACGTTCACACGTGCCACACTTGCACGTCGATCCAATAGTGACCAAACTGTAGCAGACATTTTCAGTACCGCCAAGCAAAGCGTACCGTTTGATATCAATATCAACGAATAATTCCTGTTACGACGTCAATCAGCGTAAAGCGTCGCAGTGAGGGCAGTGAATCAGCGGCCAGGATTGCCGTGAGGACAGCCAATCAGCGGCCAGCATTGCAGTGAGGGTCGGCCTAGAAATAGACAGCAGTGACCCGCAAGGGTCAGTGTACACCGTGACGCGGTGGTGACAAGGTGAGGTGCGCTCGGCCGGGCAGTTTTTTTTCGACATCCTTGCAGGAAGGAGTTAATTGAACAGGCAGAGGCGAGCGAGTTACTTAGTGTTTTGATGGTGCTTTTTTTTGCCGGGATTTTAGCTTGCTTATACGTATGTATGTTATATGTATATCAGAGTTTTATGTTTAATGGATGTGATGTTTAAAATATTTGTTTAGAGGGAGAACAGCTCATATGTTCTACTGTGTTTTTTACCATTTGTATGGGATTTTAAAAATAACTGTTTTAGCGGGGTAATAGCCAATGCGCTCTGTTTTTCAAAATTTTTGCAGTTATATAAGGATAACGAAAGTATATAACCTATTACATCAGGGGAACCATGTGAGGGCCCGAGCTAAAGGTTAGGTAGGCTTCCTTTTTGTTGTAATAAAATAGGTTTTTGTTTCGTTACGGACCATCTTTTTTCGGTTCACTGCTGTCCTGTTTTTCAGCACCTACTACTTTCTTCTTCAACTTTTTTCTTGTTTCATGAACTTCTTTCCTAGCTTACTGTTTCTGTGCACCTCGTGCATAGATTCTGCGTTCCCTCAACTCCATACTAAATGGTGCCTTCCTCTTTCCTCTCTTGGAACATCTTTGTCGTGGTTAAGGGAGGCTAAAACTTTCTTATATAATAATAATTATATAATAATAACCTATTACATTCAGAGCTTAAAAGCTCCATCGCTAATATAAATGTTTAAATATACATATATATATATAAATAAATATTTATACATATATAAATAATTAGACATTTAAATAGTTATATATATACATATATAAATATGCACATAAAAAAATGTTCATTACAAGTTCAAAGCTACAACGTACAGTTCCTTCATTTTCAATGCCTATATATATATATATATATGTGCTGCTGTCGGTGTGTATGGTGTAATGGTGTATATATATATATATAGGGCAAATCAAAGCTAAATTTCTGTTGAATATATTGCTTTTTCATGCCCATTGCTCGTATATCAAAATTTACCCCCTCAACTTCGAATTTGACATTTGTTGAACTTACAGAATAAATGACAAATTCAGTTATTTTCTAACTTTACACTTCTTGAAATTTTTATTTTTTGTTGTTGACAAATACATTACACAATGTTAAACTTACACAATACTTGTCGCACAACTTTATAAGACGCATTTGAAAAATACAATGAATAAAACGTTGTAGTAGTAGGTTATCTCTTTCATAAAATGAATGTAATTTAAAAATAGCTCATGAAAATGGGCGAGTTAGAAATCGTACCGGAAATTGTGTGGGTTAGAAATCGTACCGGAAATTGTATGGGTTAGAAATCGTACCAGAAATTGTGTGGGTTATAAATCGTACTGGAAATTGTGTGGGTTAAAAATCGTACCGGAAATTGTGTGGGTTAGAAATCGTACCGGAAATTGTGTGGGTTAGAAATCGTACCGGAAATTGTGTTGGTTAAAAATCGTACCGGAAATTGTGTGGGCTAGAAATCGTACCGGAAATCGTTTGGTTTACAAATCGTACCGGAAATCGTTTGGTTTACAAATCGTACCGGAAATCGTTTGGTTTACAAATCGTACCGGAAATCATGAGGGTTAGAAATCCTACCGGAAATCATGAGGGTTAGAAATCGTACTGGAAATCACGCGGGTTACAAATCGTACCGGAAATCGTTTGGTTTACAAATCGTACCGGAAATCGTTTGGTTTACAAATCGTACCGGAAATCGTGAGCTGGAGATCATGAGTGCGGGTATCCTACAAATGCTGAACTGAAGAGAATCTTTCACGGAACTATTGTCGTGTACTTATTTTGTGTGCCCCTTAATGAAAAGTGATACTTGTGTGATGATGAGTGTGTGATAATGGTGATACTTGTGTGATGATATATGTGTGATAATGGTGATACTTGTGTGATGATGAGTGTGTGATAATGGTGATACTTGTGCGATGATGAGTGTGTGATAATGGTGATACTTGTGTGATGATGAGTGTGTGATAATGGTGATACTTGTGTGATGATGAGTGTGTGATAATGGTGATACTTGTGTGATGATATAGGTGTGATAATGGTGATACTTGTGTGATGATGAGTGTGTGATAATGGTGATACTTGTGTGATGATGAGTGTGTGATAATGGTGATACTTGTGTGATGATGAGTGTGTGATAATGGTGATACTTGTGTGATGATGAGTGTGTGATAATGGTGATACTTGTGTGATGATATAGGTGTGATAATGGTGATACTTGTGTGATGATGAGTGTGTGATAATGGTGATACTTGTGTGATGATGAGTGTGTGATAATGGTGATACTTGTGTGATGATGAGTGTGTGATAATGGTGATACTTGTGTGATGATGAGTGTGTGATAATGGTGATACTTGTGTGATGATGAATGTGTGATAATGGTGATACTTGTGTGATGATGAGTGTGTGATAATGGTGATACTTGTGTGATGATGAGTGTGTGATAATGGTAATACTTGTGTGATGATGAGTGTGTGATAATGGTGATACTTGTGTGATGATATATGTGTGATAATGGTGATACTTGTGTGATGATGAGTGTGTGATAATGGTGATACTTGTGTGATGATGAGTGTGTGATAATGGTGATACTTGTGTGATGATGAGTGTGTGATAATGGTGATACTTGTGTGATGATGAATGTGTGATAATGGTGATACTTGTGTGATGATATATGTGTGATAATGGTGATACTTGTGTGATGATGAATGTGTGATAATGGTGAAACTTGTGTGATGATGAGTGTGTGATAATGGTGATACTTGTGTGATGATGAGTGTGTGATAATGGTGATACTTGTGTGATGATGAGTGTGTGATAATGGTGATACTTGTGTGATGATGAATGTGTGATAATGGTGATACTTGTGTGATGATATATGTGTGATAATGGTGATACTTGTGTGATGATGAATGTGTGATAATGGTGATACTTGTGTGATGATATATGTGTGATAATGGTGATACTTGTGTGATGATATATGTGTGATAATGGTGATACTTGTGTGATGATATAGGTGTGATAATGGTGATACTTGTGTGATGATGAGTGTGTGATAATGGTGATACTTGTGTGGTGATATAGGTGTGATAATGGTGATACTTGTGTGATGATGAGTGTGTGATAATGGTGATACTTGTGTGATGATATATGTGTGATAATGGTGATACTTGTGTGATGATGAGTGTGTGATAATGGTGATACTTGTGTGATGATGAGTGTGTGATAATGGTGATACTTGTGTGATGATGAATGTGTGATAATGGTGATACTTGTGTGATGATATATGTGTGATAATGGTGATACTTGTGTGATGATGAATGTGTGATAATGGTGATACTTGTGTGATGATATATGTGTGATAATGGTGATACTTGTGTGATGATGAGTGTGTGATAATGGTGATACTTGTGTGATGATATAGGTGTGATAATGGTGATACTTGTGTGATGATATAGGTGTGATAATGGTGATACTTGTGTGATGATGAGTGTGTGATAATGGTGATACTTGTGTGATGATATAGGTGTGATAATGGTGATACTTGTGTGATGATGAGCGTGTGATAATGGTGATACTTGTGTGATGATATATGTGTGATAATGGTGATACTTGTGTGATGATGAGTGTGTGATAATGGTGATACTTGTGTGATGATATATGTGTGGTAATGGTGATACTTGTGTGATGAGTGTGTGATAATGGTGATACTTGTGTGATGATGAGTGTGTGATAATGGTGATACTTGTGTGATGATATATGTGTGATAATGGTGATACTTGTGTGATGATGAGTGAGTGATAATGGTGATACTTGTGTGATGATGAGTGTGTGATAATGGTGATACTTGTGTGATGATGAGTGTGTGATAATGGTGATACTTGTGTGATGATGAATATGTGATAATGATGATACATGTGTGATGATGAGTGTGTGATAATGGTGATACTTGTGTGATGATGAGTGTGTGATAATGGTGATACTTGTGTGATGATATATGTGTGATAATGGTGATACTTGTGTGATGATGAGTGTGTGATAATGGTGATACTTTTGTGATGATATATGTGTGGTAATGGTGATACTTGTGTGATGATGAGTGTGTGATAATGGTGATACTTGTGTGATGATGAGTGTGTGATAATGGTGATACTTGTGTGATGATGAGTGTGTGATAATGGTGATACTTGTGTGATGATGAGTGTGTGATAATGGTGATACTTGTGTGATGATGAGTGTGTGATAATGGTGATACTTGTGTGATGATGAGTGTGTGATAATGGTGATACTTGTGTGATGATGAGTGTGAGATAATGGTGATACTTGTGTGATGATGAGTGTGAGATAATGGTGATACTTGTGTGATGATATATGTGGGATAATGGTGATACTTGTGTGATGATGAGTGTGTGATAATGGTGATACTTGTGTGATGATATATGTGGGATAATGGTGATACTTGTGTGATGATGAGCGTGTGATGATGGTGATACTTGTGTGATGATGAGTGTGTGATGATGGTGATACTTGTGTGATGATGAGCGCGTGATGATGGTGATACTTGTGTGATGATATATGTGGGATAATGGTGATACTTGTGTGATGATGAGTATGAGATAATGGTGATACTTGTGTGATGATGAGTGTGTGATAATGGTGATACTTGTGTGATGATGAGTGAGTGATAATGGTGATACTTGTGTGATGATGAGTGTGTGATAATGGTGATACTTGTGTGATGATGAGTGTGTGATAATGGTGATACTTGTGTGATGATGAGTGTGTGATAATGGTGATACTTGTGTGATGATGAGCGTGTGATAATGGTGATACTTGTGTGATGATGAGTGTGTGATAATGGTGATACTTGTGTGATGATGAGTGTGTGATAATGGTGATACTTGTGTGATGATGAGTGTGTGATAATGGTGATACTTGTGTGATGATGAGTGTGTGATAATGGTGATACTTGTGTGATGATGAGTGTGAGATAATGGTGATACTTGTGTGATGATGAGTGAGTGATAATGGTGATACTTGTGTGATGATGAGTGTGTGATAATGGTGATACTTGTGTGATGATGAGTGTGAGATAATGGTGATACTTGTGTGATGATGAGTGAGTGATAATGGTGATACTTGTGTGATGATGAGTGTGTGATAATGGTGATACTTGTGTGATGATGAGTGAGTGATAATGGTGATACTTGTGTGATGATGAGTGTGTGATAATGGTGATACTTGTGTGATGATGAGTTTGTGATAATGGTGATACTTGTGTGATGATGAGTGTGTGATAATGGTGATACTTGTGTGATGATGAGTGTGTGATAATGGTGATACTTGTGTGATGATGAGTGTGTGATAATGATGATACTTGTGTGATGATGAGTGAGTGATAATGGTGATATTTGTGTGATGATGAGTGAGTGATAATGTTGATACTTGTGTGATGATGAGTGAGTGATAATGGTGATACTTGTGTGATGATGAGTGAGTGATAATGATGATACTTGTGTGATGATGAGTGAGTGATAATGGTGATACTTGTGTGATGATGAATATGTGATAATGATGATACTTGTGTGATAATCAATGTTCAGGTCTTAGCTATGCAATGGATCACTTTGCATTGGTACCCTTAATAATTAAAATTGAACAAAATCATAAACAAATAACATTATCCTAAATACCTAATATAACCTTAAATAAATAACATGATGCTAAATCCCTAGCACCTTGGATGAAGTTCATCTAACGTTCAATAACGTATCAGAAGTTAGGCCTGCTAATACGCATCAACGCCTACTTTACAATTTTGAGGCCTGCATGTGAAGTCTTACTCCCTTTTTAATGCCTCAGCCAATAAGATTTTTCTCTACATCAAGGCTAACCAACAAAACCTCCCTCTACATCAAGGCTAGCCAATAAGATCTCTCTCTACATCAAGGCTAGCCAACAAGACCTCCCTCTACATCAAGGCTAGCCAACAAGACCTCCCTCTACATCAAGGCTAGCCAATAAGATCTCCCTCTACATCAAGGCTAGCCAACAAGATCTTCTACATCAAGGCTAGCCAATAAGATCTCTCTCTACATCAAGGCTAGCCAATAAGATCTTCTTCTACATCAAGGCTAGCCGAATAGATCTTCTTCTACATCAAGGCTAGCCAATAAGATCTCCCTCCCCATCAAAGCTAGCCAACAAGACCTCCGCCTACATCAAGGCTAGCCATCAAGACCTCCCTCTACATCAAGGCTAGCCAATAAGATCTCCCTCTACATCAAGGCTAGCCAACAAGACCTCCCTCTACATCAAGGCTATCCAATAAGATCTCCCTCTACATCAAGGCTAGCCAACAAGACCTCCCTCTACATCAAGGCTAGCCAATAAGATCTCCCTCTACATCAAGGCTAGCCAACAAGATCTTCTTCTACATCAAGGCTAGCCAATAAGATCTCCCTCTACATTAAGGCTAGCCAACAAGACCTCCCTCTACATCAAGGCTAGCCAATAAGATCTCCCTCTACATCAAGGCTAGCCAAGAAGATCTTCTTCTACATCAAGGCTAGGCAATAAGATCTCTCTCTACATCAAGGCTAGCCAACAAGACCTCCCTCTACATCAAGGCTAGCCAATAAGATCTCCCTCTACATCAAGGCTAGCCAACAAGACCTCCCTCTACATCAAGGCTAGCCAATAAGATCTCCCTCTACATCAAGGCTAGCCAACAAGATCTTCTACATCAAGGCTAGCCAATAAGATCTCTCTCTACATCAAGGCTAGCCAATAAGACCTCCCTCTACATCAAAGCTAACCAATAAAACTTCCCTCCTCCCTTCAAGGCCTCACATCAAATCAAAACCTTATTTACAAAGCCTTATTTACTGCCATCAAGTTAGCAGAGTTGCTAAGGGAGAGCCACACACATCGTACGTTGCGCCACTCTTATTTTTTACTGAAATATTTTTAAATTAGCGACTCAGGTTTATTTTTAGAGGCCTACCTCTCTGTTTTCTATGTGAGGCCGATGATGCAGTACAATAAAAATTGAAGGCTGTAGCACTCGGGAGAAAAGTATGTTGTCGACCAGAAGAAAAAAATTGTTGCTAGGGAGAAAAAAATTTAGTTGCCGCGTAGAAAAAATTTGTTTTGTCAAAAAAATGGCGATCAGAATAAAATTTGGTGCGCGTCCAGAAAAAAAGTTGTTGCTGACTAAAAAAAAATTTGTTACTAAACAGAAAAATTGCTGATCAGAACAAAATTAGTTGCAGAGCAAAAAAGTTTGTTACGGAGTGAAAAAAAATTGTTACCGGGCAGAAAAAAATTTGTTGCCGGGCAGAAAAAGTTTGTTGCCGGGCAGAAAAAGTTTGTTGCCGGGCAGAAAAAGGTTGTCGCCGAGCAAAAAAAAGTTTGTTGCCGAGCAAAAAAATTTGTTGTCTAGTAGAAAAAGTTTGCTGTCGAGCAGAAAAAAATTATTACTGGGTAGAAAAAAATTGTTACCGTGCATGCAAAAGCAGACAGAGCTGAGGGCAACAGCCGCAGCGTCGTGAAGGCCAGGTCTTTAACCCTTTCGGTACGATAATTCAAATTGTTTGGGTAAAAACTTCCTGGGGAAAAAGTTGTCATTACCCTGAATTGTCAGTGAAATTGTCCTAGTGTGGTGCTTTTAGCTTAAGCAAGTGCCTTCTTCATTATTTTAATTTTAACATTTTTTGAATCTTTGAAGCTCGATGCTTGGCGACAGAAATTTTTGATGTTAATAATAAAGTTTTCGTATTTACGAAGAAATTATTTATACGTTTTTGCCCGAATTTACCAAAAATCAACAAAGTTCAGAAAAAACTTGCTCAAGTTAAATGGAAAGGGTATTGAATATGTTGCTCGGGTCCTGTAGCATGAACTTACGCGTGCTACAGGGTCCTATGGTAATTACAGGGGCCTATGATAACCTATGGTAATTTATGCGTGCGGGTTTCTGGAATTGTTTAAAAAATAGTTTAATGAATGTTTGTAATTTCCCTAATTTTGTTATTACTTCAAAATATTCCCTCACTAGTTAAATTAGTTTAAAACTAGGTTAGATGCCCTAAACTGGAAGCACTAGCCAACTTGGCACTGGAGTAGCCGTCAGTACCGAAAGGGTTAAACTCGTCACGTCGCATCTACGCCAAGTTTGTAGCCAAGTATTCCCCGCTGCCGGTACACCCGGCAGCGAAAGTTATTCCAACCACACGGCTGCCAACTTTCTTTCTCTTCATTTCAAATTTTTTGATCTTTACAAGGTTTCAAAGTTATATTTTATGTGAGATGAAGATTCTTTTTTTCCATTTTAAGTTTTCATAGCTGTATATGGTTGTAACGTGATATTATACTTGAATTAGGAAAAACGCCAATAAGTTGATGTTTTGCCCAGAAGAACATCACGTAGGTGGCAGCCAAACCTACAGATGAACTTCTGCTGCTGGTTGTACCGACGACTTGGAATGTTCAAAAATTCAACTCTTGACTTACGTCTTCTTTTAGAAGCGTCACTTCACCATTGCATAGAACTGCAATTAAAATTCGTTCGCTTCTCACGTGAAGGATCGTCGGTTCGATACCCTACATTGCCAGCCCAGTGTTTCTTCGCATTGGGATATGAAGAAATTTCCCACTAATCTCCGGTCTATCTCAGGGTGGGAAATGGGTACTGGCTCTACTACAACTTGAGTACATAACTTGAGTACACAACTTGAGTACACAACTTGAGTACACAACTTGAGTACACAACTTGAGTACACAACTTGAGTACACAACTTAGGTACACAACTTGGGTACACAACTTGGGTACACAACTTGAGTACACAACTTGAGTACACAACTTGAGTACACAACTTGAGTACACAACTTGAGTACACAACATGAGTACACAACTTGAGTACACAACTTGAGTACACAACTTGAGTACACAACTTGAGTACACAACTTGAGTACACAACTTGGGTACACAACTTGGGTACACAACTTGAGTACACAACTTGAGCACACAACTTGAGTACACAACTTGAGTACACAACTTGAGTAAACAACATGAGTACACAACTGGAGTACACAACTGGAGTACACAACTTGAGTACACAACTTGAGTACACAACTTGAGTACACAACTTGGGTACACAACATGAGTACACAACTTGAGTACACAACTTGGGTACACAACTTGAGTACACAACTTGAGCACACAACTTGAGTACACAACTTGAGTACACAACTTGAGTACACAACTTGAGTACACAACTTGAGTACACAACTTGAGTACACAACTTGAGTACACAACATGAGTACACAACATGAGTACACAACTTGAGTACACAACTTGGGTACACAACTTGAGTACACAACTTGAGTACACAACTTGAGCACACAACTTGAGCACACAACTTGAGTACACAACTTGAGTACACAACTTGAGTACACAACTTGAGTACACAACTTGAGTACACAACTTGAGTACACAACATGAGTACACAACTTGAGTACACAACTTGAGTACACAACATGAGTACACAACATGAGTACACAACTTGAGTACACAACTTGAGTACACAACTTGAGTACACAACTTGAGTACACAACTTGAGTACACAACTTGAGTACACAACTTGAGTACACAACTTGAGTACACAACTTGAGTACACAACTTGAGTACACAACTTGAGTACACAACTTGAGTACACAACTTGAGCACACAACATGAGTACACAACTTGAGTACACAACTTGAGTACACAACTTGAGCACACAACATGAGTACACAACATGAGTACACAACTTGAGCACACAACTTGAGCACACAACATGAGTACACAACTTGAGTACACAACTTGAGCACACAACATGAGTACACAACTTGAGCACACAACATGAGTACACAACTTGAGTACACAACTTGAGCACACAACTTGAGTACACAACTTGAGTACACAATTGGCCAACTTGCTCTAATGAAATACTGTTGTATTTAAAAATGCCCTCACAAGTTTTAAAAATGCCCTCACAAGTTTTAAAAATGCCCTCACAAGTTTTAAAAATGCCCTCACAAGTTTTAAAAATGCCCTCACAAGTTTTAAAAATGCCCTCACACATGACGTGTGCGTGTATTGCACGGTACGTGTAGTGTATCAGCTACACACGTGTTTGTAGCTGATACACTACACGTACCGTGTAACACACGCACACGTCATGTACGCGGCGAGTGTACACGCTGCAGTTCTCGTACGCTCGTGTATTTGTAAGAGGAAAAGAAAATACAGAAACGAGAATATGTAACGCAGTAAATTTTTTTTTGTTCTACGTAGTTGTTGCTTTGGCTATTCTGCCAGGTGTTTGTGTCTTGTGTTTGTGTTTCTGGTCCTTGTTTTTCTGGCGTTTGTGTCAGATGTTTGTGTCATGTGTTTGTGTTTCTGGTGTTTGTGTCATGTGTTTGTGTTTCTGGTGTTTGTTTTTCTGGTGTTTGTGTCATGTGTTTGTGTTTCTGGTGTTTGTGTTTCTGGTGGTTGTTTTTCTGGTGTTTGTGTCATGTGTTTGTGTTTCTGGTGTTTGTGTCATGTGTTTGTGATTCTGGTGTTTGTTTTTCTGGTGCTTGTGTCAGATGTTTGTGTCATGTGTTTGTGTTTCTGGTGTTTGTTTTTCTGTGTTTGTGTCATGTGTTTATGTTTCTGGTGTTATTATTTTAAAAAACAGTCATGCACAACCACAGCGGGGGGCAGTTGACACAAAATATAATTCGCAGAAAAAGAGGTTTTAAAGTTCTCTCGACTCCGAGCTCTCCATGACAACAAACCTTCACAGCAGCAAGTACCACCGCACGGCCTTGACTTTTCAACAATAAATGCAGTATCGAACCCGCACCCTAACTCACCTAACTGAACACACGTGCGTTGTTCGTTTCTGTATTAGATCTCCTTTTTATCACAACATTGGTTCTCCTTGTTATCACAACATTGGTTCTCCTTGTTATCACAACATAGGTTCTCCTTGTTATCACAACATAGGTTCTCCTTGTTATCACAACATAGGTTCTCCTTGTTATCACAACATAGGTTCTCCTTGTTATCATAACATTGGTTCTCCTTGTTATCACAACATTGGTTCTCCTTGTTATCACAACATTGGTTCTCCTTGTTATCACAACATAGGTTCTCCTTGTTATCATAACATTGGTTCTCCTTGTTATCACAACATTGGTTCTTCTTGTTATCACAACATAGGTTCTCCTTGTTATCACAACATTGGTTCTCCTTGTTATCACAACATTGGTTCTTCTTGTTATCACAACATAGGTTCTCCTTGTTATCACAACATAGGTTCTCCTTGTTATCACAACATAGGTTCTCCTTGTTATCACAACATAGGTTCTCCTTGTTATCACAACATAGGTTCTCCTTGTTATCACAACATAGGTTCTCCTTGTTATCATAACATTGGTTCTCCTTGTTATCACAACATTGGTTCTCCTTGTTATCACAACATTGGTTCTCCTTGTTATCACAACATAGGTTCTCCTTGTTATCATAACATTGGTTTTCCTTGTTATCACAACATTGGTTCTTCTTGTTATCACAACATAGGTTCTCCTTGTTATCACAACATTGGTTCTCCTTGTTATCACAACATTGGTTCTTCTTGTTATCACAACATAGGTTCTCCTTGTTATCACAACATAGGTTCTCCTTGTTATCACAACATTGGTTCTCCTTGTTATCACAACATTGGTTCTTCTTGTTATCACAACATAGGTTCTCCTTGTTATCACAACATTGGTTCTCCTTGTTATCACAACACTGGTTCTCCTTGTCATCATACGCTCGTTTGCTTAATTAACACGAAGAAGACGACATTCTCTGGTCCCGTCAGAATGAGACAACGCCTCTGGCGAGATTTCGTGTATTTTTACTTTGGTGCCGGCGCCAGAAGTGCCTTTTTGTTTTGCTTAAATTGCGGGGCTTGTGGCTGTTGTTTTGTGTTGTGCTCGTTGGGGTTGTTGGCCGGGCTGTACTGGGGCTGAACTGGGGTTAAATTGGGGCTGGACTGGGGTTAACATGGGGCTGAACTGGGGCTGAACTTGGGTCAACATGGGGCTGAATTGGAGTTAACATGTGGTAAAATGGGGCTGAAATGAAGCTGAATTGTGGCTGAACCGAGGTTAAAATGGGTCTGAAGTGAGGCTAAACTGAAGTTACGTGGGGCTAAAAAATTTTAAACTCTTAGTGAAGAGAGGCTATTTGACTACAGTGATGAATCAAGAGGGTTTTTAAGGAACGTTTGCTGGGTTTTGCCAAGAGTAATTAATGTTACCGAGCTATTTCAGGTAAGAAAGGGTCATTGAAACCAGTTAACCGTGCACGGTCGATCAAATTATAAGCAATATTATATGCAATTCATCCAATGCACTTTGTGCAATCCTATATACAATCCATCAAATATAAACTATAAGCAATTCTACATGCAATCCAACCAACGCTCAATCTTTTCGCAGTCCAGCTAGCAAAGTTCAAGTCCTCATTTATTTTCATCAACTTTCAACATCCAAATAATGCACGCTGATCGCACATCGAATTATCGCCATAGAAACTTGGACTTTTCGAGCAGTTTTCTTTGCTCTCGAACGAAGAAAACGAAGCTCAGGGGTACTTCGTTAAACTAACATATCTCTGTCATGATTCACGCATCGCTTTTATTTTCGTAGTTTTGCGTCGTAGGTTATCTTGCACTTAATGTCTTCCAGGTTTGCTTTGAGAAATACTTATAATAGCTTGAGCTTGTTTTTTCAATTGTAAGGAGAGGTATACAATGTAGAACGTTTAGGAAAGCACAGTCGAAAGAAATGTGGAACACAAAATGTAGTATTAAAATAAAGAATGTACAAAGGTTTCAGTTCATTGAATTCTTAACTTCTTTAATCCAAGGATCTTTGAATTTGAAATTGCAAAAAATATTAAAACGTCGTTAATAGTGATTAAATAAATTATCGTTACGGATCAATGATTAGATGTTTATAAATTTGCAACAGATTATAAAACGAGACCATTGCTTGATATATAACCGTCAAATTTTTAAATTTAAAGTTAAGAAAAATAACCAAACTTATAAACAAATCTCATTCAAATGAAGCCCATGCATTGATGAAAACTCGTTACTAAAACACAAGTTTCAAAATTCGACGTACTATTAAAATTTGTTCTTTCGTTTTAATGATTAAAATGTTCCTTACATATCTGTTTCAAATTAAGCCCATTGATTAGAACTTGTAACTAAATTGCTAATTTAAAAATTCGATTTATACTAATTTTTTCTTTTGTTTTAATGAAAAAAATTCTTCAGCGACAGAGACGCGTGGTCTGACACACGTGAAAAGAAGGCATAACTGCGCAGTGCGGCCTGAGGGGGGTGGGGGAGTGGTGTTAGAAATGGGGAAAAGGGAAGAAATAGGGAAGAGGGGAGAGAGAGGGAAGAGGATTGAGGAAGTGGGGTTAGAAATAAGGAAAAGGGAAGAGAGGGGAGGAGAAGTGGGGAAGAGGGGATAGAAAAGAACACGAGGACGAACAAGGAAAATGGGAATACGGGAAATAAAGGGAGAAATAGAAATGTGGAGGAAGAGATGTGATGAGTCAATTCAGTGAAATTAGAGAAAAATGGGAATATTAGGGGAAATTGAAACATGGAGGATGGAGAGAAATGAAGAATTGGGGAAACGGCTTGGGAGACAGAAAATGAAGGGGCGATGGAAATTAAAAGAAAAGGGGGAACAAGGGTAAGATAAAGAATCGAGGAAAATGGACAGAAAAGAGGAAAAGAAGAGCAAAGCAAAAAACGAAGGAGCAGGCATAAGTGGGGGAAAGTAGAAATGGAGGCAGTGTTCTCTTTGGGGAAATGCGGTCCCCCCTTCTTTTATCCCCAGCTACCTATTATATGTGTTTCTTGTGAATATTGATCGGTGTTAGGGTGGATATTTATTGTGAATATTACTCAGTGTTGGGATGGATAAATAATGTGAATATTACTCAGTGTTGGGGTGGATATTTAATGTGAACATTACTCAGTGTTGAGGTGGATATTTAATGTGAATATTACTCAGTGTTGGGGTGGATATTTAATAATCATTTCACCTTTCCGTTACCTGTGCAGCGAGTGCAGCAGTAAATCCAACTGAGTTAAGTAGTTTGCTCATTCAGTTAGCTGGTGCTCGTTATATTTACTGCGCTGCTCATTAGACAAGCTTTTAACATAATGAGGAAGATCATAAATTAATTTATTAGCTCATTAACTTGACCAATTAGCTCAATAACTTTATAAAGCAGCTCATTAAATGAATAAAGTAGCTCATTACATTCATAAAATAGCTCATTAATTAATAAATAAAGTATTTCATTAAATTAATAAAGTAAATCATTAATTAATTAAGTAGCTCATTACATTAAAAAATTCGCTCAATAATTAATAAAGTAGCTCATTAAATTAATAAAGTAAATATTAATTAATAAAGCAGCTAATTACATTCACAAACTAGCTCATAACATTAATAAAGTAGCTCATTATTAACATCGTAGCTCATTAATTAACAAAGTAGCTCAATAAATTAATAAACTAGCTCACTAATTGATAAATTAGCTCATTAAATTAATAAATTAGCTCATTAAATCGATAGCAAGCTCGTTAAACTAAGTATGCAATTAGAAAGGTAACTCACTGAACTTACAGAGTAGCCTATAACTTAGCCCACTTGAGCTAAGTAGGCATCGCTAATTAGGAGCGATGGAAGAGACCACAGACCTGCCAGAACAACACAGCGCGAACGTCAGCGCTAAAGCCTTCACAAACTCGCAAACCGGCGCTGTCGGTACCCTTAGCAGAGAGCGTCAAATGCCTAGTACTGATCTAATCCCTAACCGTAATCAACTTCTAAACGGGAGTCAGTTTCAAGATGGCGATAAAATTCCTAATGGGGATCGGTTTCAAAACGGGACTCTAGTCCCGAATGAAAAACCAATTCCAAGTGAGAAACAAACTTTAAATGACAAAGTTGGCTTTGAAAAACGTCACGTGTCAATCAACGGTCAAGCCCCGGTCAAGTCCCAGACAATAAACAGTCAAGCACCGGTCAAGTCCCAGCCAATCAACGGTCAAGCACCGGTCAAGTCCCAACCCATCAACGGTCAAGCACCGGTCAAACACATGCCAACCACCGGTCAAGCGCCCGAAAAACGGCCAATTGGCCAGCCAATGGCGGCCAGCAGCGCAGACGCGGAAGAAAACAAGCAAAAAATTCCAGATTTCGACGACCTCATCGACCTGATCGGCCTCGGCAGGTGGACGGTGCTGATGGTGGCCCCTTACATCTGCTGTGAGTGCTGTGGTGCCCTCTGTTGCCCTCTGTTGCCCTCTGTTGTTCTCTGTTGTTCTCTGTTGCCCTCTGTTGTCCTCTGTTGCCCTCTGGTGTTCTCTGTTGTCCTCTGTTGTCCTCTGTTGTCCTCTGTTGTCCTCTGTTGCCCTCTGTTGTCCTCTGTTGTCCTCTGTTGTCCTCTGTTGTCCTCTGTTGTCCTCTGTTGTCCTCTGTTGTCCTCTGTTGTTCTCTGTTGTTCTCTGTTGCCCTCTGTTGTCCTCTGTTGCCCTCTGGTGTTCTCTGTTGTCCTCTGTTGTCCTCTGTTGTCCTCTGTTGTCCTCTGTTGCCCTCTGTTGTCCTCTGTTGTCCTCTGTTGTCCTCTGTTGTCCTCTGTTGTCCTCTGTTGTCCTCTGTTGTCCTCTGTTGTCCTCTGTTGCCCCCTGTCGTCCTCTGTTGTCCTCTGTTGTCCTCTGTTGTCCTCTGTTGTCCTCTGTTGCCCTCTGTTGTCCTCTGTTGTCCTCTGTTGCCCTCTGTTGCCCTCTGTTGCCCTCTGTTGTCCTCTGTTGTCCTCTGTTGCCCTCTGTTGCCCTCTGTTGTCCTCTGTTGTCCTCTGTTGTCCTCTGTTGTCCTCTGTTGTCCTCTGTTGCCCCCTGTCGTCCTCTGTTGTCCTCTGTTGTCCTCTGTTGTCCTCTGTTGTCCTCTGTTGCCCTCTGTTGTCCTCTGTTGTCCTCTGTTGCCCTCTGTTGCCCTCTGTTGCCCTCTGTTGTCCTCTGTTGTCCTCTGTTGCCCTCTGTTGCCCTCTGTTGTCCTCTGTTGTCCTCTGTTGCCCCCTGTCGTCCTCTGTTGTCCTCTGTTGTCCTCTGTTGTCCTCTGTTGTCCTCTGTTGCCCTCTGTTGTCCTCTGTTGTCCTCTGTTGCCCTCTGTTGCCCTCTGTTGCCCTCTGTTGTCCTCTGTTGTCCTCTGTTGCCCTCTGTTGCCCTCTGTTGTCCTCTGTTGTCCTCTGTTGTCCTCTGTTGTCCTCTGTTGTCCTCTGTTGCCCCCTGTCGTCCTCTGTTGTCCTCTGTTGTCCTCTGTTGTCCTCTGTTGTCCTCTGTTGCCCTCTGTTGTCCTCTGTTGTCCTCTGTTGCCCTCTGTTGCCCTCTGTTGCCCTCTGTTGTCCTCTGTTGTCCTCTGTTGCCCTCTGTTGCCCTCTGTTGTCCTCTGTTGTCCTCTGTTGTCCTCTGTTGCCCTCTGTTGCCCCCTGTTGTCCTCTGTTGCCCCCTGTTGCCCTCTGTTGTCCTCTGTTGTCCTCTGTTGTCCTCTGTTGTCCTCTGTTGCCCTCTGTTGTCCTCTGTTGCCATCTGTTGCCCCCTGTCGTCCTCTGTTGTCCTCTGTTGTCCTCTGTTGTCCTCTGTTGCCCTCTGTTGTCCTCTGTTGCCCTCTGTTGTCCTCTGTTGCCCTCTGTTGTCCTCTGTTGCCCTCTGTTGCCCTATGTTGCCCTCTGTTGCCCTCTGTTGTCCTCTGTTACCTTCTGTGTCCCGTGCGTGGCTGACAATGGCACTATGAGGAAATTTTAAGCATTGTAAAATAAAATGGCCTTCACTCGCTTATGACGGAGGCAGACGTCTTTGAATAGTTGCAATGATCTTATAAGTTTTTTAATATATAGATATATGAGAGTGTGTTTATATATACAACAAATATAACTGAACATGTAACAAATATAAGCTATATAAGGATACTATGCGCACATTTGCTAAATATTTTTCATTTATTAGATTTAAATTACTCATGCATGAAACTAGTATTGTTCAGATATGTTTAGAAATTCTTCCATGCGTTTGTATTTAAATTCAATAAATATTTCACCTCCTTCAAAACCAATTATTACGTATTGTAATTCAAAAAACGAAAATTTCCCTCGACTGCTCGAAAATGATGATTCCTTAAGGGAATCGAACGATTTTTTGGTATAATACCTCAAAATTTAATAAAAATTACTTCAATAGCGTCGAGAGCGAAATAAGCTTGCAGGTATTCACAGCATGTTTAGAACACTCGGATGGACGTTCAGAGCCCTAAAACTTTTGAAATTTGCCCATCCCATCCCAATCACCACTCTCACTGTCTCATTACTCTCACCATCACACCCGGGCATCACCCCCAAGTCTGGGGTAAAAAATGTGCACATTTACCCCAGGGGCGCTGGTGCTGCCGTACTTCTCCCTCGGGGGTGCCTTCCTCAACCCCACCGTCGCCCACTGGTGTGCTGCCGGCCCCCCTGTGTGGTGAGTGGGCTGTGTGGTGTGAATGCTGTGTGCTGTGTGTTGTATGCTGCCGGCCCCCCTGTGTGGTGAGTGGGCTGTGTGGTGTGTGTTGTGTGCTGCCGGCCCCCTCTGAGGTGAGTGGGCTGTGTACTGTGTGTGTGTTGTGTGCAGTGTGTGGTGTGCTGCCTCTCCACCGCTGTGATGAGTGGGCTGTGTGCTGTGTTGTGTGCTGCCGCCCTACCTGAGAGATGAGTGGGCTGTGTGTGTTGTGTGTTGTGCTGTGGACTGTGTGGTGTGAGTTGTGTAGTGTTTGCTGTATACAGTGTGTTGTGCCCAGAGCGTGTTGCATATTTTGTGTCGTGCACGATGAATTTTGAGTACTTTGTGCTGTATGATGTGTGGTCTGCGTGAATTGGGTGGCGTATTGTGTGTGCTGTGTGCAGCGTATTTTAATACAGTGCGTACTGTGTACAGTGTGTTATGTATATCAAGTGTGCGCCAATACAGCGCGAGTTGTATACAGTGTGTGCTGTATAGAGTGTGTGTTTTGCACTTCCGAAATCTGAGCTTTCTTATGTCAATAATTATTTCACATTGCACTCCTAATAAACTCTTAGGATATATTTGACTTGAGCTTTCTTTTGCAAATAATTATTTCAAACTACACAACTATTAAAATTTCAAAATTATTTTGATCTAACATCTCAACAACTTCCACTCACTATCACATTAGAATTGTTCCATAAATTCCAGGGAAGAAAAAGACACTCTCAGAATAAAATTGACCTAACATCTCAACTTCCGCTCACTATCACATTTAGCTTTAAATTTAACACTCAACTCCCAAAATTCCCGGGAAGAGCAAGACTCTCATAATATAATTTACCTAACTTATCAACAACTTCCAATAACAAGTCAACAACTTCCATTAATATATCAACAACTTCCAATCATTATCAAATCTAAATTTCACTCCCTACATGACAGGGAAGAAAAAGATGGACAGAGCACCAAATCGCAGTGCCGGACGTACGACTGGGTCGCTGTGCAAAACTCCACGGAGTTTGCTCCCCGGGTTCCAGTTGCACTTGAGGCCCACAACTGGACTGGAGAGACAGACGGGCTTCCTACTAAGGAGTGCGACGCCTGGGAGTATGATACATCCGTGTTTAAGTCCACAGTCACCACAGAAGTGAGTCTGGGAGTATGATACGTCCGTGTTCAAGTCCACAGTCACCACAGAAGTGAGTCTGGGAGTATGATACATCCGTGTTCAAATCCACAGTCACCACTGAAGTATGTTAGGTTAATTTTGTGATTTACAGTTAGGTGCGCGTTATAGCGTGTACAGCAGGTTGGATTTTCTACGTTAGTTTTCACTCTAAAATTATGTTAGGTCGTTTATGTTAGGTTTCTGATAGCAACCTAGTGTTTTGTGCAAAACACACAACGTATACATATGTTAGGCCATCGTCAGGATGGGTCAACTGGAGCCTCTGTACTACGGAGGGAAAATTATTCTTCCCTCGAATAAACTGAGCTCGCGTATCACAGATACTTGCGAAACGTACTTCTGTCACGATTTTCAAATTTTAGTTACCTTGTTCAGCTCAGCTCAAAAACTCAAAAGCTTGCTAGCTCAATCGCTTTTTCGCTTGACTACTATTGCAAGTTTTGCTACTTTGCCACGCAGCCATCTGAAATTTTGGAAATTATAGGAAGTTATCGCAGCAACACAAAAACTGTTGACGATACTCGACTTAATAAATATCAGTCAGCAAAACTTATTTCTCTTCTATCCCTGAAATACCAGGAAGATTCCAATAGAATAACCAGCCTGAGAAATTACGGCCTCTTATCGATCAACTGACGACCCTCAGGTATCCCTAAGACAGGGACAATATCAAAAGGTGGCAACCGAACAAAGACCAACCCAAATTATCCATTAATTGTCGCCCGAACAGGGACTGTCCAAATTATCCAATAATTGTTGTCCCTGTTCGGGCACCAATTGATGGATAATGTGGGTTGGTCCTTGTTCAGATGCCACCTTTTGATATTGTCCCTGTCTAGGGGTATCTGAGGGTCGTCAGTTGATCGATAAATGGCCGTAATTTTTCAGGCTGGTTATTCCATTGGAATCTTCCTGGTATTTCAGGGATAGAAGAGAAGAAGAAGTAAGACTGATATTTATTAAATCGAGGAGCGTCAACAGTTTTTCTGTGGCTGCGATAACTTCCAATAATTTCCAGAATTTCAGATGGCTGCGTGGCAAAGTAGCAAAACTTGCAATAGTAGTCAAGCGGAAAAGCGATTGAGCTAACAAGCTTTTGAGTTTTTGAACTGAGCTAAACAAGCGTACGAAAATTTGAAAATCGTGACAGAAGTACGTTTCTCAAGTATCTGTGATACGCGAGCTCAGTTTATTCGAGGGAAGAATTATTATTTTTTCTCCTTAGCACAGAGGCATCAGTCGACCCATCCTGGCGATGGCCTAACAGTATACAAACGCACTAACAACCACACACAACTTACACAATTGCACTAACAACCACATACAACGAAGTATTTTGTACAACACGTACACCAACACACCACACACGACGTATACACACACGCACTAACAACCACATGAAAAACGTTCAACACACACCGTAAACAGACGCACCACATGGAATACTCACACATTCCCCCCCCCCCCCCAGTTCGACCTGGTGTGCGGGAGCGCTGCGCTGAGCCCCTTCTTCCAGAGCTTCTATTACTTCGGCACCACCCTGGGGGAGCCCCTGCTGGGGTACCTGTCGGACCGGTGGGTGGTGAAGTGGTAGTGGTGGTGGTGGTGGTGTTGTTGGTGGTGTTGTTGGTGGTGTTGGTGGTGTTGTTGGTGGTGGTGGTGGTGGTGGTGGTGTTAGTGTTGGTGTTGTTGGTGGTTGTGGTGGTGTTGGTGGTGGTGTGGTGGTGGTGGTTTTGCTATTGGTACTGATGTTATTGTTACTAATGTTGTTATTAGCACTGATGTTATTGTTGCTAATGTTATTGGTACTGATGTTATTGTTGCTAATGTTATTGGTACTAATGTTATTGTTGCTAATGTTGTTATAGGTATTAGTGGTCCTGATGTTATTGTTGCTCGTGCTGTTATTAAGGAGCCGCTGCTAGGGTACCTGTCCGACAGGTGGGTCTTGTTATTGAGAGGGTTGTTGTGGCGTAACTGTTGCTGGTATTATTTGTATGGTTATGCCGTTATTGATGCTGGTATTGTTATTGTGGTTATGCAGTTATTGATGCTAGTATTGTCATTGTTCCAGTATTATACTGTTCTATTGTTATTCATGTTGACATTTATATTTTTCTTGTGGTTATGCCTTTAATTATTGTTGTTGTTGTGATTGTTATTGACTAACTTCAGTCGGAAGTAGGCCTCCTTAACAGTAATTTCAGTTGAAAGTAGGCCTCCTTAACAGTAATTTCAGTTGAAAGTAGGCCTCCTTAACAGTAACTTCAGTCGAAAGTAGGCCTCCTTAACAGTAATTTCAGTTGAAAGTAGGCCTCCTTAAAAGTAACTTCAGTCGAAAGTAGGCCTCCTTAACAGTAATTTCAGTCGAAAATATGACTCTTAAACAGTAATTTAACACGAAAATAGGCTCCTTTTACAGCAACTCACGGCAAAAATAGGCTTCCCAAGCCTGGACAATGGCAATTTAGAGCGAAATCAGACTTTTCCAAGCCTGGACAATTGCAATTTGGAGTAAAAATAGGCCTCCCAAGTCTTTGCAACTCCAGTTTAAATAAAACTAGGCTCCCTTAACAGCGATTTAAGTCGAAAATACACTCCCCTCTCACTCTCCTCTCTCCCCTCACTCCCCCCTCCCCTCCCCTCACTTCCCCCTCCCCCCGCTCCCCACCCTCCCCACACTTCCCCACGCCCCCTCGCTCTCCCCTCTCGCTCCCCACACTCCCCCTTCACTCCCCTCACTCTCCCTTTCTCCCCACACTCCCCCTCAGTCCCCTCACTCTAGCTCGCTCCCCTTCACTCCACACACTTCCTCACGCCTCCTCCCTCACTCCAGTCACTCCCCTCACTCCCCCCTTTCTCCCCATTCACCCCACACTCCCCTTACTTCCCTCACTCCACACACTCCCCCAGGCTGGGGCGACGGTGGGTGCTGCGGCGGGTGTGGGTGCTGTTCGTGTGTGCGGCGGTGACGTCGGTGGTGACCACGAGCTACCCGCTGCTGCTCGCCATGCGCCTCCTGCTGGGGGTCGTGCACAGCGCCGGGTCTGTCGCCTACGTCATGGGTGCGTGGGGGGGGGGTCTGTGTGGGTTAGTGGGGATGAATGGGGGTGAGTGAGGGTCAGTGGAGGGGTCAGTGGGAGTCAATGGGGTGAGTAGAGTGATTGGGATGAGTGGGATGAGTGGGGTCAGTGGAGTGAGTGGGATGAGTAAAATGAGTAGGGTGAGATTGGAGTGTGAGTGGGAGTGAGTAAGATGAGTAGGGTGAGAGTGGAGTGTGAGTGGGAGTGAGTGGGGTCAGTGGGGGTGAGTGAAGGTCACTGGGGGTCAGTGGAGGTCACTGGGGGTCAGTGAGGGTCAGTGGGGGTCAGTGAGGGTCATTGGGAGTGAGTGAGGGTCAGTGGGGGTCAGTGGGTGTGAGTGGGGGTGAATGGGGGTCAGTTGGGTGAGTGGGGGTGAGTGGGGGTCAGTTTCATTATCATCTTGGGATCACCATTTCGCCACAAATTGTGTTATTGATGCAGGTAACTGCGCTGGCCTCTTTAAAACATTCATAAATAATGTGCAATTAATCGTGAACATCTGAAGAAATCCAATGAAAGTTGTAAAGAGGCCAACTAGTTAGGAATGGTGTCGATATGCATTTTATAGGCGCACAAGATCTCCGGAGTTAATTACTGTTTTTAACTAATCACAGCATCAAATTCAATTCTCAAACAAAGTAAAAAACATCTTTTATGCTGGAAGTGTGTTTAAAACCAGTCGCCAATCCAATTTTTTGAAACGATGCAGACCGCAGATAAAAAAGGTAAACAAAGATAACTTTCAAGTAGTAAGTACACGGATTCTCTAGCAAATAACCGTTAAAATGCTCTTAAATTTCCGAATATGACACCTCCAAAAAAACATTAAAATGCTCCTAAATCTGATCTGACACCTAAAAAAAACCGTTAAAATGCTTCTAAATTTCCTAATCTAACACCTCCAAAAACCCGTTGAAATGCCCCTAAATGTCCCGATCTAACACCCCCAGTGCTGGAGACAAGTCCCGCTCGGGTGCGGTCGGTGTTCGGCCTGGCGCTGACGACGGTCTACGCAATGACGGGGATTACTTTCGGAGGACTGGCCTACTTCTTCAGAGAGTGGAGGACGCTGCAGGCCATTTGTATCCTGCCCGGCCTGCTCCACCTGTCCTACTTGTTGTGAGTCGCGGGTTCCTTCTGAAGGATTGAATCGCGTGATCCTTTTGACGGATTGAGTCACGTGTTCCTTGTGAAGGATTGCATAGAAATATATCATTTCTCCATGGGAGAAATGATGTTAAAAAATAAGGAACGGGACAATGACCTGATAATCAAGTGTCAACAATAGAACTTGTGGTCACGTGCGAGGTAACTCGTAATGTAACTTGCCAAAGTAACTTGCAATGCAACTGGCCATAGTAACTTGCAATGTGACAAGCCGAAATAACCTATGCATTTTAGAATCGATGTACAGATTAAAAGATAAACCTATTTTAAAATACATAAACTCGCGTATTTTGGAATCGTTGCACATTTTCAAGCATACATCAGTTATAAACGACATGCAGTTAGTCATCCCTCTGCAGCTACTGCACATAGAATTTATAGTTTATAAATTTTTCTGCGATTTCTCCCCATTTTGACACGTTTTGATAATGAAGTAAAGGGTCAAAACGTCGAAAAATATTTTAACTCATTACTTTACTTTTATAAGATAATGATTTCCTTGAAAAATGTTTCTGGGCACCTTTATTTCTAATTCTAACATAAAATAAAACGTTTTCTGAACATTTAAACAGAATTTTAATTGTCATTTGTAGAGATTTTAGCACCAGGTAATTCTGGCGGCTGCCTCTTTTTTGGGAACTTTAGCTGTTGTTCCTATTGCCCACGCCTCCCCACATCTTCTCACGCCTCCCCACACCTTCTCACTCCTCCCCACGCCTTCTCATATCTCCCCACACCTTCTCACGCCTCCCCACACCTTCTCACGCCTCCCCACATCTTCTCACGCCTCTCCACACCTTCTCACTCCTCCCCACACCTTCTCACGCCTCTCCACACCTTCTCACTCCTCCCCACACCTTCTCACTCCTCCCCACACCTTCTCACTCCTCCCCACACCTTTTCACGTCTCCCCACACCTTCCCACTCCTCCCCACACCTTCTCACGCCTCCCCACACCTTCTCACGCCTCCCCACACCTTCTCACTCCTCCCCACACCTTCCCACTCCTCCCCACACCTTCTCACGCCTCCCCACACCTTCCCACTCCTTCCCACACCTTCTCACTCCTTCCCACACCTTCTCACTCCTCCCCACACCTTCCCATTCCTCACCACACCTTCTCACTCCTCCTCACACCTTCTCACGCCTCATCCCTCCTTTCGCTTTCCCACGCCTCCCCATGCCTCTCCGTAACTCCCCACACTTTTCCACGCTTTCCCACTTCTCCTTGCGTTTCCCCATGCCTCCCCGCACCTCCTCGCCCCTTCTCATTCCTCCCCAAAGCTTCTCCCGCCTCCCCACGCTTCCCCACGCCTTCCCATATCTCCCCACGCCTCTCCATAATTCCCCATGCCTCCTCACACCTTTCCCGTTTTCCCACATCTTCCCTCGCCTCCTCATCCCTCCCTACGCCTTTCAACGCCTCCCTACGCCCCTCCTTTCCTCCCTACGCCTTCTTACCTCTCCCCACGCCTCCCCAGCGTGCTGGAGGAGTCCCCGCGGTGGCTGTTGCAGGCGGGGAAGACTGGGGAGGCGCGGCGGGTGCTGGAGGGCGCGGCGGCGCTGCACTGCGTGCCGCTGCCCCGCGCCGACCTCCTGCAGGAGGCGCTCGTCCGCCAGCAGGAGGAGGTGGGTCTTGGTGGGTCTTGCTGGGTCTTGCTGGGTCTTGCTGGGTCGTAGAGGGTCTTGCTGGGCCTTGCTAGGTCTTGGAGGGTCTTGGTGGGTCTGGCTGGGTCTTGGTGGGTCTTGGTGGGTCCTGCTGGGACTTAATTAGGTTCTTAAATTGGGCTTGCTGGGCTGTTACCGAGTTTTTAATGGGACTTTATGTAGTCTTACTTGGCCTCTAATGGATTTTAACTGGGTCTTACCAGGGTCTTACTTGGTATAACTGGGCTTTTAAAGAGCCTTAACTGGGCCTCACTGAGCCTTTACTGAGCTTTTACTGGACCTCTACTGAGCGCTTACTGGGATTTTCCAGGGTTTTCAGCCGACACACCAAAATGATCTCCCGTCAACCTAAAGTTGCCGCGTTTGTTGCCAGACCCAAGCGTCCTCGTCGGTTGCCAGAGGCACGGGCTGCCTGCAGTACGTAAAGGAGAGCCTCAAGCTCTGGCTGCGGGAGTTCATGTCCCTCCTGAGGACACCGGTCCTTCGTAGGATCTCCTTCGCCATGTTCGGGTGTTGGTTCGTGGTCGGGCTGTCCTACTGGGGCATGAGCCTCTCCGGGGGGTCCTTCAGGTGGGTCTGGGGTCCTTCAGGTGGGTCTGGGGTCCTACAGGTGGGTCTGGGGTCCTTCAGGTGGGTCTGGGGTCCTTCAGGTGGGTCCTGGGGTCCTTCGGGTGGGTCTCGGGGTCCTTCAGGTGGGTCTGGGGTCCTTCAGGTGGGTCTGGGGTCCTTCGGGTGGGTCTTGGGGTCCTGCAGATGGGTTTGGGATCTTTCAAGTGGGTTCTGGGGTCCTTCAGGTGGGTCTGGGGCCCTTCAGGTGGGCCTGGGGTCCTTCAGGGGGATCCTGGGGTCCTTCAGGTGGGTCTGGGGTCCTTCAGGTGGGTCTGGGGACATGTGTCTATGGTGTTATTCGCCCAGGCCAATAAGAGAACCAATTGAATATTAATTGTATATAAGGTTACAAATGTATATTAGTGAGCATCTTTTACATCAACATAATTTAAGAATTAAAAATGAATTTAACAAGGGCCGCTGCCACCCGAGACTTTCGTCTCGAATTTCATGAGTATAATTTTAAAAAGTCTTTTAAATTACGGGTGGCGTGGCGCGTAAACGTTGGCCATTACGTCCAGCCTCTATTTTCTCCAGCAAATATCCTCGTAGCGCTGACCGAGTTTCTAGGCGCGTGTTTCTGTGTGGTTCGTGAGAGTTGAGAGGTTAATGAATCAACACAAAAGTACAGTATCGGACTTTACTGGTGAGTGAGGAAAATACGGAGGAGGAAAGAGAGAGCACGCGCAGAGCACCTGATTTACAACCCAGTACAGTCCCACGAGCTGTCAATATTAGCTGTGGACCTTGAAAAATACGAGTTACTCCCTCGGCTAATCGCATCCTAGACTCACTATGAACTTGAAATCAAATACACAAATATCGAAAACGAAGCCCTCGATGATGGAATGAAACAACGCTCTTGACGATGAAAACGAAGCCCTGGATGATGGAATGAAACAACGCCTTGATCACTGTTCCTCTACAACCCCGCCCTCGGATCAGAGTCTCACTCTAATGCAAATTGCCTAAGTCTTATCATTGCCTAAGTCCCATCTCGCAACCAGAGCTTAAGTGACTTCCCGCTTTCTCGCTCCGTCCGCTTCTTTTCGCCTCACGGTCCTAAGTGACTCCGTAATGTTCTCCTCCTAATAGACTCAGAGCCTGAACGGGGTCATGACCAAGGAGGGGGAGGGGGGAAGGGTAAGGGGTAGGCATCTTTGAGCTGTTGATCCGGCCTTGTCCAGTGTGCCATGGTTAATCCAAAAAATCGAAAGGGAACGAGGGGTGGTTTCCTCTCCACTAAATTTATGATCGATGATCAAATAATTTAACCAACAATAGTTTTAGGCGGCCTGTCCTAAGCAAATGGGGCCAGCCTGTGGTTGGCTCTTTAAAACACCCTCATAAAATTCGATCTATCTTCTGGCTCTCGCTCGTAAACGTACACCCAGCTAAGACGTAAATGTTTCCACATCCATTACACACACCGAATTTTAATTAGACATACCCAATTTAAGCCTCGTGCTAGCGTGAGACAGCCACAGAATAAATCAATTTTATTCATAATAACAAGTCATAATGCAGTTGAATATTAATAATAAGTCATAATGCAGTCATAATGCAGTTCATGGTCCTAATTAAGAAAACATTACCTTCACTAACTGTACATATAAGTAATACCATTAGCTTTCTTGTAAACCCGTGGAATTTGTTCGTACTCTGTGCATGGAGTTAAGCATATTAATGTATCAAATATGTTACGTTCACCTTATTGCTGCAATGTATGGAAACCCATTTATATGTGTGTATTTTTCTGTACAACCATATATACATTTATATATATATATATATAACACACATATACGCATATGAGCTATGGAAACTGTTTATGTACATGAATATGTGCGCCCGCCGAGTATATAAATAGAATCGGCAAGAGACATCGCCGTTCACTAGCGGTGGCCTGCCGTAGAGGTAGCACATTAAAAGAGACGTCGCTCTTCAGTAGTGGAAGCGTGACCGTCGAGGAAGCACCTGTACAGATCACAGATGCATTATAGAAGTAACATCACTCGTATTAGCCCCTATCATCCGATCTAACAGATTCTTGCCAATACCGAAGCCTGTACCAATTTCTGAAGTACCAATAAAGGATAACCACGTTACTGCATTTGGGTTACCCCCGAACCTCATTCGCGTTAGTTTCGACCTGTACATGGAAAGGGACGGAACATTTATGGTGGCCAGTATATCGGGATGCCACATTAAAGATATCCACATTGCCACATTGCCCATTGAAGAAGAAAGATATCAAGAATTGATCTTCGGTTCTGCTGATCCGTGATTTTAAGTGTGAGGAGTGTCACCCTGTTTGGAGTAACGTCGCATAGTTATCACATTACTTCAGAGCATCGAGAAAAGGAAGAAAGACGTCAGCGCAGAAAATCGAAATTCTTGGAAAGAACTTCGAGGGAGAAAAAATCGAAAATTTACACGCTACGCAGTCTTCACCAGTCTGGAGCATCGCTACTCAAAGGAGAAGATGAAGTGAAAGGGTCCAGACCAACAACCTGGTCTGTCGACGAGATCTGCGCATTTACGCACCGTCATCTGCAACGAGAAGATCTACGAGATCTACGCATCGCCAAAATATTGTTCAACGTCACCAACTAGCTTCGCATAGCAAGTTAAGTGTACGCCGATAATGTTTGCTTGCGAATTAAAAATAAGCATGCGCTCAAATTAATGATTATACATCATTATTATAAAATTAATAAATAAGAAGTTCTCTATGTAAAACTATTTGAGCAGCATAGGCATTGCAAGCGCAGTGAGCACGCTGATTCTTGGTAAGTGGGAGAGCGCCTGAACGCGGAAGCATTTGTGTGAGGCGGTAGTCTATTGTTCTCTAGAACAATTGAAGGAAGTTGTAGCTATTGTTCTCGGGCCCATTGTCCTCTAGCACATAAGAGTAAGCTGGAGCAGCCTGTCTCTGTCCAGTTTGTTGCCAGCCTTCACGAGCTTTGACTTTGTAGTGCTGAAATAGCCTGTTTTAAGTCCGCTGAAAAAGTAAGTTATCATTTTATCGTATGTAGAATATTTTCATTAAATGTGTGTAGAACATTTTTCTCTTAATGGTAATTAGAGGTCTAAGAATATAAGAGTATTGTGTGTTTATGTCGAGAATACTTTAATTGTTGCGTTAGCTATGGCTATCATCAACCCCCTAGTAACAGAAGATTTTTCCAAAATGTTAGCGACTCGATCTTAGAGATCTGTGGAAATCTATTTTGCAGAGGATGACCATTCTCCCGAATCAAACTTTGATGCAGCCTGTGATGAGACCGAAGTGCATACAATAACAAGAGGCGGATTTCAAGGTAGAGGTAGGACGCGTAGGCCCTACTGGAGACCAAATTTCCCGAGACCAACTTTCCGTGCTAGACCTCACGTAAAATCTTTTGTTGGAGATCGTGAACTAGGAACTTTCGAAGTCCAAGCATTAGAGACAGCTACTGAAACTAGGCGTTGCTCGAATTGTTACAATCATGTGTGTATCTGTCAAGGACAAGGTGTGTCGGTAACCACTGTGGCTAGGAAACCGACTGATTGGTACAAACCAGGTTCATATCAGACAGCCACCGAGCATTCACTGCGTGATGTAGCTTGTTTTCGTTGTAATAAGTTAGGACACTACGCAAGAGACTGTAGGTCCAGACGAGACTATTTCAACAGACCAGGTAGACCTGATCGTGTCCGTGCGCGAGGACAGCATAAAACTCGTGTACCAGAAAAAGGCCAGGTAGAAACTTACCAAACTAACAGTGGCGATAATTTTTTAGCGTAAGCTGCGGAGACGATTTCATTTCCGATAGAAATAACGTCAATGGTAAAAATAAAATTGAAATAACTAAGTGTGACTCTACGTCAGTAGCTCCCTGTGAACCCGAGGAGAATTCTGGTGCTGAAGATTCCCTCGTTAAAAATGTCGAGAGAGTTGATGTGTTAAACATGTCTGGAGGTTCCCTCGTTGAAAATGTTGAGATAATTGACCCACTAATTAAGTGTCAAAATAGATATGAATCGCTGGGAGAGGTGGATTTAAGCGATTTAAAAGATTTAAATGCTCATGGCACTGAATTTGAAAGCCATGTGACGGCGAACGTTTGTAAATACGAAGAAGATGAAGAAGTTGAAGTTACAGGACAAAATGAATTATTTGTAATACGAAAAAGTCATAAGCCCATGATTGTGCTTAGAAAAGATGCAGACCTGTGGAATGCATTGATTGATTCAGGATCAGAGAAATGTCTAATCAGCTACCACAGAATAAGTGAGATAAGTAATGACGTGAAGCCAAGTTCTCTGACTATAAAAGGCGTTAACGCTAAGAGTAATGTTGAAGGCGAGGTGGAGCTTGTCCTAAAGTTAAAAAACGGTATAAGTTTAAAGACAAATGCTTTAATAATTAAAGATGGTATTTACAATTATGACGTCATTATTGGGCGTGATTTATTGGACAAGAACGCCGTTGTAGACTTAAAACAAAGATGTTTAATTATCAAAGACGAGAAAATTCCCTTTGCAGAGGTAAAACGACGAAAAAAGAGAAAGACAGAGTGTCTCGAGTATTTAATAGAGAATACTGAGTGTCTCATGGCGGACACGATTACGTCCAGAGCTAAGAAAAAAGTCATAAATAAGCTAAGAGAGAAGAGAAAAAATCTCAGGACGTGTAATGCTGAGAGAGCAGGCGAGGAAGTAAAAAGGGATGGTAAGAGAGAAAATCAGCCTGTTCGAGGCGTAGTTGCAGTTACCAGTTCCCACACAGGGCCAAGGCCGTTAAGAGTGCATACTCGACGAGTGGAGATTGCTCCCAATGTAATTTTGAAACATGTTGGACATGTTGGAAAGTGTAAAAATGGAGAATACATAATAAAGAAAGCAACTTTAAAAGAAGGCATTTGTGTCGCAGAAGCGATTGTGAGAGTTAACAATAGGAGAAAGATTCCGTTGTTGTTAATTAATAGCTCCGACAGAGCGATTGTTTTACCAGAGAATGCAATTATAAGTACTTTAGAAAAAGTGGAGAAGGATCACGTTGAACCCGAAGTTTACTTGTCAGATGTACAAGGAGAATTAAAAGGAGGATTGAGTACCTTTGTGCAGGCAGCGAGTGTTGTTCAGGACAGTCATTTAGATGTCGAGAAGAAAGACACTAATAGTAAATCTGTCGGGATCACAGGAGTTGTCGACAAAGGGTACGTTTCTGATTCCAAAGAAGTAGCCCGTGGTCGGCGGAAATTAAATAATGATGATATCAAGTGTAACGATGACGAAATGAAGCCTGAATTGCTGAGTTTGTTGAATGAATTCAGAGACGTTATTACTATAGACAATGAATCGATCTCCGCTGCTGCGATTAAACCATACAAAATACGTTTGAAACCTAACGTGGATGTCGTAAATGTCCCTCCCTATCGTATTGCCCACCGTTACATGGAAGACTTGAAAGTCGTTAACGAAAAAATGTTAGACGACGGAATTATTAGACCATCGATTTCAGCTTATAATTCACCGATAATTGTAGTTCATAAGAAAGATGGAACTATACGTCCGGTAGTTGACTTTCGCAAAGTAAATGAGGTAATTTATGAAGAATCATTCCCTCTACCGAGAATGGACGAGATTCTCTATAGTTTAAATGGTCAGAAATACTTTTCGAAATTAGATCTTAGGTCAGGATATGATAATATTACACTGACCGATGAGAGTAAGGAAATAACAGCGTTTACAGTTGGTAGCAGAAAATACGAATTTAATCGTTTACCTTTTGGTTTAAAAACCTCACCTGCATATTTCCAGTCAGTAATGACGCAAACGCTATCTCCTGTTCTAGAAAAACTATCTTTCGTCTTTATGGACGACGTGCTCATATTTTCTAAGGAAAAGGCACAGCATCTTGCCGATATGAAAGTTGTACTTGAACTATTAAGAAACGCTAGATTGTCAATAAAAACGGAAAAATGTGAGTTCTTCAGGGACGAGATTGAATATCTCGGACATTCCATTAGCGGAATGGGAACCAGAAGCACCGGTACTGACAAAGTAAAGAATTTAGAAATTCCTAAGAATGTGAAACAGTTACAATCATTCCTAGGTCTAGTAAATTTCTTTCGTAGGTACATAAAAAATTTTGCGAGTATCGCAAGCCCGCTCTATAATCTTCTGAAGAAAAATGTTGAATTCAATTGGTCTAGAGATTGTCAAAACGCTTTTGAAAAATTAAAGAATGAACTGTGTGAAAGCACAATCTTGAGTCACCCAAACTTCGATCAAAATTTTCATCTGTTTTGTGATGCATCAAACGTCGGCATAGGAGCTGTTTTACTCCAATCATCTACTGATAAAGTTCGAAACATGAGACCTGTCGCATTTTTTTCTAAAACGTTGAATTCCACCCAACGAAGATACTCAACAACTAAAAAGGAGATGTTTGCTATAGTTGAAGCGTTGAAGTACTTTAAATATCTTGTTTTAGGCTATGATCTGGTCATTTACACCGATCATAAGCCTTTAGTTCCTTTATTTTCAAAGAAATTGCCTGAAGACAACACGCTCGCTAGATGGAGTATTTATGTCCAAGCTTTTGATGCCAAACTAAAGTATTTTTCTGGGAAGGCGAATAGTGCCGCCGATGCATTAAGTAGATTAAATCATGACAAAAATCCTTTAACAGAAAGAGAACTATTAGAGTGTTCTGAAATAACCCCGGATGTAGAGACTTTTCCCGTTGTAACCAGGCTGCAAGCCGCTGCTGCGGGTAACAAATGTAACAAGCCGGTGACTGAGGGAGAGTTCGAGGAGACAATGCCAGGAAGTGAGGATGGAAGAAACAACAACAGTACTGCTGAACAACAGACAGACCCCAGACGTGAACCCAGTGACTTTAATAGCAGACAGAAAACGTGCTTATGCTGACTGGATAACGTTAACAAGACTACAGACCATTCAAGTATTAACGACAACTGGTCGTTAGACGAATTTAAACGTGAACAAGATAGTGATCCCTTTTGTTCTGAAATAAAGGACGCCCTAGAGAATGCAACAAAAGTTACTAATACTGACATGAATGAATTTCTGATTATGAATGACATTTTGTATAAAAGACGAAGAATTGACAACAGACCCAGCACCATTCTGACTATTGTGGTGCCATATACTCTGCTACACAAGACAATTCTATTCATCCATAATTTGTCCCATACAGATTTGAATCATACCTTGTTTAAGTTTAAATTAAAATATTTTCATCCGTGCGAACGGACAATTACACGCAAAATTGTTGAATCTTGTGACATCTGTAAGATTCTAAAATCACGAATACCGACGCCGATTAAAATTCTAAATGCTCCAATTGGAACACGATGTTTTCAAACGGTCAGCATGGACTTCTACGGTCCATTAACAATGACAGACAATGGTAACAAATATATTCTTGTCATTATCGACCTATTTTCCCGTTTTGTTAAATTATATTCGACTAGTGACCGATGTACAGAGACTGTTACAGATTGTCTATGGAACTTTTGCTGTTTGTTCGGTACCCCGGACGTATTGTTGTCCGACAACGCTTTAGAATTTAAATCGTCTAATGTGAGAAATTTCACAAGAGGACTTTCTATCTTAAAAAGGGAAGTTCTGGCTTATTCCCCTTTTTCTAATGGCATTGTTGAGCGATGTAATGGAAAAATCCGACACCTGCTCAAGTTATATCTAAATTTTCTTACTCATAATGAGTGGGATAGATTATTGGATATTGTGGAGAATTCGATTAATAATAGCTTTAATGAAACTTTAGGCGATACCCCCGCATACACGGTTTTCGGTAGAGATACGTGTGTGTATATTAGTTCTACTAATTTAGAAGACTTCAATGTTGCGACTACATATGAAGATGTTCAAAAACAAAAATTTAAAGAGTCATCTATTGTAGTGAACAATATTAGAAATGCAATCATTAACGCTACAATCGAAAGAACTACCTATAGAAACGTGAAACGTCGCGATAAAAATTTAAAAGTGACGGACCGTGTACTAGTGAAAAACCATGCCAAAAAAACACAAACTACAGCTAAATTTCTTAGGACCAGGTATCATTGAAAGGCTAGGTAAAAATTACGCAGATATTAAGATCGGTAACAAGATTATCCGAACGAACTTAAACCATGTACTGCCTTTAGATAAGTTAAGAAGGTAAAATTGTCAACCTAGTTTGGAACTGTTCATTCCTTATATTCCGAAATTGCCATTCCATATATGTATTTAAATGGTATTTAGCTTGTAAGTGCGTTCTATGAGTTTTTAGCTTGTAAGTGCGTTCTATGAGTTTCTTTCTTAAGACTTTATGTATGTCTTGCGTTAGGAAATATTGTGTTGCGCAAACACCTTGTGACGAGATGTTGAGCTTCGGATGTTGTCATACTGTTATTGCGACATCAAAAGCTGTGTTCGTCAAGCCGTAAGCTAGAGTTGATAAACTTAGGTGCAATCTTGGAAATGTCAACACGAGAGTGCGAGTGCTAAACCCGCGAGAACTGCATCGCATCTGCCGCAACTTGTTTGAAAACAATGTCAGGCATTGTAGTTGGAATGAATGTGTCTTAATGAGAAGGAAGCGTTGCCTTAGTATGTAACGACAGTTGTTTACTTTAAACTCGTGGCCATGCTAATCTCCTGTCTCGGTTCCTTTCAGATTCCTTGGGCGACTCCTGAACAACTATTCGCAGTTCCACCTCAAGTTGGCGCATAACAATACAACGCTAATTTCTACATTCATATTAACATAACAAAACACACGTACCTCAACGCTGAGCTTTCATCTCCGAGGGTGTCCCTCGAAACTTCGAAAAATGGGAACACGCTCAAGCACAGAGTCCACGTGCACGTACATACAAGATGGATCTGAATATTTTCAGAATATTTCTTTTAGAATATATTGTCTTAGAATATTTCTTTTTATACGGAAAATTACGTGTTCTTGGTGTCGTTAATTATATCCTTTGATGTTGTTTTACTCGCCCTATGGAAATGTTTTGTTTCAAGATAGGGAGACGAATTATTTGTATTGCGAATAAAAACCGAATTGCACGCTTGTGGATTGGTTGAATTGAATTAGTTCATTTATTGATTATTCTATTTAATTTACTTTCAATATTTAATTTAGTTGAATTGAAATAAGTTAATTCGAATCGTAGGACATTTATTAATTTTATAATGATTATGTATTTGATTTGAATCGTACGGAAAAGCAAATCGACGTTTAACTTGCCAATTGTAGTAATGTAATGTATTATTCTCGATTTGACGGTATGTGTCCAGTTTGTTCAAAAAAAAAAGTGTACCTTATGGAGATGATTTATTACGTACGTGATTTGATTTTTGATTTCGATAAGTTAATAAAATTGTGTCGTGTATCCAATAGTGAACATCGGAAGCATTTTGTGTCATACGTTCTGATATGTTCGAATTAATTTGACGGATTGTAAGATTAATTGATAGTCAAAGGAAAATCGAAGTTAATTGAATACCGTTTTAAAATTTTTTATTGTAATAAAGAATTTTTAAAGGTGGGGGGAGCATTATGTGCGCCCGCCGAGTATATAAATAAAATCGGCAAGAGACATCGCCGTTCACTAGCGGTGGCCTGCCGTAGAGGTAGCACATTAAAAGAGACGTCGCTCGTCAGTAGTGGAAGCGTGACCGTCGAGGAAGCACCTGTACAGATCACAGATGCATTATAGAAGTAACATCACTCGTATTAGCCCCTATCATCCGATCTAACAGATTCTTGCCAATACCGAAGCCTGTACCAATTTCTGAAGTACCAATAAAGGATAACCACGTTACTGCATTTGGGTTACCCCCGAACCTCATTCGCGTTAGTTTCGACCTGTACATGGAAAGGGACGGAACAAATATATATATAAATTCATGTATATACATACATGAACTATGTAAGTATAACTGCTTTTGTGACTGTACACACACATGCACATACATACGTACATGTGTGCGCAGCTCGGACCCGTTCCTGTATATGGCGCTGTCGTCCCTGATGGAGGTGCCGGGGTATGTGTGGATCATCCCGCTGGTGTCATGCCTCGGCCGCCGTGTGTTGCTTGCCCTCAACTTTGTGGTGTGCGCCTGCGCCATGCTGCTTATTCTGCTCATACCACCTGGTGAGTGGTGCTCATACCACCTGGTGAGTGGTGCTCATACCGCCTGGTGAGTGGTGCTCATACCGCCTGGTGAGTGGTGCTCATACCGCCTGGTGAGTGGTGCTCATACCGCCTGGTGAGTGGTGCTCATACCGCCTGGTGAGTGGTGCTCATACCGCCTGGCGAGTGGTGCTCATACCGCCATGTGAGTGGTGCTCATACCACCTGGTGAGTGGTGCTCATACCGCCTGGTGAGTGGTGCTCATACCGCCTGGTGAGTGGTGCTCATACCGCATGGTGAGTGGTGCTCATACCGCCTGGTGAGTGGTGCTCATACCGCCTGGTGAGTGGTGCTCATTCCGCCTGGTGAGTGGTGCTCATACCGCCATGTGAGTTGTGCTCATACCACCTGGTGAGTGGTGCTCATTCCGCCTGGTGAGTGGTGCTCATACCGCCTGGTGAGTGGTGCTCATACCGCCTGGTGAGTGGTGCTCATACCGCCTGGGGAGTGGTGCTCATACCGCCTGGTGAGTGGTGCTCATACCGCCTGGTGAGTGGTGCTCATACCGCCTGGTGAGTGGTGCTTATATCGCCTGGTGAGTGGTGCTCATACCACCTGGTGAGTGGTGCTCATACCGCCTGGTGAGTGGTGCTCATACCGCCTGGTGAGTGGTGCTCATACCGCCTGGTGAGTGGTGCTCATACCGCCTGGTGAGTGGTGCTCATACCGCCTGGTGAGTGGTGCTCATATCGCCTGGTGATTGGTGCTCATACCACCTGGTGAGTGGTGCTCATACCGCCTGGTGAGTGGTGCTCATATCGCCTGGTGAGTGGTGCTCATACTGCCTGGTGAGTGGTGCTTATACCGCCTGGTGAGTGGTGCTCATATCGCCTGGTGAGTGGTGCTCATACCACCTGGTGAGTGGTGCTCATACCGCCTGGTGAGTGGTGCTCATACCGCCTGGTGAGTGGTGCTCATACCGCCTGGTGAGTGGTGCTCATACCGCCTGGTGAGTGGTGCTCATACCGCCTGGTGAGTGTGTCGTAGCTCCCCTATTTTATTTCATCGATGTCACATTATTCTTTATTCTCCTCAATTTTATTTTTACTCATGATGTTATGTGTCGTGACATTAAGATTATTTGTCACTTTCATATATTTTCTACTTGTAAATTTCAAGGTAACTGCCACCAATTCAGACTTTCTCTGAATAAACATTTAATTCAATCTTCGGTAAGCGTTAAGAGCGTAAGGCCATAAATTAATCGTACATTTTAGCCGTGTTTCATGGCTTCAAATATTTTCATTTTCTTTCTAAATCATTCACATGATCTCTTCCTATCTATCTGAAGGATATTAAAGACACCGAAACATTAAAGGAATTCACTATTGAACAAAAGGAAATATCGAGACATTAGTCATTGAATAAACGCAACCTATTTGAACGTACACGATTTACGCACTCGCGGCCTAATATACCCAGAAGCGTGAGAGGGAACTCAGATCGACATAACTTCAGAAGGAGACTTATCTGAGATTTGGAGATCAGGATTGATGAGGGTTGAGTCCCGCAGGTTGGATTCGCCATTTTGTATCGGTGGCCGACAGTTGGCAGTCTAGATTGACATCGACAATTGAACGTTATATTGGCACTGTAGTTGAGTGACTTGATATGAATTACTTTCAAGCGAATGAGAACACAGATATTCTAGGATGATTTTTACGTAGTCAATTTAAGAGACAAGCCTCGGCCCATCTGGGCCAAGGAAGGTGAATGATCTCGTATAACTGCTCACGGTGGTGCCCTTGTCCTGACTGACGTTCGCTCCCTCAGACAACCCGCGTTCGGCCTCGCTTGAGATGCCAACTTCAAATAACGATCTCGCAAGGTTACCAATATGAACGTAATATATCCCTACTATCGAATAGAAAATATACATCATTAACCTTACACTTATTACTATATAAAAAATCTCCACAAAACAATGTTAAACATCATGAATTAAAGTAAAAAAGAGACACCCATTTAGGTCCTTGGTACCTCCCGTTGGCGTGTTGTTCGTTCTTTGTCTCCTCGGCGTCCGAACGTCGTCTCTGACGAGTCGACTGTTCTAGAATGTATCTCGTGATGCTTTCTCGCAGAAATCAGGCTTATTATTTGGTCTTTTAGAATCATTTATGAATAGGTTGTTGGCCAAACAACGATTATCCAGATTCTTAGCGATGTTCCGTACACAGTTATGCGGAGAAGCATAACAAGTGGTGCTCATACCGCCTGGTGAGTGGTGCTCATACCGCCTGGGGAGTGGTGCTCATACCGCCTGGTGAGTGGTGCTCATACCGCCTGGTGAGTGGTGCTCATACCGCCTGGTGAGTGGTGCTCATACCACCTGGTGAGTGGTGCTCATACCGCCTGGTGAGTGGTGCTCATACCGCCTGGTGAGTGGTGCTCATACCGCCTGGTGAGTGGTGCTCATACCGCCTGGTGAGTGGTGCTCATACCGCCTGGTGAGTGGTGCTCATACCGCCTGGTGAGTGGTGCTCATACCGCCATGTGAGTGGTGCTCATACCACCTGGTGAGTGGTGCTCATACCGCCTGGTGAGTGGTGCTCATACCGCCTGGTGAGTGGTGCTCATACCGCATGGTGAGTGGTGCTCATACCGCCTGGTGAGTGGTGCTCATACCGCCTGGTAAGTGGTGCTCATTCCGCCTGGTGAGTGGTGCTCATACCGCCATGTGAGTGGTGCTCATACCACCTGGTGAGTGGCATGTGTCACACTCATCATGCTCATCACATTCATCATTTAAGTATGACAACCACGGTACCGTGGCTGAGTAAAAAATGAATTCACGCGTACATAGTTTGCTGCACATAGAGTCTAATTTTCGTCTGTAATTTGGTTCATTTCTTCAATAGTTTTTTAAGGGATTTGATTGGTATTTGAGTTGATGTAAAAACTAAATTCTTTTCTTAGACCGGTAACGATAGCTAAAGTGTCTTTTCTGCTATAACTCAAAAAATACCTATTTTTACTCGTGGAGTTCAAATATGAATGGAAAACTCAAGTGTACGGTAAACTGACAGTGAATTTGATGATGAAGGGTAAAAAAAGATACATTAGCTGTGGCAAAGTAAGGTGAATTACATTCCGTTTTGCCTCTACGTCTGTGACACATGTCTTCAGTATGTGATGAATGCATGCAGCCTGTACCTATTTGTAAATCTATCCTGTTTACCCCTTTTAATAACCCCATTTACCCCATTCAATAACCCCACTTACCCCATTTAATAACCCCCTTTTTCCCATTTAACAACCCCATTTACCCTATTTAATAACCCCATTTACCCCCTTTAATAACCCTATTTAACCTATTCAATAACCCCATTTACCCCATTTATTTTCACCCCATTTACCCCATTTAATAACCCCAATTACCCCATTTAATAACCCCATTCATCCCATTTGATAACCCCACTCACACCATTTAATAACCCCATTTACCTCTTTTAATAACCTCATTTACCCCATTAAAAACCCCATTTACCCCATTTACCCCATTTAATAACCCTATTTACCCTATCTTATAACCCCATTCACCCCATCAACTAACTCCACCCACCCCATCTAATACCCAGTCCACTTTTTCGCCGCCTGCATGCATGTTTTTCGCCGCCCCAGTAATTAACCCTTTCGGTCCTGACGGCTACTCCAGTGCCAAGTTGGCTAGTGCTTCCAGTTTAGGGCATCTAACCTAGTTTTAAACTAATTTAACTAGTGAGGGAATATTTTGGAGTAATAACAAAATTAGGGAAATTACAAACATTCATTAAACTAGTTTTTAAACAATTCCAGAAACCTGCACGCGTAAATTACCATAGGTTACCATAGGCCCCTGTAATTACCATAGGACCCTGTAGCACGCGTAAGTTCATGCTACAGGACCCGAGCAACATATTCAATACCCTTTCCATTTAACTTGAGCAAGTTTTTTCTGAACTTTGTTGATTTTTGGTAAATTCGGGCAAAAACGTATAAATAATTTCTTCGTAAATACGAAAACTTTATTATCAACATCAAAAATTTCTGTCGCCAAGCATCGAGCTTCAAAGATACAAAAAATTTCAAAATTAAAATAATGAAGAAGGCACTTACTTAAGCTAAAAGCACCACACTAGGACAATTTCACTGACAATTCAGGGTAATGACAACTTTTTCCCCAGGAAGTTTTTACCCAAACAATTTGAATTATCGTACCGAAAGGGTTAAATCACTTAGGCGACAAAAACATGCATGCTCCGGCGAAAAAGTTATAGTTATACTGGGACTTTAATTCAGCCAGGTCTTAATTTAAGCCATTACATATTTACAACCCAACTCCGAAGCTTTTCTACTCTATTTACCACAGCACCTTATTTACCCCAGTATTCTATTTACCCAGTACCACAAACCCCCACAACCCTCACTCACCCGACACCCCTCCCCACCCCCACAACCCACTCACCCCACACCCCTCTCACCCCCAGAGAACATATGGGTGATATTCAGCCTGGCGATGCTGGGTAAGCTGTTCATCACTGGCGCCTACAACCTACTCTACCTATACTCGGTGGAGCTGTTCCCCACCTGCGTGAGGAACCGCGGCCTCAGCGTCTCTTCCATGATGGCCCGGGTCGCCGCCGTCAGCGCCCCCTTCGTCACCAAGTCCCTGGTGGGTCCTCTCGAGGGGCGCCCTCTCGGATTTGTGCCACTTTGGATTTATCGCACGGCTTAGAATTTATTGTACCTGGGATTTATCGCACTGTTTGGGACCTCTCGTACGCTTTGGGGCTTATCGCACCGCCTGTTATTCATCGTACGGTTAGGGATTTATGGTACGGTCAGGGATTTAACACAGGATTTGGGATTCATCATATGGTTTGGGATTTATCCCGCAGCCTGAGATTTATCTTTTAAGGCATAGATAAATGCTTGGGGATGGAGGCAAATATCCATTATTTTCACTTTTTTGATTTTCCTTTTATTCGATCAGTTAGAATTTTCTGCTTTCAGTGAAGCTTTTTAAAAACAAATATCAATAATCAATGGTTGAGGATTAATTTCCAAGTTTATTGTAAAATATTTCTTAGATTGTTCATTATTGTTAATTTTTCCTTTTTTCGATTTTTTAAATATTCATATTTGTTGACAAGTACTTACGTTTTTTTATCTCATTATATTCATGGATTGTTGCGTCTTTTTTTCGCTCAAAAATTCAGTCCCATCTCAACGTTAGTTTCTAATATCATTATTATGAGCAACACTCGAAATTAAAATCATTATTCCATCCAACTTTAAAGTTGTCGTGAAAAAAGTTAGCATAAATCTAATACCAAAGTTTGTTATAAAATCTAAATCTGAAATTTTTAGCATAAATCTAAAGCCACAGACTGTTATAAAAACTAAATCTAGCATTTCTATAGTACCTGTGTCTGTTACAACACCTAAATATAGCATTACTCGAATACTAAAGCCGTTAATTAAGTCTAAATCCTGAAATCTCTTGATGCCAAAAACTGGGTTAATTTATAAACGTGACATTAATCTGGCATTAATTAGAAGTAAACAGTAATCTAACACAAAAGTTTGTCCTGGTGTTGACATCTTTGCATTGTTCCAGCTTCAAAATCTAGCGTTGTTTTAGTGCTAAAATCAGTAAATGTTTGTAACATTTTAGTAGTTCACCGTCACGCACCATAACTCACACACCATTACACTTAATACTCCATGAAGTATCACTCCTCACCATCACGCACCATAACCCACACACCATTACACTTAATACTCCATAAATTACCACCTCACATCCCACCCTACGCATCATCTTCCCAGTTCTGCAACGTACAACCTAACCAGCCGTTCACACACACACACGTGGTAAGCGTGTAAATATTCCACAAATTACCCCCACTCCCCCCCCCCCCCCCCCCTGTGCAGGCGAGCAAGTACGAGTACGCGCCGTCGCTCGTGTTCGGAGGCGCTGCAGCGTGCGGCGCCCTCCTGTCCCTCCTCCTGCCGGAGTCCAAGGGCAAGCCCCTCCTCGACTCCGTGGAGCAGCTCGAGCAAACCTACGGCAAGAAACCGGAAAAAAATTCTAGCGGAAAACCTGGCAAAAATTCTAGCGGAAAGCCCACTAAAAATTCCAGCGGAAAACTCGCCAAAAACTCTGGCGGGAAACCCGCTAGCCAGAGCTCCGCGGCCGAGAATGGGGAAGGAAACTTGCTACTTGAGAGTGAAGATTAGTTGCTAACTTTTGTAATGCTGTTTTAAGCGAAAAAATGATGTTATATGATCTATTTTTCAGAGAGAATGGTTTTTAAAGGTAAATAAAGATGATGCATGTAGAATTTCGCCAGTATACCCTGTAGCCAAAAGGAAACAGTTCCATGAGAAACGGATATACGTTTTTTTGCTGGAAGAGGTGTAAAAAAGGGCTTTTGGGCTCCCAGGGCGAAATGATTAAACTTTAGAGGGCTAATTGTAAGTATGAATGAAGCAGTAATCGTTTGTGCCTAGTAATTGTTGTTATTTTAAAGAGGTTCCGTCTGCATCTGTTATATACGAAAAATTGGTATTCAGTACAGTCAGAATTTCCTTGCCTAGCTTCACATGTCAGAATTTCCTTGCCTAGCTTCATATGTCAGAATTTCCTTGCCTAGCTTCACATGTCAGAATTTCCTTGCCTAGCTTCACATGTCAGAATTTCCTTGCCTAGCTTCACATGTCAGAATTTCCTTGCCTAGCTTCACATGTCAGAATTTCCTTGCCTAGCTTCACATGTCAGAATTTCCTGGCCTAGCTTCACATGTCAGAATTTCCTCGCCTAGCTTCACATGTCAGAATTTCCTTGCCTAGCTTCATATGTCAGAATTTCCTTGCCTAGCTTCACATGTCAGAATTTCCTGGCCTAGCTTCACATGTCAGAATTTCCTCGCCTAGCTTCACATGTCAGAATTTCCTCGCCTAGCTTCACATGTCAGAATTTCCTTGCCTAGCTTCACATGTCAGAATTTCCTGGCCTAGCTTCACATGTCAGAATTTCCTCGCCTAGCTTCACATGTCAGAATTTCCTTGCCTAGCTTCATATGTCAGAATTTCCTTGTCTAGCTTCACATTTCAGAATTTCCTTGCCTAGCTTCACATGTCAGAATTTCCTTGCCTAGCTTCACATGTCAGAATTTCCTTGCCTAGCTTCACATGTCAGAATTTCCTTTGCTAGCTTCACATGTCAGAATATCCTTGACTAGCTTCACATGTCAGAATTTTCTTGCCCACCTTCACATGTCAGAATTTCCTTGCCTAGCTTCACATGTCAGAATTTCCTTGCCTAGCTTCACATGTCAGAATTTCCTTGCCTAGCTTCACATGTCAGAATTTCCTTGCCTAGCTTCACATGTCAGAATTTCCTTGCCTAGCTTCACCGCTGGAAGTACGACTGTCGTAAATGACTATAAAATATCAGACAGTCGTAGAAAATAAAACGTGCATCAGTTACAACTTAGTGTACGACTGTCGCAAATCACTGAAGAATATACGACTATTGCAAATGACTGTAAATAAGTGTATTGTTTCTTGTATCAGTTGTTACCGTGGAATGTGAGCAAACGTTACGCAAAATTTATCCGCTTATTTCTTTTTCAACTCATGAATTACAAGAGATATAAACTGTTCGTTATTACGTATTGATTTTGCTCGTACGAAAAGTACGTGTTTCATGCAATTTATGCGGTCGTGGCGGTACAACCAACAGCGTAAGTTATTTTGCCAACTTGGCTACAACACGGGCTGTTTTGAATTGCTGCGCTTTTAATCAACTCCAAACAATCAGATTCTATGCAAAACAGCAACGCACTTGATGGCGCATGTAGCGTAGCCAAGTTCACTTGCAAGAATTTACGCCGCCAGCTATACCGCCACCGAAATGTAAATTGTTTGTGAACCCCTTCTAGTTTTCTTTAATTTTCCATTTTGTTATGAATTTTATTTTCTTTGGCGGCTGTGTAAGTCATGGAATGCTTCTTCACGGAGCCCTTTTCAATGAAAATATTTCTACTTGAAATAAGTTTAATGGAACTTTGACCTTCAAGAAAGAACAAAAATAACCTGAAGAGAAAATAGAATGAGGAGAATAAGTGGAACGTTCATATGAAATAGAATAAGATACTTTAACAGAATACATTAAAATAAAAACTAACATGAGAAAAACGCGCATAATGTTGAAGTAAAATTTAAAAAGACACTTGCAAGAAATAGAGACTGATGCATTGAGTAAATAAATGTGAAGGATTACGAAGGCATGTAAGGGAGCTTGGTGAAAATTGGGCGTCGTTATGAAAATGGACAAAAAGTTTATTTGTTTTTGCACTAAGTTTTGTGCAGTCTGCTGTGTAAGATATAATAATAAGTAAGTTTCCTTTGTAAGACATAACCAGCAAGCATGTTTTTTATAGAAATTAAAAAATCTATGGAAGCCGCCATTGCGTTTGGAAATCTAGTTTTAGCAATCAATTTGAGCAGGAAAAATGTTTAATTCTTAAGGGAGTTAAGTTAACTGAAACGTAGCGAAAGGTTTTGTTAACTCAGATCACACGTATTTTTAAGTTTAAAATCATGTATATAATGGTTTTATATTATTGTACGAGATGCTCATTTTGTCATTTGATTCTAATTAAACTTTTTTTGAAGGTCTGAAATTTATATCCTTTTTATTTTAGGTTTCTAAAAACCCAAGAACTACGCCACAGGTTTATTATTATTAAATTCTGAACTATGTTTAATTTGATATTACAGCTGAAAATTTTGTAATCACCATACTTTGGTTGACACTGTTGGCACGCAGCCCACAGCACGGTAGAGGAAACAAGGTAGAGTCATTTCTATGGGGGAAAATACACCTCTTGTTCGGCTAGCCAATAGCACGGCTTTACTTAAAAAAAAACTTTATGACGTCACCATTGCAACATCGTTAAGCGAATAGTGGTGCCAGATTTAGGGATAGCAGTGTTGGCAGATGCAATATGAGCGCTGCTATTGGGTTTATTGCCGTGACATCAGAATTGCGACATGTCGTTAGATCAATAGCGGTGACATATTTGGGGCTAGCAGTGTTGCTGGCACTCTGTTCAAATCTAGCACGCAATATGATGAGAACAAAATTGAGCCACGATTTTCTTTGCAATATGGCTACATTTTAAGGCTGGCATTATTATGATTGAAAAATGCATATTTTTTCTTCTCGGAATTTTAATATTAACCATAAAGGTTGTACGTTTATGTAATTTCCGGCTAGATTATTTGAAAAGTGCTAAAATGAAATGGTAAAATGAAGAAAAAAGGTCCTGAATGCATAGAATGTTCATAAGAGAAAGTTACATTGACTTTACTATTGACTATTTGAAATTACTATTAAAAAATTACCATTGATGGAAATATTATTTACTATTGAATTTAATATAAAAAAATTACTATTGATGGAAATAGGGAAATAGTATTAGCGATATTTAGGCGACTGAATTCTTGTGGCCAATATGTTGAAACATACTGGCTAATATAATATTTGACAAATATTATTTAGGTAATTGAACTATATAGGCTATTGAACTGATATATCCCGCTCCATACAGTAATATTCAACCATTGATATTAAGCGGTTAAATAAACTCGCCACTACATTGAAATAAGTTGGCCAATATACTGAAATGATGTAACCAATACATTAAAATAAAGGGGCCACTACATTGAAATAAAGGGGCCACTACATTGAAATAAAGGGGCCACTACATTGAAATAAAGGGGCAACTACATTGAAATAAAAGGGCAACTACATTGAAATAAAGGGGCCACTACATTGAAATAAAGGGGCCACTACATTGAAATAAAGGGGCAACTACATTGAAATAAAAGGGCCACTACATTGAAATAAAGGGGCCACTACATTGAAATAAAGGGGCCACTACATTGAAATAAAGGGGCCACTACATTGAAATAAAGGGGCCACTACATTGAAATAAAGGGGCCAGTACATTGAAATAAAGGGGCAACTACATTGAAATAAAGGGGCCACTACATTGAAATAAAGGGGCCACTACATTGAAATAAAGGGGCCACTACATTGAAATAAAGGGGCCACTACATTGAAATAAAGGGGCAACTACATTGAAATAAAGGGGCCACTACATTGAAATAAAGGGGTCACTACATTGAAATAAAGGGGCAACTACATTGAAATAAAGGGGCCACTACATTGATATAAAGGGGCCACTACATTGAAATAAAGGGGCCACTACATTGAAATAAAGGGGCAACTACATTGAAATAAAGGGGCCACTACATTGAAATAAAGGGGCAACTATATTGAAATAAAGGGGCCACTACATTGAAATAAAGGGGCAACTACATTGAAATAAAGGGGCAACTACATTGAAATAAAGGGGCAACTACATTGAAATAAAGGGGCAACTACATTGAAATAAAGGGGCCAGTACATTGAAATAAAGGGGCCACTACATTGAAATAAAGGGGCCAGTACATTGAAATAAAGGGGCCACTACATTGAAATAAAGGGGCCACTGCATTGAAATAAAGGGGCCACTACATTGAAATAAAGGGGCCACTACATTGAAACAAAGGGGCCACTACATTGAAATAAAGGGGCCACTACATTGAAATAAAGGGGCCACTACATTGAAATAAAGGGGCCACTACATTGAAATAAAGGGGCCACTACATTGAAACAAAGGGGCCACTACATTGAAATAAAGGGGCCACTTCATTGAAATAAAGGGGCCACTACATTGAAATAAAGGGGCCACTACATTGAAATAAAGGGGCCACTACATTGAAATAAAGGGGCCACTACATTGAAACAAAGGGGCCAGTACATTGAAATAAAGGGGCCACTACATTGAAATAAAGGGGCCACTACATTGAAATAAAGGGGCCACTACATTGAAATAAAGGGGCCACTACATTGAAACAAAGGGGCCACTACATTGAAATAAAGGGGCCACTTCATTGAAATAAAGGGGCCACTACATTGAAATAAAGGGGCCACTACATTGAAATAAAGGGGCCACTACATTGAAACAAAGGGGCCACTACATTGAAATAAAGGGGCCACTACATTGAAATAAAGGGGCCAGTACATTGAAATAAAGGGGCCACTACATTGAAATAAAGGGGCCACTACATTGAAATAAAGGGGCCACTACATTGAAATAAAGGGGCCACTACATTGAAATAAAGGGGCCACTACATTGAAATAAAGGGGCCACTACATTGAAATAAAGGGGCCACTACATTGAAATAAAGGGGCCACTACATTGAAATAAAGGGGCCACTACATTGAAATAAAGGGGCCACTACATTGAAATAAAGGGGCCAGTACATTGAAATAAAGGGGCCACTACATTGAAATAAAGGGGCCACTACATTGAAATAAAGGGGCCACTACATTGAAATAAAGGGGCCACTACATTGAAATAAAGGGGCCAGTACATTGAAATAAAGGGGCCACTACATTGAAACAAAGGGGCCACTACATTGAAATAAAGGGGCCACTACATTGAAATAAAGGGGCCACTACATTGAAATAAAGGGGCCACTACATTGAAATAAAGGGGCCACTACATTGAAACAAAGGGGCCACTACATTGAAATAAAGGGGCCACTTCATTGAAATAAAGGGGCCACTACATTGAAATAAAGGGGCCACTACATTGAAATAAAGGGGCCACTACATTGAAACAAAGGGGCCACTACATTGAAATAAAGGGGCCACTACATTGAAATAAAGGGGCCAGTACATTGAAATAAAGGGGCCACTACATTGAAATAAAGGGGCCACTACATTGAAACAAAGGGGCCACTACATTGAAATAAAGGGGCCACTTCATTGAAATAAAGGAGCCCCTACATTGATATAAAGGGGCCAGTACATTGAAATAAAGGGGCCACTTTATTGAAATAAAGGGGCCACTGCATTGAAATAAAGGGGCCACTACATTGAAATAAAGGGGCCACTACATTGAAATAAAGGGGCCACTACATTGAAATAAAGGGGCCAGTACATTGAAATAAAGGGGCCACTACATTGAAATAAAGGGGCCACTACATTGAAACAAAGGGGCCACTACATTGAAATAAAGGGGCCACTTCATTGAAATAAAGGAGCCACTACATTGATATAAAGGGGCCAGTACATTGAAATAAAGGGGCCACTTTATTGAAATAACGGGGCCACTGCATTGAAATAAAGGGGCCACTACATTGAAATAAAGGGGCCACTACATTGAAATAAAGGGGCCAGTACATTGAAACAAAGGGGCCACTACATTGAAATAAAGGGGCCACTGCATTGAAGTAAAGGGGCCAGTACATTGAAATAAAGGGGCCACTACATTGAAATAAAGGGGCCACTACATTGAAATAAAGGGGCCACTACATTGAAATAAAGGGGCCACTACATTGAAATAAAGGGGCCAGTACATTGAAATAAAGGGGCCACTACATTGAAATAATGGGGCCAGTACATTGAAATAAAGGGGCCACTACATTGAAATAAATGGGCCACTACATTGAAATAAAGGGGCCACTACATTGAAATAAAGGGGCCACTACATTGAAATAAAGGGGCCAGTACATTGAAATAAAGGGGCCACTACATTGAAATGAAGGGGCCACTACATTGAAATAAAGGGGCCAGTACATTGAAATAAAGGGGCCACTACATTGAAATAAAGGGGCCACTACATTGAAATAAAGGGGCCACTACATTGAAATAAAGGGGCCAGTACATTGAAATAAAGGGGCCACTACATTGAAATAAAGGGGCCACTACATTGAAATAAAGGGGCCACTACATTGAAATAAAGGGGCCACTACATTGAAATAAAGGGGCCACTACATTGAAATAAAGGGGCCAGTACATTGAAATAAAGGGGCCACTACATTGAAATAAAGGGGCCACTACATTGAAATAAAGGGGCCACTACATTGAAATAAAGGGGCCACTACATTGAAATAAAGGGGCCACTACATTGAAATAAAGGGGCCACTACATTGAAATATAGGGGCCAGTACATTGAAATAAAGGGGCCACTACATTGAAATAAAGGGGCCACTACATTGAAATAAAGGGGCAACTACATTGAAATAAAGGGGCCAATACATTGAAATAAAGGGGCCACTACATTGAAATAAAGGGGCCACTACATTGAAATAAAGGGGCCACTACATTGAAATAAAGGGGCCACTACATTGAAATAAAGGGGCCAGTACATTGAAATAAAGGGGCCACTACATTGAAATAAAGGGGCCACTACATTGAAATAAAGGGGCAACTACATTGAAATAAAGGGGCCAATACATTGAAATAAAGGGGCCACTACATAGAAATAAAGGGGCCACTACATTGAAATAAAGGGGCCACTACATTGAAATAAAGGGGCCACTACATTGAAATAAAGGGGCCACTACATTGAAATAAAGGGGCCACTACATTGAAATAAAGGGGCCACTACATTGAAATAAAGGGGCCACTACATTGAAATAAAGGGGCCAGTACATTGAAATAAAGGGGCCACTACATTGAAATGAAGGGGCCAGTACATTGAAATAAAGGGGCCACTACATTGAAATAAAGGGGCCACTACATTGAAATAAAGGGGCCACTACATTGAAATAAAGGGGCCACTACATTGAAATAAAGGGGCCACTACATTGAAATAAAGGGGCCACTACATTGAAATAAAGGGGCCACTACATTGAAATAAAGGGGCCAGTACATTGAAATAAAGGGGCCACTACATTGAAATAAAGGGGCCACTACATTGAAATAAAGGGGCCACTACATTGAAATAAAGGGGCCAGTACATTGAAATAAAGGGGCCACTACATTGAAATAAAGGGGCCAGTACATTGAAATGAAGGGGCCACTACATTGAAATAAAGGGGCCAGTACATTGAAATAAAGGGGCCACTACATTGAAATAAAGGGGCCAGTACATTGAAATAAAGGGGCCACTACATTGAAATAAAGGGGCCACTACATTGAAATAAAGGGGCCAGTACATTGAAATAAAGGGGCCACTACATTGAAATAAAGGGGCCACTACATTGAAATAAAGGGGCCAGTACATTGAAATAAAGGGGCCACTACATTGAAATAAAGGGGCCAGTACATTGAAATAAAGGGGCCACTACATTGAAATAAAGGGGCCAGTACATTGAAATGAAGGGGCCACTACATTGAAATAAAGGGGCCAGTACATTGAAATAAAGGGGCCACTACATTGAAATAAAGGGGCCAGTACATTGAAATAAAGGGGCCACTACATTGAAATAAAGGGGCCACTACATTGAAATAAAGGGGCCAGTACATTGAAATAAAGGGGCCACTACATTGAAATAAAGGGGCCACTACATTGAAATAAAGGGGCCAGTACATTGAAACAAAGGGGCCACTACATTGAAATAAAGGGGCCAGTACATTGAAATAAAGGGGCCACTACATTGAAATAAAGGGGCCACTACATTGAAATAAAGGGGCCAGTACATTGAAATAAAGGGGCCACTACATTGAAATAAAGGGGCCAGTACATTGAAATAAAGGGGCCACTACATTGAAATAAAGGGGCCACTACATTGAAATAAAGGGGCCACTACATTGAAATAAAGGGGCCAGTACATTGAAATAAAGGGGCCACTACATTGAAATAAAGGGGCCAGTACATTGAAATAAAGGGGCCACTACATTGAAATAAAGGGGCCACTACATTGAAATAAAGGGGCCACTACATTGAAATAAAGGGGCCACTACATTGAAATAAAGGGGCCAGTACATTGAAATAAAGGGGCCACTACATTGAAATAAAGGGGCCACTACATTGAAATAAAGGGGGCCACTACATTGAAATAAAGGGGCCACTACATTGAAATAAAGGGGCCAGTACATTGAAATGAAGGGGCCACTACATTGAAATAAAGGGGCCACTACATTGAAATAAAGGGGCCACTACATTGAAATAAAGGGGCCACTACATTGAAACAAAGGGGCCACTACATTGAAATAAAGGGGCCACTTCATTGAAATAAAGGGGCCACTACATTGAAATAAAGGGGCCACTACATTGAAATAAAGGGGCCACTACATTGAAACAAAGGGGCCACTACATTGAAATAAAGGGGCCACTACATTGAAATAAAGGGGCCAGTACATTGAAATAAAGGGGCCACTACATTGAAATAAAGGGGCCACTACATTGAAACAAAGGGGCCACTACATTGAAATAAAGGGGCCACTTCATTGAAATAAAGGAGCCACTACATTGATATAAAGGGGCCAGTACATTGAAATAAAGGGGCCACTACATTGAAATAAAGGGGCCACTACATTGAAATAAAGGGGCCACTACATTGAAATAAAGGGGCCACTACATTGAAATAAAGGGGCCAGTACATTGAAATAAAGGGGCCACTACATTGAAATAAAGGGGCCACTACATTGAAATAAAGGGGCCACTACATTGAAATAAAGGGGCCACTACATTGAAATAAAGGGGCCAGTACATTGAAATAAAGGGGCCACTACATTGAAACAAAGGGGCCACTACATTGAAATAAAGGGGCCACTACATTGAAATAAAGGGGCCACTACATTGAAATAAAGAGGCCACTACATTGAAATAAAGGGGCCACTACATTGAAACAAAGGGGCCACTACATTGAAATAAAGGGGCCACTTCATTGAAATAAAGGGGCCACTACATTGAAATAAAGGGGCCACTACATTGAAATAAAGGGGCCACTACATTGAAACAAAGGGGCCACTACATTGAAATAAAGGGGCCACTACATTGAAATAAAGGGGCCAGTACATTGAAATAAAGGGGCCACTACATTGAAATAAAGGGGCCACTACATTGAAACAAAGGGGCCACTACATTGAAATAAAGGGGCCACTTCATTGAAATAAAGGAGCCCCTACATTGATATAAAGGGGCCAGTACATTGAAATAAAGGGGCCACTTTATTGAAATAAAGGGGCCACTGCATTGAAATAAAGGGGCCACTACATTGAAATAAAGGGGCCACTACATTGAAATAAAGGGGCCACTACATTGAAATAAAGGGGCCAGTACATTGAAATAAAGGGGCCACTACATTGAAATAAAGGGGCCACTACATTGAAACAAAGGGGCCACTACATTGAAATAAAGGGGCCACTTCATTGAAATAAAGGAGCCACTACATTGATATAAAGGGGCCAGTACATTGAAATAAAGGGGCCACTTTATTGAAATAACGGGGCCACTGCATTGAAATAAAGGGGCCACTACATTGAAATAAAGGGGCCACTACATTGAAATAAAGGGGCCAGTACATTGAAACAAAGGGGCCACTACATTGAAATAAAGGGGCCACTGCATTGAAATAAAGGGGCCAGTACATTGAAATAAAGGGGCCACTACATTGAAATAAAGGGGCCACTACATTGAAATAAAGGGGCCACTACATTGAAATAAAGGGGCCACTACATTGAAATAAAGGGGCCAGTACATTGAAATAAAGGGGCCACTACATTGAAATAATGGGGCCAGTACATTGAAATAAAGGGGCCACTACATTGAAATAAAGGGGCCACTACATTGAAATAAAGGGGCCACTACATTGAAATAAAGGGGCCACTACATTGAAATAAAGGGGCCAGTACATTGAAATAAAGGGGCCACTACATTGAAATGAAGGGGCCACTACATTGAAATAAAGGGGCCAGTACATTGAAATAAAGGGGCCACTACATTGAAATAAAGGGGCCAGGGCACTACATTGAAATAAAGGGGCCACTACATTGAAATAAAGGGGCCAGTACATTGAAATAAAGGGGCCACTACATTGAAATAAAGGGGCCACTACATTGAAATAAAGGGGCCACTACATTGAAATAAAGGGGCCACTACATTGAAATAAAGGGGCCACTACATTGAAATAAAGGGGCCAGTACATTGAAATAAAGGGGCCACTACATTGAAATAAAGGGGCCACTACATTGAAATAAAGGGGCCACTACATTGAAATAAAGGGGCCACTACATTGAAATAAAGGGGCCACTACATTGAAATAAAGGGGCCACTACATTGAAATATAGGGGCCAGTATATTGAAATAAAGGGGCCACTACATTGAAATAAAGGGGCCACTACATTGAAATAAAGGGGCAACTACATTGAAATAAAGGGGCCAATACATTGAAATGAAGGGGCCACTACATTGAAATAAAGGGGCCACTACATTGAAATAAAGGGGCCACTACATTGAAATAAAGGGGCCACTACATTGAAATAAAGGGGCCAGTACATTGAAATAAAGGGGCCACTACATTGAAATAAAGGGGCCACTACATTGAAATAAAGGGGCAACTACATTGAAATAAAGGGGCCAATACATTGAAATAAAGGGGCCACTACATTGAAATAAAGGGGCCACTACATTGAAATAAAGGGGCCACTACATTGAAATAAAGGGGCCACTACATTGAAATAAAGGGGCCAATACATTGAAATAAAGGGGCCACTACATTGAAATAAAGGGGCCACTACATTGAAATAAAGGGGCCACTACATTGAAATAAAGGGGCCAGTACATTGAAATAAAGGGGCCACTACATTGAAATAAAGGGGCCAGTACATTGAAATAAAGGGGCCACTACATTGAAATAAAGGGGCCACTACATTGAAATAAAGGGGCCACTACATTGAAATAAAGGGGCCACTACATTGAAATAAAGGGGCCACTACATTGAAATAAAGGGGCCACTACATTGAAATAAAGGGGCCACTACATTGAAATAAAGGGGCCAGTACATTGAAATAAAGGGGCCACTACATTGAAATAAAGGGGCCACTACATTGAAATAAAGGGGCCACTACATTGAAATAAAGGGGCCAGTACATTGAAATAAAGGGGCCACTACATTGAAATAAAGGGGCCACTACATTGAAATAAAGGGGCCAGTACATTGAAATAAAGGGGCCAGTACATTGAAATAAAGGGGCCAGTACATTGAAATGAAGGGGCCACTACATTGAAATAAAGGGGCCAGTACATTGAAATAAAGGGGCCACTACATTGAAATAAAGGGGCCAGTACATTGAAATAAAGGGGCCACTACATTGAAATAAAGGGGCCACTACATTGAAATAAAGGGGCCAGTACATTGAAATAAAGGGGCCACTACATTGAAATAAAGGGGCCACTACATTGAAATAAAGGGGCCAGTACATTGAAATAAAGGGGCCACTACATTGAAATAAAGGGGCCAGTACATTGAAATAAAGGGGCCACTACATTGAAATAAAGGGGCCAGTACATTGAAATGAAGGGGCCACTACATTGAAATAAAGGGGCCAGTACATTGAAATAAAGGGGCCACTACATTGAAATAAAGGGGCCAGTACATTGAAATAAAGGGGCCACTACATTGAAATAAAGGGGCCACTACATTGAAATAAAGGGGCCAGTACATTGAAATAAAGGGGCCACTACATTGAAATAAAGGGGCCACTACATTGAAATAAAGGGGCCAGTACATTGAAATAAGGGGGCCACTACATTGAAATAAAGGGGCCAGTACATTGAAATAAAGGGGCCACTACATTGAAATAAAGGGGCCACTACATTGAAATAAAGGGGCCAGTACATTGAAATAAAGGGGCCACTACATTGAAATAAAGGGGCCAGTACATTGAAATAAAGGGGCCACTACATTGAAATAAAGGGGCCACTACATTGAAATAAAGGGGCCACTACATTGAAATAAAGGGGCCAGTACATTGAAATAAAGGGGCCACTACATTGAAATAAAGGGGCCAGTACATTGAAATAAAGGGGCCACTACATTGAAATAAAGGGGCCACTACATTGAAATAAAGGGGCCACTACATTGAAATAAAGGGGCCACTACATTGAAATAAAGGGGCCAGTACATTGAAATAAAGGGGCCACTACATTGAAATAAAGGGGCCACTACATTGAAATAAAGGGGCCACTACATTGAAATAAAGGGGCCACTACATTGAAATAAAGGGGCCAGTACATTGAAATGAAGGGGCCACTACATTGAAATAAAGGGGCCACTACATTGAAATAAAGGGGCCACTACATTGAAATAAAGGGGCCACTACATTGAAATAAAGGGGCCAGTACATTGAAATAAAGGGGCCACTACATTGAAATAAAGGGGCCACTACATTGAAATAAAGGGGCCAGTACATTGAAATAAAGGGGCCACTACATTGAAATAAAGGGGCCACTACATTGAAATAAAGGGGCCACTACATTGAAATAAAGGGGCCACTACATTGAAATAAAGGGGCCACTACATTGAAATAAAGGGGCCACTACATTGAAATAAAGGGGCCACTACATTGAAATAAAGGGGCCAGTACATTGAAATAAAGGGGCCACTACATTGAAATAAAGGGGCCACTACATTGAAATAAAGGGGCCACTACATTGAAATGAAGGGGCCACTACATTGAAATAAAGGGGCCACTACATTGAAATGAAGGGGCCACTACATTGAAATAAAGGGGCCACTACATTGAAATAAAGGGGCCACTACATTGAAATAAAGGGGCCAGTACATTGAAATAAAGGGGCCACTACATTGAAATAAAGGGGCCACTACATTGAAATAAAGGGGCCACTACATTGAAATAAAGGGGCCACTACATTGAAATAAAGGGGCCAGTACATTGAAATAAAGGGGCCACTACATTGAAACAAAGGGGCCACTACATTGAAATAAAGGGGCCACTACATTGAAATAAAGGGGCCACTACATTGAAATAAAGGGGCCACTACATTGAAATAAAGGGGCCACTACATTGAAACAAAGGGGCCACTACATTGAAATAAAGGGGCCACTTCATTGAAATAAAGGGGCCACTACATTGAAATAAAGGGGCCACTACATTGAAATAAAGGGGCCACTACATTGAAACAAAGGGGCCACTACATTGAAATAAAGGGGCCACTACATTGAAATAAAGGGGCCAGTACATTGAAATAAAGGGGCCACTACATTGAAATAAAGGGGCCACTACATTGAAACAAAGGGGCCACTACATTGAAATAAAGGGGCCACTTCATTGAAATAAAGGAGCCCCTACATTGATATAAAGGGGCCAGTACATTGAAATAAAGGGGCCACTTTATTGAAATAAAGGGGCCACTGCATTGAAATAAAGGGGCCACTACATTGAAATAAAGGGGCCACTACATTGAAATAAAGGGGCCACTACATTGAAATAAAGGGGCCAGTACATTGAAATAAAGGGGCCACTACATTGAAATAAAGGGGCCACTACATTGAAACAAAGGGGCCACTACATTGAAATAAAGGGGCCACTTCATTGAAATAAAGGAGCCACTACATTGATATAAAGGGGCCAGTACATTGAAATAAAGGGGCCACTTTATTGAAATAACGGGGCCACTGCATTGAAATAAAGGGGCCACTACATTGAAATAAAGGGGCCACTACATTGAAATAAAGGGGCCAGTACATTGAAACAAAGGGGCCACTACATTGAAATAAAGGGGCCACTGCATTGAAATAAAGGGGCCAGTACATTGAAATAAAGGGGCCACTACATTGAAATAAAGGGGCCACTACATTGAAATAAAGGGGCCACTACATTGAAATAAAGGGGCCACTACATTGAAATAAAGGGGCCAGTACATTGAAATAAAGGGGCCACTACATTGAAATAATGGGGCCAGTACATTGAAATAAAGGGGCCACTACATTGAAATAAAGGGGCCACTACATTGAAATAAAGGGGCCACTACATTGAAATAAAGGGGCCACTACATTGAAATAAAGGGGCCAGTACATTGAAATAAAGGGGCCACTACATTGAAATGAAGGGGCCACTACATTGAAATAAAGGGGCCAGTACATTGAAATAAAGGGGCCACTACATTGAAATAAAGGGGCCACTACATTGAAATAAAGGGGCCACTACATTGAAATAAAGGGGCCAGTACATTGAAATAAAGGGGCCACTACATTGAAATAAAGGGGCCACTACATTGAAATAAAGGGGCCACTACATTGAAATAAAGGGGCCACTACATTGAAATAAAGGGGCCACTACATTGAAATAAAGGGGCCAGTACATTGAAATAAAGGGGCCACTACATTGAAATAAAGGGGCCACTACATTGAAATAAAGGGGCCACTACATTGAAATAAAGGGGCCACTACATTGAAATAAAGGGGCCACTACATTGAAATAAAGGGGCCACTACATTGAAATATAGGGGCCAGTATATTGAAATAAAGGGGCCACTACATTGAAATAAAGGGGCCACTACATTGAAATAAAGGGGCAACTACATTGAAATAAAGGGGCCAATACATTGAAATGAAGGGGCCACTACATTGAAATAAAGGGGCCACTACATTGAAATAAAGGGGCCACTACATTGAAATAAAGGGGCCACTACATTGAAATAAAGGGGCCAGTACATTGAAATAAAGGGGCCACTACATTGAAATAAAGGGGCCACTACATTGAAATAAAGGGGCAACTACATTGAAATAAAGGGGCCAATACATTGAAATAAAGGGGCCACTACATTGAAATAAAGGGGCCACTACATTGAAATAAAGGGGCCACTACATTGAAATAAAGGGGCCACTACATTGAAATAAAGGGGCCACTACATTGAAATAAAGGGGCCACTACATTGAAATAAAGGGGCCACTACATTGAAATAAAGGGGCCACTACATTGAAATAAAGGGGCCAGTACATTGAAATAAAGGGGCCACTACATTGAAATAAAGGGGCCAGTACATTGAAATAAAGGGGCCACTACATTGAAATAAAGGGGCCACTACATTGAAATAAAGGGGCCACTACATTGAAATAAAGGGGCCACTACATTGAAATAAAGGGGCCACTACATTGAAATAAAGGGGCCACTACATTGAAATAAAGGGGCCACTACATTGAAATAAAGGGGCCAGTACATTGAAATAAAGGGGCCACTACATTGAAATAAAGGGGCCACTACATTGAAATAAAGGGGCCACTACATTGAAATAAAGGGGCCAGTACATTGAAATAAAGGGGCCACTACATTGAAATAAAGGGGCCACTACATTGAAATAAAGGGGCCAGTACATTGAAATAAAGGGGCCAGTACATTGAAATAAAGGGGCCAGTACATTGAAATGAAGGGGCCACTACATTGAAATAAAGGGGCCAGTACATTGAAATAAAGGGGCCACTACATTGAAATAAAGGGGCCAGTACATTGAAATAAAGGGGCCACTACATTGAAATAAAGGGGCCACTACATTGAAATAAAGGGGCCAGTACATTGAAATAAAGGGGCCACTACATTGAAATAAAGGGGCCACTACATTGAAATAAAGGGGCCAGTACATTGAAATAAAGGGGCCACTACATTGAAATAAAGGGGCCAGTACATTGAAATAAAGGGGCCACTACATTGAAATAAAGGGGCCAGTACATTGAAATGAAGGGGCCACTACATTGAAATAAAGGGGCCAGTACATTGAAATAAAGGGGCCACTACATTGAAATAAAGGGGCCAGTACATTGAAATAAAGGGGCCACTACATTGAAATAAAGGGGCCTCTACATTGAAATAAAGGGGCCAGTACATTGAAATAAAGGGGCCACTACATTGAAATAAAGGGGCCACTACATTGAAATAAAGGGGCCAGTACATTGAAATAAGGGGGCCACTACATTGAAATAAAGGGGCCAGTACATTGAAATAAAGGGGCCACTACATTGAAATAAAGGGGCCACTACATTGAAATAAAGGGGCCAGTACATTGAAATAAAGGGGCCACTACATTGAAATAAAGGGGCCAGTACATTGAAATAAAGGGGCCACTACATTGAAATAAAGGGGCCACTACATTGAAATAAAGGGGCCACTACATTGAAATAAAGGGGCCAGTACATTGAAATAAAGGGGCCACTACATTGAAATAAAGGGGCCAGTACATTGAAATAAAGGGGCCACTACATTGAAATAAAGGGGCCACTACATTGAAATAAAGGGGCCACTACATTGAAATAAAGGGGCCACTACATTGAAATAAAGGGGCCAGTACATTGAAATAAAGGGGCCACTACATTGAAATAAAGGGGCCACTACATTGAAATAAAGGGGCCACTACATTGAAATAAAGGGGCCACTACATTGAAATAAAGGGGCCAGTACATTGAAATGAAGGGGCCACTACATTGAAATAAAGGGGCCACTACATTGAAATAAAGGGGCCACTACATTGAAATAAAGGGGCCACTACATTGAAATAAAGGGGCCAGTACATTGAAATAAAGGGGCCACTACATTGAAATAAAGGGGCCACTACATTGAAATAAAGGGGCCAGTACATTGAAATAAAGGGGCCACTACATTGAAATAAAGGGGCCACTACATTGAAATAAAGGGGCCACTACATTGAAATAAAGGGGCCACTACATTGAAATAAAGGGGCCACTACATTGAAATAAAGGGGCCACTACATTGAAATAAAGGGGCCACTACATTGAAATAAAGGGGCCAGTACATTGAAATAAAGGGGCCACTACATTGAAATAAAGGGGCCACTACATTGAAATAAAGGGGCCACTACATTGAAATGAAGGGGCCACTACATTGAAATAAAGGGGCCACTACATTGAAATGAAGGGGCCACTACATTGAAATAAAGGGGCCACTACATTGAAATGAAGGGGCCACTACATTGAAATAAAGGGGCCACTACATTGAAATAAAGGGGCCACTACATTGAAATAAAGGGGCCACTACATTGAAATAAAGGGGCCAGTACATTGAAATGAAGGGGCCACTACATTGAAATAAAGGGGCCACTACATTGAAATAAAGGGGCCACTACATTGAAATAAAGGGGCCAGTACATTGAAATAAAGGGGCCAATACATTGAAATAAAGGAGCCAATACATTGAAATAAAGAAGCCAATACATTGAAATAAAGGGGCCAATACATTGAAATAAAATGGACAATACATTTAAAAAGAGTTTTCCAGGAAAATAATTAGTGAGAAAATCAGTGGAAAACTCAGTGAGAAAATCAGTGTGAGATATTCAGTGAGAAAATCTATCATATATCCATAATGAGGTTATGAAACCTTGCTTGACGATAAAAGATATTACTGAAAGCTGGGTGTTGTATTGTGTCCTGTGTTATTACTGAAAGCAGGGTGTTGAATTGTGCATTTCACAATTATGGAAAATAGAATGTTGATGGAGTACATTTCACACGGTTGGTGGCAAACACATTTCCGGACTTTACCTTCCGGTTTAGAACCCACAACAACGCAATTTGGAAGTCTGTTACAACTGCTAGATCAGCACTAGTCACTCTGTGCGAGGTTAGCAAAACGTTAAGTGAACGCTTTAAGACCAAGTAATTAGCAAGTAGGGCCTACCTCTAGAGTATGTAAGCGCTTAGCTTTGAGAGACGCAACTTTGGTTTTACTGAATAGAGAAAAAGGTTGAATCTTCTGACAATGAATAAACGCAAAAGCCATAATTAGTCTACGATACGTCAGTAAAAATAATTAGACGTAACTTTCTGAACAAAATACTTTACGACTAAACTTACACACGTTGACTACGTTTGACCCTTTGCTACGGTTGGCTAAGTTAGGTCGTAAGTAGCAGAGTTGATGAATCGACTTTACTGCTCGAATCCATTTCTATTTTTTGCTAAGAAATGTAAAAAATTTAATAAAAATATGATATTTCATCTCGTACGCTAAAATCTGCTCAAAAAAAGTAGTGAAATAATTGAAATGCTGTTCATTTATACCGGTACGCATAGGAGAAGTTTTCCTTGTGGTACATATGTGAACCAACATGTAGTCAACGTTTTAAACTATACTCGACTTGTTCAATTCTCCCTGTAATGATACCCAGGTTTTTCTCAACGAATCAGGACCCAGGTTTTTCTCAACCCAGGTTCTTCTCAACGAATACGCGTCAGGCAACGTATTCTCGGAATTATATTCGTTGCCGATACTTCCGCATCAGCGGACGCTCGGTTGTTTGTATCCTTCCGGAACATCGTTGCCATGACGACGCACCGACACACAAGCCGGTGCTGATCGGGGGTCAGACCTACAATGCTTTTATAGTATATGTAGTTACGTATTGTGCTTCCTGTGTACACTTTCGTGTGTGTGTTGCGTGTACTGAGTTACGTGATGTGTTTTCTGTGTACACTTTGGTGTGTGTTGCTGTGTCGACCAGTGAACGTAGTTACGTGATGTGTTTCCTGTGGACTGTTGACTGTACGTGTGTTATTGTGTGGACTTTTCATGCTATAAAGTAATTCCGGCATCTTTTAAATCTTTATACATGGACAGTATTGAGCTAAAATCTTTTGGTAATCTGTTTTTATTAATATGTTTGAATGAACAACACTTTTGTGTCATGACGCCACTCAATTAAATTTCAGTCATCATAAATGAATAGCAGTAACAAAAATTTGATCTTATTATGTAGTGTTCATGTAGCAGTGTTGCTAGTTGACAGGGTGACAGTTGCAAAGGGCCCACCAAACAAGCAAGCAAGCAGGCAAGCAGCAAACAAGCAAGTAAATAAGTAAACAAGCAATCAGACATGCAGCAAACAAGCAAGCAAGCAGGCAGTTATGCAGCAAGCAAGCAAGCAAGCAAGCAGTTATGCAGCAAGCAAGCAAGCAGTTATGCAGCAAGCAAGCAAGCAAGCAGGCAGTTATTCAGCAAGCAAGCAAGCAAGCAAGCAAGCAAGCAGGCAAGCATACAAGCAAGCAGACAGGCAAGCGGGCAAGCAAGCAAGCATGCCGGCAGCAAACTATGCCAGTATGTAGGGCAAGTTCAACAGAGCACACGGCCGGTGCGGACGCCTCACGTTGGTCATTGCCATGTCAAATTTGTCGCACAGGAAAAAATGTGTCGCATCTTTTTTATGAAAAAACTCCATGCAAATTGAGCTAGAATACCTTTACAACGCGTCGATACATGTGCAGCGTGACTTGTGCTGGTGTACTGCGGTTGAGGTGAATTACATTGAAATTCACCCATAAGATTGAGCAACAAATCAGTGTTAAATACTTACCGAATATCAAGTTATTTATCGAATGAATATATTGTTGAATATTTATTATTGAATATCGATAATATAATAAGATAATATTGAAATTCATCTCTTAGATTGATTATAAAATTGCTGTAAGTTAAATATTACTGAATATCGACTTTTAAATCTGGGTTGGTACTCATTATTCACACCTCAATATAAACGGAAATAAAAAACTATTTCCAATTTTCAATAATAAGCGACTCTGAAACTTTTACTCCTACGAACGAGTGATACATGAAATGAAAACCAGGACATTATAATTTTATTTTCCAATAAAAATATCTTGTTCTTGTTTTGTCATTATTAGTTAAAAAATTATATTTTTATCAGGTATTCTTGCATTTTTTTTACTATAAGATAGATCTTTCATTATCCATCATGGCACCGAAAACGGACAAAACTGAACTTCACATTTTCGATTATTGTCACAGTGAAGCATCTTAAATGCAGCAAACATCTTCATGTGAAGCATTTTAAATGAAGCCGACGTTTTCATATGAAGCATTTCAAATGAAGCCGACGTTTTCATATGAAGCATTTCAAATGAAGCCGACGTTTTCATATGAAGCATTTCAAATGAAGCACACGTTTTCATATGAAGCATTTCAAATGAAGCCGACGTTTTCATATGAAGCATTTCAAATGAAGCACACGTTTTCATATGAAGCATTTCAAATGAAGCCGACGTTTTCATGTGAAGCATTTCAAATGAAGCACACGTTTTCATATGAAGCATTTCAAATGAAGCACACGTTTTCATATGAAGCATTTCAAATGAAGCCGACGTTTTCATGTGAAGCATTTCAAATGAAGCCGACGTTTTCATATGAAGCATTTCAAATGAAGCACACGTTTTCATATGAAGCATTTCAAATGAAGCCGACGTTTTCATGTGAAGCGTTTCAAATGAAGCACACGTTTTGACCTCAGAAACTAAATGAATACTCGTGCTAGATTACAAACGTACGGTGCCACGTTATTTTAATTCAGATTAGAAAAGGACTAAAATACAAAAATTAAACGTCTTTCAAAATGTGGCACACATGCGTTGCCTGCACATTTCTCATGTTGTGTAAACATCTCTACATTTATTCTCTTTTTGTACATTATGCTTTCAAAAACTCATTTCAACACTTGTGTTTCTGTTTTTTCATCAATGAACTTATTCTATAGTAATTATTTTATTGTAAAACAGAACTCCATTCATTAGTTTTATTTTTTCATCATTCACTAATATCCTCATTAATTTAGAAGTTCACACAAAACAAATCCTTATATCAAGCAGGTAATGATAGAATAGAGAGGTCCGAGCGACCTACGCGACCGCTGCATCGATGTCTTCCGGCCAGGAATATAGCTCCAGTCTACGGAGTGACTCTCCGTCTTCTGATGACATGTCTTCAGCTCGGGGATACTCTTATTCTTCAAGTCCACAAAATGGGAACAAGGGATATTCTTATTCTTCAAGTCCACAAAATGGGGACAAGGGATATTCTTATTCTACAAGTCCACAAAATGGGGACAAGGGATACTCTTATTCTTCACGTCCATACAATGGGAGGAAGAGATACCCTTATTCTTCAAGTCCACAACTTGGGAACAAGGGATACTCTTATTCATCAATCCCACCGCCACTCTCACAAAAAGGGAACAAATTCGATGCAGTCAGACCAACTTCCCCATGGAAAGACGACCAAATACACACAACCACCCGAGGAGAGGCGCGAATAATCAGACAAAGCTTTCAAAAACCTGCTGCTTCAAATTCTGAAGAAATGGATTTATCATCAAGCCCTGGCACTGCGGACTCTGCATCGCCAGTCGCTGTTGCACCGAACCCACCAAAATTTAAAAATAAAAACATCTGTACGCTCAAAGCCGGTTCGGCTCCCGAAAATTATTCTATCACGAACGAAAGAGACTCACTGACTACAAACACTAAAAATAAAAACCATGTAGAACAAAGTAAATCGTCTTCCACACAGTTAAGAGGTCAAACGAAAGGAACTTTGAACAAACACGCATGTATGGATTCTATTTCTGCGAGTGGTGCAAGATTCAGAAATCATCCGAAAATAAAAACGAACTGCGGGAAAAAATACACGAGAGATACGCACTCAAGTAACAGCGATGGCGTCAGTCTAGAGGCGAGACGCCTGGGAACCTCTACATTGCTCCGCCATTACGATAATCCGCGATTTTTGGGAGATTATCGGGAGATTATACGCGCGTTTGGCCAGCAATCCAGCAACTGTGATCATCCGGATTACATCGACGGCAATCTCGGACGGTCCGGCGGTTGTCCGCAATCCGGGGTTGATTGTCATCACTTCTGCGTGACGGCAAGACGAGACGACCTGATGACCAGGATCGGGAGACTGACTAGCGTCCTGCAGGTGAGACGAACCTCTAATTTCCGTATTGGCCAGGTGAGACGTGTGAGTAATTTCAGTATTGGACAGGTGAAACGAGCCTCTAATTTCCGTATTGGCAAGGTAAGACGAGCCTCTAATTTCCGTTTGACCAGGTGAGACGAGCCTCTAATTTCCGTATTGGCCAGGTAAGACGTGTGACTTATTAGAGATGGTTTACAGGTAAGACGTTTGACTTATTAGAGATGGTTTACAGGTAAGACGTTTGACTTATTAGAGATGGTTTACAGGTAAGACGTTTGACTTATTAGAGATGGTTTACAGGTAAGACGTTTGACTTATTAGAGATGGTTTACAGGTGAGACGAGTGACTTATTAGAGATAGTCTTACGGGTGAGACCCTGTATATACTAATAAAATACCGAAAGTTTAATATGTGAAGGAGATGAACTAACGCGTTTGTCGCGACGTGAGCCACCGGTGGTACACGGAGGCAATTTTCATAATGCTACTGACCGACCAGAAGTCACAAACTCAATTTCCATCAAACACTTAATCAAAGCTAAATGAAGGCACGATCCAGTTCATGTCTGCTAGTTGAAAAAAATTGCTTACCACAATTAATTAAATTTGAGTTGAATAATGTATAATTCAGTTTAATCCGCCGAAGTCAACGTCTCTATCTTATTTCAATGGACTTCTTCTTAATGCACTAAATATGTTTATGTGTACTGAAAGAAAGGTATTTAAATATTTTTGCTGAATGCGTTTATTTGTTTAAAGCTTGAATATATTTCGGTCAATGTGAAGTTTAATGCAATCACAGAAATTAATAATTATATTCCAAACAATCACTAAAGGAACGTATTTAAGAACGTTTTACATGAACGACATTCTGCTCGCTGATGCTTTATTTTCGAATTATTGAACTTTGAAGTTGGCCTTCCCGCGCCAAAGGAAGCGAGCGTAATTTAATTAAAAATGGAAGCTAACCCCCTTTTACAAACGTAAAGAGGTTGGGTCGTGAGGGGGAGGCACAGTTCTTCTAGTGAAAATTATAAATAAAGCTTCTAACCCACCCATTAGGGTGACGACCGCAATCTTGTTTACATCGGGTCTAACATGGCGACCACCATGGGCGCCGCCATTTTGGACCCGATGTCAACAAGATTGCGGTCGTCCCCCTAATGGGTGGGTTAGAAGCTTTATTTATTATTTTCACTAGAAGAACTGCGCCTCCCCCTCACGACCCAACCTCTTTACGTTTGTAATAGCTTCCGTTATTAATTAAATTCCGTTTCACGCGCTCGCTTCCTTTGGCACCAAGGCCAACTTCAAAGTTCAATTATTCGAAAATAACGCATCAGCGAGCAGAATGTCATTCATGTAAAACGTTCTGAAATGTGTTCCTTTAGTGATTCCTGGGATCGGCATTATTATTTTCCGTGATTGCATTAAACTTCACATTGACCTATATTTCCATGCACTGTACTAAAATTAGTTATTTGCATTACTACAACCTAGTTTGAACTTTTCATGGGCGAAATTGAAAAGTATTTTTGAACCTGGATGAATATATGGATATGATGAGCAAAAATTTGATATATCTGCTTCATTCGGTAAATGTAGAGGATTTGACCATAATTGATTTTCGAATTTTCTATGCCTAAATATTGTTAATGAGATCAAAAGAAAGAAGTTTTCTTCAATGCATTTTCCGTCGGAAATGAGTATTTTAAAAGTTATAGCGGTAAATGAGTTACCAGAACTCCAGTGTTTGAGGCGGGAATAAATAAATAGGGAAGCATCACCCTATTACAAACGTTAAGAGGTTGGGTCGTGAGGGGTAGCCACAGTTCTTTTAGTGAAAATTATAAATCAAGTGAAATTCTAGTATGCATTAACATAGATAATGAGATGACGAGTTATATTGTCGATCCGAACGACTTAACCCTTTAACGCCCACGAGGACACCAGTGTCCTCTTTCAAAAATACCGTCAATATATTGTATTTTTTGTTCAATTAGTTTCCTAATGTGTTCTTTGAAGTTCTCTGCCAAGTGGCAGTTCCTTTCTCATTCTGATATCGGTGACTGCCTGATGCCAGAGCCAGTTTAGTGACGGTGGTTGTGTTAACGGTAATATGAGTACAAAAATTTGGACGTTAAAGGGTTAATTCGAATGTTCTCAGATACGTCGAACCCACAACATACAGAGGTTGAAGTTACGGACCTGCGGTCATCTCAAGGCTGCCAGTTACGTCGAAGCAACGGTCATGGCTACATGTGTTGGGACACACTCGATCATTCGACGTAATGGCTCGGTTACAACCTTTATTTATCATTTTAATTAGAAGAACTGTGGCTACTCCTCACGACCCAACCTCTTTACGTTTGTAATAGGGGGTTTGCTCCTCTTATGTTTTCCCGCCTTAAACAGTGGAGTTATGGCAAAGTCGGCTTGGTTGGCGCGCAGCAACGCCTGTTTACTTTCACGTCGGACCGCGCGCTATAATTTTTCCCGCCTCAAACATTGGAGTTCCGGTAACACATTTAACGCTATAACTTGTAAAATACTCATTTCCGACGGAAAGTGCATTGAAGAAAACTTATTTATTTTCATCTCGTTAACAATATTTACGCATCCAAAACTAGAAAATAAATTGTGGTCAAGTCCTCAACATTTACCCTTCATTCATTTGATTTGATTGATTCCCTTGATTCACTTGATTGACTCACTTAATTCACTCAATTCACTTGATTGATTCACTCAATTCACTTGATTGATTCACTCAATTCACTCGATTGATTCACTCAATTCACTTGATTGATTCACACAATTCACTCGATTGATTCACTCAATTCACTTGATTGATTCTCTCAATTCGGCAAATATGTACTTTAGTGCGGGCAACGGTTTTTAAAATTTTGTTGCTATATTTAGGTAATAGGACACATTTTAAGACGTTTACACGAATGACATTTGGCTCACAAATGCTTTTCGAGATATTTAACTTTGAAGTTATAGGAACGTCGTATATGAAAGTGAAGGAACAGACACGTAAATATGCTGTAATACGGTATTGAAGTTCCGATAGGTGAGGTTAGGCATGGTAACGTTAGGTTAGTTAAATAACTAACCTAAACTAACCTAGGTAAACCTAACATAACTCAACTTGGCCACACCGAGGCTGATATTTTGGCGCCAAAAAATTGCGCTTGTTCCAACAATGCCGCAATGACGCGCCCGGCTGTGTAATGTTATTCCTACCTGAACGTTATTAATATATCTCAAAAAGTAAGCATTTGCCAGCAAAATGTCACTCATGTGAAATGTTTTAAATTGTGTCCTATCATCTATTTTTAGCAGCAAAAATTTCAAAATCGTTGACAGCACTAAAGTAAATATTGAACCTCAATTCACTTGATTGATCCATTTGATGGATAAACTTGCCTTACTAGAGTGACCTAATAGAACAGATAAATTGACTAATATCACCACCCCAATCTTCATTTCCAAGAAAACCGACACGAACCTGACCCAGCTGGAAGGGATGCTCCAGCCCCCGCACCAGCCACCGCCACACGCAGGAAGCGTAGCGGCCGGAGGCGGAATTGCTGAAAACACCTCTGTGGCACTCCAACGTTCTGCTTCTGCTACTCATGTGTGCCGGGTGAGGTCTAAAGGAATATATGTTCGTTTGTATATATGTGTATAATGTAGCAAGGAAAAAATATGCGAAAAAAATTTGTTCAATCTACCCATGGAGTTAGACCTAGAAAATGTAGGGGTTAAGTATGGGATCTTTTCCAGATAAGCCCCGCCACTAATGCAACACATAAGTTTACCCACTTGTAACTTTTGAAATAATGAACCTATCAACTTCAAATTACTCTCAAACGAAAGAATGTTTTAATATTTCGCATCAATTACAATTTGAAGTGGATAAGTACATTATTTCAAAAGTTACAAGCGGGTGAAATTATGCGTTGCATTAGTGGCGGGGCTTATCTGGCAAAGATCCAAAGTAAGTTTAGGAAGTGGAAACACATAATCTAAATTTGCGCTATGACTTGAACGTAATCAATACCATATTGAACTTACAATACCATATTGGATTATGTGTTTCCATTTCTTAAACTTATTTTACCCCGACATTTTCTAGGTCTAACTCCATGGTAAGACTGAACAAACTTTTCTTGCATATTGCTTTCCTAGCTACAACGAATAAATGTTTCTTAGATAACCACTGATAATATACTATGAACATTGGGATTAAAAATACTCATAATAAGTACGGTCGAATAGAACTTGGTGCTCATCTCAATCAGAACATTTATTTTAAAACATGAATAAATATATGACTTCAATTAATATTTCCCCGCACGTTTACGCTGCAGGAAGCCGAAGCCGCGGAGGAGCGGACGGAGGCGGAAGTCGAAGCCCCGCAAACGGACGAGGCAAAACTGTCCGAAATCTTGGCACTTCTGCGGCACCTGACGAGCTCACTGCGCAGCTATGAGGCGCACCCGCTGCTGGTGGGCGGTGGGGGGGTGTGGTGGGGTGTACTGGTGTGGTGGTGTGGTGTACTGGGGTGTGCAGTGATGGTGTGCTGGTGGTGGTGTGTTAGGGTGTGCTGTGGTGGTGTGCTAGTGTGTTGTATTGTGATGGTGGTGGTGTGCTGTGATGGTGGTGCTGTGCTAGTGTGGTGTGCTGTGATGGTGTGGTGTGGTGTGCTGATGTGAGCTAGTCTGGTGTGCTGTGATGGTGTGGTGGTGTAATGTGCTGCGGTGTGCTGTGATGGTGTGCTAGTGTGGTGTGCTGTGATGGTGTGGGGGTGTGTTGGTGGTGTAATGTGATGTTGTGGTGGTGATGTGGGGTAGGTGTGATGGTGATGACGTGGTGGTGTAGTGTGGTGGGGATGATGAGGTAGAAGTTTCAAGGTGAAGATGTGGTTGTTTGGGTGATGCATGCAACATACCAGAAACACCACTATGGACGGTAGAGGCGCACCGCTGGTATCAACCATAATAATGTCTTCAGTTGGCCCTCTCCAGAGCGACTTCTATAGAATTTTTCCTTATCCCAAGCTCTTCAAATATACAGCCACACGGGCCCGAGCTGAGAGTTAGGCAGGCCTTCTTTTTGTTGAAATTAAATGTGTTTGTTATCTTAAGGACCAGCGTTTTTCGGTTCACTGCTGTCCTGTTTTTCAGCACCTACTACTTCCTTCTTCAACTTTGATCTTGTTTCATAATCTTCTTTCGCAACTTACTGTTTCTATGCCCTTTCTGCGTAGATTCCGCGTTTCCTTAACTCCATACTAAGTGGTGCCTTCCTCCTTCCTCTCTTTGGATCGCATTTGTTGCTGCGGGTAGGGAGGCTAAAACTAACGACCAATCTAATCTCTACAGTTAAACCATGCATTGTGTGAGCTATTGCATACGTCGTGTATACTCCTCATATTGTATCTTTACAATATGTATTAAATATGTACTTTAAAACAGATAGTTTAAAATATGTATGGATTATGTGGTGAAACTTCGACGTAAAAATTGACGGTTGATACTGAGTTTCCTCGTGTCGCAAAATAAAACCGCAATTCATGCGATGAGCTTTATCATGTAGCTTTATTTTCTCTCCAATTACCCGAACAACTGGAAGCGCGTGAAGAGCGTGTCTGAAACTTAGTCACGTACGATTTATTCACGTAAAATATTTTTACGTTTTTTTCCTGCATAATGGTATGATCTATTTCACATAATTTTATATTTATATTTATACTTCTATAGTTATACTTTTATATTTATACTTTTATGGTTATACTTTTATATTCATACATTTATAGTTATACTTTTGTTTTACTCCATCTAACACCCTCAGGCTGCCACCTCACACGAACTGCATAGAGAAGACGTGGACCCAAGATTCGATATTCCTTTACCTTCAAGCGAACCTGAAGCTTCCACACAGGACACCGATCAAAGGTTGCCCAGGAACTTCAATGTGAACTCCAGACCTGCACCGGAAAACAACTGGCAACGTTCGGTCAAAGACCAACCATGGCTAAATATTGATAGCGATCGCTGCTTTGTGAACCCGAAAACAGAACATCAACAACTGAACAACGAAGGGAATTCTTCGTCAACTGTTTTTCATCCCTTCGCAGATGGAATGAATCATTGCAGTGCTGTTGGAAATAATTCATCGTTTCTGATGGACAATATTTTAGCTCCTCGTCTTAAAGTTACAAACTCGCGTGATTCCTGTGAGAAAACAGGTGATCGTTTTGTAGCGTTAAATGCTCCTTCAACATCAGGACAGAAAAACTTGACGGGAAATGAACCTACCACTATCGGAAATGCTGACAGTTATAGAGGAGTTGAATTCCGCCAACCTTTGCGAAGTTCCAGTGATGAATCTAACCCCAAACATAAAACCTCTGAGTCAGCATCTAAGTCCCACATACACGGGGGTTCAAATCTGGCGATAATGGAGGCCCCCAGCCGTAATGTGGATACGCATGATTTTATGATGCACGCTACAAAAAACGGCAGTACGGGCGTTCAATCACTTTCAGGTAAACAGAATCAACCTAACAAATGCAACATCGATCAAGACCCATCTCGAGTATATGACGAATTCCGAAGTAGTCGTGGAGAAAACGAATTCAAGCTCCACCTAGATATCAAGAATGTGACTGAGAACTGTGATCACGATGTGCTGTTGAAACTAAACAACATCAACGACCATTCAAGTTCTGCCGGGAACCTAAAACAACAAAACCGCTACTCTACGCGGGAATATAGTAACGAAATCCAAAACACCACATCAGAAAAAAGCGTAAATAAACACGACGAAAATGAAGAAGCTCGTGTTTTTCGCATAACCAAAGATGTTCGAGACCCCAACCAACCTGTTGAAAAACCAATAAACAGACATGAGGAGCATGATGAAGCACGTGTTTCCAGGAAAATCGGAGATTTTGGAGACGCGAACCATCACACTGGAAAAGCAATCACTTATATCGAAACTCAGTTTGCTCAGAACCCAACAGTGTACCTCCACCTGCAAGAGCCCATAGCTCCGATGAACCTGGATTTGGCGCGATCCCTTATGCAGGACACCAGACCCGGAGACGTCAGCGTTCCAGACAACCCGTTGATGCTGCAAGCGACGTCTTTACGTCGCGCCATAGACGACGTCGTCACCCGGAAGACAGAGCTGGACCGACGTCTCGAACAGCTCACCATCAACCGAGAAACCGACGCGTGGATGGAGATGTTCATGAGCGACCCCGAAGATGTGCAGCCCAGCTCTAAGGCGGTCACGTGGAGCACGTCTGGAATCCGAGCTGAGAGTCCTGTGCGGGGTAGAAGTGTCCCACAATATCCTTCGGAAGTGGACTTCACCTCTCGAATTCCGAGTCACCGGATCACTTCTCGATGTGGGACGACTGGAGCGCTTTCCAGTCGCGTGAACCATTTTCCCGTTAGCAAACACAGGAAAAAGTTTCCGGTGCCCAGGAAGGTTCGAGGGAGGAGGAAGCCAAAGCCCGCTATGAGTCCAGACGTGCTGGTCACGCCCTTAGGCTCCAGGAAGAACAGCATAGACAGCATTTTGGAGTCCCTCCAGAGCGACGAGAGCAGCATTCCAGGACTCGGAAATATGGGACTGAGCTCAGAAATCAGCTCTCTCAGCAACACTATCCAGCAACTGGTGCAGGAGAATGTTGGCCTTAGAGGCAGGTTGCAGGAAGGATCAAAGTCCCAAAACCGAAACCAAATCGAGCCCAACGTGCATGACACGCGTATCACGGATACGCGTTGCTTCGACTGTTTGAGTCCACGCGGAAGTGTCCAAAAGAGGTGTTGTGAGGAGTGCGCGAGTTCTGTGGTGAAGACACTTAAGAAAAGCTCGTGTGGTTGCTCTGATTCTAAACGACGTGATGTGAAAAGAACGTGTCGCCATTGTGGTGAGTCTGAAACAGAAGATCCGTTCGATGCAAAAGAAGGTACCGGGATGCCTGTTGATGACTTTGAAAACGAGTCGGAAACCAACGATTCTTTGCCTTCGAAAGCGTCAGTTGTTAAGAGAAAAAGCGATATGAAAAGAAACAATCTTGGAAATCAAAAAGATAAAATCCATTTTACAAAAACTGCAGCCGCGGATAACAGTTCAGGATTAGACGGGAAGGACGAATATGGAAGAACAAAAACAGACCAAGACACACAAACTCAGCAGAAGCAGGCAGACGGTTCCGAAAGCTCTGCATTTCTTTTTGTTTTGAATTTCTGCCAGCTGCTCGTAGAAGAAAATAGCCGCCTGCAGCGGCTCAGAGGAACGGAGGACGAACTGAAGCAGTCAGTGAACGAGTTAGTGAAAAAAATCAGCAGTGATAGGGACAAATGTGTTGGACCTGCCGTCGTGAACGAGAACGCACATTTGCCTGACGAGGGTGAGACATCAAAACAAGCGGCAAAAAAAACAACTGTTGATCGCGTTGATTCAAATTCAGCATCGCCCAGACCAAAAACCCCACAACCGGAACCCGTTTTTGAAGTCTCAAATGAAAGCAAGTCCCACACAAAGGCTGATGAAATTAACTTGAAACCTTCAGTAGACTGGCTGACTTCCACAAGCGCGTATCCCGGATACCTCAAAGGGGAGCGAATGGTGATAGAAACAGAAGGGGAAAATTTGATGAAAATAGTGGAGGAAATGATAGTCCCGCCTCTTGGGAAGCTCGTTTGGCAATCTGGGATGATAGTGTCGCCGAAACGGAGACTATCACAGCAAACAGAAACAAGCACTGAAATTCGTAGTCAGAACAGCAAGATAAAAGAAACCTTTACCTCAATGGACCAGAACATCATGCAGTCTACGATTCTGTGCCCTATGAAACCGGTTACGAGCAGAAAACCCATTCTAGACATGCAAGAAGTACATGCAAATACTAAAGGTGATCAATGTACCAGCAACGGTCATATACATCCTGAACCTTCTGCAAAGGTTCAAATTCCCAACGCATCGTCTACTTCTGAACCAACCGTGGATACAAAATTTCGTCTCATTAACTCACACCAAAGTACCGGTCATCATTCAAGGGATAAGTCAATGTACCAGTCGTCAGACTGTAACTATTCTCAAGAAAATACTGGCGATAATTCAGGTCCGAATTCAGTTACCTTCCTTTCTGGGTCACGTGCTGATTTCACTTCGTCTGTTTCTATTCACATGTCATCGAAAGGCATCCAGTGTTCTTCGGGCAGAGATTCCCGGGAGCTGGAACCCGGCATAAAATTGGAAACAGAGCAAATGCAAATGAGAAAAAATATTAGCTTGCGTAATCGAGAAGCAGAAGGCTTTTCGGAAGACTCGACTGCGGGTAGACTTGACCGGCAAAAATTGGAAATATCAAACATCGAAAGTAAAACTCTTAAAATCAGTGACCTCCAACGCACTGAAGAACACTCTAAAAATAATCAAAAACTTGGTAAAAGTAACAGGCCGCTTCCAGAAGTCATTTCAAGAATTGATGCAAAAAACACAATTTCTGTAGACCAAACTCCAAGCCGAAGTAAAACTGACGCCGACAGCTCTTCTCTGGACAGCGATCTGCTGCTCATTGTTGAAAGTCTATACCAAGACCACGTGCAGGGCAGAAAAAGAAGAGAATTACAAGGCTTGAAGAAAGAAAACCTCAATATATCAGAAGAATTTTCTGAATCTGTTGTGGATTCATCAAATAATAGCAGCAGCAGAAAAAATGAAGAATTACAGGGCACGAAAAAAGAAAAGCTCAAAATATCAGAAGAATGTTCAGTTCGTGAATCCGTCGTGGATTCATCAAATGAAAGCAGCGGTAGCTGTGATACCAGCTCAGATGATAGAAAAGGTATAGCTCTGGAACAGCGGGTGAAGGAAGTCCTTCTTCGCGCCTTGCTGAAGGCTAAGAAGAGAAAACTCAAAAACAGGGAATTGTGTAAGAAACTTGAGCAAAAAGAAAAAGAAATAGCGCTGTTGAGATCGGAGTCGGCGTTTGAACCAACAGGAAGAAAACCCCGTTCCTCGAAAGTAGATAGCAGTGAAAATCGAGTAGAAGCCAGCCATGTGAAAGATTCTGACGATACTTCCGAGAGTATCAATGATACGGTTTTCAGCGATGATGATACTGGTGGGGTGAGTGGTAAAGGAGAAATTGATGAATCGCCTCGGAGTCACAGCAAATCATCCCCGTTCCAACACGAAAAGCTTCCAATTGAGTGCAATGAGAATGTTTCTATTGCCTTGGCAAGTGAAATACAACTCCATTCAAACCACGAACTCGATCAGGAAGAAAAAGACCCGGAAAATGACAAACGCGCTTTCAAATTGAAATCAACGCCTATGGCAAGCTTTCGCAACCCGACGTTCCTCCGTGAGAAATTAAGGGCAATTCATCCAGAAAGTAACCCTTCTCATTCCGAAGTTCTGGTTCCATTCTTGCTCGAATCTTACAATGAGCCCGACACTCACGGCTTGGGGAAAAAGACGGAATCTAAGAAAAAACGCTACAAGAAACCAACCGGATCAAAAAACAATGAAAGTTGCAAGAGTGACAGAAGTGAACCCGAAAATAATACCATTCGGTATCACCAACATCGCACCGAGAACCAAGAACAGGCGAACAGGACGGGAGTGACAAAGACTGTAAAAGCGAAAATTCTCAGACAATGGGAAGAATATTCGAGAGCACACAGCATCAAAATGGAACGTGCAAATATAGATGAAGAGACATTCTCTGACCATGTGAACACGGATGGAAAACATAACTTTCAGCTTGAGGAAAATCAACCACCAGACAACGAGATAACAGAGAGTGATGATAGTAAGAAAAATTTCAAAAGCTCCAATGACGCCATTACTGATGGCTCTAGTGACGTCATTTGTGATGGCTCTAATGACGTCACTGTTGACCGCTCTAATGACGTCACTAAAGGCGTCGCTGTTGATGCTGCTCGTGGTACCTCTGTTGAGAGAGGTCAGGGTATCAGTGATACTTCGGAGCTCGTTGAAGATCTTCCTGAAGGTACGAGTATTATTGACGCAAATACTAACGCTTGCAGCGAAGACAATACGAACATTTCAAGGCACTTTACCATATGCACTTCGAGTGGCAAAATAAGCGGTGATGTTAGCCTCCCGAGTGGTACTTCTGAAGGAATAACCAATATCGACAGTGAAAGTAAGAGTGACTTGGATGGTGGGGAGGAATTTGGTAGTTTTTTGGGCGCCGGCGTCACCGAAAAAGGAAGCGTCTACTCTGAATCTAGAGAATCGCACGCAAACATTTCCTTAGAAAATATCGAGAGTAAAACCCCAGTCAACGATTATACTATTGTAACAAAGGAATCACATACAAATTGCGAGTCTATAAAAACCATTAACAGTGACTGGAATGGTACTGTTGATGACTGTACACAACTCAGTAGCAGGGAGAGCGATACAACCCTCAACGACATTGTAAGTTCTTGCTTAGCTGCGCCTCACTTGAGTCACGTCTCTAGTAATACCACGTCAGTCTCGGAATCACATGTAACGGATACCTGGGAGTCTGCTCCTGATAATGGAAACACTCACCCAAAGATAGGTGAACCCGTCAACGGATCGCGTATCACGGATACCTGGGAGTCTGTTCCTGGTAATGAAAACGGGCACCTAAAAATAGGTGAACCCGTCAACAGATCGCGTATCACGGATACATGGGAGTCTGTTCCTGGTAATGAAAACGGGCACCCAAAAATAGGTGAACCCGTCAACAGATCGCGTATCACGGATACATGGGAGTCTGTTCCTGGTAATGAAAACGGGCACCCAAAAATAGGTGAACCCGTCAACAGATCGCGTATCACGGATACATGGGAGTCTGTTCCTGGTAATGAAAACGGGCACCCAAAAATAGGTGAAGCCATCAACGGATCGCGTATCACGAATACCTGGGAGTCTGCTCTTGTTAATGGAAACGGGCACCCAAAAATTGGTGAACCCACCGATGCAGAGGTGCCTTCCAGTTCACCTACGCGAGTTTCAACAGGAATGGGAAGTGACCGTGAAGGCGATGATGGCGATGATGGCGAAGGTAAGCATAGAAGAGGGAGGAAGGAATGCGAGTCGATGGATCAACAAGTGCAGTCAACAGGAGACGAAGGCGATGATAGTTCCGGTGCCGGAATGGAAAATCACCGAGCACGAAAAGTAGCGTCCGAAGAAGACTCTGATCGATGCGAAGAAATGCTCCGCAAATGGAAGGTTAGAGCGATAATGCATCTTGAATGAGCTGTGTTTTGAAATATTTTTTGAATTTAGATACTTAGCCTAGAAGTCAATAACGTATGATAAGAACAGACACTTGGAATGTTCAAATTCAAAAAAATACTAGACAACTCGAAACTTGTTGGTTAACACTTTGACTGCGGCAGGTAAAACTAAAGTTTAAATTTGAAGACAAGTGTGGTAAACAATTTTGAAAATAGCAAACATCAACTGGATGGATAGTACTTTCATCAAGTTTTTATTAAAAGTATTTATGAAAGTTGAGTTAATGACAACTGGTCGGTCAGCAGCATTATGAAAACTCTTTATGACCACCGGTGGTTCACGTCGCAGTCAAAGCGAAGGGCTCTGACGCAACAAATTTTTCAAAATTTCCTCTGCAAAATGGGGAATTGTAACAGAGCGTATCCACAATACGCTGTGTAGGAATGCAAATGATTGTTGTAAGTAATTACTGATGGCGGAGTGTTGAATTTGCTCCGGCATCTGTACCAATAACCGAGCGTTGACGGTGACGAGCATACAAACACACAAGCAAGGAAAAGATTATTGAAGTTCCATAAGCATGAATTTTAGTCTATATTCCTCCAGCGCCTATCCTTAGCCATTTATGGCGGGTATATATTTATATAAATTCATATATACACATTTTTAGGTGTATGTATATTTAAAAATATATACACACATTTTAAGGCGGATATATATAAAAAATATGTAGAAAAATTTATTTATACACAGTGCTGTAATGCAGCATGATCATGTTGCCCTGTGATGCTGCAGGCGCAGTACCAGCAGGCGTTGCAGCAGCTGGAGTGCTGCCAGCACGCGTGCAGCACCACAGCAGCACGGCGCGGTGCTGAGCAGCACGCAGACCTCACGGTGAGCTGAGCTTTATTTCTCTTGAATTTCTTCATTAGCCATTTTAATTTTTCCTCATATCTTCGAAAGTTCATTTGTGTATCGGTTAGTTTTTTGAATAAAAAAGCGCATCCTCGTATGTAAAAAGTGCTGTCTCATGTACAAAAAAGTGCTTTCTCAATTGAAAATGTACTAAACCTCATCCTTTATATAGCAATACACATTTTCTTCCCTGCTTGGTGTGTCCGTCGCTACCATCACCCCGTAAACTGGACACCTGAACACCACACAATGGCTGTTGACACTACATGTTGTCACCACAGCCAGCACCACAGCCCACATCACAGCCCACACCACGGCCCACACCACGGCCCACACCACGGCCCACACCACGGCCCACACCACGGCACACACCACGGCACACACCACGGCCCACACCACGGCCCACACCACGGCCCACACCACGGCACACACCACGGCACACACCACGGCCCACACCACGGCCCACACCACGGCCCACACCACGGCACACACCACGGCCCACACCACGGCCCACACCACGGCCCACACCACGGCACACACCACGGCACACACCACGGCCCACACCACGGCCCACACCACGGCACACACCACGGCACACACCACGGCCCACACCACGGCCCACACCACGGCCCACACCACGGCCCACACCACGGCCCACACCACGGCACACACCACGGCACACACCACGGCCCACACCACGGCACACATCACGGCCCACACCACGGCCCACACCACGGCACACACCACGGCACACACCACGGCCCACACCACGGCACACACCACGGCCCACACCACGGCACACACCACGGCACACACCACGGCACACACCACGGCACACACCACGGCACACACCACGGCACACACCACGGCACACACCACGGCCCACACCACGGCACACACCACGGCCCACACCACGGCACACACCACGGCACACACCACGGCACACACCACGGCACACACCACGGCCCACACCACGGCACACACCACGGCACACACCACGGCCCACACCACGGCCCACACCACGGCACACACCACGGCACACATCACGGCCCACACCACGGCCCACACCACGGCACACACCACGGCCCACACCACGGCACACACCACGGCGCACACCACGGCACACACCACGGCCCACACCACGGCCCACACCACGGCACACATCACGGCCCACACCACGGCACACACCACGGCACACACCACGGCCCACACCACGGCACACATCACGGCCCACACCACGGCCCACACCACGGCACACACCACGGCCCACACCACGGCACACACCACGGCCCACACCACGGCCCACACCACGGCACACACCACGGCACACACCACGGCACACACCACGGCCCACACCACGGCACACACCACGGCCCACACCACGGCACACACCACGGCCCACACCACGGCACACACCACGGCCCACACCACGGCACACACCACGGCCCACACCACGGCACACACCACGGCACACACCACGGCCCACACCACGGCACACACCACGGCACACACCACGGCCCACACCACGGCACACACCACGGCCCACACCACGGCACACACCACGGCCCACACCACGGCCCACACCACGGCCCACACCACGGCACACACCACGGCACACACCACGGCACACACCACGGCCCACACCACGGCACACACCACGGCACACACCACGGCACACACCACGGCCCACACCACGGCACACACCACGGCCCACACCACGGCACACACCACGGCCCACACCACGGCCCACAGGAAATGCATGCGACGTAGCTACGCTTCAGTCTAAAATGATACAATTCTGCAATTTTCTCTAAAACACGTGAATTACATATTGTAAACATTCATTATCATTAAAACAATAATTGTTTTGTTTAAATTTAGATTTTGCAGCCCATATGCCCACATACTACTACTCTGCATGAGTAGTAGTACAATGTATATGAACGTACATGTACGAATGACTACACTACCGCTTTGATTTGAAACATTCTTGTATTATAACGCGTTCCCTGCGCGTTGTGTACCATTCAGTAAATTGCTTATTAACGTACCGGTATAAATAAATGAACTTTTATCTGTTTCACTATTTAAAAAAAATAACTTATGCAAGGTGAAATGTTTCCGTGTAACTGCTCTCTCATATTTCTTAACACTTTGACTGCGGCGACTAAATATCAAGTTCAACACCAAACTCGAATTTAAAGTCATAGTAGTGAACTATTTTGAAAATACCAAACATGAACTGGATCTTGTCTTCATTTAGCTTTGATTAAATATTTATGGAAATTGAGTTTGCGGCTATTGGTTGGTCAGCAGCATTATGAAAATTACCTCCGTGTACCACCGGTGGCGCACGTCGCAGTCAAAGTGTTAAGAAGCCTAAAAATGTATTCGAGCAGTAAAATCGGTTACTCAACTCTGCTACTTACAACCTAACCAAGCTAACCTTAACAACCGCTGAAACGCGGTTGTTAACAGAAGCTTGTAAATCGCAATAATAAACGTGAATAGAAGTAAAAATTTGAATTTGCTACATACCAGAACAGTTGACTAATTTCTAAATTCTTGAATCAGAATACGTTTCAAAGTACCATGAATAGGTTTAAATATTGAATAGGTTTAAATATTGAATAGGTGTAAATATTGAATAGGTGTAAATATTGAATAGGTGTAAATATTGGATACGTGTAAATATTGAATAGGTGTAAATATTGGATACGTGTAAATATTGAATAGGTGTAAATGTTGAATACGTGTAAATGTTGAATAGGTGTAAATATTGAATACGTGTAAATGTTGAATAGGTGTAAATGTTGAATAGGTGTAAATATTGAAACGTGTAAATATTGAATAGGTGTAAATATTGAATAGGTGTAAATATTGAATAGGTGTAAATGTTGAATAGGTGTAAATGTTGAATAGGTGTAAATGTTGAATAGGTGTAAATGTTGAATAGGTGTAAATGTTGAATACGTGTAAATATTGAAACGTGTAAATATTGAATAGGTGTAAATATTGAATAGGTGTAAATATTGAATACGTGTAAATATTGAATACGTGTAAATATTGAAAAGGTGTAAATATTGAATAGGTGTAAATATTGAATAGGTGTAAATATTGAATAGGTGTAAATATTGAATAGGTGTAAATATTGAATAGGTGTAAATATTGAATAGGTGTAAAAATTTTGTTCATCCAAAAACAGTTCGTTGATTCCGTATTCCCGTTAAAACATAATTCCGTAACAACACAATTCCGCAACAACACAATTCCGTAACAACACAATTCCGCAACAACACAATTCCGTAACAACACAATTCCGTAACAACACAATTTCGTAACAACACAATTTCGTAACAACACAATTTCGTAACAACACAATTCCGTAACAACACAATTCCGTAACAACACAATTCCGTAACAACACAATTCCGTAACAACACAATTCCGTAACAACACAATTCTGTAACAACACAATTCCGTAACAACACTATTCCGTAACAACACTATTCCGTAACAACACTATTCCGTAACAACACAATTCCGTAACACAATTCCGCAACAACACAATTCCGCAACAACACAATTCCGTAACAACACAATTCCGTAACAACACAATTCCGTAACAACACAATTCCGCAACAACACAATTCCGCAACAACACAATTCCGTAACAACACAATTCCGTAACAACACAATTCCGTAACAACACAATTCCGTAACGACACAATTCCGTAACAACACAATTCCGTAACAACCCAATTCCGTAACAACACAATTTTGTAACAACACAATTCCGTAACAACACAATTCCGTAACAACACAATTCCGTAACAACACAATTCCGTAACAACACAATTCCGTAACAACACAATTCCGTAACAACACAATTCCGTAACAGCACAATTCCGTAGCAACACAATTCCGTAACAACACAATTCCGCAACGACACAATTCCGTAACAACACAATTCCGCAACGACACAATTCCGCAACGACACAATTCCGTAACAACACAATTCCGTAACAACACAATTCCGTAACAACACAATTCCGTAACAACACAATTCCGTAACAACACAATTCCGTAACGACACAATTCCGTAACAACACAATTCCGTAATGACACAATTCCGCAACAACACAATTCTGCAACGACACAATTCCGCAACGACACAATTCCGCAACGACACAATTCCGCAAAAACACAATTCCGCAACGACACAATTCCGCAACGACACAATTCCGCAACGACACAATTCCGCAACAACACAATTCCGCAACGACACAATTCCGCAACGACACAATTCCGCAACAACACAATTCCGCAACGACACAATTCCGCAACGACACAATTCCGCAACGACACAATTCCGCAACGACACAATTCCGCAACAACACAATTCCGCAACGACACAATTCCGCAAAAACACAATTCCGCAACGACACAATTCCGCAAAAACACAATTCCGCAACGACACAATTCCGCAAAAACACAATTCCGCAACAACACAATTCCGCAACGACACAATTCCGCAACGACACAATTCCGCAACGACACAATTCCGCAACGACACAATTCCGCAACGACACAATTCCGCAACGACACAATTCCGCAACGACACAATTCCGCAACGACACAATTCCGCAACGACACAATTCCGCAACGACACAATTCCGCAACGACACAATTCCGCAACGACACAATTCCGCAACGACACAATTCCGCAACGACACAATTCCGCAACGACACAATTCCGCAACGACACAATTCCGCAACGACACAATTCCGTAAAAATATTCGTAAATCACGAATTTCCGTAGAAACAATTTCTATAAAATAAAATACCGTAGAAATATTCATTAATCAGGTATTCCCGTTGCTCAGGGGATGCTGCTGGAGCTGGGCGAGGCGGTGAGCGTGTGTGTGGGTGTGGTGCAGACGCAGCTCTTCCCTCGCTGCCCTCCTCCTTCCCCTCTGCAGCCACCCTCACTGCACGCACGGCCCCTGCACTGGCTACAGCACTGCGTCGACAGGCTCGCGTGAGTGGCTAAGTTTTGGTTACTGGCGGGAGTGGCTAATTTTGCCAGTAGTGGTTACTGGTGTGAGTGGCTAAGTAGTGGTTACTGGCGTGAGTGGCTAATTTTGCCAGTAGTGGTTACTGGCGTGAGTGGCTAAGTAGTGGTTACTGGCGTGAGTGGCTAATTTTGCCAGTAGTGGTTACTGGTGTGAGTGGCTAAGTAGTGGTTACTGGCGTGACTGGCTAATTTTGCCAGTAGTGGTTACTGGTGTGAGTGGCTAAGTAGTGGTTACTGGCGTGACTGGCTAATTTTGCCAGTAGTGGTTACTGGTGTGAGTGGCTAAGTAGTGGTTACTGGCGTGAGTGGCTAATTTTGCCAGTAGTGGTTACTGGCGTGAGTGGCTAAGTAGTGGTTACTGGCGTGAGTGGCTAATTTTGCCAGTAGTGGTTACTGGCGTGAGTGGCTAATTTTGCCAGTAGTGGTTACTGGCGTGAGTGGCATAGTAATGGTTACTGGCGTGAGTGGCTAATTTTGCCAGTAGTGGTTACTGGCGTGAGTTGATTTGTAGTTAATGAGGGCGATAGAGTAATGATTTTTCAGATTTAATGTTTTCAAAAGCGGAAGACAGTTTGAGAGTGAGCAGTGAATCTATACTATAATAAGAGCCGCGTCCGTCCGTCTGTCTGTCCGAAGCCAGCCTGCAGTGTGTGATGAGCGTATCTGTGATACAAGCTTCATCAACTCCACAATTTCCAGTGCATTAATCCATCACATTCGAGTGGAATGAATATCACGTGAATTCTTAGGAAATAGGAACGTGTGTCATGTGATTTGTTGAACATTATTGTACATTTTTGACGGGCCGTGTGCACTCGGCCTCATCAACTCTCGAGAGGTTGATTTTTTTTATTTCTTAAGGTCTTTCTTTCATTTCGCCTTCTTTCTTATTTCAAATAAACGGGGGTGGACTCGTAACTATTATGACGGCGTGAACTTATTAGCAATAAGTTAAATAAAGAAGTGATTGGATCAGCGCAGAATGCTGAGTGTGGTAAGGATTAATCCAATTGACTACGGTGATTAAGTGGAGTGGCATTAAGTGGAGTGACTAGGTCTCCTTTTGTTAATATGATTTTTTTTTTGTTTTCTTGCAGACCATCATTTTTCGGTTCACTACCGTGCTGTTTTTCATCACCTCTGACTTTCTTCATCAACTTTTATCTTGTTTCATATTCTACCTTTAAAACTTATTGTTTCCATGTGCTGAAGATCTTACGTGGGAACACACCTTGTGTATAGATTCCGTGTTCTATGAAGTCCATACAAAATGATGCCTTCATTTTTCCTCTCTTTGGAACGCTTTAATTGTTGTTAGGGAGATTTAAACTTTCTTATAATTTAATTTTTCTAATTCATTTAAGTTTTGTTATGAACTGGTTGTCTGTAAATAAAAATTGTCTTAATGTATGAACTATCCACTCAAAAGCCGGAGTTTAAAAATAAAATTCGATGGGTTACGTGAATAAACTTCCGTTTAACACTAATAACTTTATTCCAAAAAATAATGAAGTGTATGTAAATCCGTAATTATGATTTCTAATTACTTTAATCCTATAAATAATAAAGTGTGTGAATCCTTAATTATTACTCCGAATTACCTTGATACAAATGATGATAAAGTGTATTTAAATTCGTAATTATAATTCGGATTACCCAAAGTTCAAACTACGACTCAGGCAATTCTGTTTCCACTAAATTGATTCGTTGAGTAAGAAAACTCTTTTCTCGACAAATTAAATCCCTAATTAAGATAATTGTTTCCGTCTCGCTGAAACCCAGATTGAAACATTGTTTATTTTCTTCTTCTTTTCTTAGCTCTATCATTAGCGTGAGGCAACGAGCAAGTGAATAGAATAAAAACTTCCTCGTTTATTAAAAACTCAAACAAAACTCCGCCTGTCTCTCAGATGGCTGCAACGCATGAGCCACCAACTGGACGTCCAGAGGCGAGGGTCCAGGAACATCTACTCCAGCCCCAGACACCTCAGATCGCCGTCACGTCGTCACTCGGAACGAATCAGTCAAAAGGATGCAAGCAAAAAATATTTTCCTCGAAGTGTGAGTGGTTCAGGAGATGCTTTTGCGTTGCCGAGGGAAAATTTGAGTGTTTCGGTGATGGGAAGAGAAGAGGATTCTAAACAGGAAGAAACTTGGGTGGAAGAAAGAAAGGGTCGGGAAAGTTTATCTTCTAGTGGGAAATTTTCAGAAAATGAAACGTCTCTCGGGAGAAAGAAAGGGAGAAGATACTCAAGTGGAGAAAGGAGCAGGCGGAAAGAAGAAGACCTCCAAAAAGAGAGAAGGAACGACACAGGAAAACCTAAAGATTCTTTGGGCCATTCTCAAATAAACTCACAAAATGTAGAAGTAAAAAATATGGCGGAAGATAACAGAAGAAATGAATTACCTACTGTCAGTTCATGGTCAAAAGAAAGCAAGAAGGAACACGATCGAAACAGAAAGAAATCTACAAAATTCATCTCGAAAACACGTGATCTTTCCTGCAAAAATATTCTCAACGCTGGGAGAAGCAGAGACTGTCCCGGCACACACGGTCCCGGCACCGGCACACACGGTCCCGGCACCGGCACACACGGTCCCGGCACCGGCACACACTGTCCCGGCACCGGCACACACGGTCCCGGCACCGGCACACACGGTCCCGGCACCGGCACACACGGTCCCGGCACCGGCACACACGGTCCCGGCACCGGCACACACGGTCCCGGCACCGGCACACACGATCCCGGCACCGGCACACACGATCCCGGCACCGGCACACACGGTCCCGGCACCGGCACACACGGTCCCGGCACCGGCACACACGATCCCGGCACCGGCACACACAATCCCGGCACCGGCACACACGGTCCCGGCACCGGCACACACGGTCCCGGCACCGGCACACACGGTCCCGGCACCGGCACACACTGTCCCGGCACCGGCACACACTGTCCCGGCACCGGCACACACTGTCCCGGCACCGGCACACACTGTCCCGGCACCGGCACACACGGTCCCGGCACCGGCACACACGATCCCGGCACCGGCACACACGATCCCGGCACCGGCACACACGGTCCCGGCACCGGCACACACGGTCCCGGCACCGGCACACACGGTCCCGGCACTGGTCAACACGGTCCCAGCACCGGCACACACTGTCCCGTCACTGGCACACACGGTCCCGGCACCGGCACACACGGTCCCGGCACCGGCACACACGGTCCCGGAACCGGCACACACAGTCCCAGCACCGGCACACACGGTCCCGGCACCGGCACACACGGTCCCGGCACCGGCACACACAGTCCCGGCACCGGCACACACAGTCCCGGCACCGGCACACACGGTCCCGGCACCAAAAACTTCAAAAAATCCACGAAGTTTAACAGAAACGAAGAAAAAATTCAACGCTCAGCGTCCTGTCAACCTCCGGCAACAGCTGGCAACGGAAGCCACAAAAACAGGCGACGCAAACAGGGCGGGAGCAGAACAGGTACTGGAACCGCTGATAGTAACAGCAGCGGCAACAACAACAGTAGCCATGGCAACAGCAGCAGCAGCCATGGCAACAACTGCTGCCATCTCAACAACAACAGCAGCCATGGCAACAACAACAGCAGCCATGGCAACAACAACAGCAGCCATGGCAACAACAACAGCAGCCATGGCAACAACAACAGCAGCCATGGCAACAACAACAGCAGCCATGGCAACAACAACAGCAGCCATAGCAACATCAGCAGCCATGGCAACAACAACAGCAGCCATGACAACATCAGCAGCCATGGCAAAAACATCAGCAGCCATGGCAAAAACATCAGCAGCCATGGCAACAACAGCAGCAGCCATGGCAACAACAGCAGCAGCCATGGCAACATCAACAGCAGCAGCCATGGCAACATCAACAGCAGCAGCCATGGCAACATCAACAGCAGCAGCCATGGCAACAAAAACAGCAGCCATGGCAACAAAAACAGCAGCCATGGCAACAAAAACAGCAGCCATGGCAACAAAAACAGCAGCCATGGCAACAAAAACAGCAGCCATGGCAACAAAAACAGCAGCCCTGGCAACAACAGTAGCAGTCACGGCAACAACAGTAGCAGCCATGACAACAACAGCAGCCGCCATGGCAACAACAGCAGCAGCCATGGCAACAACAACAGCAGTCATGGCAACAACAACAGCAGTCATGGCAACAACAACAACAGCAGTCATGGCAACAACAACAGCAGTCATGGCAACAACAACAGCAGTCATGGCAACAACAACAGCAGCCATGGCAGCACCAGGAGCAGCCATGGCAACACCAGGAGCAGCCATGGCAACAACAGGCGCAGCCACAGCAATAAAAGTAGCCGTACCAACAGTAGTCATGGCAACAACAGTAGCCGTACCAACAGTAGCCATGACAACAACAGTAGCCCTACCAACAGTGGTCATGGCAACAACAGTGGCCATGGCACCAACAGTGAACATGACAACAACAGTGGACATGACAACAACAGCGGACATGGCAACAACAGTGGACATGGCAACAACAGTGGACATGGCAACAACAGTGACCATGGCAACAACAGTGACCATGGCAACAACAGGGGCCATGGTAGCAACAGTGGCCATGGTAGCAACAGTGACCATGGCAACAACAGGGGCCATGGCAGCAACAGTAGCATTGGTAACAACAGTAGCATTGGTAACAACAGTAGCCATGGCAACAACAGTAGCCGTACCAACAGTAGCCATGACAACAACACTAGCGATAACAACAACAGTAGCCATGAAAACAACAGCAGCAGCAGCAGCCATGGCAACAGCAACAGCAAACAGAAGCAAGATGGCGTCTCGTTCAACACCAAAAGCAGCAGCAACAACAACAACAACAACAACAACAACAACAACAACAACAACAACAACAACAACATCAGCCACAAAAGTGCCACGAGCGTCACCACGAAGTGTACCAGCTACCGCAGTGGTGCCCGCTGTGGTGCAGCAGACCACAGCTTCTGCAGCAGGCACTCTGCAGCAGGTATTGCAGGAACTATGCGCGCATCTGCTGCAGGGAGTGTTACATATGCTCCAGGAAGTGGCTCTGAAAGTACCTCGAGAAGTGATCCTGAAAGTGCTCCTGGAAGTACCCTCAGAAGTACTGGTGAAAGTACTTTTGTAAGGGGTCTTGTAAGTAGCTCTGGAAGTACCCTCCAAATTGGCGCTAGAGGGACTCCAAAAAATGGCATTAAAAGTACCCAAGAAAATGGCCTTAGAAGCACCCAGAAAAATGACGCCAGAAGTAGCCAAGAAAATGGCCTGAGAAGTACCCCAGAAGATGGCCCTGTAAGAAATACCCCTGGAAGTGGCTCTGTAAGTACCCCAACGGATATGCGAGCAGGAACCCCTAGAAGTACCCCAGAAAGTGCTCCTTCAAGTGCCAGCGACTTTTCACAGGAAGGCTGGAGTGACGACTCCAGCGGCAGTTCCTATGAACTCAAGGCTGCCTGGACTGAAGAAAACGTCGAAGAAAACGGGAATTCTCTCCTGCAGACATCAAATATTTATAAAGCATCCATGAATTCTGAAGGATTTGACAAAATTCAAAGTGGAATTTTCCCTCTGAGCTCAGGAAAAAATAAATTTGATCAAGGTTTGATAGAAATTATTCTCAGTAGCAGCGACGAGGCAAATTCGGACCGTTCCAATCAGACAAATAATTATTGCCTGGCAAGAGACTCAAGTGATTCAAGTGATGACAAGATTAAAGTTCGAAGTGACAAATTTAAGAGTTCTAGAAGTGCTAAAAAGTTATGTAAATCGGAAAGCGTCGCCTTGCATCATGATCATGAACAGTGGTTTGCACAAAATAGTTCAGTAGACGCTAAAAATAAAAGTTTTTTACGAAAAGAAAACGTCAATAAAAGAAAGCTTTTCATTGAGGTGACTGACGATGAAGAAAAAGATCGGGATAGCTGGGAAGAACAAATGCGTGAAGTTGAAAATAAAGTTGAAGATAAACAGAATCTTGGGAACAAAAGAGTTTCGTTTGAAGACAAATTTTCAAAAATTGAACGCAACAGAATTTCTGAAGGAACTACAACAACGCTGATGCGAGATCATGGTAAGGAATTAAAAAATGTCTCTGGGAATGGTAATAATGGTGATGGTGCAACGAGTCACAGTGATCTTGATAATAACGATGATAATGGTGATAGTATAGCAAAACAGGAATATGTTGATGATGGTGATGGAGGAGGATCATCTGATGGAAATAGCGTTGATTTCAGTGGCGGTGAAGTCATTTTGCCATAGTAAACTAAAACGGTAGAAAGGATTGGCTTTTTCTTCGTTTTATCAGAACAAAATGCGCTCGAAATATCGTAATAAAACACAAATATTTCATATCTCTCAAAAAGACTCCACAACGTGTGAAATTGAATATTTTTTCATCTTCAAAACCAGCAAAAATCTTTGTGGTTGAACAACGTATTCAAAGTTTATAACTGTTCATGGGCCTGAATTTCTTCATGTTCGTGTGTGTGTAATTCCAGGCATTACGTACATGTGTGTACACTTGCAATTTTCAAAAAATCACCGTGAAATTTTATGTATCTATAACGCCTCAGGAGGCGTAGGATAGGAAACAGGCTTAGGCTTGATAGGCTTGTCTCGCCCATGCTGTGGGGACTGGTGCCTTCTAAGGAGATACTGTTAGGTCCCCTCAGCTGTAGATACGCCTTCGGGACTTGTGTCTTTTGTGCCCATTTTGCTTTTCTCAGTTTTCATGCATTCTCTGCTGCCTGCTCTTTTGTCTTGTGTTTCTCTTCCTTCTTAACTCACTATTACTCTGCGCAGGGTAGCCAGTGTGGGAACACACCTTGTGCACAGATTCATCGTTTGTTAGATTAAATATTAAATGGTCCCTGCTCTCAGGTCTTTTCAGATCTCCTTTGATGTGGACAGGGAATCGTCTAAAAAGGAATTACAAGTAATATAGTCAATATAAAATTAATGATTGGCATTTGAAATTTGGACTCCAGATTAGTTCGCACTTGAGAACATCCGTGGATGTCGCATTCCCACTTGCAAGGAGGACGTTTCCCTCTAATTAACTAACCGCAGCGCGAGGGTAAGTCTGCCCTCACTCATCATACGGAGGTACGAGAAGGATAATTAAAATCTCGTTTAGAAAACTAGAGGGCATATTGTATGATAGCTCCTTAGCACATAGCGTAACTTATCGTAACGTAGCGTACGCTGCTCCATAGGACGTAGCGTACACTGCTCCACAGGACGTAGCGTAACGCAGCGTACGCTGCTCCACAGCACATAGCGTAACGGGAAGGACTTAAGTCTAGGTTTGTACGGGCGCCACACATATACAGACGGTACATTTCGGGGCACTGGACGATGTATGCACGCACACACGTCATCGCGGATATATATATATCTATCTAGGAAAAACGTTCCTGTCACGAGTCCAAGTTCCTCCATTCATGAAATGCTGGGAAATGACCTTCGAAATTGAGGCTCCCGATCAATATAAATAATTTATTTCATTCAATAACTTATGTTCAACACACTCCGCATTGTGCTGCTGCCTTTATCGTTCTTTATAGTTTGTGTTGAAATGATGAGCTTAAATGTGTCTTTTGATGTGGTTTAGTGTGTTGATGTCGAGATGTTGTTGCAGTGTTGATGCTTTGATGTAATAGCAATGTTGATGCTTTGATGTAATTGCAATGTTGATGCTTTGATGTAATTGCAATGTTGATAACTTGATGTTGACGTCGTGTTCATATCTTGATGTTGAAGCCATGTAGAATTTGATGTGAATGATGTCAACTTACTTTTCTTTAGAATGTAAATTTATGCCAAGAAAGTGAAAGCTAAAATGTCATCTCAGAAGATGAAATTTGAATTATTTTTAACCTTAATGAAGTATGAAAATATATTTCAGGATTAGGTTGAGTTAAATAGTTAGATTGGATTGAACAAAATTAAATAATGTAAGATTGGGTTGGTTTTGCTTCATTTACTTGAAAAGCAAATTTGTATAAAAGTACTCCGTTGTGATACTTGGGTTACCCTCTCAGTAACTGCTGAAGCCCAATTTTTGTTAATCATTGACTGCTGAATTTCATTCCGAGGTGTTCGAACTGAACAGAAAAAACTGGCCTTTGAAAAAATGTCAAAAAATAATGCCAGTAAACCTGAAAGAGTCATTATTTATATTCTTTTTATTATATTAATCATTCGTGTTAATGCACATGAAGTTTGTTATCTTGGATGCAAAACTGTAATTTCATTTGCTCTTTTTGAATTATTTTTTGGTTTCCCTGATGTTGGATGACTCATTTGCTGTTCGTATGGTGCATTATTGTTTTTCATCGCCCATTAACTGCGTCGAATGCATTTAAAAAAATTTAAAAAGCATGTGCATGTGTTTGAAATATTGGATACATGTTTGGGGAATGCGAGAGATATGTTTCTGGGTTAATTCTTACTGAAGAACGTGTCAGTAAAAAATTAGAAACTTGTTTTAGAAGAAGTCTGGTGGATTATGGGCAAAATCGGGAGCATGTTTGGGTAAAAAATTCGTTCTTAAAAATTTCTAAACCTGTTCAAGTATGATACAAGTCCTATATTGAGGTAAGAGCATCAATTTTGAGAAACCAGTTTTACAAAAAACATGACGCACAAATGGCACAGGTCGTTAACGCAAAACATGGCATTAAACTGGAAAACAGAGTTCAGCAGGAAGACAGTGTTGTGGCAGAAAAAGGACATAGCTTAGACAACATAGCGCTGCATACGTTGAAATGTTGCATTACGGGTTGGCAAATCCACATGCATTATTTCTCCGACGTATTTTCTTTCCTCTACCAGTTCTGAGTAGACTTCACCTACGCTGTTACTACCCAGTCAGACTTTACGCCGTGGCATGCACGTTTCTCGCCGCCTAAGCGATAATTACTTAGACGGCTAAAAACATGCATGCAGGCGACGACAAAGTTAGACTGGGTAGTCACCGCTCCACACATGAATGAACACAGGAAGTTCACCAACATCCACATGTATTATTTCTTCCACATATTTTCATCCACCTGTGATTAAGTAGACTGCAACCTACGCTGTTACAAATCACCGCTCCACACATAAATTAACACAGGAAGTTCACCACAGAAGTACAGGGTCTCCCCGACATGGCACTCACCCTTTGACCGGCCAGCAATCATGTAAGCTGGCTTCTTTATTAATGAATATTTAATTGATTTTGTTATGGTCCTTGAATAATTGTTTATTGATTATTTACCGTTTGACGTGATGCACGTGATTACTGGCGCACATGCGAGTCCGACGAGTTGATTAATAAAAAAAAACAATAGATTATAGCAAATTAAATATTGTCTATGAAAATTTAGTTGCGCTCGAAGCACAAACAAAAAATTCATGAAAGATGGTCAGTCACAGGGTGAGTACGTTTTTTAGGGGTTCTCTGTACATGTTGACATGTGTACATGTTGGCAGGTGTACATGTTGGCAGGTGTACATGTTGCATGTGTACATGTTGGCATGTGTACATGTTGGCATGCATTCATATTTTCATATACATATATTGACATGTACACATGTTGCTATGGACACGTTTGACATGTGTACATGTTGATGTATATTTTAATTACGCGTTATTTCACATGATGGCCACATGTTTACGCGCACACATGTTGATCTACACATGACACACATGTTAACTTACACATAAAGAACATCTTACATTACTGTTGTGCGTAGCGTATCATGTGCAGACATGTACAGCTGCAGCAAAATTATGTTCGCCCATGATACCATGTCTGAAATGTATGCAATATACGGGATGCTTTTGCTCGAATATTTACGTATCTCACCATGTCAAGTCAGACATGTCGAGTTCGGTGTGTTACATGAGACATGTCAAATGACAGGTCAAGTCAGACATGTCGAGTTTCACATGTCAAATGAGACAGGACTGATTTGACCAATAAGACATTCATGACATGTCATTGTAACCAATGCTGTACACGTTCTGTGACATTCAAGCCATGTCTCGGGTACAGACGCCATGTAAACACGTGCATGTGAACAAAGAACATGACAGGCAGACATGGTCTCATGAGCTTTCTTTCTTGAAATTCAACCTGCTGATGCAGAATTTCTGTATAAATACAGAATTTTTCCGCATACGGTGCAGAATTTCTGTGTTAATTTCCTCAAAAATTAACCATACATTCGAGGGAAATTCAGCCTTACAAGCCATCTAAATAACCCATATTTTAGTGCAACACCCAGTCATTTTTTCCCATGGAATTACCTATTCATTACAAAATGTAAATTATCTTCAAACCATTTTCAGCAACTTGCAGCAACAATCACCCATATTTTCTGAACACAATCAGCTATATCTTTGCCCAAAAGATCAGCGTAAAGATCAGCTATATTTTTTTGCCCAAAAATCATAATTGGCAAACAGAGTTAACAGCCAAAAATAATATAAGAAAACCAAAAAACTGAAAGGATTCCATGAAAAAAAAATTGTGCAAAAAATTTTATGAACGGAAAATGAAAAAATAAATAAACTTGCAAGTTTTTATTACAGAAAACTAATGGCAGATATTGTGGAAAATATACGACAGTCGTAGACTACAGTTGGACACTGCAATCGTAAGCGCCTGTTGTATACGACTGTAGTACGCAACAGTCGTATACGACTGTAGTATGCAACCGTCGTATACGACTGTAGTATGCAACCGTCGTATACGACTGTAGTATGCAACCGTCGTATACGACTGTAGTATGCAACCGTCGTATACGACTGTAGTATGCAACCGTCGTATACGACTGTAGTATGCAACCGTCGTATACGACTGTAGTATGCAACCGTCGTATACGACTGTAGTACGCTACAGTCGTACACGACAGTTGTATACAACCGTCGTATACGACTGTAGTATGCAACAGGCGTATGCAACAGGCGTATGCAACCGTCGTACACAAAACGTATGTCAGCCACATCACAAAAAATATTTATACATTTTGCGAGTTGAAAAAAATATCTTAAAAAATGGAAGCTTACGTTAAGAAACAAATGGCTTTATACACGTACCGGTTTATAAAAGGAATAAGTTATGTAGTTCTGATTAACCTCTTAGGTGCAAATATCTTACACAGTCGAATTGTAACCTTTCATTCAAAATCGCATTACGACCGTAGTTCCATTCACATACGTTACTACGGCCATAGCTTCATTCACAAGTATTACTACGGGCATAGTTCCATTCACAAATATTACTACGGGCATAGTTCCATTCACAAATATTACTACGATCGTAGTTTCCATTCACAAGTATTACTACGGTCGTACTTTCATTCATAAACGTCCCTACGTTACATACATTCAGAAATATTTTGACTATGTTACAAGAACACAAAATAACATCGCGTTCAAAACTAACAAACACAAAAGATCACATTAAATGGCCACTATTATGAATGGGTCCTTAAAATAGGACTTTTTAAATGAACGTAAGAAAATCCTTCAACGTACATAAATAAATGGTCCAATGAACGCAAGAAAATACTTCAATGAACGTAAGAAAATCGTTAAATTAACCGTTATTTCTTAAAGTCCTAGACTTAAACGACTCGAAGTATTAAATACTTCATTACATTAACGGATTTTTTCTCAAAGTTCCCGAGGTCTTCACAACTGGAAATTATCAACTAATTTCAACACGTGAACGCGTCGAGTCTATGGACGCCGAGGTCACTTCACTCGACAAAAAAAAAAAACATTTTTTTACCACAACCAAAACATTTCAACATTTTCAACTCAGAATTTCAAACGCAAAATCTGTACAAAAAAAGAAAACAACGCACGGCTGCGAGCCAAATGTAGGCGCGTTCGGAAGCGTAGCAGTACGTTGATGTTCAAGTGAAAAAATACCGCCAGAAAAATTATAGGAATGAAAGTAGAGTTAGATGAATAATAATAATAATTATAATAATAATAATAATAATAATAATTATAACGAAGGAAGAGCTAGACGAGTAATAAAGTGGGATATAATAAATTACACAAAGGAAATTTGGCACATACGCAAGGCTTCATTAGCACGGGGAACTGTTGCAGCTGACGACCAGCTGCAGCTGACGACCAGTTGCAGCTGACGACCAGCTGCAGCTGACGACCAGCTCCAACTGACGACCAGCTGCAGCTGACGACCAGCTGCAGCTGACGACCAGCTGCAGCTGACGACCAGCTGCAGCTGACGACCAGCTGCAGCTGACGACCAGCTGCAGCTGACGACCAGTTGCAGCTGACGAAAACTTTAAATAGTACGGCAAATACACGGTAGACTTTACGCAAGAATTCGCCAGCACGGCACACCGGCTTCCGTCTCTCAGGAAGCCAAGGAACTACGCCCACGTCGTCACGCTCTGGATTGCTAAAAAGTAGCTACTGACGAGAACAGACACTCGAAAAAGAGCATTGAATAAGAATAATAATAATGAAAATATCCTATTCGAATGCTCCTATGGAGGTTTTAAGTTCGAGCAAAACAAGCACGCCAGACGCACAATAGTTGCAGCGGTCAGGTCCAAAACAAAAACGTACACACGCACAAACACGGGCAGTTGTCGTACAAATTCTGACTCACAATGTCGGCAGCGTCCAAGAAATAAAAATTAACGATTAAAAAAGCACCACGTGAACGCTGTCACGATCGAACATAAATAAATAACTGAAGGTAATTGAAAAGTGAAGTTATTATTAATAAAGGAGTAGATAACTGAACAAGATTATGCAAATTATTATCCAACTTTTCATATCCACCAATCATTACATCCTCAATTTGCTTTTAATCAACAAACCCTTTAATTTCTTCAATTATTTAACCCTGCAACTAAGAATTATTCACTAGCACGAATCGTCAGCACCCAAACAAACAAACAAACAAACAAACAAACAAAAACCCACAACAGACTCCGCACACAAGCGATGCGGACTATGGAGGGTGGCAACACTGCTGACGAAGGCAGACACACCGTAACGGTTGCAGCAAATTTATTCGCAAAATGAAAATGTTTTGCGCCACCAAAGTTGCGTTTTGTGAGGTGAGGAATTCTGGGCACGGAGATGAGCTGTGTGATGCACGCACACACATACATACACACCCAAACAAACACACACCCACATACATACATAAATACACACACACAAAACAAGAGCTGTGTGATACACGCACATATACACAAGCTCACGCACACAAACACATACGCGCACAGGAATAGGTACATCCCTGTACACGTAAATACAAACACACACACACACACACATCTACATCAAACACATACACACGAACAGGAATAGAAACGTACGTACACACACACATGTTCGCACACACATGTACACACACATGCACGCACACACACACACACCCTCAGGTCAACGAAGGTTTTTGACACAAAAAATATCGATAAGACATTTTTTTTATCACACCTCGCACCTCTTCTAAATATATTCATTTAATTTCATATTTGTTTGCTTGGTGAACCGTTCGCAGGCGCCGCAAACAGTTTGGTTGTTAAGATCTTAAATGTAAACAAAATTAACCGATTATTCTTGGCTGCAAAAATAAATTTACATATTGTTTCCAAAAAATCTATCCTGTAACTTACACAACACAGTGGGCAAGTAAGATTACCTACACAGAATTACGTACATAGAATTACGTACGTTAACTTATGAACGCAAAATAACGCACACAGGATTACGTATATATGAGAACGTACATAAAAAAGCGTACAGAATAAGTTAGAAAGTTCGTTTAAGCCTCCGCAAATAGAACAGAAGGTGTTCCAAAGAGAGGGAGTCGTCATCTAGTATGGAATTAGGGAACGGGGAATCCACGCACAACGCGTGTTCTCACATTAGGTGCACAGAAACAGCAAAAATGAGAGAAATTCATAAATGAAGATAAAAATAGAAGAAAAATAAGAAAAAATAAAGATAAAAATAGAAGAAAAATAAGAAAAATAAAGATAAAAATAGGAGAAAAATAGCACGAGTAGAGACACAGGACAGCAGTGAACCGAAATAAAGATGGCCCGTAACACAACAATAACTGCTTTATTCTAAAATAAGGTCAGGACCTGACATCTTCCCCTAGGTAAGCTGATTTTCATTGATACTGAAGTTGAATACCTCTGAGGGGTACGAGTACGCATACAACATAGTACGTACACAGAACGCACACAGCATAACTCGCATACAGCACAGTACGTACAGAGCACACTGCTCGCACAACATAACACGCACACAACTTAATACGTACACAGCAGGGTACGTACACAACAAAATACGTACATAGTAGAGTACGTACACGGCATACACAACTTACGCTGCAAATTACGACTTGCAAAATTACGTTCCTCATTAAATAGCACCTAACTTTGCTTATAATAATATTCTCAAAAGACCATGTACAAAAATTAATTTCCATTCTAAAAACTACGTACTCTAAAATCATTCACATGCTTTTTTATCAGCACCAACAGTTTCTTCAGAACTATCATTATCTCCCTCGTTAATATCATCGTCACCGTCATTACTCCTGGACTGTCTGTCTCTTTCATCATCATCATCCTCATCTTCACCGTAATTAACACGATCACCATTATCACCATCGTCATTTTCACGCTCTCCTTCGTTTAAATCGCCTTCTTTTTGATTGATTTTTCCAATGACGTTTTCGTCAGTCCCACTTTCTTCCCCAAGGTCCTTCCCCACGTCGTCCTCACCCCTCCCCTTGATGGGGAGGACGGAGGAGGACCTGCTCAGCGCAAAAGGGGACACCGAATGATACGACAACGACGACGTCGATGAGGAAGACGGGCTCGATGCAACTTTTGGGGTGGAGAACCCCGCTGAGCCACACCCAACCAACGGGGAAGCGTAACCCCCGCTTGCCCCGCTCCCCAACCCTCCCCCCGGGGTGGCCAGACCTCAAGAGTACCGGTCGAACTCAATCCCCGAGTCAGGGGACGACAGAAAATGTAAATGTCGGCACCGGCATTCAGATATACAGGAACATTTGTGAGGGGACAAGTTGAGTTGGACTTGGAAGTCCTGGAGTTGTCCCATGAAGTTGAAGTTGGGGGCAATGTTGGCCTTCTTGACCCTGACGTACTCGTAGGCGGCTTCGAGGCTGAGCTTCTCCTTGAACATTAAATAGGCGACCGTAATGGTCACGGATCTGGAGATTCCAGCAAGACAGTGCACCAACACACCCACGCCACTCTCGCGCGCCTCGTCTGAAATGAGGGAAGGTTTTGGTGAAATGGCACATTTTGGGAACACATTTGGCACACATGCAGTTAGTAAATTGACACATTTTGGGTCGGTCGTGAACATATTTGGCACACATGCAGTTAGTAAATTGACACATTTTGGGTCGGTCGTGAACACATTTGGCACACATGCAGTTAGTAAATTGGCCATTTTGGGTCGGTCGTGAACATATTTGGCACACATGCAGTTAGTAAATTGGCACTTTTGGGTCGATTGTGAACACATTTGGCACACATGCAGTTAGTAAATTGGCACTTTTGGGTCGATCGTGAATATATTTGGCACAAATGCGATAGATAAGAAAGATACGATAATGAAACGCATTTTATGAACATAGAAATAAATTAGATGTTAATTTGAGCCTCCCTAATGAACATGGAATTTAAAGAAGACATAGCACTGGAGAAAATACACAGTAAGCAAAAAAAAAGAGTTCTGAAAAAAATTACATTCAACAATGCAAAATCCACGCCCACAAGCAGACAATACACGCCCACTCACACACGTGTGCACTCCTTGACGTACATAGCATACCACCAAACTTCACACGCACACAAACGTACACATGCAACCCCAATCCCACACAGAAACAAACGTACACAGCGGGACACGCACACGAGCCAAACGTACACAGCGGGACACGCACACGAGCCAAACGTACACAGCGGGACACGCACACGAGCCAAATGTACACAGCGGGACACGCACAAGAACAAAACGTTGCGGGGTTCAATAACGAGGGGAGAGGGGGGCCAAGGCAACGGGGGGCAATTGGGGGTCTGCAGCCCCTGGCATCTGAGGGGGTGGTGGGGGGAGCTGAGGGGAGGGGAGAAATGAGGGGAGGGGAGAAATGAGGGGAGGGGAGAAATGAGGGGAGTGGAAGCAAAGAAAGTGGAGGAAAAAGGGGAAGTGGAGCAAAGTGGAGCAAAAGTTAGAAAAGTACGGAGACGGTGAGGAAAAAACAAGAAAACGATGGAAGGAGAAAAAAATGATGAAAGGAGAAAAAAATGATGAAAGGAGAAAAAAATGATGAAAGGAGAAAAAAATGATGAAAGGAGAAAAAAATGATGAAAGGAGAAAAAAATGATGAAAGGAGAAAAAAATGATGAAAGGAGAAAAAAATTATGAGGAGGGAAAAAACGATGGAAGAAGAAGGAAACGATGGAAGAAGAAGCAAACGATGGAAGGAGAAGCAAACGATGGAAGAAGAAGAAAACGATGGAAGAAGAAGAAAACGATGGAAGAAGAAGAAAACGATGGAAGAAGAAGAAAACGATGGAAGAAGAAGAAAACGATGGAAGAAGAAGAAAACGATGGAAGAAGAAGAAAACGATGGAAGAAGAAGAAAACGATGGAAGAAGAAGAAAACGATGGAAGAAGAAGAAAACGATGGAAGAAGAAGCAAACGATGGAAGAAGAAGAAAACGATGGAAGAAGAAGAAAACGATGGAAGAAGAAGAAAACGATGGAAGAAGAAGAAAACGATGGAAGAAGAAGCAAACGATGGAAGAAGAAGAAAACGATGGAAGAAGAAGAAAACGATGGAAGAAGAAGCAAACGATGGAAGAAGAAGAAAACGATGGAAGAAGAAGAAAACGATGGAAGAAGAAGCAAACGATGGAAGAAGAAGAAAACGATGGAAGAAGAAGCAAACGATGGAAGAAGAAGAAAACGATGGAAGAAGAAGAAAACGATGGAAGAAGAAGAAAACGATGGAAGAAGAAGAAAACGATGGAAGAAGAAGAAAACGATGGAAGAAGAAGAAAACGATGGAAGAAGAAGAAAACGATGGAAGAAGAAGCAAACGATGGAAGAAGAAGAAAACGATGGAAGAAGAAGAAAACGATGGAAGAAGAAGCAAACGATGGAAGAAGAAGAAAACGATGGAAGAAGAAGCAAACGATGGAAGAAGAAGAAAACGATGGAAGAAGAAGAAAACGATGGAAGGAGAAAGAAACGATAAAAGGGGAAGAGAATGGGAAGGGGTGCTTAAGGGAAGGAGAAGAAAGGGGAAGAGGGCAGAGAACCGTTACGGTCACGGAGACGCAAAAACCGCAGATAGGCAACTGAGTGAAAGACTGGTTCTGTATTGTAACTCGGTACACACGGTACACAGGCCGGTACACTCGGTACACACGGTACACAGGCCCGTAAACACGGTACACAGGCCGGTACACACGGTACACAGGCCGGTACACACGGTACACAGGCCGGTACACCCGGTACACACGGTACACAGGCCCGTACACACGGTACACAGGCCGGTACACACGGTACACAGGCCCGTACACACAGTACACAGGCCGGTACACACGGTACACAGGCCCGTACACACGGTACACAGGCCGGTACACACGGTACACAGGCCAGTACACACGGTACACAGGCCGGTACACACGGTACACACGGTACACAGGCCGGTACACACGGTACACACGGTACACAGGCCGGTACACACGGTACACAGGCCGTTACACACGGTACACAGGCCGGTACACACGGTACACAGGCCGGTTTTACCTCAATAAAATAGTTAGCACGGACCCACTATTCATAAATGCATCTTTCACCATGATTCACATTTCCTAATTTATTCATATTTCCCAAATTTGAAGCAGAGAAAATGTGATATGGGAATTATTTAAATGATTATAAAGTAAGAAATGAATATAAAGTGAGAAATAAAAAAAGTAGAATTACCGAATTTTAATGACTGTTTATAGCCATATCAGAAAATTATTTTAGGCTGCTATATCATTAAAAAAATTTTCAGCCATTGTCAATAACGCTATATATTATACGTTTCATAAGCAATTTTTTCGAAACCCATTCCAATAAAACAGTACATTTTAATGAGCAATTTTTATTCCACCTTTTAAATGAAGGCATTTCAGTTCGTTCGCTCCCGACCACTGGCGTAAGCACCGCATTATTCAGCTCATTATTGAATACAATTAGTCACATTATTCATTGAAATAATCTACACCCACAGATAGTGTGACCAGTAAATGCACATTATCAACACACCATCATTAACATTTATCTACCTTTGGACTAATTTATCACGTTCACGAAAGCGTGAAAAGCTCACGACGTGAACGCGCGGGAAGACATCATACGCTAAGGGGGGGGGGGGGGATGGGTTGGGGGTGAAAAGGGGGGCATGCAGAGGGCGAGGAGGGGGGGGTTTCAAGGTTCCCTTTACCGCACTCAAGGCAAACTCTGCCCCCCCCCTCACCCTCCCCTTGTTCCCCTTGCGACCCTCAGTTGGACACATCGCCCCAGATCAAACTCTACCTCTTCACTGGATCTCGATTTTATACCCTTCATTGAATCAATATTTTGTACCCTTTGATAAATTAATATATTTCAACGCTAGTTATAGAAATATTTACCCCCCAATGTTAAACGAATATTTACCCCGTTTAATTAAACGAGTATTTTCCACTGTTAATTAAAAGGATATTTTCTACCCAATAATAAACGATTATTTACCAAAATTAACTAAACGAATATTTTCTACCATTAATTGAACAAGTATTTTCTCACACTGATAATATTTTCATTGCTAACACTGATAATATTTTTCGCTGTTAACCAAACAAAAATTTTTCACTTTTAATTAGGCAAATTTTTTGAACCGCTTATTAAAAAATATTTTCTACCGCTTGTGACACTAATATTTCCAATCTTTAACGTAAAAAATATCCCTAGAAACACCCAAAGGAATATTTTATGCATTAATGACATTGTACGTGATGAGCGACATTAATATTTTCTGCCACCCACTGAAATATTTTCTACCAGTAAGCATTCAAATATTTTACACCAGTCTAGAATATTTTCCAACACTTCATTTATTGCAAGATATTTCTAATTGAACATATAGGCCTGCATACAAAATTTAAAAAATATTTTTAAATATAAATTTTTCTTAAATTTTTAGGCCTGCATACAAAAAATTTAGAAAATAATAGGCCTGCATACAAAATATGAACAAATTTACACGCCCGCATGTAAAAAAGCGCCGGTGTTGTACGTTGCACCCTCAGTGAGGAGAGAGGGATGAGAAGACAGCTTTCGGTCACATGCCATCGGTGAGGGGAGGGAGGGGAACGAGGGGAGAGAAAAGGAGTGAAGGGAGTGAGGGGATTGAGGGGAACGGAAAAGAGGGGAGATTGGAAGAAGAGCGAGGGGAGTGAGGGAAGCGAAAAGAGTGAGGAGAAAGAGGAGGATTGAGGAGGAGGAGGAGGAGGAGGAGGAATGAGATGAGTGGGAGAGTGAGGGGAGCAAGGAAAGTGAGGGAGAAGGCACTACCCTCACCAGCACTAGTAACATTGCACAAAAACTATTATCATACAAATCACATCTCCCGTCACTTCAACACACGCACTACATTAACTTTCTGTTTGAGCATTAACGCGTTAACCGCCGCTTGGGCCACCGGTGGTACACGGAGGCAATTTTCATAATGCTGCTGACCGACCAGTAGTCACAAACTCAATTTTCACAAGCATTCAATCAAAGCTAAATGAAGGCATGATTCAGTTCATGTTAGCCTTTTTTAAAATTGTGCAGTACAAGCAGTACATGTGAGTTCAAAGAGCTATCATGGTAAAAATAAATGCGACAAATGAACTATAGATTTTCAAAGCCCGATGTCGCTTGCGCGCTTCGCCGCCCAACCAACCGATAGATACAAAAAAGAACGATAAAACCGATAAAGCTTGGTTACATCCGCGTAACTCATGAGAGGAGATTAGCCGGGCCTAGTTGGGTTGACTGTATTTAAGTCAACCTAAACCAGTTTCATCTGATGTACACTAGTTTAACTTAAGAAACACTAGTTTTACCTAAATTTTACGCTTTACCTTAGTTTTTCACTAAGAGACACTACTCTTACCTAAGGTACACTAGTTTAACCTAAGATACACTAGTTTTACCTAAGATACACTAGTTTTACCTAAGATACACTAGTTTTACCTAAGATACACTAGTTTTACCTAAGATACACTAGTTTTACCTAAGATACACTAGTTTTACCGAAGGTACACTAGTTTTACCTAAGATACACTAGTTTTACCTAAGATACACTAGTTTTACCTAAGGTACACTAGTTTTACCTAAGGTACACTAGTTTTACCTAAGGTACACTAGTTTTACCTAAGATACACTAGTTTTACCTAAGGTACACTATTTTTACCTAAGGTACACTAGTTTTACCTAAGGTACACTAGTTTAACCTAAGATACACTAGTTTTACCTAAGATACACTAGTTTTACCTAAGGTACACTAGTTTTACCTAAGGTACACTAGTTTTACCTAAGGTACACTAGTTTTACCTAAGGTACACTAGTTTTACCTAAGATACACTAGTTTTACCTAAGATACACTAGTTTTACCTAAGATACACTAGTTTTACCTAAGGTACACTAGTTTTACCTAAGGTACACTAGTTTTACCTAAGGTACACTAGTTTTACCTAAGGTACACTAGTTTTACCTAAGGTACACTAGTTTTACCTAAGGTACACTAGTTTTACCTAAGGTACACTAGTTTTACCTAAGGTACACTAGTTTTACCTAAGGTACACTAGTTTAACCTAGGGTGCACTAGTCGTGACCTAACCTGAGCTAGTACCACCTGAGGTAGGCCACTCCCACCAAAGATCAACACGAATAACGTAAGAACTCCAACATCCGTCGCATGCGAAGCGTGAACATCACCGCAATATCATGAAAATATTTGATAGCGAATGGCTGATGATTGAGAAAAGCACCGAACGGAAAATTGCCTAATGAATAAAACAACTTAGGCAACACCAACACAACCTAGAGAACACAAACACAGCCTAGAGAACACAAACACAACCTAGAGAACATGAACACAACCTAGAGAACATGAACACAACCTAGAGAACACAAACACAACCTAGAGAACATGAACACAACCTAGAGAACACAATCACAACCTAGAGAACATGAACACAACCTAGAGAACACAAACACAACCTAGAGAACATGAACACAACCTAGAGAACACAATCATAACCTAGAGAACATGAACACAACCTAGAGAACACAAACACAATCTAGAGAACACAAACGCAACCTAGAGAACATGAACACAACCTAGAGAACATGAACACAACCTAGAGAACACAATCACAACCTAGAGAACATGAACACAACCTAGAGAACACAAACACAACCTAGAGAACATGAACACAACCTAGAGAACACAAACACAACCTAGAGAACATGAACACAACCTAGAGAACACAAACACAATCTAGAGAACACAAACGCAACCTAAACAACGAAGACACACTCAGGTGTACACTACACAGTATTGCTCATACATAAGTAAACACACACACACACACAGACACAAGGTAAGACACGCACACACAGACGTATGCACACATGAGTCACAAGGAAGTACACGTGACCAAACGTACACGTCATACGACTTCTGTTACGGCGGGAGTTGTGTAGGACTTACGACCACGGCATGTGTACGACACAGGCCACACAAACCACATCACACACACGACATAGATCACACATACACACACACACACACATCACACACACGAGACAGATCACACATACGACCATGATCACACATTCTACATCAACCAAACCACACACGCACACACACACACCCACACGCACACACACACACCCACACGCACACACACACACCCACACACATCACACGGAGATATGGCACATGGCACACAGCCCTCAATTCATTCACTGCTTCCCCCCCCCCCCCCCCCTCTCCTTCCCCCTCCCCCCTGCGTACAACAGCTGTTACTACCCACCCCCCCTCACCACCACTGTGTTGAAGACGGCACCGGAAATGTGGTGGTGGTGGTGATGTGGTGGTGTGGTTGGGAGTGCGGTCGATGCTGGTTGTTGTAGGTGGTGGTGTCATGGATGGTGGTGGTGTGGTTGGTGATTGTGTAACGTATGAGGAGGTTGGACGAAATAACGGAAACGCCGAACATTTTGTCATCATAAGCCTTGAACATGTTTTAAACAATCAAAACGTGACATACTTTAATGTTATTTGTTTATTAATTTTGTTTTTTGATATGGTTATTTAAAATGACTGTCTTTTACAGATATTACAGTTTGAGAAACGTCGGTTATAATTTATGAAAATAGCAGACCTGTCGGAATTTCGAAGAGGCCAAATAGGTCGGTGCTCGTATGGCAGGCGCAAGTTTAACAGAAACTGGCCGAATGCTGTATGTTTCTAGAGGTACTGTCTGTTTTAAGAAATTTTGAAAGCCGATGTGTCATGTATCACACGTGTAAACTTTTTTGGAAATAAACGGTTGTTCTTTTTCTTTCTTTCTTTCTTTCTCTCAAAAGTAATGACTGCCTTTGAAAGAGAAGGAATAACGTCCTCAACAAAGCGCAGGTCCGGCCGAAAGGTGATGGTGTCTGAGAGAGGGACCGTCGGACTCTAAATCGAATTGTAGGAGAGGGTCGCAAGACCTCGGCTCTTGAAATCGCTGCAGTGATTTCAAAAGCCCACCTACATAAGCCAGTTTCAACAAAAACAAAAACTGAATATGGATTCCACGGATGAGATGTTATTAGAAAACCTTTGTTCTCAAAGACAAGGTTTGTCAATGTTTCCATTATTATGCTGATGCTTCAAAGTTCTTCCCGACATCAGTTCGTTCTCCCACATCAATTTGTTCCCCATGATCTCTTCTCCCACATCAATTTGTTCCCCATGATCTCTTCTCCAACATCAATTTGTTCCCCATGATCTCTTCCCCAACATCAATTTGTTCCTCACTATCAATCTCTCCATCACGCCTCAGTTCCCCACGCCATCCTCTTCTCGCTCCCCAGCGCCGTTTTTCTTCGTCGCTTCCCCATACTTTTTGGCGGCCACATCCGCGCTGCTGCCCCACTCTTCCCCTCCTCCCCACACTTCCTACCGTCCAACTACTCCCCAGCTCCCCACTCTTCCCCAACTCCCTACTCCTTGATGGCTGTGGCGCGAGGGGAAAAGGAACTTACCCCTAACTCCCAACAGGTAATTTCGAATTAAAGAAAGATCTGCTCAGCAGAGCATACATCGAAGATCTTACAAGGAAACAATCTTCAAGAATGCGATATGATTCTAAAATGGAAAACAAACGTCCAAGAATGCTAAATGACCCTAAAATATAAAATGCATAAAAAAATTTCAACCTGAGAAACCTCGCTATGTTTTCATAAAATTCTCAGTTTTTGTCTGTTTATTAGAGAAAGCAGTTGTCAGTTTCGGAAAGTGAAACATTAGTGTGGCGTATTGCTGACTTACGATGAGTGTGTCACTCCCCAACACACTGGGCCACTCCCCAACACACTGGGCCACTCCCCAACACACTGGGCCACTCCCCAACACACTGGGCCACTCCCCAACACACTGGGCCACTCCCCAACACACTGGGCCACTCCCCAACACACTGGGCCACTCCCCAACACACTGGGCCACTCCCCAACACACTGGGCCACTCCCCAACACACTGGGACACTCCTCAACACACTGGGACACTCCTCAACACACTGGGACACTCCCCAACACACTGGGACACTCCCCAACACACTGGGACACTCCCCAACACACTGGGACACTCCCTAACACACTGAGACACTCCCCAACACACTGGGACACTCCCCAACACACTGAGACACTCCCCAACACACTGAGACACTCCCCAACACACTGAGACACTCCCCAACACACTGGGACACTCCCCAACACACTGGGACACTCCCCAACACACTGGGACACTCCCCAACACACTGGGACACTCCCCAACACACTGGGACACTCCCCAACACACTGGGACACTCCCCAACACACTGGGACACTCCCCAACACACTGGACACTCCCCAACACACTGGGACACTCACCAACACACTGGGACACTCACCAATAAACTGGATGGCCTTGGGGAAGAAGGACGCGAGGTTCTGGCTCCAGTGGTCCGAGATGGGGATCTGCATGTACTTGTACTGGCCGTTGCCCTCGAATACGTTCGGCAGGTTCGGGGTCACGTTCACGATGTACTGCGCGGGCAGAGAGGGGCGTTAATTGCGCGATTTTGGGCTGCGTGGACACGGGCTAAGATTCGTGGGACACGTGAATGAAAATGTCACAGGATTTGTGAATGGGTGTGTGTATGTGTGTGGGGAACTGGTGGTGTGTGACAGTGGGAAAATTTATGCAAGTAAGAGGGGATGAATTTAGGTATGAAAGAGCAAAAGGGATGAATTGATGCAGAAGAATGGGGAAGGTTTGATGCTTGAGCGTGGGAAAGAATTGAAGTATGCGCGTGGGGATGAATTGATGTATGAAAGAGGGGAAAAAGGGAATGAGGGGGTGAGGAAGAATGGATAAAAGAGCATGGGGAAGAATTAACATATGAGCGTGGGGGAGAAATGACGTACAAGCGTGAGGAAGAAATGACGACCGAGGTTGGGGAAGGGAGGGGAAGAAGTAACGGGTGTAGGGGGAACACGCACCCCAACCCATAACAGACGCAGGCGCAGCAGCTGCAACTCGAGATTCGCGCGGTGGTCAACATCGTTTGCAGTGGGGAGGGTGGGTTACCCCCCCTCCTTGCCCCCTGTTTATCACCCCCAGTGCCCCCCACATCCTCCCCTTCCATCTCTTATCCACGCGCTGCAGCAGAGCTGATAAGGCGCTGCTGCGCTTATATCTTATCTGTTGCTGGGGGACCGTGAGACACAGAGGGGACCGTGAGACACAGAGAAGACCGTGAGACACAGAGGGGACAGTGAGACACAGAGGGGACAGTGAGACACAGAGGGGACAGTGAGACACAGAGGGGACAGTGAGACACAGAGGGGACCGTGAGACACAGAGGGGACAGTGAGACACAGAGGGGACCGTGAGACACAGAGGGGACCGTGAGACACAGAGGGGACAGTGAGACACAGAGGGGACAGCGAGACACAGAGGGGACAGTGAGACACAGAGGGGACCGTGAGACACAGAGGGGACCGTGAGAAGCAGAGGGGACCGTGAGACACAGAGGGGACCGTGAGACACAGAGGGGACCGTGAGACACAGAGGGGACCGTGAGACACAGAGGGGACCGTGAGACACAGAGGGGACCGTGAGGCACAGAGGGGACCGTGAGGCACAGAGGGGATCGTGAGACACAGAGGGGACCGTGAGACACAGAGGGGACCGTGAGACACAGAGGGGACCGTGAGACACAGAGGGGACCGTGAGACACAGAGGGGACCGTGAGACACAGAGGGGACCGTGAGACGAGACTACGCCTCACTTGGGGCAGAAAAAATGCATCATATGAGTCATAAAAAAACAAAAAAGCCTCACCTAAGGCCAAAAGAAGAAGGCCCCCAAAAAAGGAGAAGGCCCCCAAAAAAGGAGAAGGCCCAAAAAAGAAGAAGGCCCAAAAAAGAAGAAGGCCCCAAAAAGAAGAAGGCCCCCCAAAAAGAAGAAGGCCTCCAAAAAAAAGAAGGCCCCCCAAAAAAGAAGAAGGCCCCAAAAAAAGAAGAAGGCCCCAAAAAAAGAAGAAGGCCCCAAAAAAGAAGAAGGCCCCAAAAAAGAAGAAGGCCCCCAAAAAAGAAGAAGGCCCCCAAAAAAGAAGAAGGCCCCCAAAAAAGAAGAAGGCCCCAAAAAAGAAGAAGGCCCCAAAAAAGAAGAAGGCCCCCAAAAAAGAAGAAGGCCCCCCAAAAAGAAGAAGGCCCCCAAAAAAGAAGAAGGCCCCCAAAAAAGAAGAAGGCCCCCAAAAAAGAAGAAGGCCCCAAAAAAGAAGAAGGCCCCAAAAAAGTGAAAGGCCCCAAAAAAGAAGAAGGCCCCAAAAAAGTGAAAGGCCCCAAAAAAAGAAGAAGGCCCCAAAAAAGTAAAAGGCCCCAAAAAAAGAAGAAGGCCCCAAAAAAGTGAAAGGCCCCAAAAAAGAAGAAGGCCCCAAAAAAGTGAAAGGCCCCAAAAAAGAAGAAGGCCCCAAAAAAGAAGAAGGCCCCCAAAAAGAAGAAGGCCCCCAAAAAAGAAGAAGGCCCCAAAAAAAGAAGAAGGCCCCAAAAAAGAAGAAGGCCCCCAAAAAAAGAAGAAGGCCCCAAAAAAGAAGAAGGCCCCAAAAAAGAAGAAGGCCCCCAAAAAAAGAAGAAGGCCCCCAAAAAAGAAGAAGGCCCCAAAAAAGAAGAAGGCCCCCAAAAAAAGAAGAAGGCCCCCAAAAAAGAAGAAGGCCCCAAAAAAGAAGAAGGCCCCAAAAAAGAAGAAGGCCCCCAAAAAAAGAAGAAGGCCCCCAAAAAAGAAGAAGGCCCCCAAAAAAGAAGAAGGCCCAAAAAGAAGAAGGCCCCAAAAAGAAGAAGGCAAAAAGAAAAAGGCAAAAGAAGGCCCACCTGTATCTTGTGGCGGTTGAGGGCGTCCATATCCCCCGAGTTCTTGGCATTCCCCAAGAAGAGGTGGGGAAGGATCTCGACTGGAAAGCACAGGTCATCAAACGGCGTCTCCCTCCCCAGCGAGGAGTCGCAGAGGCCCTTGCCGTGTCCCCCGGACTCCATCCCCACCCGGTGGGGGTCTGACGGGGATATTCTGAGGGACTTGAGCCCCACGATGGGGGGATCGCTCCCCAGCTTGGGGCTTGGGGAGGCGGATAAGCTTGGGGAGGAGGTGGGGAGGAGCGAGCAGGCGGAGGTGGCCGAGATGTCCCCTGGGGAGGACCCGGGGCTGGACGACTCGCACCACTCGGGGAATTGTGCCTCGAACTGCGCGAAGCCTCCTGGGGAGGGGGGGAGGGGGTGAGTGGGGGGTTGTTGACATATCGCGCTAGTAACTATGATAGTGACAATGATAGTGACACCAGCGTGCTGGCAACACCAGCGTGCTGGCAACACCAGCGTGCTGGCAACACCAGCGTGCTGGCAACACCAGCGTGCTGGCAACACCAGCGTGCTGGCAACACCAGCGTGCTGGCAACACCAGCGCGCTGGCAACACCAGCGTGCTGGCAACACCAGCGTGCTGGCAACACCAGCGTGCTGGCAACACCAGCGTGCTGGCAACACCAGCGTGCTGGCAACACCAGCGTGCTGGCAACACCAGCGTGCTGGCAACACAAGCATGCTGGCAACACCAGCGTGCTGGCAACACAAGCGTGCTGGCAACACCAGCGTGCTGGCAACACCAGCGTGCTGTCAACACCAGTGTGCTAGCAACACCAGCGTGCTGGCAACACCAGCGTGCTGGCAACACCAGCGTGCTGGCAACACCAGTGTGCTGGAAACACCAGCGTGCTGGCAACACCAGTGTGCTGGCAACACCAGCGTGCTGGCAACACCAGTGTGCTGGCAACACCAGGGTGCTAGTAACACCAGTGTGCTAGTAACACCAGTGTGCTGGGACCATTATTGTGCTAGTAACACCAGTGCTATTAACACCAGTGCTATTAACACCAGTGCTATTAACACCAGTGCTATTAACACCAGTGCTAGTAACACCAGTGCTAGTAACACCAGTGCTAGTAACACCAGCGCTAGTACCGCGAGTGTTCATTCACCACAAAATTGTTCTTCAACGCCAAACAAAGATAAAATAAACATGACTAATATTAAATACGTATATCAAAAATTCCTTAGCTACCACAAAGGCGATCTCAAGAGAGTAAAGAGGAGGGGTCATATATTTATGGACTGCAACAAGCGGGGAATCTATGCACAAGGTGTTACCACGCAGAATGCCCTGCGATAGAAACAGCAAGGCAGAAAGAAAGAAGACAGAAAGACAAAGGAAAGAAAGTAAGGCAAAAGAAAGAAAGTAAGGCAAAAGAAAGAAAGTAAGGCAAAAGAAAGAAAGTAAGACAAAGGAAAGAAAGTAAGACAAAGGAAAGAAAGTAAGGCAAAAGAAAGAAAGTAAGGCAAAAGAAAGAAAGTAAGGCAAAAGAAAGAAAGGCAAAAGAAAGAAAGTAAGGCAAAAGAAAGAAAGTAAGGCAAAAGAAAGAAAGTAAGGCAAAAGAAAGTAAGGCAAAAGAAAGAAGGTAAGGCAAAAGAAAGAAAGGCAAAAGAAAGAAAGTAAGGCAAAAGAAAGAAAGTAAGGTAAAAGAAAGAAAGTAAGGTAAAAGAAAGAAAGTAAGGCAAAAGAAAGAAAGTAAGGCAAAAGAAAGAAAGTAAGGCAAAAGAAAGAAGGTAAGGCAAAAGAAAGTAAGGCAAAAGAAAGAAAGAAAGTAAGGTAAAAGAAAGAAAGGCAAAAGAAAGAAAGTAAAGCAAAAGAAAGAAAGTAAGGCAAAAGAAAGAAAGTAAGGCAAAAGAAAGAAAGGTAAAAGAAAGAAAGAAAGGTAAAAGAAAGAAAGTAAGGTAAAAGAAAGAAAGTAAGGTAAAAGAAAGAAAGTAAGTTAAAAGAAAGAAAGTAAGGCAAAAGAAAGAAAGTAAGGCAAAAGACAGAAAGTAAGGCAAAAGAAAGAAAGTAAGGCAAAAGGAAGAAGGTAAGGCAAAAGAAAGAAGGTAAGTCATAAGAAAGAAAGTAAGGCAAAAGAAAGAAAGTAAGGCAAGAGAAAGAAAGTAAGGCAAAAGAAAGAAAGTAAGGCAAAAGAAAGAAAGTAAGGCAAAAGAAAGAAAGTAAGGCAAAAGAAAGAAAGTAAGGCAAAAGAAAGAAAGTAAGGCAAAAGAAAGAAAGTAAGGCAAAAGAAAGAAAGTAAGGCAAAAGAAAGAAAGTAAGGCAAAAGAAAGAAAGTAAGGCAAAAGAAAGTAAGGCAAAAGAAAGAAAGGCAAAAAAAGAAAGTAAGGTAAAAGAAATAAAGTAAGACAAAAGAAAGAAAGTAAGGCAAAAGAAAGAAAGGTAAAAGAAAGAAAGTAAGGCAAAAGAAAGAAAGTAAGGTAAAAGAAAGAAAGTAAGGTAAAAGAAAGAAAGTAAGGCAAAGGAAAGAAAGTAAGGCAAAAGAAAGAAGGTAAGGCAAAAGAAAGAAGGTAAGGCAAAAGAAAGAAAGTAAGGCAAAAGAAAGAAAGTAAGGTAAAAGAAAGAAAGTAAGGCAAAAAAAAGAAAGTAAGGCAAAAGAAAGAAAGTAAGGCTAATGAAATGAAGTAAGGCAAAAGAAAGAAAGTAAGGCTAATGAAAGAAAGTAAGGTAAAAGAAAGAAAGTAAGGTAAAAGAAAGAAAGAAAGGTAAAAGAAAGAAAGTAAGGTAGAAGAAAGAAAGTAAGGTAAAAGAAAGAAAGTAAGGCAAAAGAAAGAAAGTAAGGTAAAAGAATGAAAGTAAGGCAAAAGAAAGAAAGTAAGGCTAATGAAAGAAAGTAAGGTAAAAGAAAGAAAGTAAGGTAAAAGAAAGAAAGTAAGGCAAAAGAAAGAAAGTAAGGCAAAAGAAAGAAAGTAAGGTAAAAGAAAGAAAATAAGGTAAAAGAAAGAAGGTAAGGCAAAAGAAAGAAAGTAAGGCAAAAGAAAGAAAGGAAGGCAAAAGAAAGAAAGTAAGGCAAAAGAAAGAAAGTAAGGCAAAAGAAAGAAAGTAAGGCAAAAGAAAGAAAGTAAGGCAAATGAAAGAAAGTAAGGCAAAAGAAAGGAAGACACAGGAGAGATAGAGAAGAAGGCATGAAAACTGAAAGAAGCGAAGTAGGCTCGAAAGACAGAAGCGCCTAAGCCTATCTAGAGCGGAGGGGACCTCACAGTATCTCCCCGGCCGTCTCCACAACACACAGCGCTAACTACCCCGGGCCTGCTGCCAGCCTGCGCCTGTTGACAGGAGCGTCACAAAATAGCAAATATTGCGCCCCAATGAAGCTAAACACACAACAGTTTATGCCATTGTTTTCCAAAAATAACACCGACAATAACGCGAGGTACAGAACAATAACACCGACAATAACGCCAGAGGATCAGAACAACACCAACAACACCAACAATAACGCCAGTTGCACAACACCAACAATAACGCCAGTTGCACAACAATAACACCAGCAATAACGCCAGAGGATCAGAACAACACCAACAATAACGCCAGTTACACAACAATAACACCGACAATAACGCCACCAATAACACACTCTTGCCACACACTACACACGCAACATATTTGTATGAGTGTACGTACTGCAGTAGCTCTTGTGTACAGTGTGTGTTGTGGTAGCATGTGACACACGTACACACACAACTACAGGCGCACGTTCACACACACCTACAGGCGTACGTACACAGATACAGGCATACGTACACACACCTACAGGCGTGCGTACACACACACCTACAGGCGTACGTACACACGCACCTACAGGCGTACATACACGCACACACCTACAGGCGTACGTACACAGATACAGGCATACGTACACACACACCTACAGGCGTGCGTACACAGATATAGGCATACGTACACACACCTACAGGCTTACGTACACAGATACAGGTAATACGCACACAGATACAGGCAATACGTACACAGATACAGGCAATACGTACACAGATACAGGCAATACGTACACATATACAGGCAATACGTACACAGATACAGCCAATACGTACACAGATACCGGCAATACGTACACAGATACAGGCAATACGTACACAGATACAGGCAATACGTACACACATATAAGCAATACGTACACAGATACAGGCAATACGTACACAGATACAGGCAATACGTACACGCACACACACAACGCATCAGAAAGCTCACCTGGAGGTGTGAGGGGTGAGGAAGGGGTAAGGGGGTGCGGGGGTGAGGAGGGGGGAGGGGGTGAGGGAGGTCAGGCTCCACAGCACCCCATATATGGCACAGCTCAGATGAATGAACACGCAACCCCACCGGCGGGGTGTGGGGTGAGTGGGGGTGAGTAGGGGGTTTGAGGGGGTGAGTGGGGCAGAGGAAATAAAGGTGTGTGTGTGTGTGGGGGGGGGGGGGGTTAAGGGGCTGAAATGGGGGTGAGGGGGTGAGCAGAAGTGACAGAGTATATATGTAGGTTATTTCTCCATGTAACAAGCCGCTACACCAGATGCAACAAGCCGCTACACCAGATGCAACAAGCCGCTACACCAGATGCAACAAGCCGCTACACCAGATTCAACAAACCGCTACACCAGATTCAACAAGCCGCTACACCAGATGCAACAAGCCGCTACACCAGATGCAACAAGCTGCTACACCAGATGCAACAAGCCGCTACACCAGATGCAACAAGCCGCTACACCAGATGCAACAAGCCGCTACACCAGATGCAACAAGCCGCTACACCAGATGCAACAAGCCGCTACACCAGATGCAACAAGCCGCTACACCAGATGCAACAAGCCGCTACACCAGATGCAACAAGCCGCTACACCAAATGCAACAATCCGCTACACCAAATGCAACAATCCGCTACACCAGATGCAACAAGCCGCTACACCAGATGCAACAAGCCGCTACACCAGATGCAACAATTGCGGCAGCGCGTCGAGCGACAACTTGGCGCCAGCAAGAGGGCCTCAGGCAGAGCAAGGCCTGGCCAGCCCACCACTCCAGCCCATTGCTCCAGCCCACCGCTCCAGCCCATTGCTTCAGCCTCTTGCTCCAGCCCATTGCTCCAGCCCATTGCTCCAGCCCATTGCTCCAGCCCACTGCTCCAGCCCACTGCTCCAGCCCATTGCTCCAGCCCACCGCTCCAGCCCACCGCTCCAGCCCATTGCTCCAGCCCATTGCTTCAGCCCACCGCTCCAGCCCACTGCTCCAGCCCACTGCTTCAGCCCACCGCTCCAGCCCACTGCTCCAGCCCACTGCTCCAGCCCACCGCTCCAGCCCACCGCTCCAGCCCATTGCTCCAGCCCATTGCTTCAGCCTCTTGCTCCAGCCCATTGCTCCAGCCCATTGCTCCAGCCCACTGCTCCAGCCCACTGCTCCAGCCCACTGCTCCAGCCCACTGCTCCAGCCCACTGCTCCAGCCCACTGCTCCAGCCCATTGCTCCAGCCCAATACAGCAGCCACAACACCCCTGCAACCCCTGCCACAACACCCCTGCAATCCCTGCCCCAACACCCCTGCAATCCCTGCCCCAACACCCCTGCAATCCCTGCCCCAACACCCCTTCAACCCCTGCCACAACACCCCTACAACCCCTGCCACAACACCCCTACAACCCCTGCCACAACACCCCTACAACCCCTGCCACAACACCCCTACAACCCCTGCAACAACACCCCTACAACCCCTGCCACAACACCCCTACAACCCCTGCCACAACACCCCTACAACCCCTGCCACAACACCCCTACAACCCCAGCCACAACACCCCTACAACCCCAGCCACAACACCCCTACAACCCGTGCCACAACACCCCTGCAACCCCTGCCACAACACCCCTGCAACCCCTGCCACAACACCCCTGCAACCCCTGCCACAACACCCCTGCAACCCCTGCCACAACACCCCTGCAACCCCTGCCACAACACCCCTGCAACCCCTGCCACAACACCCCTACAACCCCTGCCACAACACACCCTACAATCCCTGCCACAACACCCTTACAACCCCTGCCACAACACCCCTACAACCCCTTCCACAACACCCCTACAACCCCTTCCACAACACCCCTACAACCCCTGTCATAACACCCCTACAACCCCTGTCATAACACCCCAGCAACCCCTGCCACAACACCCCTGCAACCCCTGCCACAACATCCCTGCCCCCCTTGCCACAACACCCCTACAACCCCTGCCGCAACACCCCTACAACCCCTGCCGTAACACCCCTACAACCCCTGCCGCAACACCCCTACAACCCCTGCCGCAACACCCCTACAACCCCTGCCGCAACACCCCTACAACCCCTGCCGCAACACCCCTACAACCCCTGCCACAACACCCCTACAACCCCAGCCACAACACCCCTGCAACCCCTGTCACAACACCCCTGCAACCCCTGCCACAACACCCCTACAACCCCTGCCACAACACCCCTACAACCCCTGCCACAACACCCCTGCAACCCCTGTCACAACACCCCTGCAACCCCAGCCACAACACCCCTACAACCCGTGCCACAACACCCCTGCAACCCCTGCCACAACACCCCTACAACCCCTGCCACAACACCCCTACAACCCCAGCCACAACACCCCTACAACCCCTGCCACAACACCCCTACAACCCCTGCCACAACACCCCTACAACCCCTGCCACAACACCCCTACAACCCCTGCCACAACACCCCTACAACCCCTGCCACAACACCCCGCTACACAGAACACTGACCACTCAACAAAAACAGGAGAAATTCAACACGACCACACAACTCTGCAGCCAGCACACCTACACAACAACAACAACAGCAACAACAGCAGCAGCAGCAGCAGCAGCAGCAGCAGCAGCAGGAGGAGCACCACCAGCAGCAGCAACAACAACAGCAGCGCCAGCAGTTCCATTCATTCTCCCATTCATCTGCTGAGCTGAGATCCTTATATGGAGACTGGTCTTCCTTCGGGCGGTGCTGGTGTGTGGTGGTGGTGGTTGTTAGTGGTGGTGGTGTTAGAGCGAGGTGGTGTGGTGATGGTCGTAAGGAAAGGTAGTGTAATAGTGTGACCATCTCATATCGATTTATGGGATTTAGAAAATCCAGGGTCACCGCACGATAAGGGGACACACACACACACGGCACGATCAGGGGACACACACACACGATAAGGGGACACAAACACACATACACGGCACGATAAGGGGACACAAACACACACACACGGCACGATAAGGGGACACAAACACGCACACGGCACGATAAGGGGACACAAACACATACACACACAGCACGATAAGGGGACAGACATGCACACACGGCACGATAAGGGGACATACACACACAAGGCACGATAAGGGGACACACACACACAAGGCACGATAAGGGGGGACACACACACACACACACAAGGCACGATAAATGGACACACACACAGCAAGATAAGGGGACACACACACACGGCACGATAAGGGGACACACACACACACACAAGGCACGATAAGGGGACACACACACACACAAGGCACGATAAGGGGACATACACACACAAGGCACGATAAGGGGACACACACACACAAGGCACGATAAGGGGGGACACACACACACACACACAAGGCACGATAAATGGACACACACACAGCAAGATAAGGGGACACACACACACGGCACGATAAGGGGACACACACACACACAAGGCACGATAAGGGGACACACACACACACACACACGGCACGATAAGGGGACACACACACACACACAAGGCACGATAAGGGGACACACACACACAAGGCACGATAAGGGGACACACACACACACACACAAGGCACGATAAGGGGACACACACACACACAAGGCACGATAAATGGACACACACACAGCAAGATAAGGGGACACACACACACGGCACGATAAGGGGACACACACACACACACACGGCACGATAAGGGGACACACACACATACGGCACGATAAGGCGACACACACACACACACACAAGGCACGATAAGGGGACACACACACACAAGGCACGATAAGGGGACACACACACACAAGGCACGATAAGGGGACACACACACACAAGGCACGATAAGGGGACACACACACACAAGGCACGATAAGGGGACACACACACACAAGGCACGATAAGGGGACACACACACACAAGGCACGATAAGGGGACACACACACACAAGGCACGATAAGGGGACACACACACACAAGGCACGATAAGGGGACACACACACGCACACAAGGCACGATAAGGGGACACACACACACACACACACACACAAGGCACGATAAGGGGACACACACACAGCCCGATAAGGGGACACACACACAGCACGATAAGGGGACACACAACACGATAAGGGGACACACACACAGCACGATAAGGGGACACACACAGCACGATAAGGGGACACACACACAGCACGATAAGGGGACACACACACAGCACGATAAGGGGGCACACACACACAGCACGATAAGGGGACACAAACACACAGCACGATAAGGGGACACACACAGCACGATAAGGGGACACACACAGCACGATAAGGGGACACACACACAGCACGATAAGGGGACACACACACAGAACGATAAGGGGACACACACACAGCACGATAAGGGGACACACACACAGCACGATAAGGGGACACACACACAGCACGATAAGGGGACACACAGCACGATAAGGGGACACACACAGCACGATAAGGGGACACACACAGCACGATAAGGGGACACACACACGTCACGATAAGGGGACACACACACGTCACGATAAGGGGACACACACACACACGGCACGATAAGGGAACACACACACACAGCACGATAAGGGGACACACACAGCACAAGGGGACACACACAGCACGATAAGGGGACACACACACACACGGCATGATAAGGGGACACACACAGCACGATAAGGGGACACACACAGCACGATAAGGGGACACACACACACACACGGCATGATAAGGGGACACACACACGGCACGATAAGGGGACACACACAGCACGATAAGGGGACACACACACGGCACGATAAGGGGACACACATACACACGGCACGATAAGGGGACACACACACGGCACGATAAGGGGGACACACACACACACATGGCACGATAAGGGGACACACATACGGCACGATAAGGGGACACACACACACACACGGCACGATAAGGGGACACACATACGGCACGATAAGGGGACACACACACACACACGGCACGATAAGGGGACACACACACACACACGGCACGATAAGGGGACACACATACGGCACGATAAGGGGACACACACACACACACGGCACGATAAGGGGACACACACACACACGGCACGATAAGGGGACACACACGGCACGATAAGGGGACACACACACGGCACGATAAGGGGACACACACACACATGGCACGATAAGGGGACACACATACGGCACGATAAGGGGACACACACACACACACGGCACGATAAGGGGACACACACACACACACGGCACGATAAGGGGACACACACACACATACGGCCCGATAAGGGGACACACACACACGGCACGATAAGGGGACACACACGGCACGATAAGGGGACACACACACACGGCACGATAAGGGGACACAGTCTCACACAGGGCACGATAAATATAATAAAATACTTCTTATCAATTTTTAGAAATAGGCAAGACAGCTGTAATAGAGGAGTGACAACACGGTAGGTGGCAACACACAGGCAACACAGTAGGTGGCAACACACAGGCAACACGGTAGGTGGCAACACACAGGCAACACGGTAGGTGGCAACACACAGGCAACATGGCAGGTGGCAACACACAGGCAACATGGCAGGTGGCAACACACAGGCAACACGGCAGGTGGCAACACACAGGCAACACGGCAGGTGGCAACACACAGGCAACATGGCAGGTGGCAACTGATAGATCTAACGTTCTTCGTTGCTATGGTAACTACGGCGGTGACGCTTACCCTGGCGTGGTGTGGTTGCGGTTGTGGTGTGGTTGTGGTGTGGTTGTGGTTGTGGTGTAGTTGTGGTGCGGGTGAGTGGTTATGGCCGTGTGGTGCGATTGCGGTGAATCATCACCGCTCAGCCAAACAACCACAGGCTCATTCAAATAAAAAATGCGTGTTTATGCACTCACACACTTTGCACTTTGGCCACACAACGCAACCAAACAATCCCAAAATGCAACCACACAACCACACCAACACCTACGGTTAAGTCAGGCCGCACATAACGGTCCACCAGCGGGCGAACGGGTGCCCGTGCCCGTTACAACGGCCCGAGAACGCATCAGGTACTGAAGGTAGTGTGTAATGAACGGTGTAGTTGGTATCAGACTACGGTACTAAATGACGGTGATAATTATATATCAGGTTAAATATGTAAGGCTGATAATACTTTGACCGCGACGTGCGCCACCGGTGGTACACGGAGGTAATTTTCATAATGCGGCTGACTGACCAGTGGTCGCAAACTCAATTTTCATGAATATTCAATCTAAGCTAAATGAAGGCACGATCCAGTTCATCTTTGGGATTTGCCAAATAACTTTCTACAATTGACTTTAAATTTGAGTTTGGTGTTGAACTTAATATTTGGTAGTCGCAGTCAAAGTGTTAGATATATAAGGGTTGCTAAAAATGATGTTTATATAAGGGTGTTAAATATATAAATGTATTAAATATATAAAGGTATTAAATATATAAATGTATTAAATATGGGTTTTAAAAAAAGGTATTAAATAAGGGTATTAAATAAGGGCTTTAAATGAGGGCTTTAAATAAGGGCTTTAAATAAGGGTATTAAATAGGTGTATTGAAAAAGGATATTGAAAAAGGTTATTGAAAAAGGGTATTGAAAAAGGGTATTGAAAAAGGGTATTGAAAAAGGGTTTTAAAAAAGGGTATTAAATAAGGGTATTAAATAAGGGTATTAAATAAGGGTATTAAATAAGGGTATTAAATAAGGGTATTAAATAAGGGTATTAAATAAGGGTATTAAATAAGGGTATTAAATAAGGGTATTAAATAAGGGTATTAAATAAGGGTATTAAATAAGGGTATTAAATAAGGGTATTAAATAAGGGTATTAAATACGGGTATTAGATACGGGTATTAAAGGTAAATCTGAAGGATATGTCAGTTATCGATTTTGTAAATTTTGATGCCTAAGCATAGTGAATTAGATCGAAATAAACAAGTTTTCTTCTATGCACTTTCCGTCTCAAATGAGTATTGTATTAGTTATAGCGGTAAATGACTTCCCAAAACTCTAGTGTTTGAAGCGGCAAGTAATTCAAGGAGCACGTCGGACAGCAACACTGCAATGCGCACTCGCTTCCAGCGCGATCGTCATCTAAGACGAAACCAAACCTACCGCTATACCTCGTTAAATACTCATTTGACGAAAAAAGAGTATAGAAGAAAAGTTGTTTATTTCGATGTTATTACCATGATTCAAGCATTAAAAATTCGAAAATCGATGAGTAGCTGTTTATTCGAGCGCATTCGTCATCAAAGACGAAACTATACCTACCGCTATAAATCGTAAAATACTCATTTGAAACGGAAAGTGCATGGAAGAAAACTTGTTTATTTTGATTCAATTATTTGGGTTCAGGCACCAAAAAGCGGAAAATCGACAACTGACATATCCTTCAGATTTACCGTATTAAATACGGGTATTAAATACGGGTATTAAATACGGGTATTAAATACGGGTATTAAATACGGGTATTAAATACGGGTATTAAATACGGGGGTTAAGGTGTAGCGTTGGTCAGTAATCGATTTTCCACTTTTCGGTGTCTAATCGTAGTTAATTAGATCGAAATAAACAAGTTAACTTCTATGCACTTTCCGTCGTAAATGAATATTTTACAAGTTATAGCGGTAAATTACTGACCGCAACTCCAGTGTTTGAAGCGGGAACTAATTCAAACAGCACGTCGGACGGCAACACTGCAATGCCGTCTCGCTTCTAGTTCGATCGTCATCAAAGACGAAACCAAACTTACCGCTATACCTCGTTAAATACTCATTTGATGAAAGAAGTGTATAGAAGAAAAGTTGTTTATTTCGATGTTATTACCATGATTCAAGCAACAAAAATTCGAAAATCGATGAGTAGCTGTTTATTCGAGCGCATTCGTCATCAAAGACGAAACTAAACTTACCGCCATAACTCGTTAAATACTCATTTACGACGGAAAATGCATAGAAGAAAACTTGTTTATTTCGATCTAAAAAACTACGTTTAGGCATTGAAAACTCAAAAATCGATTACTGACCAACGCTACACATTTACCAATACGGGTATTAAATACGGGTATTAAATACGGGTATTAAATACGGGTATTAAATACGGGTATTAAATACGGGTATTAAATACGGGTATTAAATACGGGTATTAAATACGGGTATTAAGTACGGGTATCAAATACGGGTATCAAATAAGGGTATTAAATACGGGTATTAAATACGGGTATTAAATACGGGTATTAAATACGGGTATTAAATACGGGTATTAAATACGGGTATTAAATACGGGTATTAAATACGGGTATTAAATAAGGGTATTAAATAAGGGTATTAAATACGGATATTAAATACGGGTATTAAATACGGGTATTAAATACGGGTTTTAAATAGGGGTTTTAAATAGGGGTATTAAATAGGGGTATTAAATAGGGGTATTAAATAGGGGTATTAAATAGGGGTATTAAATAGGGGTATTAAATAGGGGTATTAAATAGGGGTATTAAATAGGGGTATTAAATAGGGGTATTAAATAGGGGTATTAAATAGGGGTATTAAATAGGGGTATTAAATAGGGGTATTAAATAGGGGTATTAAATAGGGGTATTAAATAGGGGTATTAAATAGGGGTATTAAATAGGGGTATTAAATAGGGGTATTAAATAGGGGTATTAAATAGGGGTATTAAATAGGGGTATTAAATAGGGGTATTAAATAGGGGTATTAAATAGGGGTATTAAATAGGGGTATTAAATAGGGGTATTAAATAGGGGTATTAAATAGGGGTATTAAATAGGGGTATTAAATAGGGGTATTAAATAGGGGTATTAAATAGGGGTATTAAATAGGGGTATTAAATAGGGGTATTAAAGAAGGGTATCAAATAGGGGTATTAAATAGGGGTATTAAATAAGGGTATTAAATAGGGGTATTAAATAAGGGTATCAAATAAGGGTATTAAACAAAATTCTTTCGATGAGTTAAACCGAAGTTCAACATTCAACACAAAGCTAAAGTCAACTGTAGCAAGCAATTTCGGAATCAGCAAACACGAACTGGATCGTGCCTTCATTTAGCTTCGATTAAGCATTTATTGAAATTGAGTTAAGGACTACTGGTCGGTCAGCAGCATCATGAAAATCCCTTCCGTGGCCACCGGTGACGCACGTCGCGGTCAAAGTGCTAATTAAACACGCCAGAGAACGGCTCAAAAGTTTTAGCAACTTAGAAAGTTCGCATCTCAGCAACTTGTGGAGGTACTTGATATTTTGTGGCCATCTCCCTGTGGCTGCGACTTGCTCTCCCGACCGGGGAGATTTGGGCACGGCAGCGGTGTTTTGGTGCCGTGTGGTTCTGGGGGGATCGTATGGGTGCCGGTACTCCACACGGTACACATCACTGAGGTACCTCACGGTACACACAGTACACATCACTGAGGTACCTCACGGTACACAGTACACACCACACAATACACACGGTAACACCACTGAGGTACCACACAGAACACACGGTACTCACCACTGAGGTACCACACAGAACACACGGTACTCACCACTGAGGCACCACACGGTACACACCACACACTACATACGGTACACACGGTACTCACCACTGAGGTACCACACGGTACACACAGTACACACCACACAATACACACGGTACACACGGTACTCACCACTGAGGTACCTCACGGTACACACAGTACACATCACTGAGGTACCTCACGGTACACAGTACACACCACACAATACACACGGTAACACCACTGAGGTACCACACAGAACACACGGTAACACCACTGAGGTACCACACAGAACACACGGTACTCACCACTGAGGCACCACACGGTACACACCACACACTACATACGGTACACACGGTACTCACCACTGAGGTACCACACGGTACACACAGTACACACCACACAATACACACGGTACACACGGTACTCACCTCTGAGGTACCACACGGTACACACTACACACGGTACACACGGTACTAACCACTGAGGTACCACACGGTACACACAGTACACACCACACAATACACACGGTACTCACCACTGAGGTACCACACGGTACGCACCACACAATACACACGGTACTCACCACTGAGGTACCACACAGTACGCACCACACAATACACACAGCACACACCACACAATACACACGGTACACACCACTGAGGTACCACACGGTACACACCACACACTACACATGGTACACACGGTACTCACCACTGAGGTACCACACGGTACAGCCCTCCTGTATCATGCGGTTGGCGAGGGCGACGACGACCATGGCCTGCTCGCCGCGCTCATCGTAGAGCAGGACGCCCCCGCCTCCCCCTGTGGGGGGCACGGCCCCCCCCGCCTCCTGCCCCAGGGGGCGGGCTGCCCCCAGGTGGCGGGCAACTTGCCCGATGCTCGCCTTGCCCGCCGCCAGCCGCCGGACAAGGAGGGAGGGCAATGCCACGTGCACGGCCCCGCGCACGTGCCTGTGCACGTACGCCGCCTCGTCGCGGCAGTCGAGCACGTGCAGCGCGTGCGCGTGCCGGCCGCGCAGCGCCTCGCACACGTGCGCCGCGTCCACCACGTGCGCCTCGTGGCATAGTGATGGCAGCATCCTGGCAACCGGTGTGGCAACTGGCAACTCGTGGGGCAACCGGTGTGGCAACCGGTGTGGCAACCGGTGTGGCAACTGGTGTGGCAACTGGTGCCGTGCGTGTGGCAACTGGTGCCGTGTGTATGGCAACTGGTGCCGTGTGTGTGGCAACTATGTAGTGCCGTGTGTGTGGCAACTATGTAGTGCCGTGTGTGTGTGTGTGTGTGTGTGTGTGGCAACTGGTGCCGTGTGTGTGGCAACTATGTAGTGCCGTGTGTATGTCAACTGGTACCGTGTGTGGCAACTGAATCTAGTGTGTCAACTGGCGAGATGGTCTAAATTGGCACCAACAGCATTTCGAACTTCAACTCTCACTTTCCAGCAACTCGGAAACTAAGCACATTTTTATTCACTTTCTGACAACAAAAAATCCATCAAAAAAAAATACAAGTTCCGTTCACCAAAACTCCCATCGAAAACTCACAAGCTCCTGTTATGGATTTTCCGGTTTGTGTGTCGTTTCATTCATAAATTTGATTCACTAACGAAGAAGTCAGAACGTAAACAAAGGTGCGTAACTTTCAGCCTTGCGTACGCTTCTTCACGGGCACGTATACACTGGTTCTCACGTGCACTGGAGCACGGTAACGGTCATGGTAACCTCGTGTGCCCACATGAGTATCACTTACACAAGACACGTGAAGATACACGCAATCACGTGCTAGGGTACGGGTACGAAAAGCAAAGCAGTGCTATCACTCTCCACTCACCAATGCCTCTTTAGTTCGCGAACAGTAGCTCTCTTTCTAGGTTTCCTACGTACTTGTCACACTCACACGATGATTGTGCAACACAAATAACCATTATCTAGAAGACGGAAGAACACTTGAGTCTCACTTTCAGATTATCAATATGGCAGGAAAGCTATGAGCGGACGACGGGTGGTGGAGCGCTACGAGTGACACAACCTCATCCGGCTACGTCTCTGCTACTACTGAGTGTCTCACACAGTTCCATTCACCAAAATAATTCCACTACCCGTGACGTCACTTGCACGACGCACCGTACTACATCGGTGTTACCACCATTCATTCCTTCATTTCTATGTTCCCTTCGAATGTGATCCGTTCTTATTGATTGCTAATACTCTCATTGCATGAATATAAGACATTGTTACAAGCATGCTCTTACGTCATTTTCACACTTCAAACTCTGAATCAACCAAGAAGCATTTGCAACTTCATGTTCATCATTACCCCTTAATCGCATCCGGATTTGCCAGTGAGCATCCACAGAAACCCCAAAATTCGACAGCCAATCAGCAGGCGGGATTAAGCGTGACGTCACAGCGCTCGTCCAATGATATTGCGTCAACAGATTAACGCTAGCACCTTCGTTCATCCATCCACCGGAAGCGAAGAGATTCGTTAGGCGAGGGGGGTGGGGGGTGTTGGAGGGGGGTCGTGAGGGGGTGTAGTACATGGGGGGTGAGGGGGGCGTAATAATAGGGGAGACAGGAGTTAGCTTTCTAAAAACGATTGCAAGATTCGGATAATGTTTACATGGTGCCGTGACATCTTGGTTGTCATACGCTGGTATGTTGGAAATGCTTATACATGGTGTGTTGTGTGGTGGTGTGTTGGTGTGTTGTGTGTTGGTGTATTGTGTGTTGGTATGTTGGTGTGTTGTGTATTGGTGTGTTGTGTGTTGGTGTGTTGTGTGTTGGTGTGTTGTGTGTTGGTATGTTGTGTGTTGGTGTGTTGTGTATTGGTGTGTTGTGTGTTGGAGTGTTGTGTATTGGTGTGTTGGAGTGTTGGTGTGTCGGTGTATTGTGTGTTGGTGTGTTGTGTGTTGGAGTGTTGTGTATTGGTGTGTTGGTGTGTTGTGTGTTGGTATGTTGGGGGGTTGTGTGTTGTGTTAGTATGTTGGGGTGATGTGTGTTGGTGTGTTGCTGTGTCGGTGTGTAGGTGTGTTGTGTGGTGATTTGGTGTGATGGCATGTTGGTGTGTTTTGTGGTGATTTGGTGTGTTTGTGTGACGGTGTGTTGGTGTGTTGTGTGATAATTTGGTGTGATGATTTGGTGTGATGGTGTGTTGGTGTATTGTGTGTTGGTGTGTCGGTATGTAGGTGTGTCGCGTGTATCAATTCCGGTAGAGTACAACCATGTAAGATTTCATTTAATGTGTTTAATATGAAATACTTATCATTAATATCCTCGGTATAAGCACAACATTACACACGCTGGACTACGCTGAGCAAATATTTCTGAATAATTATTGCTATCCCAGAGACTCGCGGATATTTATTCGAAGAAAACATTCGTCCGCAAAATATTTCGTTGATTTTAATCTACCTTAAATTTATTCAAGTTCACCTAAATCTCGGATTTTCAGAGCGGCTTTTCTGTTCTTTTTTGCGTACAGAAAAATGACGGCTGCTTGCGCTAAAGTTTCCATGGCGAAATACATTTTTGCTGAAGCGTTATACATAACGTTATATTTGCGTTATATTTTATATTATATTTAGAAGCGTTATATTTTATATTATAATCATAAGCGTTATATATTATATTATATTTATAAGCGGTATATTTTATATTATATTCTAAGCGTTATATTTTATATTATATTTATAAGCATTATATTTTATATTATTGCTATGTTAACCTTTTTGTAGTGTAAATATTGCCTTTAATTGGTAAGATCACACGAGTTTAGCTCTAAAATTCCCTTACAATGGTTTTTTGAATTGGTATTCTCAAGCAACTGATGCCTGGAGATGTCTACGTGAATATTTCCTATTTTTCTGTTATTTTCTTATTCATTTTCCTCTTCATTTCCCTATTGATTCTCCAGTTCATTTCCCTGTTTATTTTTATGCCCATTGCCCTGTTCATTTCCCTATTCATTTCCCTGTTCATTTCCCTGTTCATTTCCCTGTCATTTCCCTGGTCATTTTTCTGTTCATTTCCCTGTTCATTTCCCTGTTCATTTCCCTGTTCATTTCCCTGTTCATTTCCCTGTTCATTTCCCTGTTCATTTCCCTGGTCATTTTTCTGTTCATTTCCCTGTTCATTTCCCTGTTCATTTCCCTGTTCATTTCCCTGTCATTTCCCTGTTCATTTCCCTGTTCATTTCCCTATTCATTTCCCTGTTCATTTCCCTGTCATTTCCCTGGTCATTTTCCTGTTCATTTCCCTGTTCATTTCCCTGTCAGTTCCCTGTTCATTTCCCTGTTCATTTCCCTGTTCATTTCCCTATTCATTTCCCTGTTCATTTCCCTGTCATTTCCCTGGTAATTTTCCTGTTCATTTCCCTGTTCATTTCCCTGTTCATTTCCCTGTTCATTTCCCTGTTCATTTCCCTGTTCATTTCCCTGTTCATTTCCCTATTCATTTCCCTGTTCATTTCCCTGTTCATTTCCCTGTCATTTCCCTGTTCATTTCCCTGTTCATTTCCCTATTCATTTCCCTGTTCATTTCCCTGTCATTTCCCTGGTTATTTTCCTGTTCATTTCCCTGTTCATTCCCCTGTTCATTTCCCTGTTCATTTCCCTGTCATTTCCCTGTTCATTTCCCTGTTCATTTCCCTGTTCATTTCCCTGATCATTGCCCTGATCATGTAACCTCGTGGCGAAGAAAAAACAGAATTCTACCGTAATATAACACAAATCTTGGTTATAACTAACGGGCAACTGAAGCCTGCGATGACGTGTCCGTTATGTAATGATTGACGGCGATACGTAACTAACTAATGAAATCTTTCCTATCATTTATCTAGCCTTAATTATTTCGAAAAAATTAGATTCATAATTCTTTTTCATTATTATTTCAATTATAATTATTGTTGATATAATTATAAAAATTATCAGGAAACGAGTAGTACATTTGAGTGCACTAGTCAGTTGTGTGGTGGTTGACTGAAACTTATAACTAAATTATATAAACAATTAACAAGCGACTGAAGTTTTCAAATTTGGAAAGTCGTTAAAAATGTTAATTACAAATGTATGGAAGTTTTAAACTTGGTACTTCACAAAACAAAATATTACAGACGTTTGAAATTTTTAATTTGAGGCATTTGTTAACAAGTAATTAAATTATTTAAATTTAAGTAAAATAAACAAATTTGGAAATTTCGGATCTCAAAAAAAAAGCTAGCTGCGTACCATAATTTTGCGGGGTGAAATTATCGTCAACTGAAAAATCCCGCAAGGCATCAACGATTTCTCTTAAATACTACAGTAAAAAGTAATCAATTTAGTAAGTGTAAAATCTAAATTATAGTACAATTATCGTTCAAATAACTATAATTACAATTTTAAAATTAAGTTAAGTTAATTGAGTTAAGATGTTGAAATGACTGAAAACAGATTTGATGAAAACAGAGAACTTTTGAGAAGGAAATATTCTCACTAGAGAGGAAAAAGAGAGGAGAAATATTCCCACTCCAGAGGAAAAAGAGAGGAGAAATATTCTCACTAGAGAGGAAAAAGAGAGGAGAAATATTCCCACTCCAGAGGAAAAAGAGAGGAGAAATATTCTCACTAGAGAGGAAAAAGAGAGGAGAAATATTCCCACTCCAGAGGAAAAAGAGAGGAGAAATATTCTCACTAGAGAGGAAAAAGAGAGGAGAAATATTCCCACTACAGAGGAAAAAGAGAGGAGAAATATTCTCACTAGAGAGGAAAAAGAGAGGAGAAATATTCCCACTACAGAGGAAAAAGAGAGGAGAAATATTCTCACTAGAGAGGAAAAAGAGAGGAGAAATATTCCCACTACAGAGGAAAAAGAGAGGAGAAATATTCTCACTAGAGAGGAAAAAGAGAGGAGAAATATTCCCACTACAGAGGAAAAAGAGAGGAGAAATATTCTCACTAGAGAGGAAAAAGAGAGGAGAAATATTCCCACTAGAGAGGAAAAAGAGAGGAGAAATATTCCCACTAGAGAGGAAAAAGAGAGGAGAAATATTCCCACTAGAGAGGAAAAAGAGAGGAGAAATATTCCCACTAGAGAGGAAAAAGAGAGGAGAAATATTCTCACTGGAGAGGAAAAAGAGAGGAGAAATATTCCCACTAGAGAGGAAAAAGAGAGGATAAATATTCTCACGAGAGAGGAAAAAGAGAGGAGAAATATTCTCACTAGAGAGGAAAAAGAGAGGAGAAATATTCCCACTAGAGAGGAAAAAGAGAGGAGAAATATTCCCACTAGAGAGGAAAAAGAGAGGAGAAATATTCCCACTAGAGAGGAAAAAGAGAGGAGAAATATTCCCACTAGAGAGGAAAAAGAGAGGAGAAATATTCCCACTAGAGAGGAAAAAGAGAGGAGAAATATTCTCACTAGAGAGGAAAAAGAGAGGAGAAATATTCCCACTAGAGAGGAAAAAGAGAGGAGAAATATTCCCACTAGAGAGGAAAAAGAGAGGAGAAATATTCTCACTAGAGAGGAAAAAGAGAGGTGAAATATTCCCACTAGAGAGGAAAAAGAGAGGAGAAATATTCTCACTAGAGAGGAAAAAGAGAGGAGAAATATTCCCGCTAGAGAGGAAAAAGAGAGGAGAAATATTCTCACTAGAGAGGAAAAAGAGAGGTGAAATATTCCCACTAGAGAGGAAAAAGAGAGGAGAAATATTCCCACTAGAGAGGAAAAAGAGAGGAGAAATATTCCCACTAGAGAGGAAAAAGAGAGGAGAAATATTCCCACTAGAGAGGAAAAAGAGAGGAGAAATATTCTCACTAGAGAGGAAAAAGAGAGGAGAAATATTCCCACTAGAGAGGAAAAAGAGAGGAGAAATATTCCCACTAGAGAGGAAAAAGAGAGGAGAAATATTCTCACTAGAGAGGAAAAAGAGAGGAGAAATATTCCCACTAGAGAGGAAAAAGAGAGGAGAAATATTCCCACTAGAGAGGAAAAAGAGAGGAGAAATATTCTCACTAGAGAGGAAAAAGAGAGGAGAAATATTCTCACTAGAGAGGAAAAAGAGAGGTGAAATATTCCCACTAGAGAGGAAAAAGAGAGGAGAAATATTCCCACTAGAGAGGAAAAAGAGAGGAGAAATATTCCCACTAGAGAGGAAAAAGAGAGGAGAAATATTCTCACTAGAGAGGAAAAAGAGAGGTGAAATATTCTCACTAGAGAGGAAAAAGAGAGGAGAAATATTCCCACTAGAGAGGAAAAAGAGAGGAGAAATATTCTCACTAGAGAGGAAAAAGAGAGGTGAAATATTCTCACTAGAGAGGAAAAAGAGAGGAGAAATATTCCCACTAGAGAGGAAAAAGAGAGGAGAAATATTCTCACTGGAGAGGAAAAAGAGAGGAGAAATATTCTCACTAGAGAGGAAAAAGAGAGGAGAAATATTCTCACTAGAGAGGAAAAAGAGAGGAGAAATATTCTCACTAGAGAGGAAAAAGAGAGGAGAAATATTCTCACTAGAGAGGAAAAAGAGAGGAGAAATATTCTCACTAGAGAGGAAAAAGAGAGGAGAAATATTCTCACTAGAGAGGAAAAAGAGAGGAGAAATATTCTCACTAGAGAGGAAAAAGAGAGGAGAAATATTCTCACTAGAGAGGAAAAAGAGAGGAGAAATATTCTCACTAGAGAGGAAAAAGAGAGGAGAAATATTCTCACTAGAGAGGAAAAAGAGAGGAGAAATATTCTCACTAGAGAGGAAAAAGAGAGGAGAAATATTCTCACTAGAGAGGAAAAAGAGAGGAGAAATATTCTCACTAGAGAGGAAAAAGAGAGGAGAAATATTCTCACTAGAGAGGAAAAAGAGAGGAGAAATATTCTCACTAGAGAGGAAAAAGAGAGGAGAAATATTCTCACTAGAGCGGAAAAAGAGAGGAAAAATATTCTCACTAGAGAGGAAAAAGAGAGGAGAAATATTCTCACTAGAGAGGAAAAAGAGAGGAGAAATATTCTCACTAGAGAGGAAAAAGAGAGGAGAAATATTCTCACTAGAGAGGAAAAAGAGAGGAGAAATATTCTCACTAGAGAGGAAAAAGAGAGGAGAAATATTCTCACTAGAGAGGAAAAAGAGAGGAGAAATATTCTCACTAGAGAGGAAAAAGAGAGGAGAAATATTCTCACTGGAGAGGAAAAAGAGAGGAGAAATATTCTCACTAGAGAGGAAAAAGAGAGGAGAAATATTCTCACTAGAGAGGAGAAAATACATCTGAGTGCAGCGGAGCTCTACAGTGATCACATCAGGAGTACCGCTAAGGTGAGGAAAATAATTCACTTGTTTCATTAAAAAACAAATATATCACATAACAATGTCATGGTTTACCTTCACGATTTCTTTGCTTAGCTTCTCAATTTCTCTAGAATTGCAAGTAGTTCCATGATGTAAAAGTAAAAAGTAAAAGTAATTCCATGATGTGAAAGTAAAAAGTAAAAGTAATTCCATGATTTAAAAGTAAAAAGTAAAAGTAATTCCATGATGTAAAAGTAAAAAGTAAAAGTAATTCCATGATGTAAAAGTAAAAAGTAAAAGTAATTCCATGATGTAAAAGTAAAAAGTAAAAGTAATTCCATGATGTAAAAGTAAAACGTAAAAGTAATTCCATGATGTAAAAGTAAAAAGTAAAAAGTAATTCCATGATGTAAAAGTAAGAAGTAAAAGTAATTCCATGATGTAAAAGTAAAAAGTAAAAAGTAATTCCATGATTTAAAAGTAAAAAGTAACAGTAATTCCATGATGTAGAAGTAAAAAGTAAAAGTAATTCCAGGATGTAAAAAAATTCCATGATGTAAAATTACAAGTAATTCCATAATTTCTGTAAAATTGCAAGTAGTTCCATGATGTAAAATCGCAAAAACCTCAAACAGCCAACTTTGAAGATGAGCAAGTCACCAAATCCAGCAGCTCGTTTTCTGCTTCGCCTGGCGAACGATCGCCGGAACGCGTCGCTGGTATCGCTTTTAAATGTGACTCTTTGTAACCTTTTTGAACCTTTAGATCTTGCAACTACTGGTAATATCAGAGATATTGAGAAAGTAAACAAAAACTCGTCTCTGCAAATTGTGGCTTTGTTTTGAACCGAACGAGTGTATATATGTGATGGGCTGTTTCACAAATATACACATAGATATACTTTAGATATTTGATTTCATAATAGACAAATTTAATTTTATTTAATATTAAAAACGTCAACTCTTCCGAAATTAAACAAAACTCAAATTCTCAAGTTGAATAATAAACTTACTATAGTTAACAGCAGCGAAGTCACAAAGTTATTGTGCCTCCGTTGATACAAACGTCAACAAATCGCCTTATTCATCCATGCACTTTCTTTCATTTTTTATATATTAAATTCATGTAGTTTTCAATGCTCCTGTAGTTCATCCGTGTTTAAGACACTCTTTTGCTGGCACTTCCTGTGGTGGTTCTTTAATATTGTTGTTATTATCATTATTTTTCTTAAATTTTACATTCACTCTTCATGTGCTTCTACTTCATTCATCAAGCTCCCCCCCCTCTCCCAAGTCACCCCACCCCCCCCTCCCCTCCTCTCTGTACTCCCAACTTCCGCTCGTAAACAACCGCATCTAATTTTCAAATGGAGCCTCCATTCACAAAAAAAAGACCGTGACAGATACTACAAAGGGACACCCATTCAAATATTCGGAAGCTTGCTAGTAACCGACCACACACACTCACACGCACACATACGCCCACGAACACACACACGCACACACGCACGAGTATCATATCTACCGTACGTGTAGGTGGTATACTTTTGGTCATTGGCGATGTTCGGTTTAATCAACTACATAGATTTGAAGGTGTATGTTTGAAAAAACGTTGCAAAATGTAAAAGAACCTATAGTTTTGAAAGTTAGACAAATATTTAGACGATTTGAATGAATCAATTGAAAAATGAAAGAGAACCATTTGAAAGGTGTGAAAAAGATGTTCACAAGACTTAGAAAAATGAAAAAGAAAAATTCCTGAACGAAAAAAAGACTTGAAAACTTTTGACAGCGGGTTGAAAATATCAAAAAAATAAAAGAACTGAGGAAAAAATCAGAAAATTTAAAAACCGTCACTGGGCTTCCAAAATCCTAGAAAGAAAACTTTCTATGAATTTTTATCTAGCACATTGAGTATTATTGTAAATATCAGGCCGTTGCTTTTCACAATCATGTAAAATTCTTGTGTCATGTATGATGTATGTGACTGGAACATACATCATGTACGTGGTATGGATGTGACTGGAACATACATCATGTACGTGGTATGGATGTGACTGGAACATACATCATGTACGTGGTATGTTTGTGAATGGAACATACATCATGTGCGTGGTATGGATGTGACTGGAACACACATCATGTACGTGGTATGGATGTGACTGGAACATACATCATGTACGTGGTACGCATGTGACTGGAACATACATCATGTACGTGGTATGGATGTGACTGGAACATACATCATGTACGTGGTATGTATGTGACTGGAACATACATCATGTACGTGGTATGTATGTGACTGGAACATACATCATGTACGTGGTATGTATGTGAATGGAACATACATCATGTACGTGGTATGTATGTGACTGGACATACATCATGTACGTGGTATGTATGTGACTGGACATACATCATGCATAAAAGCAATGCAGACACATATATTCCGGGCGATTCAAGATAAAATGAATTGTCTCAATGATAAAGACAATTCACGCGTATAAAATGACACGTGGGGCTGTGCGTGTGCTACATACGAGGCTCATAAATCAATCAGCTCTGTATGAGCGACAGTGCCGGCGTGAACAGAAAAGAGCTTCCGGAGAAAATCAACATCCGTTGAAACGAACATCCGCCGAAAGTATCCGTGGATCCGGTGTGCGATTTCCGGAGAAAATATTTCGGGGTGATGATTTCTCGAAAACTGGCCGAGATGAGAAGGAACATAAATTAAATTGTCGATAATTCATACCAGAATAAATGGATCTTTTCCAGATAAGCCCCGCCACTAACGCAACACATACGTTCACCCACTTGTAACTTTCGAAATGATGCACCTATTGACTTCAAATTACCCTCAAACGAAAGATCAAAACATTTTTTCGTTTGAGAGTAATATGATGTCAATAGGTACATCATTTCGAAAGTTACGAGTGGGTGAACTTATGTGTTGCGTTAGTCCAAGGCGGGGTTTATCTGGAAAAGATCCAAAAAAATCCCGGGATTTTTTTCTATTTCTGGAAACTATTCCTGGAAAATTGTTTACAGAAACAATTCCTGGAATATTGTATCCGAAAAAATTCCTTGAAAATCGCTTCCAGAAAAGAATTCCCCGAGAATCATTTCCGGAAAAAATCCCCTGAAAATTATGTCCGGTACAAATAATGTGGGAAAAATTCTCGGAACTAATAACTTAAAAACTACCACCCTGCGAGCAAATGCACGGATAACTTTGAGAAAAAAAGGACATCATGTGCAAAAAATATCGTGAAAACAACTCGAGGAAAACAATCTCTAGCAAAGAACGATGTTCTTTGTTGGGAGCGATGTTCAGAGAACAACTTTGGCGCTAGACAACTGAAAAAAACGTTAAAAGAACAGCAAATTCAGGATAACATTACGAGCAAAAGACAACCAGATAACAACATCCCTAAAAAAATACCAGGAAAACAACCCCCAAGATCTACATTCGGACAACAACATCCGGAAAACAACATCCGGAAAACAGCTTCCGGAAAACCGTTTGCTTGAGAGGAAGTGCTCTTCCGCCCGGCTGTTGTGGTGCTGTGTGCGTTGGGTGAGGCGTGTATGTGTGTAGGTGACAGTGTACGTTCATTGGGAAATGATTGAGGCGTGTATGTGTGTAGGTGACAGTGTACGTTCATTGGGAAATGATTGAGGCGTGTATGTGTGTAGGTGACAGTGTACGTTCATTGGGTAATGAATGAGGCGTGTATGTGTGTGGGCGACAGTGTACGTTCATTGGGAAATGATTGAGGCGTGTATGTGTGTAGGTGACAGTGTACGTTCATTGGGTAATGAATGAGGCGTGTATGTGTGTGGGCGACAGTGTACGTTCATTGGGTAATGAATGAGGCGTGTATGTGTGTGGGCGACAGTGTACGTTCATTGGGTAATGAATGAGGCGTGTATGTGTGTAGGTGACAGTGTACGTTCATTGGGAAATGAATGAGGCGTGTATGTGTGTGGGCGACAGTGTACGTTCATTGGGTAATGAATGAGGCGTGTATGTGTGTGGGCGACAGTGTACGTTCATTGGGTAATGAATGAGGCGTGTATGTGTGTGGGCGACAGTGTACGTTCATTGGGAAATGATTGAGGCGTGTATGTGTGTAGGTGACAGTGTACGTTCATTGGGAAATGATTGAGGCGTGTATGTGTGTAGGTGACAGTGTACGTTCATTGGGAAATAATTGAGGCGTGTATGTGTATAGGTGACGAGTTCGTAATGTAGGTGAAGGTAGGAAAATGAACAGAGCGTGAATGGAAGCAAACAAAATGAATGGGACGTAGATGAAGGTAGAAAAATAGGTGAAGAGTCTGAATGAAAACAACAAGGAGTGTCAGGTTAAAGGTTATAAAAGGGGGAAGTTGAAGAAATGAACGGAGCCTGAATGGAAATAGACAAGATGAATGAAGCGTAAACAATAGTAGACTATAATGAAAGTAACGTAGTTCAAGGTACAAAAAATGGATGAGACCTAGATCAAATTGGATGAAAATAAACAAAGTGTAGGCCTACATGAAAATGAATAAAAATTATAAATAAATAAATCGCATGTGGAATTATGGATAAGATCTCGCTTATGCATGTATTCTACACACGTAATTTATGGCTTGAGTTAAAATGTTTGAACGTAATGCTCCGAATAAAACTATCTGAACAAAACGCCAGAAATAATGAGGTTACCTAATATCTGCATGCTGCTTATGTTGTTATGCAATTATTCACAACACAGTGGTGTAGGGGCCGCTAAATCTTCTTTATATGTACCAATGATATTTAAGTACTAAGGGGTGGTATATGTATGAAACATATGCGATATATCTACATGTGGTATATATATGTGGTGTGTGTGGTATGTGGTATGTGTACATGTGGTGTGTGGTATGTGTACATGCGGTGTGTGGTATGTGGTATGTGTGGTTTGTGTACATGTATGTGTGGTATGTGTGGTTTGTGTACATGTATATGTGGTATGTGTATATGTGTATATGTGGTGTGTGTATATGTGGTATGTGTATATGTGGTATGTGTATATGTGGTATGTGTGGTATATGTATATGTGATTTGTTTGATATATGTATATGTGATTTGTGTGATATATGTATAAGTGGTGTAAGTATATTTGGTATATGTACATGGGGTACGTTGGGGATATGTGTGAAACAGAATTAATTTGAATTAATTACCAATTAACTAATTAATTACCAAGAGCGACGCGTAACGGAAGGTTATGAAAGTATTTTTCACGCAGTAATTTTCATTCACGAGACAACTCCTCAGACGGCGCTCCGAAGTGCAGGAATGAGCAGTATAGATGGTCTCTATTGTTTTCTTCTTTCCGTACATAGATACTTGCGTACATGTGCACGCTGCACGCATGTACGTTCATACGACAGTGTTGGAATGCAGGCACCCGCACACAGCGGGCTTGTTCTACACGCACACACACGAATTTCATGAATGCTTCCAGCCCCTCTACCCCCACTCCCTCCCCCTTCTCCCCTCCCCCACACCCCCGTTGCGAAGAACTTCCGGTGCTTCTATGAATGAAACCGCGAGCGCACACACACAAACGCACGCACACACTCGACGTACGGGTGTTTAAATGCCAACTTACATGAAAGACAAACGGGCGTGGTCGTGTGGTTTGGTTTTGTACGATGATTAATATAATATAATATAATATAAGAGAATATAAGATAATATGAAAAATATAAAATAATATAATATAATATAATATAATATAATATAATATAATATAATATAATATAATATAATATAATATAATATAATATAATATAATATAATATAATATAATATAATATAATATAATATAATTTAATATAATATAATATAATATAATATAAAATAATATAGTAAAATATAATATAATATAATATAATATAATATAATATAATATAATATAATTTATTATAATATAATATAAGATAATATAATATAATATAACATATTATAATATAATACAATACAATACAATATAATATAGTATAATATAATATAATATAATATAATATAATATAATATAATAAAATATAATCGGTGCTAAGGAAACAAATGTGTTGTTGTTTTTATATAAAAGAATAAAAAATTATTCAAAAAGTTCACGACTGAATTGTAACTTCTAGCTAAAAAAATATTTGCCCGTTCTCATACAATAATCTTAACAATTATGAAGCAACCACGTGTATATTTAGGTATATTTAAAAACATGATTCCCATTTTTTTACAGCTCTCCCGCCGCATCTTCACCCGCAACAGCTCAGAAGTGCGGGGTGAGCGCATCTGTGATACAGGCTTCACTTTTTAAAAAACAAACATCGGCATCTTAGGATGCTTTATTTCCAATCAAGCCTGATACATATGATCTTAGCATTGGTTTTTCAAATGTCTTATAACCAACACTATATATAGGACACCATGACGGTTCGCCCGCAAAGCCGGTACCCATTTCCGACACCTGGGTTGAGTGGGGTATTGTGCTTGAGCTTTCCCTTACACCCAACGGGGAAAATCTCCGTGCCAGCGCCGGGATACGAACCCTCGTCTCCAACATATAAGGCCGATCCCTTAACCACTGGGCTACGGCGAACACGATCACTTCGTCTCCGGTGTAATTACACACAAATCACGGGTTTAAATCGTGGGTATAACTCACGGGTATAAATCAGGGGTATAACACACGGGTATAAACCAAGGGTATAACTCATGGGTATAAATCATGAGTATAAATCACAGGTATGAATCACGGGTGTAAATCACGGGCATAAATCAAGGGTATAACTCACTGGTATAAATCACGGGTGTACTGTAAATCAAGGGTATAACTCATGGGTATAAATCACGTTTATAAATAATGGGTATTATTCCCAGGTATTGTTAGCGTGGATATATTTGTCTGGTGTCTATACCAATGGGTTTACATGGGTAAAGATTGAAAAGAAGTGTATGCTGTTTCAAATCAAACTAATTAAATAACTCTCATGCTTCATTGCCCATTATCACACAAAACAACTCTTTTTTGGCGGATCAGTACGAGATATAAATTAATGAAAAAACTTGCCTAACAACTTATTTGCTGAGAAAATTTTATCTTACTACTGTACTCGGCCCGTCAAAAATGACGGGATTGGATATTTTGCTTAAATAAATCTTGCGGAAGTGGATGCCAAACAAATATATCCATCCCAACAGTACCCGCCATTAAAATATTCTTGCACTTGTGCACTGGTGAAACTTGTATCACAGATACGGTCATTGGACATCCTTCGAAAAAAATAAAAGAAGCTTTTTCTTAAGAAGCGGACATCAAACAATTGTACAAACTTATAAAAAAAATAAACACACCAGGAGAATTGTTTGGAAAGATTGCTAAAGCAATGCTGTGCGTATGTGTGGGTATTGCACTATGTATCGTGTGCATGTATGTGTTTGTTTACGTGTGTATGCGTGTCTTTTTCGTCGAGAGGATTAAATCTAATTAGCCATCCAATACTGTAAGTGGATACTGCACTGTGTATGTGTGAGTGTGTGTGTGTGTGTGGGTCTGTATGTGTACGTGTGTACTGTGCGTGTGTGTGTGTGTGTGCGTGTGTGTATGTGTTCGTGTGAGTATGTGTATGCGTAAAAAAGCTATGCAAGAGCAATGAGTCATGGATAGATAGCAGGCACTTGACACCACCAATAATCTGGAAGTAAGTAGGCCTCTATTGTTGTTTATGGCGGCCTGTGACATTCTATATCGGTATTTCCGATATGTCATGCGTTCTGCCCGGGTATTGACGAGTTATTGTTGTTATTTTGCTTGCTGGCTTTAGTGCTTGTTTCAGTAATAACACAGGACACAATTCAACACCCTGCTTTCAGTAATAACACAGGACACAATTCAACACCCAGCTTTCAGTAATAACATAGGACACAATTCAACACCCAGCTTTCAGTAATAACATAGGACACAATACAACACCCAGCTTTCAGTAACAACACAGGACACAATTCAACACCCAGCTTTCAGTAACAACACAGGACACAATTCAACACACAGCTTTCAGTAATAACATAGGACACAATTCAACACCCAGCTTTCAGTAATAACACAGGACACAATTCAACACCCAGCTTTCAGTAACAACACAGGACACAATTCAACACCCAGCTTTCAGTAACAACACAGGACACAATACAACACCCAGCTTTCAGTAATAACATAGGACACAATTCAACACCCAGCTTTCAGTAACAACACAGGACACAATTCAACACCCAGCTTTCAGTAACAACACAGGACACAATTCAACACCCAGCTTTCAGTAACAACACAGGACACAATTCAACACCCTGCAGCTTTCAGTAACAACACAGGACACAATTCAACACCCAGCTTTCAGTAATAACACAGGACACAATTCAACACCCAGCTTTCAGTAACAACACAGGACACAATTCAACACCCAGCTTTCAGTAATAACACAGGACACAATACAACACCACGCCTTCAACAACAACAACACGTACCACAGACACATCACTCAACATGGGGGAATACGTGACTCACATTGCAAGGACACGCTACTGATTAAAAACGCCTTATCTTATCTCAGTAATACTACGCGTGAACTACGCATGTGTGCGTGCATGTGTGCGTGTGTACGTGTGTGCGTGCGTGCGTGTGTGTGTGTGGCACTTAGCTTACGTGCAACTTCCGTGATCTTACGTGCCTTAGCGTATACCACTCAGTGACCACTCTGTGACCACTCTGTGACCACTCAGTGACCACTCTGTGACCACTCAGTGACCACTCTATGAAAAAACATTAATAATGCAAAAACATACAAAATAGGCAATGTAATTTATGATAGAAACATGTGGAAAGAAGTTGAGGGATTAATACATATTTCCCGTACATGTTTAGACGCTCAATACTTTGTGGCGACTTTGTTTCACGTATGGTAACCTGCACGCTTTGTTAAAGGTCTTAATATTGTTATAAGTGTTATTAGTCGTTGCCTGTAATTAGTCCTACTTAGCAAGTCTAAATAAAATAATTAGTAGTAATTAGGATATCTAAATGTAATAATTAATATCATTTCGCAAGACAAAGTACTTTAATCAATCGTAATTCTTATGCATTATAAAATGAATATGTACCATTATGTTAACTTGTTTCAATTAATATGCAAAGTTACGCTAAAATGTCATATTCTAATAATCTGTAAAACATAAATGACTTTTCAACAAACAAAACCATTAAAACTCTTCATTACCGCCAAAACAGCGCGCCAAAGCCCGGTATTTAACACATTCATTAACAAGCATCAATAACTTTAGCAACTAACAACTAACACCTAAAAAATCTATTTATTAATAGCCTATTATTAATCAGGCTCATGATACGTCAGCACAGAAGATTAATAAATCAATTACATTTACTAATCGTAGTTAATTTTTGAACGGTTACGTGCTCATGCTGAACATGCGTCATGCTGAACATGTCACGCTGAACATGCGTCATGCTGAACATGTCACGCTGAACATGCGTCATGCTGAACATGTCACGCTTAACATGCGTCATGCTGAATATGCGTCACGCTGAACATGTCACGCTGAACATGCGTCATGCTGAACATTTCACGCTGAACATGCGTCATGCTGAACATGCGCCACACCGGATGACAGAGCGGCACCGGAAGGACGCTGTACCGGACGTTGCTTCCGTAAACACCAACGGTCCCGCTTCCGGTACAGGTTGTGCCGCTCATCCCGGCACATCACGACACATCCCGACTCATCCCAGCACATCCTGGCACATCCCGGCATATCCCGGTGCATCCCGGCACATCCCAGCACATCACGGCACATCCCGGCACATCTCCGCACATCCCGGCACATCTCCGCACATCTCAGCCCATCCCGACACATTCCGGCACATACCGGCACATCTCCGCACATCCCCGCACATCCCGACACATCCTGGCACATCCAGGCACATCCCGGCACATTCCGGCACATCCCGGCACATCCCGGCTGCTTCCGGTGCATATGTTCCCACGTCAAGCTCTCTATAGCTTGTGTGTGTGTGTGTGTGTATAAATATATATATTGTATAATTTTATGTATATACATAATAGGTCTGTAAGTGTACATATTTGTACAATGTATAATTATGTGTATAAATGTATATTTGCAAACAGGTGAAATTTACGTACACATATATTACATTATTATGTACAATGCATATACATATCCAACCCATAAACACAGTTGGTGTGTTTATTTATACATTTGTTCGGTGTCTTCTTCTCCCGTGTGTCTGTGACGCTCACAAGGACGCTCAATGACCGTATCTGTGATACGAGTTTCACCAGTGCACAAGTACAAGAATATTTAAATGGCGGGTACTGTTGGGATGGATATATTTGTTGGGCATCGACGTCGGCAAGATTTATGTAAGCAAAATATCCAATCCCGTCATTTTTGACAGGCCGAGTACCCTAGTGTATTAATATATAGACAGGTAGTGACGTGAAGGAGTGGCATGAAGGAATGGCATGAGGGAGTGGCACGAGGGAATAACATGAGGGAGTGGCATGAGGAAGGGGCATGAGGGAGTGGAATGAGGGAGTGGCATGAGGAAGGGGCATGAGGGAGTGGAATGAGGGAATAACATGAGGGAGTGGCATGAGGGAGTAGCGCGAGGGAGTGGCATGAGGGAGTGGCATGAGGGAGTGGTACGAGGGAGTGGCAAGAGGGAATGGCAAGAGGGAGTGGCAAGAGGGAGTGGCATGAGGGAGAAGCATGAGAGAGTGGCATGAGGGAATGACATGAGGAAGTGGCATGAGGGAGTGGCACGAAGGAGTGGCATGAGAGAGTGGCATGAGGGAGTGGCATGAGGGAGTGGTACGAGGGAGTGGCATGAGGGAGTGGCATGAGGGAGTGGCATGAGGGAGTGGCATGAGGGAGTGTCAAGAGGGAGTGGCATGAGGGAGTGGCATGAAAGAGTGGCATGAGGGAGTGGCATGAGGGAGTGGCATGAGGGAGTGGCATAAGGGAGTGACATAAGGGAGTGGCATGAGGGAGTGGCATAAGGGAGGGGCATGAGGGAGTGGCACGAGGGAGTGGCATGAAGGAGTGGCACGAGGGAGTGGCTCAAGGGAGTGGTACGAGGGAGTGGTACGAGGGAGTGGTACGAGGGAGTGGTACGAGGGAGTATATAAGTAAAAATTCAGACTATTAAGAGCAAAAAATTCCTACGCTTATTTTGTGTGATTAATTTTTTGACCGAGTCTCTTTTTCTATAAACATACAGGATTGTTTTACTTAAACAGAAAGATTGTAATGAGAAAAATTGTCTAATGGGTTTGTTGCGCAGAGATTTCTAGACTCTGGTTCTGACCTTTTTATCATGCCAAATAATCAATACTTTGCTCACAAGCTACAAAGTACCACAACAATTTGCTCACAAGCTACAAAGTACCACAACAATTTGCTCACAAGCTACAAAGTACCACAACAATTTGCTCACAAGCTACAAAGAACAACAAACAATTTGCTCACAAGCTACAAAGAACAACAATTTGCTCACAAGCTACAAAGTACCACAACAATTTGCTCACAAGCTACAAAGTACCACAACAATTTGCTCACAAGCTACAAAGAACAACAAACAATTTGCTCACAAGCTACAAAGAACAACAATTTGCTCACAAGCTACAAAGTACCACAACAATTTGCTCACAAGCTACAAAGAACAACAAACAATTTGCTCACAAGCTACAAAGAACAACAATTTGCTCACAAGCTACAAAGTACCACAACAATTTGCTCACAAGCTACAAAGTACCACAACAATTTGCTCACAAGCTACAAAGAACAACAAACAATTTGCTCACAAGCTACAAAGAACAACAATTTGCTCACAAGCTACAAAGAACAACAATTTGCTCACAAGCCACAAAGTACCACAACAATTTGCTCACAAGCTACAAAGTACCACAACAATTTGCTCACAAGCTACAAAGAACAACAAACAATTTGCTCACAAGCTACAAAGAACAACAATTTGCTCACAAGCTACAAAGAACAACAATTTGCTCACAAGCTACAAAGTACCACAACAATTTGCTCACAAGCTACAAAGTACCACAACAATTTGCTCACAAGCTACAAAGAACAACAAACAATTTGCTCACAAGCTACAAAGTACCACAACAATTTGCTCACAAGCTACAAAGTACCATAACAATTTGCTCACAAGCTACAAAGTACCACAACAATTTGCTCACAAGCTACAAAGTACCACAACAATTTGCTCACAAGCTACAAAGAACAACAAACAATTTGCTCACAAGCTACAAAGAACAACAATTTGCTCACAAGCTACAAAGTACCACAACAATTTGCTCACAAGCTACAAAGTACCACAACAATTTGCTCACAAGCTACAAAGAACAACAAACAATTTGCTCACAAGCTACAAAGAACAACAATTTGCTCACAAGCTACAAAGTACCACAACAATTTGCTCACAAGCTACAAAGTACCACAACAATTTGCTTACAAGCTACAAAGAACAACAAACAATTTGCTCACAAGCTACAAAGAACAACAATTTGCTCACAAGCTACAAAGAACAACAATTTGCTCACAAGCTACAAAGTACCACAACAATTTGCTCACAAGCTACAAAGTACCACAACAATTTGCTCACAAGCTACAAAGAACAACAAACAATTTGCTCACAAGCTACAAAGAACAACAATTTGCTCACAAGCTAAAAGAACAACAAACAATTTGCTCACAAGCTACAAAGTACCACAACAATTTGCTCACAAGCTACAAAGAACAACAAACAATTTGCTCACAAGCTACAAAGAACAACAATTTGCTCACAAGCTAAAAGAACAACAAACAATTTGCTCACAAGCTACAAAGTACCACAACAATTTGCTCACAAGCTACAAAGTACCACAACAATTTGCTCACAAGCTACAAAGAACAACAAACAATTTGCTCACAAGCTACAAAGAACAACAATTTGCTCACAAGCTAAAAGAACAACAAACAATTTGCCCACAAGCTACAAAGTACCACAACAATTTGCTCACAAGCTACAAAGAACAACAAACAATTTGCTCACAAGCTACAAAGTACCACAACAATTTGCTCACAAGCTACAAAGAACAACAAACAATTTGCTCACAAGCTACAATGAACAACAATTTGCTCACAAGCTAAAAGAACAACAAACAATTTGCTCACAAGCTACAAAGAACAACAATTTGCTCACAAGCTACAAAGAACAACAAACAATTTGCTCACAAGCTACAAAGAACAACAAACAATTTGCTCACAAGCTACAAAGAACAACAATTTGCTCACAAGCTACAAAGAACAACAAACAATTTGCTCACAAGCTACAAAGAACAACAAACAATTTGCTCACAAGCTACAAAGAACAACAATTTGCTCACAAGCTACAAAGAACAACAAACAATTTGCTCACAAGCTACAAAGAACAACAATTTGCTCACAAGCTACAAAGTACCACAACAATTTGCTCACAAGCTACAAAGTACCACAACAATTTGCTCACAAGCTACAAAGAACAACAAACAATTTGCTCACAAGCTACAAAGAACAACAATTTGCTCACAAGCTACAAAGTACCACAACAATTTGCTCACAAGCTACAAAGAACAACAAACAATGTGCTCACAAGCTACAAAGTACCACAACAATTTGCTCACAAGCTACAAAGTACCACAACAATTTGCTCACAAGCTACAAAGTACCACAACAATTTGCTCACAAGCTACAAAGAACAACAAACAATTTGCTCACAAGCTACAAAGAACAACAATTTGCTCACAAGCTAAAAGAACAACAAACAATTTGCTCACAAGCTACAAAGTACCACAACAATTTGCTCACAAGCTACAAAGAACAACAAACAATTTGCTCACAAGCTACAAAGTACCACAACAATTTGCTCACAAGTTACAAAGAACAACAAACAATTTGCTCACAAGCTACAAAGAACAACAATTTGCTCACAAGCTAAAAGAACAACAAACAATTTGCTCACAAGCTACAAAGTACCACAACAATTTGCTCACAAGCTACAAAGAACAACAAACAATTTGCTCACAAGCTACAAAGAACAACAATTTGCTCACAAGCTAAAAGAACAACAAACAATTTGCTCACAAGCTACAAAGAACAACAATTTGCTCACAAGCTACAAAGAACAACAAACAATTTGCTCACAAGCTACAAAGAACAACAAACAATTTGCTCACAAGCTACAAAGAACAACAATTTGCTCACAAGCTACAAAGAACAACAAACAATTTGCTCACAAGCTACAAAGAACAACAAACAATTTGCTCACAAGCTACAAAGAACAACAATTTGCTCACAAGCTACAAAGAACAACAAACAATTTGCTCACAAGCTACAAAGAACAACAATTTGCTCACAAGCTACAAAGAACAACAAACAATTTGCTCACAAGCTACAAAGAACAACAACAATTTGCTCACAAGCTACAAAGAACAACAACAATTTGCTCACAAGCTACAAAGAACAACAAACAATTTGCTCACAAGCTACAAAGAACAACAAACAATTTGCTCACAAGCTACAAAGAACAACAAACAATTTGCTCACAAGCTACAAAGAACAACAACAATTTGCTCACAAGCTACAAAGAACAAAAAACAATTTGCTCACAAGCTACAAAGAACAACAAACAATTTGCTCACAAGCTACAAAGAACAACAACAATTTGCTCACAAGCTACGAAGAACAACAACAATTTGCTCACAAGCTACAAAGAACAACAACAATTTGCTCACAAGCTACAAAGAACAACAACAATTCGCTCACAAGCTACAAAGAACAACAACAATTTGCTCAAAAGCTAAAAAGAACAACAAACAATTTGCTCACAAGCTACAAAGAACAACAAACAATTTGCTCACAAGCTACAAAGAACAACAACAATTTGCTCACAAGCTACAAAGAACAACAACAATTTGCTCACAAGCTACAAAGAACAACAAACAATTTGCTCACAAGCTACAAAGAACAATAATTTGCTCACAAGCTACAAAGAACAACAAACAATTTGCTCACAAGCTACAAAGAACAACAATTTGCTCACAAGCTACAAAGAACAACAAACAATTTGCTCACAAGCTACAAAGAACAACAACAATTTGCTCACAAGCTACAAAGAACAACAACAATTTGCTCACAAGCTACAAAGAACAACAAACAATTTGCTCACAAGCTACAAAGAACAACAAACAATTTGCTCACAAGCTACAAAGAACAACAATTTGCTCACAAGCTACAAAGAACAACAAACAATTTGCTCACAAGCTACAAAGAACAACAATTTGCTCACAAGCTACAAAGAACAACAAACAATTTGCTCACAAGCTACAAAGAACAACAACAATTTGCTCACAAGCTACAAAGAACAACAACAATTTGCTCACAAGCTACAAAGAACAACAAACAATTTGCTCACAAGCTACAAAGAACAACAAACAATTTGCTCACAAGCTACAAAGAACAACAAACAATTTGCTCACAAGCTACAAAGAACAACAACAATTTGCTCACAAGCTACAAAGAACAACAACAACAATTTGCTCACAAGCTACAAAGAACAACAACAATTTGCTCACAAGCTACAAAGAACAACAACAATTTGCTCACAAGCTACAAAGAACAACAATTTGCTCACAAGCTACAAAGAACAACAAACAATTTGCTCACAAGCTACAAAGAACAACAATTTGCTCACAAGCTACAAAGAACAACAATTTGCTCACAAGCTACAAAGAACAACAATTTGCTCACAAGCTACAAAGAACAACAAACAATTTTCTCACAAGCTACAAAGAACAACAATTTGCTCACAAGCTACAAAGAACAACAAACAATTTGCTCACAAGCTACAAAGAACAACTATTTGCTCACAAGCTACAAAGAACAACAAACAATTTGCTCACAAGCTACAAAGAACAACAATTTGCTCACAAGCTACAAAGAAGAACAAACAATTTGCTCACAAGCTACAAAGAACAACAACAATTTGCTCACAAGCTACAAAGAACAACAACAATTTGCTCACAAGCTACAAAGAACAACAAACAATTTGCTCACAAGCTACAAAGAACAACAAACAATTTGCTCACAAGCTACAAAGAACAACAAACAATTTGCTCACAAGCTACAAAGAACAACAACAATTTGCTCACAAGCTACAAAGAACAACAACAATTGGCTCACAAGCTAAAAAGAACAACAAACAATTTGCTCACAAGCTACAAAGAACAACAAACAATTTGCTCACAAGCTACAAAGAACAACAAACAATTTGCTCACAAGCTACAAAGAACAACAACAATTTGCTCACAAGCTACAAAGAACAAAAAACAATTTGCTCACAAGCTACAAAGAACAACAAACAATTTGCTCACAAGCTACAAAGAACAACAACAATTTGCTCACAAGCTACAAAGAACAACAACAATTTGCTCACAAGCTACAAAGAACAACAACAATTTGCTCACAAGCTACAAAGAACAACAACAAATTGCTCACAAGCTACAAAGAACAACAACAATTTGCTCAAAAGCTACAAAGAACAACAAACAATTTGCTCACAAGCTACAAAGAACAACAAACAATTTGCTCACAAGCTACAAAGAACAACAATAATTTGCTCACAAGCTACAAAGAACAACAACAATTTGCTCACAAGCTACAAAGAACAACAACAATTTGCTCACAAGCTACAAAGAACAACAACAATTCGCTCACAAGCTACAAAGAACAACAAACAATTTGCTCACAAGCTACAAAGAACAACAATTTGTTCACAAGCTACAAAGAACAGCAAACAATTTGCTCACAAGCTACAAAGAACAACAATTTGCTCACAAGCTACAAAGAACAACAAATAATTTGCTCACAAGCTACAAAGAACAACAACAATTTGCTCACAAGCCACAAAGAACAACAACAATTTGCTCACAAGCTACAAAGAACAACAAACAATTTGCTCACAAGCTACAAAGAACAACAAACAATTTGCTCACAAGCTACAAAGAACAACAATTTGCTCACAAGCTACAAAGAACAGCAAACAATTTGCTCACAAGCTACAAAGAACAACAACAATTTGCTCACAAGCTACAAAGAACAACAACAATTTGCTCACAAGCTACAAAGAACAACAACAATTTGCTCACAAGCTACAAAGAACAACAACAATTTGCTCACAAGCTACAAAGAACAACAACAATTTGCTCACAAGCTACAAAGAACAACAAACAATTTGCTCACAAGCTACAAAGAACAACAAACAATTTGCTCAAAAGATACAAAGAACAACAAACAATTTGCTCACAAGCTACAAAGAACAACAAACAATTTGCTCAAAAGATACAAAGAACAACAAACAATTCACCCAATTCCTAACAACGAAGATCATTCCAGTTTTGGGAATCGGGAATTTGGTTCCGGGACCAGCAAGGAAGTGCTGGCAGTGGGCCAGGCGTTCCTGGAGTCCTGGAATCGGTTCCTGGAATCCTGGAATGCAGTCCTCACGTGGTGAATTCCTTCTGACTTCCAGCCTGCATTATGTGTGTCTTCTGTTTACTTCTGTCTACTTCTGTTTGCTTCTGTTTGCTTCTGTTTACTTCTGTCTACTTCTGTTTGCTTCTGTTTACATTTTGTTTACTTCTGTTTACTTCTGTCTACTTCTGTTTGCTTCTGTCTACTTCTGTCTACTTATGTGTACTTCTGCCTACTTCTGTCTACTTCTGTCTACTTCTGTTTACTTCTGTTTACTTCTGTCTACTTCTGTCTACTTCTGTCTACTTCTGTTTGCTTCTGTTTACTTCTGCCTACTTCCGTTTGCTTCTGTTTACTTCTGTCTACTTCTGTCTACTTCTGTTTACTTCTGTTTGCTTCTGTTTATTTCTGTTTATTTCTGTCTACTTCTGTCTACTTCTGTCTACTTCTGTCTACTTCTGTTTGCTTCTGTTTATTTCTGTCTACTTCTGTCTACTTCTGTCTACTTCTGTCTACTTCTGTCTACTTCTGTCTACTTTTGTTTACTTTTGTTTACTTCTGTTTACTCCTGTTTGCTTCTGCTTACTTCTTTATATTGCTATTTGCTTATGTTTACTTCTTTTTTCTATTCACTTATATTTGCGTCTCTTTACATCCCCAAACATCTGCTGAATTCCATTTACATCTATTTACTTCTGTTTACATATACTTCTGTTTACATCTAATTACTTCTGTTTTCTCTGTTTACTTCTATTCATTCCCATTTACTTTTATTTATTTCTATTTAATCCTGGTTACTTGTGTTTACTTCTATTTACTTCCATTTACTTTACATCATTTTGCCTCTATTTGCTGCTCTTTACTTCTGTTTACTTCTATTTTATTTCTTACTTGTATTTCCTTTTCCTTACTTCTATATACTGTTATTTATTTTCATTTACTTCTATTTACTTTTATTTATATGTATTGACTTTTATTTAATTTTATTCACTATTTTTTATTTTTATTTACCTATATTTACCATTTACTTCTCACATTTATATACTTTTTTACTTCTGTTTACTTCTGTTTACGCGAAATTTCATAATTCTCTGCAGTGTGTCTACGGAGCACCCGAATTACAAATAAATTTCTTTAAATTTATAAAAACGTTTTTTTTATTCGAGCGTGTTTTACTAAACAAACATGTACAATGGATCATATTTTCTTGAGCAAGTGAAATTTTGGTAAACCTTTCATCAAAGTGTCTATACGAGACACGTGAATTGCAAATATATTTCTTTGAACTTACGAACGCTATTTTTTCCATCGCAGATATATCTTACTGAACAAATGCAATTTATTAAAAATAGACACATTTTGCTGAACGAACGGGTTCAGTTTTTTCAATATACAGAAATTTTTGCTTGGAAAAACAAATGCGTTTTTTTCAATTTACAAGTAAAATTTCCTTTAACGGAAAAGTTGGTTACCTTCAGCTCACAATTCAGATTTGTTGAATGAATAAACAGATACATTCTTTTTACCATAAAGTAACAATTTCTTTGAACTGCGAGTGCACATCTAATATATGTAAACACACCATATGTGTACCCTGTATATTCCTGTACATATGCAATATATGTAAACACACCATGTGTACCCTGTATATCCCAGTACACATCCAATATATGTAAACACACCATGTGGACCCTGTATATCCCAGTACACATCCAATATATGTAAACACACCATGTGGACCCTGTATATCCCAGTACACATCCAATATATGTAAACACACCATGTGTACCCTGTATATCCCAGTACACATCCAATATATGTAAACACACCATGTGGACCCTGTATATCCCAGTACACATCCAATATATGTAAACACACCATGTGTACCCTGTATATTCCTGTACACATCCAATGTATGTAAACACACCATGTGTACCCTGTATATTCCTGTACATATCCAATGTATGTAAACACACCATGTGTACCCTGTATATTCCTGTACACATCCAATACATGTAAACACACCATGTGTATCCTGTATATTCCTGTACATATCCAATACATGTAAACACACCATGTGTACCCTGTATATCCCAGTACACATCCAATGTATGTAAACACACCATGTGTACCATGTGTATTCCTGTACACATCCAATATATGTAAACACACCATGTGTCCCCTGTGTATTCCTGTACACATCCAATATATGTAAACACACCATGTGTACCCTGTGTATTCCTGTACACATCCAATATATGTAAACACACCATGTGTACCCTGTGTATTCCTGTACACATCCAATGTATGTAAACACACCATGTGTACCCTGTATATTCCTGTACATATCCAATACATGTAAACACACCATGAGTATCCTGTATATTCTTGTACATATCCAATATATGTAAACACACCATGTGTACCCTGTATATTCCTGTACATATCCAATACTTGTAAACACACTATGTGCAAGAGACGGTTGTGTGAGACAGCGTATACATATATCACTCAGTATATATCTATGTTGTATTCCTAAAATGAAAAGGAGAACCAAGGCGTATATAAACATTTTTACTTGTAAACGTTTCGGAAAATCTAGTTTCCATCATCAGTACTGAAAATGAAGTAACAGATAAAAAATGAAATTAGATGTCTAGTACAATAAGAGAACTTCTAGTAACCTCAATAAACATGAAAAATAAAATGCGAGTATAAACAAAAAAAGGGACTGCTAAAAACTATAATCGCACACCTACACACACACTCACACACCCACACGGACACTAAAAACTATAGGCATACCTAAGCTGTTGGGGCAATGTGTAATTTTGCGGCACTTTGATCATTATTCAATTTCGGTTTAACTGTATATATGAATAGTGATTCTAAAACTCTCAGATCGTGTTCCCTATTAGTTGTAGCAAGAGTTGAAAAATTTGAGGTTTTAAATGGATGGTCGCACTTAAAACAATGGTCTCGGATTGCAGACTGAGAAGGGCAGGCGTATGGACGACCTGTACGGTGAGATATACCTGAATGTTGGCTGTGGCGAATAAACTGCTGGAGCATTGTGCTACCAACATACGATTGCATGCAACAATCACATTCATACAGATACACACAACCACTTTGCAGGCATTCATTCACACGTTCCTTCCTATGAAAAAATGAGGCTATTTTAAAATTGTTCCTATAAAATACACGGACGTCAATAGAGATAAAATACGTATGCACCAACGACATGAGTTCTTTCATCAGTTCAGTATTCAAATAGCCGAGGTAAGGTAAGTTGACAAATACTTTTTCTTTTGCAGCCGTCAGAGTTAAAGGAGGAGAAGAAAGTTTTTTATCTAAAAATGTTTTTACAATCCTATTAATCAGGTAAATTGGGTATTTGTTTTCAAGAAGCATTCGGCGCAAGAATTCAACCTCTTCATGAAAAATTTGATACGAGCTAGAAATATTATATGCTCTGTGCAAGAGCGTATTAACACATGATTTCACATATCCCTTGTAAATACAACTAAAATAATTCGTTGCTAGGCCCGTAAATAAGGGTTTTCTGTGAACCGATGTTAGCAACGTAGAATTATTTTTTCGAATTAACACGTCTAAAAAAGGCAATTGGTTATTGTGCTCCATTTCCATTGTGAACTTGATATTAGAGTGAAAATTATTAATGTAATGAAAAAACATCTCAGCCTGATCATGGGAATCAAAAAGTGCAAAGGTGTCATCCAGATATCGCCTGTAGAATTTGGGCTTGAATTCAGGCGGGCATTGCTCTAAAAAAGTTTTTTCCAGACTAGCTGAAAAAGAATTCGCAATTAAAGGCGAAAGGCTTGAGCCCATTGCCAACCCGTCAATTTGCTGATAAACTTTATCATTGAACAAGAAGTAGGAGTCTTTCAAAGCGATTTCTAGAAGTCGTTTAAGTTCTACCTTATCGTAATTGAGAATTTGCTCCCCCCTCTGGTAAATGCTGTCAATTAGAACCTTAATTGATTCGTCCAGAGGGACATTGGTGTACAGCGATTCAATGTCATAACTACACATAAACATTTTATCCATATTCTCAATAGCAGACAGGTCACGTACAAATTGATAAGAATTTTCTACCATGAATTCGCTATTACAGTAAGGTGTTATACATATACAGAGTTTAGAATTATGCGTACTACATGCAGATAAAATGGGCCTAATGGGCACGCCAGGCTTATGAATTTTAGGAAGACCGTATAAAATACCAATTTGAGAACCACTAGCTCTAGTTGAATTGTACATGTTTTCAGGTAATTTTCCCGAATCTTTGTCTTTTTTAAGGCCGAATCTTTGTCAAATTTTTCAACTCTTGCTACAACTAATAGGGAACACGATCTGAGAGTTTTAGAATCACTATTCATATATACAGTTAAACCGAAATTGAATAATGATCAAAGTGCCGCAAAATTACACATTGCCCCAACAGCTTAGGTATGCCTATAGTTTTTAGTGTCCGTGTGGGTGTGTGAGTGTGTGTGTAGGTGTGCGATTATAGTTTTTAGCAGTCCCCTTTTTTTGTTTATACTCGCATTTTATTTTTCATGTTTATTGAGGTTACTAGAAGTTCTCTTATTGTACTAGACATCTAATTTCATTTTTTATCTGTTACTTCATTTTCAGTACTTATGATGGAAACCAGATTTTCCGAAACGTTTACAAGTAAAAATGTTTATATACGCCTTGGTTCTCCTTTTCATTTTAAAAATAAGATTTCCGAAAAATCGACCTATCAGCTCAATTGTTGTATTCCTTTATTGATTCCTCGATAAGAATTTCTCTTAACCCATTTATGTTTTTAACGCACATATGAGCCGTACGTTATACAATGATGAACAAATTGTTGTTAAATAAAATAATCTAAGTGTCGTACCAGGTAAACATATCTCGCTAACTTACATAGCTCTGACGACCTTGAATGTTGTGATGCTTGTCATTCTCCAGCTTCATCACCGTGAATATGAATGAAACCAGAAATACTCTTCCAAACACTAGAACTATCCTATATTAAACTTAAGAGAACTTAAACTGTCAAGAACTTAAATGGTCTTTATTATTTAACTTAATAGAACTTCAATATTCATCTGTCTCGTAAGCGAGATGGCTGAAAATCATCTTTCAGTAAATTTTCTCATGTACACATTCATCACAAACCACCAAATATTCTCCCATTCACATTCATCACAAACCACCAAATATTCTCCCATTCACATTCATCACAAACCACTAAATATTCTCCCAAACACATTCATTACTAAGCAGTAACCAACATTTAAGACACCTCTCGAAATTCGGTTCACCTTACTTCAGTAATGATTATATATCGCTTTTATTTATTTAAATCTCCAGCAAAGTTGCTCTCAACATTACACTATACATAAATACAACATTTAAACCATCGAATTAAAAAAATTAAAAAAATGAACTGAATGTTCCATCAAGTTTTCGGTAACTATAAGTAACAACAATTTTATATCTTATATAATGACCATAGTTCCCATTGCAAGTGTTATCGATATAACGACAGGGTTACGAAAATCATTAAAATGCGCAAGCGCAACTAAAAAAGCAATTGCAAGAAACGAAATTGTAAAAACCTCGTTTTGAAAACTACAATTATAAAAAAAATGTGGGTGACACCAGGAACAGCCACAGGCCTAAGTTAGGTGACACCAGGAACAGCCACAGGCCTAAGTTAGGTGACCCCAGGTACAGCCACAGGCCTAAGTTAGGTGACCCCAGGTACAGCCACAGGCCTAAGTTAGGTGACCCCAGGTACAGCCACAGGCCTAAGTTAGGTGACCCCAGGTACAGCCACAGGCCTAACTTAGGTGACCCCAGGTACAGCCACAGGCCTAAGTTAGGTGACCCCAGGTACAGCCACAGGCCTAAGTTAGGTGACACCAGGAACAGCCACAGGCCTAAGTTAGGTGACCCCAGGTACAGCCACAGGCCTAACTTAGGTGACCCCAGGTACAGCCACAGGCCTAAGTTAGGTGACCCCAGGTACAGCCACAGGCCTAAGTTAGGTGACCCCAGGTACAGCCACAGGCCTAAGTTAGGTGACCCCAGGTACAGCCATAGGCCTAAGTTAGGTGACACCAGGTACAGCCACAGGCCTAAGTTAGGTGACACCAGGTACAGCCACAGGCCTAAGTTAGGTGACCCCAGGTACAGCCACAGGCCTAAGTTAGGTGACCCCAGGTACAGCCATAGGCCTAAGTTAGGTGACACCAGGTACAGCCACAGGCCTAAGTTAGGTGACCCCAGGTACAGCCACAGGCCTAAGTTAGGTGACCCCAGGTACAGCCACAGGCCTAAGTTAGGTGACCCCAGGTACAGCCACAGGCCTAAGTTAGGTGACACCAGGAAAGCCACAGGCCTAAGTTAGGTGACACCAGGTACAGATACAGGCCTAAGTTAGGTGACACCAGGTACAGATACAGGCCTAAGTTAGGTGACACCAGGTACAGCCATAGGCCTATGTTAGGTGACACCAGGTACAGCCACAGGCCTAAGTTAGGTGACACCAGGTACAGCCATAGGCCTAAGTTAGGTGACACCAGGTACAGCCATAGGCCTAAAACAGCGGAAAAATACCAACTAATATCAGACTGCAATCATTTTCCACAATATTGTCGAAAATAGACACCAAGCCACATTTGTGTAATTATTATGTGTAATGTAACAGCCAATGGTACTTTTGATACTCTCATTACCGTGGTATTATTCTCAGAAGTTTTATTAAATTTTCTATAATTAATATAATAATGTAATCAACTTAGTTATAGCAAAACTATAAAACTGTTGATTTGTGCTAGCCGCAGACATTGCTTAGGGATGTCTGTGCGTGACTGGGAGGCGAAGCGAAGCGAGCCTTTTACAAGACTAGAGACTGGTCTGCTAGGTTCATTGCTAGATTTTTTGTAAAATTTCACGTATTTTTTGTTTCGTAACTCATTTTTCCTGCAAGAATTAATAATTAATTAGAATTAATAAGAATTAATAATTACGCACGGCGGGTAAGCCCTGATTTTTTATTTTCATATTCAAATTAGGTTTTTATTAGATTACTCTACATAGTTTACACTCTTAGTCATACAAGAAATATCCACTCGCATAGAAATACATACTCTTATAGAGATATACTCTCATATACATTCAGTAACAACATACGACAGTTGAGTAAACATCGGAGTAACTGGTTATGAATGATAGCTGTTCCTTTTGCATGAGTGAATACGTACAGTAACATTCATAATTCACAATGTCTCCCCTCGTTCATTCACAAATGCGAGTACTGACGAGCCACACACTCAGCAACGAGTGGGTCATTCATTCATGGTTGCAAAATTGTTCAATCACTCGACAGACACAACAATTCCCGCACTTTTGACAGCTTCCAAACATGCCCCTTTAAGTGCACCAGATCAATACCGGCTCTGTGCGAAACTTCCCTCGCCACTCAACAAATTTACCCTCTTTCCCTCATTACGAGTTAGCAGTTTCCCTGAAAGTAAAGCCCGAGATAGCAGATGAGGAGTACTTACATTATAGGTCACACTTTATGACGTATGAGGGAAATTTAGAGACAAGGTTAGTGGAGATGACAACACCGCAATATGACTCACGGTGCCCTGAATGATGGTCGACTTCCACAGCGTTAGGAAGCGATTCAAGTTCATTTTTAATATTCAAAATCAATTTTGGGTCGTAAAAACCCCAAATTTGCCATCTCCAGAGCTCCTGTTCCCTTTAAACATCATATTTATTCTGTATGTGGTAGAAATCAGGGCGAAATGGAAGGAAAATGTGACGTTTTGTTATGGGCAAACGTGACCACCGGATATGGCGAGACCTGGCAACCCCCGAAGCCGCGGAAGCAAAGCGGCGTAGGCGTGCTCTCCTCAATGAAGTATCGAGCAGTTCCGTTTCAGGCGCGCGGTTGCCAGTTACCTCCATATCCCTCAACTTCTTATTCATTAAACAACACTTAAATTCACGCAAACAAGATTATAAGTCACATTTCCAACAGATAGTTGAACTGATTTGAGACGGGGGGGCTTTTTTGCGTGGGTAGACGCGTTGAAACAAAGTGTAAATAATTGAAGAATGTGGCGGTGTGTGGTAATGAGGTGTAGTTCCTGCCAGCCTGCGCACCACACACACACTTCCCCTCATTCTATCAATAGTTTCTTTGCCTTCACCCCCTCATGGCTGAACCCCCAAAGCCCCCCTCCACACCCCCGCTTTACCCTCGCTGTCCCTTCGGTTCTCCCTCACATGTCACGTCTCACTGAGGGCTTTGCATCTAAGGGTACTTGTGAATTACAAATATTTTTGATTGTTATGTACTTTGAAAATACTTTTATGGAAAATAACATAAATGTATTTTTGAGCACGAAATAATCGTAGATTCTAAGGAAATATTTTTTTATTTGCTGTGTTCTTTGAATAATTATTATTGAAAAGAACATAAGTGTACTTATTAAAAGAAATTTTAAGAGTTTATCTAAAATAAATTACACGTATTGTTGAACACACTTCCAGGATTTTCTTATTACGCGATGAAATAATTTGTTTAATAATGAACCTCAAGGACTTTTATCAGCCTTGCCAAACAAATATACATTGTTAATAATGTGCTCTCCAGATTTTCATGAAAAGGATTAAGGTTTTAGGTTAAGTATGAACAACGAAGATGAATGTTAAAAATATCAAAAAATAATATTTATCATACACTAAATTTGATGAAATTTCTCGATGCAGAGTTGATTAAGACATCTAAAAGAACTAGTTGACTAGTATGATATAAGTGAATTGGAATAACATACACTCGCAAATGACTTTGAGAAACTAACTATGGCAAACTTGCTTTTGTGGCCGTTGAAGAAAGAACTTGAAAATTTCAAAGCTTAAAAATATGACAGCAGAAAGAACACGCTATACGCGATGGGTTAAACTGAAGTTCAACATTCAACTCAAATTTAAAGTCAACTGTTGTAAGCAATTTTGAGAATAGCCAACATTAACTGGATCGGGCCTTCATTTAGCTTTGATCAAGTACTTATCAAAATTGAGTTTGTGACTACTGGTCGGCCAGTAGCATTGTGAAGATTGCCTCCGTGTACCACCGGTGGCGCACGTGGCGCTTTAGCGCGTTAAAGGTGGGAAATTGTGATATATTCTTCTAAAGCATTGCATCCTTCACATACATGTATCGATAAAGTGTTATTGAAAATTATGTATCTAAAAAATCAGTAAAGTCAGTGTGGAAAATTTCCAGACAAACAATTAAATATTAAATTATTTATATATAAAATGTAATTTTGCAAGACGATTGAGTCATTCTCTGCCACCACACTTGCGGGACCGTGGGCCTATGTAGACCCCGGGGGGCTGGTTACTATATGCTGATCAGGAAATAATTATGCCACGAATTAGTTACATTTAAAAAATGATATTAAATTAGAAAAAGTTAAAAATCGTTAAATCAAAAAAATGATATTATATTAAAAAAAGTTAAAAATCGTTAAATCAAAAAAATGATATTATATTAGAAAAAGTTAAAAATCGTTAAATCAAAAAAATGATATGATATTTAAAAAAGTTAAAAATCGTTAAATTAAAAAAAATAAAAATAAACAAGTAAAATCGTGACAATAAAAAAGAACTTAATTACAAGTTGATGAGGAGTGAAAATTCTTTAAACTTAAAAGGAGCGTTTTAAGTTGACGAGAGGTAGAAAGTCATTATCACAAAATGAATTTTGAAAGTTAATAAAGGGTGACAAGTTTATATAACAAAACTGAACTTTTCAAGTTGATTAGGGATGTGACAATATGAATAATACTTTAGAATATCAATTAAACATATACGGTGTATTATAATCAAACATAATTAAACATAAACTTGCTCTTTAGGTCTGTTAGACGAATTTTAATTTTGTACAACAAAACACTTTTTGTTAGACTTATGTCCGTGAAGACATTTCTGCGTCGAAATAAACTTAATTTGAACCCAAAAACGTCAGTGAAATAAAAAATTTAAAGCATTTAAAAATTTCATAGTTCCACGAATGGAACAAATTTCCCTCACGAGGAGAAAGGATTTTTCAGTCGAGAAAGAAAAATTTCGTGGAACCGAAAAAATCAGTAATAATAAAAAAAAAGATTTCCAGCACCGGTAAGCAAGAAGTATTTATTTGATAAATAAAATTACATGCGTGAATCAAACAAAAAAATAATAAAATGAAAACAGAACATTTGTTAGAGCAAAAAAAAAAAAACATTTATTAACATCCAAAATAAATCTGAGACAAAACATAAGAAGCCTCCCTAGGCCTATTCCGAAGTAGGCTGTAGAGCAAAACCCAAGTAACTGACGATCACAGCGGCGTGCGTTAGCTGCTTCTAGCTCACTACGCCGGCACTGCGTTTGCAATTCCTCATGCACTTGCATGAACGAACTCGTGGTGAATGATTTCATGAATGAAACCGGATGAATGGGAATCGCGTAGCTTACCTACATGTGCGTGTGTTTAGGTGTGGTGTGCGTGTGTTTGGTGTGTGTGAGGAGGTGGGGTGTGTGTGGATGTGGAGGTGTGGTGTGCGTGTGTATATGAGTGGTGTGTGTGTGGTGAAATTAGAAGCATCTGAGTACCACAGGGTTAAATGAATGCTATAATGAAATCATGAATGCTAATTAAAAAGAATGCTAAAATATGAGTACACTATTTACCAGTGTGTCAAAAACAGTTCGAAAAGAGCAGAGCATTAAAAAGAGCACAATAAAGAGCATGATATTCAAAAGAGCACCATAAAGAGCATTGCCTTAAAAACATGCCATAAAGAGCTGGACATTTGTCACATCGATTGTGGCAGGTAAAAGCGAAGTTTAAAATTCCATTTAAATTGAAGGTAAATTACAGCAAGCAATGTTGAAAACACCAAGCATTGACTGGATCGTGCCTTCATTTAGTTCTGGTTAAAGTGTTTATGAAGTTGACTTTGTGACTACCGGTCGGGCTGCAGCAGTATGGAAATCCCTTCAGTGATGATATAAATCATTGAAAAAAACCAGCTTTTGGTTGCATAGATTCCCCACTCTTGTAGCTCTGTGGTCAGAGAGAGCAGCTCCAAGTGCTCTTTAAGTACTGCTCTTTATTATGCTCTTTTTACAGCACTGCTCTCTTTGTCGCTCTTTAACAGCGCTGCTGTCTGCTGATTTTGCTGCTCTTTTTATAACGCTATTCTGTTGAGTGTTTCTTTATAGCTATGCTCTTTTTGATGCTATTATTACTTCCGCTCAATTTAGCCTGCTCTCTTCACAGCACCTCTCTTTGCTACATAGCTCTTTACGGCGCTCTTTTTTTATTTTACTCTTTACGACACCCTTTTTAAAATTTCACTCTGTACGACATTCTTTTTAGTATAACGCTCTTTCTGGCGCTCTTTTTAATATTTTGCTCTTTACGACACCCTTTTTAAAATTTCAGCTTTTACGACATTCTTTTTAGTATAATGCTCTTTGTGGCGCTCTTTTTAATATTTTGCTCTTTACGACACCCTTTTTAAAATTTCAGCTTTTACGACATTCTTTTTAGTATAATGCTCTTTGTGGCGCTCTTTTTAATATTTTGCTCTTTACGACATTCTTTTTAGTATAATGCTCTTTGTGGCGCTCTTTTCAATATCATGATCTTTACGGCACTCCTTAATACACTGTTCTTTATAGAGCTCTTTAATACAACGCTCTTCATGACACGCTTTTTAAGGCAATCCTCTTTATGGCGCTCTTATTAACACTTTGACTGCGCAATGCGCCACCGGTGGCAGACGGAGGTAATTCTCCTAATGCTGCTGTCCGACCAGTAGTCGTAAATTCAATTTTCATAAATACTTAATCAAAGCTAAATGAGGGCACGATCGAGTTCATGTTCGGTATTTTCCAATTAGTTAACTACAATTGACTTTAAATTTGAGTTTGGTGTTGAACTTAATATTAGTAGTCGCAGTCAAAGTGTTAATACAATGCTCTTTATTGTACTCATTTTAATACAATGCTCTTTATGGGACTCTTTTCAGTACAATGCTCCGTGTGGAGCTCTTTTCAATGCTCTGCTTCTTTTGAACTCTTTTTAACGCTGGTGATTAGCGAAATCTTATTATAGCACTTGTTGCATTTGACATTCGTAATTTTATTCTAAACATTTTTTCAACTCAGAAAATGATCAGAGCTGCTATAGCGTGAGGTCTGCCTCACTATAGCATGAGATCTACCTCTAGCTATATAGCGTGAGGGGAGCTGCTATAGCGTGAGGTCTACCACACTATAGCGTGGGATCTACCTCTAGCTAGTACTACAGCGTGAGGTTACGTGACAAATGGATATTACTTATTTCCTTACATTTAATTTAGCAATAAAAACATAATTTGTACATCTCAAACGCACCTTGGTGGGCGATATATGGCGGTAGACCTCACTCTATAGCGGTATATGGCGGTAGACCTCACGCTATAACAGCACCAAATCATCTGTATGAAGTGTATAGACCCGTCAATAAATAAAGAGACAGGTCTAGAAACAAATAAACCCGTCAATAAATAAAGAGACAGGTCTAGAAACAAATAGACCCGTCAATAAATAAAGAGAGAGGTCTAGAAGCAAATAGACCCGTCAATAAATAAAGAGAGAGGTCTAGAAGCAAATAGACCCGTCAATAAATAAAGAGAGAGGTCTAGAAGCAAATAGACCCGTCAATAAATAAAGAGAGAGGTCTAGAAGCAAATAGACCCGTCAATAAATAAAGAGAGAGGTCTAGAAACAAATAGACCCGTCAATAAATAAAGAGAGAGGTCTAGAAGCAAATAGACCTGTCAATAAATACAGAGAGAGGTCTAGAAGCAAATAGACCCGTCAATAAATAAAGAGAGAGGTCTAGAAGCAAATAGACCCGTCAATAAATACAGAGAGAGGTCTAGAAGCAAATAGACCTGTCAATAAATACAGAGAGAGGTCTAGAAGCAAATAGACCCGTCAATAAATAAAGAGACAGGTCTATAAACAAATAGACCCGTCAAAAAAAAAGAAAGAGAATGTCTAAAAGCAACTAAACCCGTCAATAAGTAGACCGAAGTCTAAAAGCAAATTGGCCCGTCTAAAAGTATACAAGCAGGTCTATAAATAATGTATTTATATTTGCAAAACATCTTTGTAATACCTAGTTTTATTACACTTATTTTTACAACACCTTTTTTTCAATAGCCATTTTTAGAATATCTATTTTCGCAATACCTATTTTGAGAATACTTTTCTTTGTAATACCTATTTTTATCATACCTTTTTTTGCGAAACCTATTTTTGGAATACTTATTTTAGCAACACTTTATTTAGAATACATTTTTTGTTATACCCGTTTTTAAAATACCTATTATTTCAGGACCTATTTTTAGAATACTTTTTTTTGCAGTACCTTATTTTATAATAATTTTTTGTAATTCCTTTTTTTACAATACCCAAGTTCTCAACACTAATTTTTCAAACCTATTTTTCGACGACATTTTTGAATGTTGTCTGCGTTTCTCCACCTATCGAATAAATTTACTATTATTGCCTCACAATGTCTTCCTTCACAAACTTCAATAAGATTCAATAAACGATTATCTCCTAGTAGTTTATTTTCATCAATAACTTAAATCAATATTCAATGAAAGAGTACCTGTCACAAATATTCATGCAGCGAATATTCCCATATATACTTTTTCGATAACTTTCGATCAACATTCAATGAACCTCGCATTAAAATCTAATAAGCATAAATTACGAACAGCTCTCATTAACATATTAAACATTCACCTCCATCAATATTCAAAATATCACTTTCCTGTAAGTAATTATCAATAATATAGCAGTCAATAAACAACCAGCTTCACATTACATAAGCCTTACTATCTACGCCCACCAATATTCATACAATTGGCTAACCAAGAACTTCACTAAATAACTAATCAATAACAACCGCTTCCAAGTACAAAAAAGTAGCGGATAAACGGATTAAACGTGTGTGTGTGTGTGTGTGAGGGGTTATAAACGGGTCGTAAGGGGTTATAAAGGGGGGGGGGGGAAACATATAGGCCTAACAGCACGTGTCATGTTTTGCAAATTAATTATGCTAATTTCTATGTCTCCCCTTGCTTTCTTTCAGAGATCTGAATCTCTTATCCCCTTGTAATGAACCAATACTCCCATACCATGAACCAATACTCCCACACCATGAACCAATACTCCCACACCATTAACCAATACTCCCACACCATGAACCAATACTCCCACACCATGAACCAATACTCCCACACCATGAACCAATACTCCCACACCATGAACCAATACTCCCACACCATGAACCAATACTCCCACACCATGAACCAATACTCCCACACCATGAACCAATACTCCCACGCCATGAACCAATACTCCCACACCATGAAACAATACTCCCACACCATAAACCAACACTCCCACACCATGAACCAATACACCCACACCATGAACCAATACTCCCACGCCACGAATCAATACTCCCACACCATGAACCAATACTCCCACACCATGAACCAATACTCCCACACCATGAACCAATACTCCCACACCATGAACCAATACTCCCACACCATGAACCAATACTCCCACACCATGAACCAATACTCCCACGCCATGAACCAATACTCCCACACCATGAAACAATACTCCCACATCATGAACCAACACTCCCACACCATGAACCAATACACCCACACCATGAACCAATACTCCCACGCCACGAATCAATACTCCCACACCATGAACCAATACTCCCACACCATGAACCAATACTCCCACACCATGAACCAATACTACCACACCATGAACCAATACACCCACACCATGAACCAATACTCCCACGCCACGAAACAATACTCCCACGTCATGAACCAATACTCCCACACCATAAACCAATACTCCCACACCATGAACCAATCCTCCCACACCATGAACCAATACACCCACACCATGAACCAATACTCCCACACCATGAACCAATACTCCCACACCATGAACCAATACACCCACACCATGAACCAATACTCCCACGCCACTAAACAATACACCCACATCATGAACCAATACTCCCACACCATGAACCAATACTCCCACACCATGAACCAATACTCCCACACCATGAACCAATACACCCACACCATGAACCAATACTCCCACACCATGAACCAATACTCCCACGCTATGAACCAATACTCCCACGCCGTGAACCAATACTCCCACACCATGAACCAATACTCCCCCGCCATGAACCATCACTCCCACATCATGAACCAATACTCCCACACCATGAACCAATACTCCCACACCATTAACCAATACTCCCACACCATTAACCAATACTCCCACACCATGACCAATACTCCCACACCATGAACCAACACTCCCACGCCGTGAACCACTACTCCAACACCATGAACCAATACTCCCACGCCGTGAACCAATACTCCCACGCCGTGAACCAATACTCCCACACCATGAACCAATACTCCCACACCATGAACCAATACTCCCACGCCATGAACCAATACTCCCTCCTCTCTTTCTCTCTCTCTCAACGAAGCATCACTCCCCTCTCCCGTCTCCCTCTCTCGTCCGTTTACCACCTGCCCCCCCCCCCTCCCCTCACACCTGGACCCCCCCTCACCTCACAGGTACCTCCCCCTCGCACCTGTCTGCCCCCCCTTCCCCCTCACACACCCCCGCGTGTCTATATATAGCGCTTGCAGCTTCTCGTGTGGGGGCGTGTAGAGTTCAGGAGGCGTAGATGGGAATGCTGGGAAGTATGGGAATGCTGGAAATGGGAACTGGGAATGATGAATATTAAATTAAACGACTCCACCCCCGTTTATTTGAAATAAGAAAGAAGGCGAAATGAAAGAAAGACCTTAAGAAATAAAAAAATCAATCTCTCGAGAGTTGATGAGGCCGAGTGCACACGGCCCACCAAACATGTATAATATTGTTCAAAAAATCACATGACACACGTTCCTATTTCCTAAGAATTCACGGGATATTCATTCCACTCGAATGTGATGGATTAATGCACTGTAAATTATGGAGTTGATGAAGCTTGCATCACAGTACGCTCATCACACACTGCAGGCTGGCTTCGGACAGACAGACAGACGGACGCGGCTCGTATTATAGTATAGATTAATGGTAGAACAAGGAATCGGAATGGTGAATATGCGAATGGTGAGAATAGAAATAATGCGATGCCTGGAATGGGAATGCAGGGAAAGTTAATGCTAGGAACGCTGAAAGTGAAAATTATGATTTTGCGAATGCTGGGAATGGTGGAAATCACAATGATAGGAATCTTTGGAATGGGAATGACGTGAGCGTTCGATGCGGGAATGGGGATTCTGTAAACGTGAATACCGGAAATGGGAGTGAGAATGGTGGGAATCGAAATGAGGAGAACCTGCAATGAGAATGCGAAGTACTGGGAATGGGCATACTGGAGATGTGAATACTGGGAATGGGAGTACTGGGAATGGGAGTACTGGGGATGTGAATACTGGGAATGGGAATACTGGGGATGTGAATACTGGGAATGGGAATACTGGGGATGTGAATACTGGGAATGGGAATACTGGGGATGTGAATACTGGGAATGGGAGTACTGGGAATGGGAGTACTGGGGATGTGAATACTGGGAATGGGAATACTGGGGATGGGAATACTGGGAATGGGAATACTGGGGATGTGAATATTGGGGATGTGAATACTGGGAATGGGAATGCTGGGAATGGGAATACTGGGAATGTGAATACTGGGAATGGGAATACTGGGGATGGGAACACTGGGAACGGGAGTACTGGGGATGTGAATACTGGGGATAGGAATACTGGGAATAAGAATATTGGGGATGATGTGAATACTGGGAGTACTGTAAGTGGGAATGAGAATGTGGAATACTTGGAACGGGAATGCAGAATACTGAAGATGAGGATATGGAATATTGGGAATGCAAATGCGTAATGCTTTGAATGAGAAGAAAGAAAAACACTGAGGAAAGGAACGCAGGATACTGGAATGGGAATACTAGAATGTAGAGTACTGTATTTTTTGTACCAATCTGGTATTTCTGCATAATGAAACAATGTTTTCATATCATGAACTAGTATTAATACAGTGGACTAATATTCCCACATCGTGAACAATAATATTCCCATCGTGGAAAAATAAAAATAATAAAGATCGTGAACAATAAAAATAATAAAGATCGTGAACAATAAAAATAATAAAGATCGTGAACAATAAAAATAATAAAGATCGTGAACAATAAAAATAATAAAGATCGTGAACAATAAAAATAATAAAGATCGTGAACAATAAAAATAATAAAGATCGTGAACAATAAAAATAATAAAGATCGTGAACAATAAAAATAATAAAGATCGTGAACAATAAAAATAATAAAGATCGTGAACAATAAAAATAATAAAGATCGTGAACAATAAAAATAATAAAGATCGTGAACAATAAAAATAATAAAGATCGTGAACAATAAAAATAATAAAGATCGTGAACAATAAAAATAATAAAGATCGTGAACAATAAAAATAATAAAGATCGTGAACAATAAAAATAATAAAGATCGTGAACAATAAAAAATAATAAAGATCGTGAACAATAAAAATAATAAAGATCGTGAACAATAAAAATAATAAAGATCTTGAACAATAAAAAAATAAAGATCGTGAACAATAAAAATAATAAAGATCGCGAACAATGAAAATAATAAAGATCGTGAAGAATACAAATATTAAAGATCGTGAGCAATAATATTCCCACATTGTGAACATGTCTACAAAAAGAACTATTTCCAGGTACAAGTATTGAGATCTTCATTCACCGTAGAAATTTGTTTCGGACTCCAAAGAAAAATTTTGGGACGGGAACAACGGACCGGTTGCTAAAAATGTATCCCTTTTAAAATTGATATATACTTTTTTGAAGACACGACAGGGAAATTAGGCTGGTATTATTGGGAAGAAGAAGGGTTAATTTTTCATTTTTATTCAACTTCGCTGGACCCAGGATTCTAAACGCCAGTTTTTCAGTTCTCAGTCTTTCAACATTTTCCGCTGTGCGTTCAAATGCTTATTTATCTACAGGTTCTGCCGCCGTGTGGCAGAACCGGGTTCGAAACTCGGCGCTGGAGGTGGCGATTTTCTCTCTTGGGTATAGGAGAAAAATTCCAAGCACAATACCCCACTCTACCCAGGTGTCTGAAATGGGTACCGGTCTTGACCGGGGGAAAGCGTCATGGCGTTAGATATAAGGCATTTGAAAATCCAATGTACAAGGTGATATGTATCAGGCTTGATTGGAAATAAAGCATCCGTAGATGCCTTCATTATTCATTATTATTCAACCAGATCTTCTTTTATTGTAGTTGCTCAAAATGAACAGGGATCGCTACTTTTGGAAGCTCCTCGGAATCCTTATTTTGTTAGCTTGGAATCGATATCCCAAGAAGAATTTCCTCTGAGTCCCGACGATGATCCAATTTTCGTAATTTCTTCGATGATGAACTTGCGCTGTTGAAGTCAGTTGTGCCATGTTTGTTGATTACAACAGTCTTCTCCCCCGCACCCTTGATGTTTATGCTGTTTGTTTATATTTATGTGAATGATGTTTGTTGATTACAACAGTCTTCTCCCCCGCACACTTGATGTTTATGCTGTTTGTTTATATTTATGTGAATGATGTTTGTTGATTACAACAGTCTTCTCCCCCGCACCCTTGATGTTTATGCTGTTTGTTTATATTTATGTGAATGATGCTTGCTGATTACAACAGTCTTCTCCCCCGCACCCTTGATGTTTATGCTGTTTGTTTATATTTATGTGAATGATGTTTGTTGATTACAACAGTCTTCTCCCCCGCACCCTTGATGTTTATGCTGTTTGTTTATATTTATGTGAATGATGCTTGCTGATTACAACAGTCTTCTCCCCCGCACCCTTGATGTTTATGCTGTTTGTTTATATTTATGTGAATGATGTTTGTTGATTACAACAGTCTTCTCCCCCGCACCCTTGATGTTTATGCTGTTTGTTTATATTTATGTGAATGATGCTTGCTGATTACAACAGTCTTCTCCCCCGCACCCTTGATGTTTATGCTGTTTGTTTATATTTATGTGAATGATGCTTGCTGATTACAACAGTCTTCTCTCCTGCACCCTTGATGTTTATGCTGTTTGTTTATATTTATGTGAATGATGTTTGTTGATTACAACAGTCTTCTCCCCCGCACCCTTGATGTTTATGCTGTTTGTTTATATTTATGTGAATGATGCTTGCTGATTACAACAGTCTTCTCCCCCGCACCCTTGATGTTTATGCTGTTTGTTTATATTCATGTGAATGATGTTTGTTGATTACAACAGTCTTCTCCCCCGCACCCTTGATGTTTATGCTGTTTGTTTATATTTATGTGAATGATACTTGCTGATTACAACAGTCTTCTCTCCTGCACCCTTGATGTTTATGCTGTTTGTTTATATTTATGTGAATGATATTTGTTGATTACAACAGTCTTCTCCCCCGCACCCTTGATGTTTATGCTGTTTGTTTATATTTATGTGAATGATGCTTGCTGATTACAACAGTCTTCTCCCCCGCACCCTTGATGTTTATGCTGTTTGTTTATATTTATGTGAATGATGTTTGCTGATTACAACAGTCTTCTCTCCAGCACCCTTGATGTTTATGCTGTTTGTTTATATTTATGTGAATGATGCTTGCTGATTACAACAGTCTTCTCTCCTGCACCCTTGATGTTTATGCTGTTTGTTTATATTTATGTGAATGATGTTTGTTGATTACAACAGTCTTCTCCCCCGCACCCTTGATGTTTATGCTGTTTGTTTATATTTATGTGAATGATGCTTGCTGATTACAACAGTCTTCTCTCCTGCACCCTTGATGTTTATGCTGTTTGTTTATATTTATGTGAATGATGTTTGCTGATTACAACAGTCTTCTCCCCCGCACCCTTGATGTTTATGCTGTTTGTTTATATTTATGTGAATGATGTTTGTTGATTACAACAGTCTTCTCCCCCGCACCCTTGATGTTTATGCTGTTTGTTTATATTTATGTGAATGATGCTTGCTGATTACAACAGTCTTCTCTCCTGCACCCTTGATGTTTATGCTGTTTGTTTATATTTATGTGAATGATGTTTGTTGATTACAACAGTCTTCTCCCCCGCACCCTTGATGTTTATGCTGTTTGTTTATATTTATGTGAATGATGTTTGTTGATTACAACAGTCTTCTCCCCCGCACCCTTGATGTTTATGCTGTTTGTTTATATTTATGTGAATGATGCTTGCTGATTACAACAGTCTTCTCTCCTGCACCCTTGATGTTTATGCTGTTTGTTTATATTTATGTGAATGATGTTTGTTGATTACAACAGTCTTCTCCCCCGCACCCTTGATGTTTATGCTGTTTGTTTATATTTATGTGAATGATGCTTGCTGATTACAACAGTCTTCTCTCCTGCACCCTTGATGTTTATGGTGTTTGTTTATATTTATGTGAATGATGTTTGCTGATTACAACAGTCTTCTCCCCCGCACCCTTGATGTTTATGCTGTTTGTTTATATTTATGTGAATGATGTTTGTTGATTACAACAGTCTTCTCCCCCGCACCCTTGATGTTTATGCTGTTTGTTTATATTTATGTGAATGATGCTTGCTGATTACAACAGTCTTCTCTCCTGCACCCTTGATGTTTATGCTGTTTGTTTATATTTATGTGAATGATGTTTGTTGATTACAACAGTCTTCTCCCCCGCACCCTTGATGTTTATGCTGTTTGTTTATATTTATGTGAATGATGCTTGCTGATTACAACAGTCTTCTCCCCCGCACCCTTGATGTTTATGCTGTTTGTTTATATTTATGTGAATGATGTTTGTTGATTACAACAGTCTTCTCCCCCGCACCCTTGATGTTTATGCTGTTTGTTTATATTTATGTGAATGATGCTTGCTGATTACAACAGTCTTCTCCCCCGCACCCTTGATGTTTATGCTGTTTGTTTATATTTATGTGAATGATGTTTGTTGATTACAACAGTCTTCTCCCCCGCACCCTTGATGTTTATGCTGTTTGTTTATATTTATGTGAATGATGCTTGCTGATTACAACAGTCTTCTCCCCCGCACCCTTGATGTTTATGCTGTTTGTTTATATTTATGTGAATGATGTTTGTTGATTACAACAGTCTTCTCCCCCGCACCCTTGATGTTTATGCTGTTTGTTTATATTTATGTGAATGATGCTTGCTGATTACAACAGTCTTCTCTCCTGCACCCTTGATGTTTATGCTTACTTGGAGGCTGCATTGTGCAAGATTCGCAAGAAAACACTGAATTCTGTCCTTTCTGGTGTTCTACGTTATGGTTATTGGAATTATTGAAAAGTTATTGAAATTTTAAAAGGTGTTCATTTTTAGCAGTTGCCCTTTTTTTAATTTGTGTCGTTTTAGCGAAAAATGTCCCGCTTCTTCATTTTTTGTTGTAAATAAATTGTAGAACTAGAGAGGGTAACCGTCAGTTATAGTGAGGGCAACAGTCAATATTGTGATGGTAACCATCGATTATGAGGGTTATTGTTGATTGGTGTGAGGGTAACCATCAATTGTGTAAGGGTTATTATTTAGTGTGAGGGTAACCATCAATTGTGAAAGTTATTATTAATTAGTGTGAGGGTAACCATCAACTGTGTAAGGGTTATTAATTAGTGTGAGGGTAACAATCAATTGTGTAAGGGCTATTATTATTTAGTGTGAGGGTAACCATCGATTGTGATGGTACCCATCAGTTATTGAGAATAACCATCAAATAAAGTTAGGGTAATCGACAATTATAGAGAATGAGCATCAATTACGTGAGGGTATTTAATAAATAGCACGATTAGATTATTAGTAAGTTTAAGCCTCCCTATCCTCAACAAATGAGATCCAAAGAGAGGAAGGAAGAAGGCACCATTTAGTATGGAGTTGTGGGAACGTGGAATCTATGCAGAAAGGGCATAGAAACAGTAAGATGAGAAAGAAGTTCATGAAACAAGATCAAAGTTGTAGAAGATAGTAGGAGCTGAAAAAACAGGACCGCAGTGAACCGAAAAAAGATGGTCCGTAACCAAACAAAGCCTGTTATTGTAACAAAAAAAAACCTACCTAACCTTTAGCTCAGGCCCCCACATAGTCCCCCTGGGAGCGCTAATTCCCATAGATGATAATTAACGCGAGGAAAAAAAATTAGGGCATCAGCCACTACAAGGGTATTTATTAATTAATGTGAGGGTCACCATAAATTATTGTGAGGGTAACCTCCCCCTCAACATTTTCTAACTTCACATCATACATTTGACGAAAAAAAATTTAATTTTAGTTGTGCCGACAACACCCTCGCCGTGGCCGAGTGGTTAAAAGCGAGCGCCCTTCACGGGAAGGGTCGGTAGTTCGAATCCCAGCAGCGCCACCCGGTGTTTCTCCTCGTTGGGAAAAGGTAGAAATCAGCCACAATTTCCCACTCTCCGGCGTTTCTCCGCGTTGGGAAAAGGGAGAGCTCAGCCACAATTTCCCACTCTCCGGCGTTTCTCCGCGTTGGGAAAAGGGAGAACTCAGCCACAATTCCCCACTCTACCCAGGTGTGGGAAATGGGTACAGGCTTGACCGGGGGGTAGCCGTCATTGCGTCCTGATGTTAGTTATAAGGCATTTGAAAAGCCAACGTAAAAGATGATATGCATCAGGTTTGATTGAAATAAAACTTACGTTATCATATATTTGCAAACTTCAGATTTTGTCAGGAATTTTTCAACGCGTATAGCAGAAAACGTTAACTAAAAATTCATTTTCTATTTTCATACTCAGCAAGTGTCCGATGTACCGAGCAAACGACATTTTACGTACGACCGAAAACTACAGAACGATGAAAAATGAATTTATCGAATGAACTTGATTAGATTACTTAGTTCATGCCTCCATAACCACAACAATGGTGTTGCAAAGAGAGGAAGGCATCATCTAGCACGGAGTTTAGGGAACGAGGAATCTATACACAAGGAGCGTTCCTACACAATATCATCTGCAAATAAAAACAGTAAGTTGAGAAAGAAGTTCATGAAACAAGATAAAAGTTGAATAAAAAAGTAGTAGGAGCAGAAGAACGATTTTGTTTTGAAAAAAAAGGCCTACTGAACTAGGGACCTCACATTTTCCCCCTGGGAGCGCTAATCCCCAGAGATACAATAGTTGTGTCCCCCTGAGGGGAGGCACGCGCTGGGGCTGCAGCAGGTCGGTACTGTGCAGAATTGGGGAATTATTTCGTTTTTAAATAATTTTGCGTCACATTCTTACAATATTCCTGTTGGAATATTGTCCATTTGTTGAGATATTATCTGCGTGTTAGTTTAAGAAAACAAGTTTATGAACCAAAATATGAAAAAGATGAAATGAAACAAAATAAAAGAATTATAAAATAAACTCAGAAATAAGGGAGAGATCCTGAAGAAACCTAAAAAATGAACCCTTACAGTAAGAAGTAATAGAAGTTCTGAAAGAAGCCCGAAAACCAACCAAATTCAAAATAACAAAAAAAACACGGGAAATGAAACACGTTCTTCACTATGCTTCATATTTTACTGCATTCATTCACGCTATTTGAATTTATATACTATATTCATATTCATTTTACTATATTTACATGAAAAACACGCACGGCTGCCACATGAAAATTTGCCAATGTACAGATTCCACCCAACTGTATTGGATTATAACGCAAGGGCAAAAAGTCAATAAACAAACTAGTTTTTTGTCTATCTACAGTCAGTTGATTTTCGGAGCAAGTGGTTCGATTGATTTTTGTGGTAAAAAAAAAATTTTATTCAATTTTTTTCAACAAGAAGCTTTTTTTAAACTAGACGTTTGAAAAGAGCGCAAGTAACTAGTTACCTAAGAGCTGCATAGATAATTACATAGTGTAATTTCGTGGCATTGAGACACCTAGTGGCGCCCTGATCAATTTTCCTCTGGAACGCAAGGTGAAGACAACAAACTTTATTTATTGAAATAAACGTTCAGGGAACTGAAACATTCGAATTCATATATATAACAGTAATCCCATAGTTAAATGTCTATATTTTAGAAACGTGATGAGCCTAAACTTATCAAATGAGAGCTAAACAACATTTGCAGAGGAAACTTAATCTTACCAAATGAAATTCAAACTCGGAAATAATTCTGGTTCCCGATCTGAGAAAAGGATCCTTCACGTATCGCAAGGATCCCTCACACATCGCAAGGATCCCTCACATATCGCAAGGATCCCTTACACATCGCAAGGATCCCTCACACATCGCAAGGATCCCTCACATATCGCAAGGATCCCTCACATATCGCAAGGATCCTTCACATATCGCAAGGATCCCTCACATATTGCAAAGATCCTTCACATATTGCAAGGATCCTTCACATATCGCAAGGATCCCTCACATATCGCAAGTACCGCTCACATATCGCAAGGATCCCTCACATATCATAAGTATCCCTGACATATCGTAAGTATCGCTCAGAAATCGTCCACATAGCGCAGGGTTCTCTCACATATCAAAATAATCACCCACGTATCGCATGTACCGTTCACACACCCCCCACAAATCGCCAGCACCGCCCAGGTATCGCACCAGCGCTCAGAAGTCAGAGACTCTGCCCTTGCGCTCCCAGTCGCCGTAGCGCGTGGGCTCTGGCCCCCTCGGGCCCCCGACCTCGCCCGTCGCGGGGTTGGTGTTGTCGGGGTGGGGCTGCAGCGGCTCCTTCTCCTGGTACGGGTGCACCGTGGGGGGGGAGGTCGTCTCGTCTCCGTCCAGTTTCCCTGTGAGGTTATGGAGGGTTGTGAGGGGTTGTAGAAGAGCACAAGTTTTTCTGGGAAGGGGTTGTGAGGAGGGCACAAGTATTTCTGTAGAGGGGTTATGGAGGGGTTGTGAGAAGGGCATTGCCATTTCTGTGCAAAGTAAATCACAAGTGACGACTTCATTGTATTTTAGAAAACTCGTTTTCCTTCACCAGACATGTGCTGCACTCTACACAATGCAGGCTTTGTGTCGCTCATTGTACTCATTAAATCATTTATGGCACTACCATAATTTAGTCCACTCTTATGGTGCTGCCATAATTTAGTCCACTCTTATGGTACTGCCATAATTTAGTCCACTCTTATGGTACTGCCATAATTTAGTCCACTCTTATGGTACTGCCATAATTTAGTCCACTCTTATGGTACTGCCATAATTTAGTCCACTCTTATGGTACTGCCATAATTTAGTCCACTCTTATGGTACTGCCATAATCTGGTCCACGTGTATGACACCGTCATAATTTACACGGCACTCATGGCACTGCGACAATTCAGACGTCATTTGTGTCATAACTTACATATTACTTATGGCATCCCCTGTATTCAGACCCTGGGTCCCTTATCATCATCCCGCCACCATAATTCCGCTAATATAATCCCCTACCCCTGCGCTGAAGTGCGTTTCCCTGCTCTGAACTGCGTGTCTCACTGCGCAGCGGCAATTTAACACTTTGACTGCGACGCGCGTCACCGGTGGTACACGGAGGTAATTTTCATAATGCTGCTGACCGGCCAGTAGTCACAAACTCAATTTTCATAAATATTTAATCAAAGCTAAATGAAAGCACGATCCAGTTCATGTTTGGTATTTTCCAAATAGCTTACTACAATTGACATTAAATTTGAGTTTGGTGTTGAACTTAATACTTAGTTGCCGCAGTCAAAGTGTTTAAGGAATTCTCAAAACCCGGTAATTACCACCAGGGGTGCTGGGTTTCTTCAATGCGGTTTTCCCAGGAATTTCGCCGCCGTCTGCTTGGTGGCTCCTTCCGGCTGTGATGATCAGCGTTCTCACTTCAGAAGCTAGACATAAAGGACAAAGTTAACATGTTAACTTTGGGGGTTAAAGTTACATAAAATCAGCATGTTAACTTAGGGCGTTAAAGTTAGCATGTTAACTTAGGTAGGTTAAAGATACATAAAGTTGACATGTTTACTAATGTGGTTTAAAGTTACATAAAGTTAGCATGTTAACTTAGTGGGGTAAAGTTATATGGAGTGGGTGGGTTATCGTTACATGTTTACCTAGGTTGATTAAAGTTACACAAAGTAAGCATGTTAACTTAGGTAGGTTAAAGATACATAGTGTTAACATGTTTCCTTAGGGGATTAAAGTTACATAAAGTTAACATGTTAGCTTAGGTAGGTTAAAGTTACACTAAGTTAACATGTTTACTTAGGTGGGTTAAAGTTACATAAAGTTAACATGTTTACTTAGATGGGTTAAAGTTACGTTCTATATCAATATAAAGGCAAATATTAGGGTTCAATATTGCATACTACAGAAAATGGAATGTGCTATTGTTTACTGGAAATGATAAACATAAAATGGCTCGTATCTTCATTCGATTTTATTGGAAACAATAAACATAAAATGGCTCGTATCTTCATTCGGTTTTATTGGAAGCGATAAACATAAAACAAATCGTACCTGCATTTGGTCAAAAAATTAGCGTCTTCAACCTTATACTGAACAGCTGAGACAGGATCTCACTGTTTTTCATCGGCTTATAGAGTACATAAACCTAGGATTTACTATAGAATTTGAGGATAAAGATCATATGTGATCATTCAAAAAGCAAATTTCAGGATTTATATCAAGGAGCTTGTATCCTAGATACTCAAAATCCCGCCAGTTGTTCTCTTAAAGCTTAATTAACTGCGTCCGGTGAAACAAAAGTTCAATATTCAACTCTAATTTAAAGGTAATCGTAGATAGCAATGTTGAAAATAGTAAACATCAACTGGAGCGTGCCTCATTTAGCTTTAAGTATTTATGTAAATTGAGTTTGTGACTACTTTTCTTTCAGCAGCATTATGAAAATTGCCTCCGGGTAACACCGGTGGCTCACGTCGCATCAGAATCTTAATGACCGTATCTGTGATACGAGTTTCACCAGTGCACAAGTACAAGAATATTTAATCGCGGGTACTGTTGGATGCGTATATTTGTTTGTCATCCACGTCTGCAGTGTTAATTTAAGCAAAGTATCCAATCTCGTCATTTTGGACGGGCTGCATACCACGGTAGAGGAAACAAGGTAGGTTCAAACCAGTCTTTTTTCGTTAACAGTGTTGTTTTGCTGACGTCACGCCAACAAACCAATATCAGCGCTCAAATTGCATCTGGTAGCACTGCTACCACCAAACCTGGCTCCCCTATTGGCTTAGCGACATCATGTTTTGGTGACGTCATAAGGTTTGTTTGAAATAAAGGCTTTCTATTGGCTATCCAAACAAGAAGAGGTGTATTTTCTCCCATAGAAATGACCCTACCTTGTTCCCTCTACCGTGCCGCATATACTAGTGATGTATAAATTGAGCTTATTTCTTTAAAAGCGACTTCATTATCATTATTAACATTATTATTATCATTATCTATATACTTAATTCAGTAACTCGAAATTTGTCCGAGTCCGTTTAGAAAATTGGCTGAGTGTATATGGTCAAGTGAGGTATTAAATTGAAGCCACTGGTGTCTATATTTGCAGAAAACTATTTATTTATTTTTATTTTTTTTAATTTTTTTTTATTTTTTTTTATTTTTTTTTATTTATTTTTTTTATTTTTATTTTTTTTATTTATTTTATTTTTTATTTTATTTTTATTTTTAGGCAAGTCGGACAACCCGATACTCGGGTTGTACCGGTAACTAGTTATCATTATTATTATTATTATTATTATTATTATTATTATTTTCATTATTATTAGTATATAAGAAAGTTTTAGCCTCCCTTTACCACAACAAAGATGTTCCAAGACAGGAAGGAGGAAGGCACCATTTAGTATGGAGTTGAGGGAACGCAGAATCTATGCACAGGGTGCATAGAAACAGTAAGCTAAGAAAGAAGTTCATGAAACAAGAAAAAGTTGAAGAAAGTAGTAGGTGCTGAAAAACAGGACAGCAGTGAACCGAAGAAAGATGGTCCGTAACAAAACAAAAACCTATTCTATTTGAACAAAAAAGGAAGCCTACCTAACCTTTAGCTCGGGCCCTCACATAGTCCCCCTGGGAGCGCTAATTCCCATAGACACAATAGTTGTATCCCCCTGAGGGGAAAAGCGACTTCAATGCTACGCTTTTCACCAGTATGTTGTATAGTGACGCTCTTGTGATATTTATGGAGGTTCCGGCTGCGGAGATTTGTGAGTCTCGCCCGCTCGGCACGGTCACATGTATAGATAGAGCTTCCGGCGGAACAGCCGATGCGCGCCTGGTATTTACAAGCGCCGTATAGGTCGGAAGCGCCCCTACTGCCGGGCGGAAGTTCATTGTTCGAACTAGACTTAAGAGCAAGCTGTGTGAACTAGAGATCAGTACAATACTAGTTGTCCTGCTGTTCGTTTTGCTATCCTCTTGCCTGGTTTACGGCTAGGCTAACCGATCTACAAGTGCTGTCCAGTAAACCTTATATCTTGCTGAAATTCCAAGATATTACACAGTAGTACCCAAAATAATCATCAAGAGCAATTCTACTTAGAAAGTGAGCAAAAATTGATAGAAATAAACATCACGTAGAATGTTAATAAGTAATAGAAATTAATCATACGTAGAAATTAGCAAAAAAATGACGATAATTAATGTTACGCAGAAATTACTAAAAAATCAGTAGATATGAATTTCACATAGAAGGTTAGTAAACAATTGATAGAAATAAATATCAAGTAGATGGATAGCAAACAAGTAAGAGAAATAAAGATTGCTGCAAACTTAAGTCTTACCAAGGGGTGTCCGCAGCGCACGCTGCAGGCTTGTCACGTAGCGTAGCGCCATCGTGCGGAAAGTTCAACAACGCGTGAAATTAATACATAATTCTGGGTAAAATTATTGCATTATTATGGGTAAAACAAGTGCATTATTCTGGGTAAAATTACTGCATTTTTCTGGATAAAATTAACGCATTATTCTAGAGAACATCGATAGATTAGTCTAGACCTCAGCTATAGATCTCCAAACTGTAGAAGACCAACACACGCAACTGTGTTCAGACATCAACATACACGTCCGGAGCGTGAACTGTTCCCAAACGTACTTTGAATCAAAAAGAACATATACCTAAAAAAATGATAATTGTTAAATGATATAATTCCAACCCCCAAAAAAATTAGGCAGTACTTGAAAGATGTAAATAATTTAGCAATGTAATTTGAAGAGAAAAAGGGAAATTCCCTCAGCACGTGAGGCTCTGGGACCTGAGGGACGCCTGTTCCCTCTGTGCCGGCACCTGCCCTCGCTCCTTCCTTCACCTACCCTCACTTACCCTCATCCACCTTCACTACTTCAATATCCTCACTGCTTCCTCCACTGAACAATAAACCGAATTTACTCTATATTATACGTTACCAAATTTTGACTGTTTATATGAACATTTCAACTAAACTCAAAATTTGAGAATAAATAGGACCTCTCGTTAATCTTTTAGATACTAAAAAAATATCCATGAGGTACAAAACAGCCACAAAAAACTGAGCATTAGGAATTTGTAACACAAAAGTCATAAATGGGAGAAAAATAAATTTCACTCTCGTAAATTTGAAATCATAAATAATAAACTCTTGATATACTCGTAAATGGGAGTTAAAATATCACTGTCGTAAATGGGAGTCAAAAACTGTCCATGTCATAAATTGAAAGCCAAAACCATCAATGGTGAAGGAGTACAAATGTTCGCCGACTGGTATCAAGAAAAGTTTCACTACTAAAGAGTTACGTGCTAAGTTTATTTTCAAAAAAACCTTACATATTCCGTTGCAACCAACGCACACAAGGTGTCTCAAAAAAATGTTCTCATCCTTTTACTGACTGACGATTAATCACGTGTTTATATTTTTTTACAGGTGCGACTAAGTTTTTTATGACGTTCAATTTCTTTAGACTCATTGTTATTCTCTTTGGTATAACTCCCGAGACCTGCATCTAAGTCAACAAAGAGCTACATGATATATTGATGGAACAAAAAAAATGATTGCCCAGTACACAAAACATGGCAGTGAAAAGTGAGTACCTTTGTCGTGGAACACCCTGCATCTGTTTGGTTGAGCACATGTTTGGTTCACGTCAAGAACACGTTTTCAACAAATGTGTCGACAACTTCTATCAACAACTTTATTATTATTATTATTACTTTATTGTTATTGTTATTATTATTATTATATAGAATGTTTCACCACCGAAGACGCTACAAAGACGTTTCATCGCTGTATTCGATATTCCCTAGTTCGTCATTCCCAAATATAGGGCAAATTTTAACGACTTTCTTCGATTTACAATTCCCAAGTTATAGTTACTGGCACCCAGTGCAACTGTCTAATTCGAATCTTAATTGAGTAATTAGTCTAATTAACCACCCTAATTTTCTTTGTTCAGTGTTCGTAGTAAAGCTCCGGTGCCGGCACCCCGTAAGGTTTTTATTTATTTATTTATATCTAATTATATAACAATACATTTTTACACAACATGACACGATGCATCGAGGACCACCCTATAGCAAAAACATTTCTCCTTGAATACCACTCAATAACATAAAGATAAAATGAATTAGAAAATTATACAAATGAATACATATAAAATAGTTTACTGACCTGTGTACACAGGTAACTGTGATCCTTTTGTTTCATGCTCGTCAACGTCTGCATACTTTTCACCAGTAATAACATGGGGCGTAATTCATATCCAGCTCTCATTAATAACACAGGCACAATTCAACACCCTGTTTTGGCTTATAAGATACGCCAAAATTCAACACTCTGCGTTGGGTATTAACACTTTGACTACGACCACTAAATATCAAGTTCAATGCCAAACTAAAATTTAAAGTCAATTGTAGTAAACTATTTGAAAAAGCCAAACATGAACTGAATCGTGCATTCATTTAGCATCGATTAAGTATTTATGAAAATTGAATTTGCGACCACGGGTCGGTCAGCAGCATTGTGAAAATTACCTCCGTGCACCCCCGGTGGCGCACGTCGCAGTCAAAGTGTTAACATAGAGCAAAGTTTTCAGACACGATTATTGCAATTACGATCTGGTACAAACATACAATACATAAATATTTCCCTCGTTAGTCTTCTGAGCAAGTACTGCCTGCACAACATGCATGAAAAATATGACCCATACAACCTTACTCAGCGGGTCACACGTGTGGGTCGGCACTAAGTAAGTTTCGATTACATGTACCAAAATAAATCTGTATGACAAATGCGTTACACTTTCACGGAATGGTTCAAAAAATTCTTCGATATACGCACACTTCAACAAAACGCGATGCTCTGATGAACTTTCAATAACTTCAGGGTGTCCAAAAAAAAATTCACTCATTCTTCGACTGATGTTACTCCTGCATTTTTACTCATGTGTTTTTCGTTTTGGTTTCAGGTGCAGCTAAGTTTTTGTCTATGACGTACAATGCTCTTGAATTTAATATTCTTTTCTACAATTAATTTGAATTTATTGTTCTTTTCTTTAATTAATTTGAATTTAATTTGGATTTAATGTTCTTTTCCTTAATTAATTTGAATTTATAGTTCTTTTCTTCAATATAAATACAGATGCAAATATCAGTGAAAGCCTACATTACCACAAAAGACAATAGCACTGGGCGGGCACCAAATATTAGATTAGATTATAAGTTAGTTCCAGCCTCCCTAACCACGACAAAGATGTTCAAAGAGAGGAAGGAGTAAGTCACCATTCAGTATGGAGTTAGGGATCTCGGAACCTATTCACAAGGTGTGCTTTCACACAAGATCTTCGGCGCACAGAAACAGTAAGTTGAGAAAGAAGTTTGCGAATTATATAAAAGTAGAAGCAGAAACTAGTAGGTACTGAAAAACAGGAAAGCAGTGAACAGAAAAAAGATGATCCTAAACAAAACAAAAAAAACATTTCATTTCAACACAAAGAAGTCCTATTTAACAACCACCTTGGGACCTCTCATTTTCCCCCTTAACACAAACCACCTTGGGACAACACATTTTCCCCTCCGGGAGCGCTGATTTCCATACATACAATAATAATAAATTCAGTTAAGGACAACTTCGGTCAGTACAATAGTTGTACCCCCTAAGGGGACTGGCGAGTCAAGAGTACACTATTGGGGATGCCCTGCACAAGTCACCAAAATTCTACATATCAACATTACACACCAACACGCTTAACTCACTTGTGGCATAATAACACAGAAATAGGAGAAGAAAATCACTCCTCATTTTTGTAGAAACTTTAACTTACAGGTAAGATTTACAAGAAAACATCGTACGTACAAGCGCACAAAACATCCCGAGTCTCTTAACAAGACAAATATTGTCTCCTCGGTTTATAGAAAACTTGCATTTCGACAGAGAGAGAGAGAATACTGTACGACGATTTGAATTGTTCCTATCTTTAGCCACTGGCGATATGATGATATAGTGCATTACAACCCCTCAAGGAAATATTTATAGTAGTGGTTTCATGCAAAACCTACTAAATATTTATATATTTAGTAATATAAATATGGAAATATTTACATAATACCATTCCCTACTATTATAACAAAACATCCCAGCCCCTGATTGGTTATAAAAGAAATTAGTTTTAGCCTCCCTTACCACGACGAAGATGTTCAAAGAGAGGAAGGATGAATGCACCATTTAGTATGGAGTTAAGGGAACGTGGAATTTATGCTCAAGGTGTATTCCCGCACAGGATCCCGTGCGCATGGAAGCAGTAAGTTGAGAAAGAAGGTTAGGAAACAAGATAGAAGTTGAAGAAGAAGGTTAGAGGTGCTTAAAAACAGGACAGCAGTGAACAGAAAAAAAGATGTTTTTTAATAAAACAAAAACGTTGTATTTCAACAAAAAAGAAGGAATACCTAACTGTCAGACCGGGACCTCACATTTTCCCCTTGGGAGCGCAAATTCCCACGCATAAAATAGTTGTATTTCCCTGAGGGGAGAGACGAGCATTTATCAAGGAGCGATTCCAAATGACCAGTAGCAAAGAAAATAGTTTTTTTTCCAAGTGTGCCTAATTGCAACAAATATTTATGAATAGATATTTATTCAGTTATAAATATTTAGGTTATAAATATTTAGGAATTTATTTCCTTATCACAAAGGTTGGAGACTGACCGAATGACGTTAACCATTGTTTTAAAAGACTTTTTGGGCCTTTAATTATAAATGACGTTAACCAATTGTAAAAAGCATTAACAACTCTTTAATACACATGACGTTAACAGCTGCTGTAAAGGGCATGAACAACTTCAACGCTTTGACTGCGACTAATAAATATTAAGTTCAATGCCAAACTCAAAATTAAAGTTAATTGTAGTAAACTATTTTGAAAATACCAAACGTGAACTGGATCGTGCTTTGATTTAGCTTTGATCCAGTATTTATGAAAATTGAATTTGTAACTACTGGTCTGTCAGCAGCATTGTGAAAATCACCTCCGTGTACCACCGGTGGCGCACGTCGCAGTCAAAGTGATAATACTGAAAATTCCAAAAGGACAACCCCCTCCATTATTGTAGACATTTAAAGTGGGCAAAAAAAATCTCATCAATAAATCGAGTTAATGATATCGACAATTGAATTGACCGTCTATGGACCGCTCAACAATTTCCCCATAGTATAGGATAGACACACCTAACTGAGTCGGTTTTGCACCTAGCCATAATATAAAGAAAAGAATAAACGCGCGTCAGTTACACAAAATTCAAGAATAAATCTGAACAATTCATATGTTTACCCACCGCTCAGGATTTCAATACTGCTAGGTCGTAAAAATTAGCTTCGGGTAACCACACCCGGAAAATATCGATTTCAGACATTACAAAGCTACAATTCAACTAACCCTAAGTATTAACATCTACAAAATATGTCTCGAAACCTCTTTTGAGTCAGACATAACCAACACGTTATTTCCAAAGGAAACAAGACAAAGTTCTTTTTAGTTGAAACTCAGAAAATTATTTACATCGCAATCTGGGACAATATTTACATTAGGTTAAAAATTCCCCTTGTCTAAGGCCAGACACAATTTCAAGCCCTCCAAGAAAAATGTTACAAAACACAACACAAAAAACGAAAAAAACACAACTTTTTCGTTCAGAAAAAGCTGGCCCGCATCATCTCCAGGTCATGCACTTCGAGCTGCACACATAGCACTGTACATACTTCACAGCATTTTGTATCAGTGATACCTGGCAATTTGCACTTCTTGTCAGCAAACTTGGCCATTTTGTGCTGTGGATATTGGGATACATTTCCCTCATATTATATGGAACGCATTCACAAGCTACTTACAAGGATCTGGTAGACAAAAGCGGATAAAAATACTTCTTTTGTGCTAGAAAACTCTCCTCCAAGAACCTTCGCACAAGATAACACCTACTTGATGTCTGCTTCTACACTGAAACATACCTACTTGCTGGACGATCCCACACCATGACAGACCCACTTGACGTATGCTTCCTACCTACAATACACCCATACACTGGGTGATCCCAAATCATGACAGACCCACTTGATGGATATTTCCATACTGGAACACACCCATTCACTGGGTGATCTCAAATCATGACAGACCCACTTGATGGATATTTCCATACTGGAACAGACCCATTCACTGGGTGATCCCAAATCATGACAGACCCACTTGATGGATATTTCCATACTGGAACACACCCATTCACTGGGTGATCCCAAATCATGACAGACCCACTTGATGGATATTTCCATACTGGAACACACCCATTCACTGGGTGATCCCAAATCATGACAGACACACTTGATGGATATTTCCATACTGGAACACACCCATTCACTGGGTGATCCCAAATCATGACAGACCCACTTGATGGATATTTCCATACTGGAACACACCCATTCACTGGGTGATCCCAAATCATGACAGACCCACTTGATGGATATTTCCATACTGGAACACACCCATTCACTGGGTGATCCCAAATCATGACAGACCCACTTGATGGATATTTCCATACTGGAACACACCCATTCACTGGGTTATCCCAAATAATAACAAACCAACTTGACGGATATTTCCATACCAGAGCACCCATCCACTGGACGATCCCACACCATGACAGACCCACTTGGTGGATGTTTCCATAGGGACCAGAACACCCATTCACCGGACGACCCCACACCATGACAGACCCCCGACACTCCCTACCTATGTACAACACCACAGTCAGTGCAGGTACTGGCACCAGCACAGAGCTAAATGAGAGGCGGCCTCTACACCAGCAGCGCCGGTGCCGGCTTCTTGCCCGGCCAGGCTTCCTTGGCGTACTTCTTCTTCTTGGGCTCGTCGGGGTCGGCGCCGGGGGTGGGAGTGAGGTCCACCACAGGCGCGGGCTCTGGAGGTGCCAGCTCAACCTGCCAACGCAGTATCACTATTATAACTACCGTTGTGTATAAGCTGATAATGAGGTATGATTATTATTACTATCATTGTGTATAAGCTGATAATGAAGTGTGATTATTATTACTATCATTGTGTATAAGCTGATAATGAAGTATGATTATTGTTACTATCGTTATGGATAAGCGGTGAAACACAGACGATAGGTTCAGGTTAGAGTACAACGAATTGTGCAAGGTAAATTACGATTTGGTTCATTTGAATAAAAACTAAAGAATACAGTTCCGTGATTTAGTAGTAGTTAAGTGAGGCAAATTGGCAGCGCTTCGCAAACTAAGTACATATCGCGCCCAAAAGCCCCGAAGGTTAATACTTGCATATTATCAACCTTTGTGACTTTCGGCGCTATATTACCTATGCACTTAGTCTGCGAACCGCTACCAATTTGCCTTAGAAGCGACGCGCCACTGTCAACACGAGGGGCACCAGACAATAGGAGAGGCCCCTCAGCACCTCCCAACAGGAGGAGCAACAGCCCCTCACCAGGAGGGCCAGGCGCAGCAACAGACAACAACAGGAGGGGCGCCAAGAGGGCCATACGCACCTCTGGAGCGGGGTTGGGGAGGGGCAGGCCCAGCTTGGAGGAGACGAAAGGCGAGAAGAAGGCGGTGTGGGGGAGGGTGGGCGGGGAGGCCAGATCCCCCCCGGGGGGCAGGTCCCCGTACAGGTCCCCCGCGGACATGTCCCCGTGCAGGGGGCGGTGGGACAGGGCCCGCGCCCCCACCCCCCCTGATGACGGGGGCGCCTCGGTGCGTCGCTTCTGCGGAGGAGGAGGGGTTTAGACCTTCCTTACAACGACAATAACAACAACAAAAGGAACAGCAACAACAATGGTGTTACAAAGATAGGAAGGAGGGAGGTACAGTTTGCGTGGAGACACGTGAGGTGGTTTAGGCCTTCCTTACAAGCATTACAACAAAAAGAAGGATGGAGGCACAGTTGGTGCGGGGGGTTTAGGCCTTCCTTACAACAATAGCAGCAGCAACAACAACGGGGTTCCAAAGAGAGAGAGAAGGAAGGCATCATTCAGTTAAAGTCGTAGGATTTGATAAGACAAACTAATTTTAGGTTCTCCAACTATAACTATGGCGCTCTAAAGACAGAAAAAAGTAAGGGACCAATTAGTATGTATGGAGTTTAAGAAAGATTAGATTATAAGTTAGTTTAAGCCTCCCTAACCGCTGCAAAAATAGAGCGTATCGAAGAGAGGAAGGAAGAAGGCACCATTTAGTATGGAGTTAAGGGAACGTGGAATCTATGCAGAAAGGGCACAGAAACAGAAAGCTAAGAAAGAAGTTCATGAAACAAGAAAAAGTTGAAGAAGAAAGTGGTAGGCGGTGAAAAACAGGACAGCAGTGAACCGAAAAAAGATGGTCCGTAACACAACAAAAACCTATCCTATTTTAACAAAAGAAAGCCTACCTAACCTTTAGCTCGGGCCCTCACATTGTCCCCCTGGGAGCGCTAGTTCCCATAGATACAATAATTGTATCCCCCTGAGGGGTGGAGTTTAAGAAAACGGTGAATCTATGCACAAAATGTGATTCCATGCCCTGAGTATAAAAACAGTAAGTTAGGGAAGAAGTTTATGGAACAAAACAAAAGTTGCACAAGAAAATAGTAGGTGCTGACAAACAAGACAGCAGTAAACCAAACAAGACAGCAGTAAACCAAACAAGACAGCAGTGAACCAAACAAAGGCGGTTCATTACAAAAAAGAGAGATGTTCTATTTTAACAAAAAGAAGGCCTACCTAACTAACCTTCAACTCGGGACCTTACATTCCCCCTAGGAATGTGGTTTCCAGAGACGCCACAATTGTGAACTGCATGTGTACTTACAGGGCACTGAAGAATAATTTCAAAGGAAAGAAAACTTACATTTCTATGCTGTATTTATTGGCGACACTCAACTACCATATGAGTTAAGGCCAGAGTGTCTATTGCAACACCCCCGCCACCCACCTCGTCCAACACACGCCACCCACTTCATTATCACCCTCACAACCCTCCCCTCCCACCGAGTGCAGTGCACCAACCTCACCACACCCCACGGCCAATATACACTGCTCACCACCCTCACCGCCCACTTTGGTGGGCACAACGGTGGTATGGAAGATGTTACGGAAGCGGCCGATGCTGCGGTCCCACCACACCTCACCACACCCCATCCCACCACTCACCTTATTGGGCACGACGGTGGTCTGGAGGAGGTTGCGGAAGCGGCCGATGCTGGGGTCGACGTCCTCAGGGTTGATGACGTCCTCCTCGTCCTTGAAGCTGATGTTGAACTTGTGGCGCTTGCGCGGCCGCGCGTCCTCGTCGTCTATGCCAAGCATCGTGATGCGCCGGTTGTGCGCCGTGTTGAACTCCGTCAGGTTCTGTGCGATGTGGTCAGGTTAGTGTGTGTTGATGCAAAGTTATGGTGGTGAACTCTGTCAGGTTCTGTGCGATGTGGTCAGGTTAGTGTGTGTTGATGCAAAGTTATGGTGGTGAACTCCGTCAGGTTCTGTGCGATGTGGTCAGGTTAGTGTGTGTTGATGCAAAGTTATGGTGGTGAACTCCGTCAGGTTCTGTGCGATGTGGTCAGGTTAGTGTGTGTTGATGCAAAGTTATGGTGGTGAACTCCGTCAGGTTCTGTGCGATGTGGTCAGGTTAGTGTGTGTTGATGCAAAGTTATGGTGGTGAACTCCGTCAGGTTCTGTGCGATGTGGTCAGGTTAGTGTGTGTTGATGCAAAGTTATGGTGGTGAACTCCGTCAGGTTCTGTGCGATGTGGTCAGGTTAGTGTGTGTTGATGCAAAGTTATGGTGGTGAACTCCGTCAGGTTCTGTGCGATGTGGTCAGGTTAGTGTGTGTTGATGCAAAGTTATGGTGGTGAACTCCGTCAGGTTCTGTGCGATGTGGTCAGGTTAGTGTGTGTTGATGCAAAGTTATGGTGGTGAACTCTGTCAGGTTCTGTGCGATGTGGTCAGGTTAGTGTGTGTTGATGCAAAGTTATGGTGGTGAACTCTGTCAGGTTCTGTGGGTTGTGGTCAGGTTAGTGTGTGTTGATGCAAAGTTATGGTGGTGAACTCTGTCAGGTTCTGTGGGTTGGGGTACAGTTACTGCGTTGAACTTCATAAAATTCATCATATTAATGTGATGATATACTCTGCCATGCTCTGTGTGTTGAGGCAACGTTACTGTGTTGAACTGCGCCCGGTTCTGCACGTTGATACCAAGTTACTGGGTTGAACTCTCATGTCCTGTGTGTTGATGCAAAGTTACTAGATTGAATTTGATAAAATTCATAACATTAATGCAAAATTACAGTGTTGACCTGCATCAAGTTCTGTGTATTGATGCCAAGTTATGGTGTTGATGCAAAATTAATGTGTTGAACTGGTTAGGTCTACATATTGATGCCAGTTATGGTGTTGGTGCAAAATTAATGTGTTGAACTGGTTAGGTCTACATATTGATGCCAGTTATGGTGTTGGTGCAAAATTAATGTGTTGAACTGGTTAGGTCTACATATTGATGCCAGTTATGGTGTTGGTGCAAAATTAATGTGTTGAACTGGTTAGGTCAACATATTGATGCAAGTTAGCAAGCTAATTTTGAAACAACAGATGCGTGCGTCCAGAATGGATTTGCAGACAATTCATCAAACTACCAATGAAAGTTATCATGATAGAACAAGGAACTCTAATCGATATTTGCATCTGCGTACAAAGAACATAAGAGAAAGTAATCAAAATAATTTAACAAAAATGTAACACAATAATTAATATCAATAATAATACCGATCCTGATCACTGCTTCAAGATTACTCATATTCATCATCTCTTAACCGAAATGAATTAATACCTAACTTACCTAATCTAACCAATCCTATTTTTCCCAACAATTTTCACTACCATGAACATGTCGTCTGGGTTTTGAGGTTAGACTAAAGTAATAATCTTTGCTATCCGGGACACATCAAGCTCTGTCTCGGACAGCCCTCACATCAAGCTCTGTCTCGGACAGCCCTCACATCAAGCTCTGTCTCGGACAGCCCTCACATCAAGCTCCATCTCAGGCAGCCCTCACATCAAGCTCCATCTCAGGCAGCCCTAACATCAAGCTATGTCTCGGGCAGCCCTCACATCAAGCTATGTCTCGGGCAGCCCTCACATCAAGCTCCATCTCAGGCAGCCCTCACATCAAGCAATGTCTCGGACAGCCCTCACATGAAGCTATGTCTCGGACAGCCCTCACATCAAGCTCCATCTCAGGCAGCCCTCACATCAAGCTCCATCTCAGGCAGCCCTCACATCACGCTCCCTCTCAGGCAGCCCTCACATCACGCTCCCTCTCAGGCAGCCCTCACATCAAGCTCTGTCTCGGACAGCCCTCACATCAAGCTCCATCTCGGGCAGCCCTCAGATCAAGCTATGTCTCGGGCAGCCCTCAGATCAAGCTCCATCTCAGGCAGCCCTCACATCAAGCTCCATCTCAGGCAGCTCTCACATCACGCTCCCTCTCAGGCAGCCCTCACATCACGCTCCCTCTCAGGCAGCCCTCACATCAAGCTCCCTCTCAGGCAGCCCTCACATCAAGCTATGTCTCGGGCAGTCCTCACATCAAGCTCCATCTCAGGCAGCCCTCACATCAAGCTCCATCTCAGGCAGCCCTCACATCAAGCTCCATCTCAGGCAGCCCTCACATCACGCTCCCTCTCAGGCAGCCCTCACATCACGCTCCCTCTCAGGCAGCCCTCACATCAAGCTCCCTCTCAGGCAGCCCTCACATCAAGCTCCATCTCAGGCAGCCCTCACATCAAGCTCTGTCTCGGGAAGCCCTCACATCAAGCTCCATCTCAGGCAACCCTCACATCACGCTCCCTCTCAGGCAGCCCTCACATCAAGCTCCCTCTCAGGCAGTCCTCACATCACGCTCCCTCTCAGGCAGCCCTCATATCACGCTCCCTCTCAGGCAGCCCTCACATCACGCTCCCTCTCAGGCAGCCCTCACATCACGCTCCCTCTCAGGCAGCCCTCACATCACGCTCCCTCTCAGGCAGTCCTCACATCAGGCTCCATCTCAGGCAGCCCTCACATCAGGCTCCATCTCAGGCAGCCCTCGCATCAAGCTCCATCTCAGGCAGCCCTCACATCACGCTCCATCTCAGGCAGCCCTCACATCAAGCTCCATCTCAGGCAGCCCTCACATCAAGCTCCGTCTCAGTCTCCGGGAGCCCCAGCAATGCTCCATCTCCATCTTCAGTGGGCATCCTCTCCAGCTCCTCCATGACGGGCTTTGGGGCAGTCTGCGGCCGCTCCCTCAGGGTGTACATGCGCGTCGAGGCTCCAAAGTGGAACGTGGAGTTCAGCGGCACCTGCGTTGGCTTGTTGGCCTCCAGCCTTATCTGGCCGATGTAGGTGCCGTGTGCTGCAAAGTAGCATTGAATATGATGAAATATGTCTGGAAGCCCCAGTTGTATCTGGCTTATGATTGCTCCTTGTGCTGGAAAGTAAGTTTTATATTAAATATAGAAGTAAAATATGTCTAGAAGCCTCAGTTGTACCTGACTTATGATTGTCATGTGTGTGGAAAGTAAGTTATACATTAAATATAGAAGTAAAATATGTCTAGAAGCCTCAGTTTGGGAACGAGTAATGCAATCTTTCCACTGAACGTTTCATTTGCTAAAAAATAACTAATATATTCAAAATGATAAAACATCTCTACAAGCATGTGTTTTGGAGCTACCAGTATGATCATACCTTTTAACATACCATGTGCTAAAAATAAATGATACACCTGCTGTAAAGGACAGTAGAGTTTTTGCGTAACAATAAGTACGGGAAACTATTATGTTATGAGAATGCTGTATGGGCCAAAAAGTCAGTAATATTGCTAATGTGATAGTACAACTTTATCAAGTTATAAAACAAATATAAAATTAGATTAGATTAGAAATTAGATTAGACCTTTTTTATAAAAATTTCATCAGTGAAATAGTTGAGGAGTTTACACATGCCTAACATTCCTAGAAAATGAAAATGGTGATAATATGAATGTTCTGTAAACATATAAAAATGTCATAATATTCATACATAGCTGGAAGTATATATAAAAAATAAATTCAGGTCTTTGTATTGATACATACATATGTCCTTGAAAGGAAAATGAGCTAGAAAACTACTCCTCATTTCCTACACAAATAAGAGAGCATATAAATGAAAGGAATAAAAATGAAAGGAAAATGAAATGAAAATGAGCTGGAAAACTACTCCTCATTTCCTACACGAATAAGAGAGCATAAAAATCGAAGGAAAATGAAAGGAAAATGAGCTGGAAAACTACTACTCATTTCCTACTAGAATAAGAGAGCATAAAAAAATCAGTTAAGTGACCCCACACTCATAAGAAGACAAAGACCTAATGCTTCAATTATGTTCAAAATTCATAACTAATTCCAAAGGACAAACACAGTAATTATGTTCAAAATTCATTCACAAGACCCAACTCTTCAATTATGTTCAAAATTAAATCAAAAGATCAAACACTTTAACTATGTTCAAAATTTATTCATAAGACCCAACACTTTAATTATGTTCAAATTTAAGTCAAAGGATCCAAAAATTGAATAATGTTCCAAATTAATTCAAAGGACCCAACACTTTAATTACATTCAAAATTAAGTCAAAGCACCCAACACTTTAATTACATTCAAAATTAAGTCAAAGCACCCAACACTTTAATTACATTCAAAATTAAGTCAAAGCACCCAACACTTTAATTACATTCAAAATTAAGTTAAAGCACCCACAACTTTAATTATGTTCAAAATTAATCCAAAAGACCTACCACATTGACTTTGTTAAAATTAATACAAAACACCCAAAACTGTAATGATGAGACCACTGTCACACCCCACATACAAAAGAGAAAATGAAAAACAAGTCTAAATGGTCCAACAAAATTGCCAGCACTAGGTACTCACTGCTGCCCAAATCTACAAGGAAGGCTTTCTGCAGGACTTTGTGGTAGACGAGCACAGCGTGCACCCGAGAGCAGCTGGCATGGTCTATGCAGAAGTCGTTCAGCTGCGGGTTCCGCCCAAACAAGTAACATTTCTTCTCGTCCACCATCAGTTTCTGGAAAATCAATGAATGAATCAACTACTATAAGTTTTTTTTGTTTTCTAAACATCAAAGTTTTGCGTAACTAATGTAATAGCATTTCATCTTGTCTACCTTCAGTTTCTGGAAAATAAATCCATGATATAACTAATACAATGGCTTTTTTCTGTTTTTGAAACATCAAAGCTTTATGTAACTAATACAATAGCATTTATTATAATACAATATTAGTTTCTGAAAAATCAAAGTATAATAAAACCAAACAATAGCATTTTTAATTATTTGCTATCAGTTCCTCAAAACCAAAGCATTACAAACTAACATAATAGAATTTCTTCTCATGCATCACTTTTTGCAAAATCAGAGCAACATTAAACTAATGGAGCTAAAACAAAATTATTAAGTTGTAAACTAGTACAAGAAACAATTATAGCAGTAGATACGTGTTATATTGAGTTATAGCACAAGACATTCTGTGCATCAATTTTAGCTTTCTAAATGCAGAAAGAATCAAGATAAGCATCCTAAACCACAAATATGGCAATGTCTGAAAAAGAAATACTAAGCTCTTCAATAAGTGTTTGAAACATGACCACCCTACCTAATTTCACTGTGGATTTACCCTTATATTAACTACCGCTCTTTCTAAAGGACATTTGGAAATTACATTGCTCTTAATTTCTGAATGCTTTGATGAAAAGTTCACATTTGCTGGGTTTCATTTATGATAATTTCTAAGAAATTACTGTCATATTTTGTTCAAGGCTCAAAAACTTTGGTCATTATTATAGGGTTAACTTTGATTAATTTAACTATTACCTGAATGAGACGCTCTCCTTTGGCAACATCTAAATGGAGACCCACAGCTGGCTTCCCAGCCCTGTGAGCAAAATATAATTAGAAATGATTTAAAAATAATAATTTCAAAACATCCCAACATAATTCAATAGCTAGACATAGTATCTATTACTGATGTTTTACTGTATGTACTTCTTAAAATAAAATCCTTTCAATTCTGTTAAAAACATGATACTGTAATTCTAATAAGAAATTAATGTGGATAGCTCACAATTTTTTTACGGTGCCTTACCTATTTTAAGTAAACAATGAGAAATATTTTTTCACAGAAGCACATTCATTGCTCTATTTTCAACAGAACTATCATTTACTAGAGACTGTTTCATACAAAACTCTTACATGTAAATGCACGGTTAGCACCATGGAACCACATACTTTCCATTCAAAATTACAGAAATTTGTATGAGTTTTGAACAGCCAATTCATTACTCTACTAAAACTAAAATAGTTCTACAACGCAAAGTACATACTCAAAGGAAGTAGTCACTGGAGTTGAATTTGAGGAACTATTTTCTACACATGACAATGACTAGGAGCTACCATGAATAAATGACCAAGACCAGAATGAAACTTACAATAAGTTACCATTGAACACTTGCCTATTCAATTACTAGTTACAGTAAATATGAAACCAATCACCAGGTGCCACTTTTCTGCTAATGCAAAATGACCAAAGTGAGCACATCTAAATAAAATGAAGTTGGTATGAAAGTATGAGCAACTCAGTTTGCCATAAAAAACTTATGAGGTGACATGTACAACTTTGGTTCTTTGTACAATTTTGTACAACATAAGTTACTTATATAACTTGTATAACATTGCTGGAGTGAACACACTGGCAACAAACAAAGCCTTCAACGACACCAGTCTCTGTACCAAGAGGTTTGCAAGTAATTTCAACATCCCGAGTCACCAACACAGACAACAGCACAACTATAAAACAGACAAATGGCAGTTTATAGATAAATGCAGCATACCAAAATCATTGTGCTGTAACTCATGTTCAGCAGCAATTACATTGCATTATAGCTTCAATTATTATAATTTTATTGGCATCACATTGGAATATATTTCACCACATGCTTTTCAGTTACATCAATCTCATTGACTTTACATGTCGCTATAATTTGTAGTTTACCAGGACAAAGTGGAGGCTGGGAAAAAACTGAATCCACGATTTTTGATACCCAGCTAATGAATTGTTAAATAATTTTTAACATTTTAACAAAGTTTACCCAAATTCTTTTAGGATTCAAATGCATACATGTATATAATTTTCAATATTTCAACTTCTAGTATATGATACATAAGATATTTATAAATATTCATCCAGTTGAATTTAAGGAGATGCCTAAAACATTGAACATAATAAACCTTAATCACATGTTTATAAAAGGAACTGAATAAAGCAGTAAAGGTAGGCTATTAAAAAAAAAAATGATCATTTGACCTAATGAAAGAACTCACCATTTTGGTATATCATAGTGGTTTGACATTGTAGAAACTTTCTTGGGAGAAAAATATACAAAAACTATTTCAATTACATACAAATTTCAGTAAACCATATAATCTCTACTCATAGTTGTTGTACAAACAGAATTTACCGTGTTTCAGGTATGAGGTAGAATTTTGTATAAGCCATATAACTAGAATCCACCTGAAATACAAATAAATCAGTAAATATCATTACACATCTTTTTTTCCCAAAAATGTAGTGCTTTCTCTAATGGAAGTCACGAAACTTGTTTGACATGTGTCAAATCTTTGTAATTTAATCCTTTGAAATTTTTACCAATTTAATTCTTTCAGTCAAATTTAACTAGGTATTTAGACAATGAATCACATATAAAACTAAAAATTAAATTAGAGAGAGTTGAATAAGTAATTAAATTTTTAATTTATTCTATCTACATCAGAAATCATGTAAGAAAGTAAACATGTTCAATTTAGTTCATCATAGATTAGATTTTGGTGAGTTTGGGAGATCTGCATATAAGAACTAAATCTATACTGTTAAGCATTAAGTCTTTGTTAAATTAGAAGTAAATTTGGTAAATCTGAAGGAGATGACAGTTGTCGATTTTCCACTTTTTGGTGCCTGAACCTAATTAATTGAATCGAAATAAACAAGTTTTCTTCTATTCTTTTTTCGTCTCAAATGAGTATTTTACGATTTATAGCGGTAAGTTTAGTTTCGTCATTGATGACGAATGCGCTCGAATAAACAGCTACTCATCGATATTCGAATTTTTGTTGCTTGAAACATCGAAATAAACAACTTTTATTCGATACACTTTTTTCGTCAAATGAGTATTTAACGAGGTATAGCGGTAGGTTTGGTTTCGTCTTTCAAGACAGAGCGCTGGAAGCGAGACGCCATTGCAGTATTGCCATACAACTCGATCAAAGAATTTCTTTCCGCTTCAAAGACTGGAGTTGCGGTAAGTCATTTACCGCTATAACTAATAAAATACTCATTTGAGACAAAAAGTGCATAGAAGAAAACTTGTTTATTTCAATCTAATTAACTAGGTTAAGGCATCGAAATTTACAAAATCGACAACTGTCATCTCCTTCAGATTTACCGTAAATTTTTCTCAAAGACAATTCTTTAAGAAAAAGTGGCAAATTTTCAGAACAATATACAATTCAATTTTCAAATTTTTGTTGTTGCTTGTATTATGGTACTGACATTAAAACTTTTTTTTTATATACTTTCCTTCAAGATTGAGCATTTACTTGACTAATCTAACCCAACCCATCCTAATGTAACTTAACATAACCTAACAGTATAGGTTTTGCAAAAGAGAAAACAAGGAAATGACATTACAGGCCCTGAACAAAAAGCAGTAAAGCTAAAGAGATACACCATTTGGTAACAATAAGTGACAATATCCAGTCAGTTATATGACAACTTAGACAACAATAATGCCACGATGTTAGCAATTTGAAAGAGGAAAACTGTTAAGGAAGGCAGAAATTACCTTACTGCTATAACTTGTTAAATACTCATTTGCAATAGAAAATGTATAGAAGAAGAGTGGTTTAATTTGACGTCATTAACAGTACAGTACAACATTTGACGTTTTGGTACATTTGACGTCATTAGTATGTTGTACCAAAACAATACTGAAAAAGACACTTTTTAGAATCAAAATATAGGAATGGGGAATTTATGCAGGTGTGCCTCAACATCCTAAGCACAGATATAACAGAATTAAAAAAAAGTTTATGAATAAACAAAGTTTAAAGAAAATAATGAAAAGGACAGCATGAAAACAAAATGTTTGACTTGCAGCAAGCAAAACCATATTCAATTTTAATAAAAGGAAGACCTATCTAATTCTTATCACCCAAGCACCTACTTGCTAAAGATAAAGTAAATGTCACCCTCGGTAATCCCAACAAATAGGCACAATAGAAAAATTGACACTGTTTCAAGTGCTGACAATGAAAAAGTTTCCAATGATTCTTAATATATAAGCAATCATTTCTGATAAAAACGGTCAATATTGAATCTAATGTTGTCAACGAATTTCATAATTTTGTAGGTATAGATGGGTAATATTGTCGATTATAAGACGTTTTAGATGAATGACATTCTGCCCAGCGATCCGTTATTTTCGAATTATTCAACTTTGAAGCTGGCTTGTGCGCGCCATGGAAGCACGCGGGGCTAGCGTAATTTAATTAATAACGGAAGCTAACCCCCTATTACAAACGTAAAGAGGTTGGGTCGTGAGGGGTAGGCACAGTTCTTTTAGTGAAAATTATAAATAAAGGTTTCGAGTGACGTTTGTTTACATCGACACCAAGGTGGCTGCCGCCATAGCGCCAACCGGCTGAAGATGGCGGCAGCCATCTTCGAGTCGATGTAAACAAACGTCACTAGAAAGCTTCATTTATAATTTTGGTAAATGTTGAGGACTTGACCATAATTGATTTTCCACTCTTTGACCAATAAAGATTGTTGATGAGACCAAAATAAACAAGTTTTCTTCAATGCACTTTCCGGCAGAAATAAGTATTTTAAAAGTTATGGCATTAAATGAGTTACCGTAACTCCAGTGTTTGAGGCGGGGAAAAATATACCGCGCGGTCCGACGTGAAAGTAAACAGGCGTTCCCGCGCGCCAACCAAGCCGACGAAGAGCAAACCCCCTATTACAAACGTTAAGAGGTTGGGTCGTGAGGGGTAGCAACAGTTCTTTTGGTGAAAATTATAAAACTAAAAGAACTGTGGCTATCCCTCACGACCCAACCTCTTTACGTTTGTAATAGGGTGATGCACACTGGAGTTCCGGTAACTCATTTAACGCCATAACTTTTAAAATACTCATTTCCGCCGGAAAGTGCATTGAAGAAAACTTGTTTATTGTGGTCTCATCAACAATCTTTGCTGATCAAAAAGTGGAAAATCGATTATGGTCAAGTCCTAAACATTTACCATAATTTTCACTAAAAGAACTGTTGCTACCCCTCACGACCCAACCTCTTTACGTTTGTAATAGGGGTTAGCTTCCATTTTCATTGCTAAAACAATGACTGTTTTTGCGTTAAAAGGGCCATTCAGGAGCGCTGTTTGTATAACTTCAAACTAAAATAACTCGAAAACTAAGCATTTCCGGGCACATTGTCATTCGTGAAAAACGTCTTAAAATTTACTATATTACCCATCTATACCTACGAAATTATGAAATTCGTTGACAAAATTATATTCAATATTGACCATAAAAACACCTGGAGAAATGAGAAAAGTATAAAAAACTGTCACATATAAAAAATTGATATAGGCTAAAATATGTATTGGCACTGCTAAATTGTATTGGCTAAAAATTTGTATTGGCAAAAACTCGAGACTTTAAAATTCGTCGTCTCTTGCCTGATTCCCAGATGGAACCCAAATGATACACGATTGTTTCCTTTAACAGACTGATGACAGCACAAATCTTATGCTCTTACTATAAAAAAATGTTCATTTCCAAGTTGCCACATGAGATTCATGCCAACATATTGGCTTTTAAAACTTTCTTAATATAGGACATCCTAAAACAAATGTTCCATACGAGGAATACTAATTGACAAACCATCCGAGGTGTACAAGCAGATAGGCCATACGAGGCATAATAATAGAAAAACTATACGAGGTGTACTAATAGAAAAACTATACGAGGTGTACTAATAGACAAACTATCAGAGGTGTACTAATAGACAAACTATCAGAGGTGTACAAATAGATAGACCGTACGAAGCATATTAATTGGCAAAATATATGAGGCGTACTTATAGACAAATCATTCGTGGTGTAACGACTACGAGCCTGATAACTATTAGTTACTGGAAACCGACCTGTCAGGATGCCGGCCAGACAGGGAATAGCTACTCAGGCTCAAATAGCTAAGGCCAGATACGAGGTCAAAGTACGGCACGGACAAGTCAAGAGTATATATTAAAACAGGGGAATGATAATTTACAGACAGACTCAGGGCGGGTCTCGCGGTAGCCGTCTTTCGTACACGAAACCGTGGCTCTACCGCTGACTGACCACCCTGGCAAAACACCTTAGGCGTTACCCGGTAAAATAGGCATAGGAATAGGGCAAGCACTACATGGGGCACTTACAAACATCAGGCAACCCGCTTTATTAGCCTGCTTGTAGACCAGTGTGCACACCATGAAGGTTCCGACGCAACTGACCGCTCCAGTCGAGCGGCCGCCCACTTTAACTGCAGCCAAGCAGCAGCAGGACGGAGCTCTATGTACACGCCAACGGTACAGTTGCCGTACATAATACGTAGTGAAGTCTCCTTCACTACACTACATCCCTCTTAATTCAGTAAGAACTCCCAAATTACCGCACAAGATAAAAAGTTATACATTGAGGAAACATGCTTCTAGCACGTGCCAACTGGACAACTACTAAAAGGTTTACTATGTACATCATTATTCTAAAATTGATAACACTATCCGGTTCTTCTGTCTTCCAAGTTCCCGCCAGTCTTGCAGGTAACGACGAAACGTCCGGCTGCAGATTTGCCGCGTGCCTGCCGCCACGACTGCAGATTGCACCCCAGCGACTGCTCCTCCATACTGCAACCAGCGCTGGGCAGGCTTCACTTTAGCAGCCAAACAGGCGGCAGAAGTCCCCCTCCCATGGCGTGCTCAGCTCGCAACAGAGACCGCGATCTCTGAAGAGTATGCGCCTCCGCCCGTCACATCCGACCCGGACATCCAAAGGGCTTCACACCAGTCGGGTTGCGATGGAAGGCAACCATCAGCACCGGCCGCGCCTCAGAAGACATCCGCAGGGTCGGGACGCGAACAGGCAGCCCAGGTCGGACCCTCGCACCCCGTGCTACGTTGGCCCATCGCCTGCAGCCACAGATCTCCGGGCCTGAAACAAAAACAATTCGAGCAGTATCGAAGTAGACACTCAGCATTTATAATCTAACCTCTTTTTAGGTCTCAATCGAGGCAATATTTCATCTTCTGGCTCCGAAGGTTCCGTTCTCTGCCAAGTATTATCACCGGCACTCACCTCTGTTACCTCCAAACACCCTGCGTCGCTACCCCTTTTGTCACCTTCCTCCGCCGGGGTAGAAGTTCGTACCTCTGGGCGCGCTCTCTCCAATGGCGACCACCCCCCGAAACCTGAAAAATCGGGGGTGCCTTCTGCTGCCGCTCCGCTTTCACTCGCCTCTCCCCCACTCAAGACGAGAGGTCCGCGTTCTGCTTCCGGCACCTCCGTTCTCCTCATTCGCAACAGCGGGGGATCCGGATACTGGCCGATGAACCCCGAAAAATCAAGGCTCTCCTCGCACGGCGGAAGATCCGGGTATTGTCTGAGAAATTTCGAGAAGTCCCCGCTGGTGTCGTCGCCCGTCACCTCCTCCTGCTGCATCGCCGGAAATGGTGGCAGCGGATGAATTGGGCGACCCAACCACTCATCCTCCACGGGAGCCACTCGGTCCTCTTCCAATCCGCCCGCTGCGCCAGCCCCGTCTTCCTTCGGCCCCACTTCTCGACGGGTCCTCTTGCGTGGCTGCCTCTGTGGCAGACCTTCTGCCTCGTTCTTCCTTTCGGGTTGCACTGGTTGGGCCTGACCCATGTCGTTTCCATGATATTTCTTCAATTGCCTCACGTGCACCTTGAAGGGAGCTCTTCGCCGCTGCAGGTCCCGTATCTTATAGGTGACCTGGTTCCTGTCAACCTCCAGCACCTCGTAGGGACCCTGGAACTGCGGGGCGAGTTTATGCCTCTCGTCCTCTCGTGCGTAAGGTACCCGCCGCAGGACCAGCTCTCCCACTGCGAACGGTCGGAACTTCGGTCCAGCGGGCCGCCACATCCGGGGTGGCCTTGGCAGATCTGGCACTGCAGCCTCCTTCACGAAGAATTCACTCGGGGCTCGACCGGTCTCACTGTGGGTAAGTCTATTGTACTGGGACATCACTTTTGCTATTTCCAGATCCCAGCTCCCAGGGTTACCAGCGCAGGCCGCGGCGAGTCTCTCCTTGATGGTCCGGTTGAGTCTCTCCACCGCTCCATTGGTATGCGGCGCATAGGCGATCGAGCGCTCATGCCGCACCCCGTACCTGTCCAACAATTGACCGAACAACCTAGCTCGAAACTCGGGACCATTGTCGGACCGCAAAATTTTAGGGGTTCTAGGGCAACTAGCCAATATACCATACTCCAACGCACGCGCAACTCCCGGCGCAGCTTTTGAACGTATAGGTATAGCGTGCCCGAATTTAGAACATAAATCAATACCCACCAATAATCCTATATGTCCTCTGGGAGTACGCGGCAATTGCATCGAATCAACCGCATAAATATCATACGGCGCCGTGCACTTAGCACTCAACCCATACAGCGGGTAATCTTTTGCACTTACTCCTTTATGCAACTGGCACGTCCGACATTCTTTTATCACTTCCTTGATAGTCTTGTATGGGCTGGGATGAAAGTAGCACCGCCGGAATGCCTTACTAACCTTAGTCTGTCCCGCATGTGCTACATGTTCGTGAAACTGTCTAACTAAGCCCTTCAATTGACTGTCTGGAATAACTGGTAGGAACTTTTCCTCGCCCCCTAGCTTGTATTTGTAACATATGGCACCGCTATGTATCACTAAGCTATTAAAATGCCGTCGCAAATATCCTAACGCTGGGTCTTTTTCCTTCCTTTCCAGAGCCTCGCGCACCCTCACCAACCTCTGGTCCTGCAGTTGGTGCGGCGCGAACATCTGTATTTCCTCTCCTAACCGAAGGTCAGCCAACTGGCAAGCACCCTCCTGGCTACCTTGCCCGTGGGGCGCTGCTACATTGACCCTTTCTGCTGGCATACCTGCTATGATAACATTAAAATGCACGCCTCCTTTACATTCCAGTTTAACAGTTCCCTTCTCCCCCACAGGATTTGCAACAACCAACCCTCCTGGCTTACAAACTACCTCCACTCTCAAGTCAAATAACTGCGCAAACGCCACGAGAGCCTCCCATGGAGGGAAAACATCAGGATTTTTCCAACTCGAAATCATCCTACGATCCGCGGCCTTACCAGTCCTACCGAATGCTTTGGGTTCCTGCAATAATTTGTCTATCGCCTGCTCTCGGAGCGTCAACGCGTCTCCCAGACCCGAGGCTCGGCTCAACGCCACAAACAAAGAATTTGGGCCCCCCTCCACTTCGGCTACCTGGTACTCCCCACATTCTGGCTCAGGAGCATTCTCGTCTCCCTCTGGAACTGACCAAGGAAAATTCACCCGGGACAGACAGTCAGCAACTACATTAGTTTTCCCGGGCACATACTCGATGCTATACTGACCAATAGCCAAGTCAGCCAACGTCCTCATCAGTCGGTCGTCGGTACGCTTCATATTGTGAAGATATATCAGAGGCTGATGGTCCGTTCGGATCACATATTTCCTACCACTCAAGTAAATTCTAAAGTGATTTACTGCAAACCTGATTGCCGCTAGCTCTTTGTCCGTTGCGCTGTATCTCATTTGGGCCTTATTAAAACTGACCCCGGCATAACCGATCACTTTTTCTTGACCGCTTTGCACCTGAGACAGCACAGCGCCGGCTCCCCATCCGCTAGCATCAGTCGTCAACACGAATGGCTGTCCCGTCACAAAGTCTGGGTACGCTAGAATTGGAGCGGTCACCAATACGGTTTTCGCGTTCTCAAATGCTTGCTGGCACTCGGCAGTCCATTCCCATTTCCCCATGGCTGTCGCCAGGTATAAGGGGTGCAGTAAATTGGCAGAGTCTTTTATAAAACTCTTATAATAGTTCACCATACCCAGGAAGGATCTTAACTGTCGTACCGTTCGTGGCACTGGAAACTCTTGGATCGCCCCTATATTCTTTTCTAGCGGACTCACACCAAGTCTACCGACGGAGTGACCCAAGTAATCGACCTGCTCTTGAAACAAACAACATTTTTCCAAGTTCAGCTTGAGCCCGTGAACTCGAAGCCTGCCGAACACTCTCTCCAGCGCCTGGACATGTTCCGCAAACGTCCCACTGGCGACCAAAATATCGTCCAGGTAAGCTTGCACAGAGTCACTCGGTAGCCCTTTAATTACTAAACTTATTAGCCGTGAGAACGTAGCCGGCCCATTGCATACGCCAAACGGAAGCCTAGTGAATTGATACAGTTCCGTACCAGTAGAAAAAGCAGTCAGTTCTCGCGAAGATTCAGTCAGAGGCACCTGATAATATCCCGACTTCAAATCAAGCGTAGAAAAATAATAATTTCCCGAAAGTTTGTTTATCGTATCTCCTATATGAGGCAGCGGAAAACAGTCTGGTTTTGTCAAGCTGTTTAACATTCTAAAGTCCACACAAAGTCTTAGTTTTCCGTTCTTCTTCCTAACTGGCACTAACGGAGACGACCATGGTGACTTAGATGGCTCAATAATACCTTTTTCCGCTAATAGTTTTACCTCTAGGTCGATTTCCTCTTTCATGGGTCCCGGGTAACGTCTATTTCTTTGTTTTACAGGCGCTGCACCCTGAACATCTATATGGTGCCGCACTGTCTCGGTACACCCCACGTCTGCCTCATCTGTCGCAAAAACATCTTTATGCGCAGTCATCAGTTCAGCAACTATCGTCCTTTGTTCTGCAGTCAGATCCGTACCGTCCAAGCTAAGGTCACCCGGCACCTCGTCCATCTCTTCATCCTGCTCTACTTCTTCCCGACACAAAGCCACCAAAGTACCTAGTCTTGTGTGCTTGGCTAACCTCACATCACTGTCAAATGGGTTCATTACTTCTACTCGAATATGTTCATCGTCTACGACATTTACTGATGAAGCTACCATCAATGGACGAGTCCCATTATCGACTGGCTCTAAATACCCTTCGAATTTATTTGGTGCCCTCTTCACTTGAGCGGACAAACGCAACATCTGCCTAGAAGGTACAGTCACTTCCGCCGCACTGAAAACTGGAAATTCCGCTCTGCGCGAAGTCATCACCTTCAACCGGGCTATTCTTGTACGATCTTGACTACTTCCTTTCTCCAAAGTCCTATCTGATCCATTCAACGTAAGTTTGAAGCTATCAAGAAATTCCAAGCCCAACACACAACTGAACGACTGTACCGGCATAGTCATCACCAAAAACCTATGCCTTGGGAACTTAGTTCTGCCAATCGTTACTGCCAAGTATATCTCGCCTTCTATTCGAATCTCGTTTCCTGAAATTCCTACAACATTATCAACGGCGGAAGCGCGAAGTTTTCCCTGAACATCCGGAATTCTATGGAGCAGCTCTTCTGTAATTAAAGAGATCGATGCGCCTGTGTCTAACAGGCCATCGACCTGCAACTGTCCAACCTCAACTTTCACCGAGTACGACACCGCTACCTCACGCTTCTGCCGTACCATCTCAAGATTTTGGGGACTATCATGACACTGCTCCGGCTGTGCCCCTTCCAAACCGGAGTCACCTAGTTTCCCGACTGTCGACCTGGTTTATGCGCACACTGAAAACTGCGATGTGTGATTTCTCCACACCAAACACACGCTGCGCATTTCTCCATAAATCCTTGACAGTCCTTCATCAAATGCCCCTTCTTGCCACAATACGCACATTTCAACCCGCGTTCTGAACTAACAACTTCCCCGAATCTGTCTCTATGTGCTACCTGCTGCGTACAGTCCCGCACAAAATGTCCTTCTTGTCCACAACGAAAACAATGCATTGATCGGGCTGGTCTGCGTTCCTGGTGCTCAATGCTATCATTACTTGCTTCTGGCGCGTATGGCGTCGCTAAGTAAATTTGTTCCGCTCGAGTATGATTCCCTATCCTTTCCTCGGTAGCTGTCATATCGGCTTCCAAACTGGCTGCTAATCGGGCCACTGCACTGAGTGCAATGGACTCTTGCTGGCCAACGAATAACTTAAGCCGACGTACCAGCTCCGGTGCTAGGGAACTAATAAATTTATTTCGAGCCAAGAGTTCTTTGCCCTCTTTTCCTACACTATCCACTTTTGCTACTAGCCTTTCAAGCCTAATACTATAGCAAGTCAGTGATTCACCCCTATTTCTTTCTGCCCGCAAGAATTCTGTGTACCCATCATCACTTAATTTTTCGTGAAGCTCTAGTTCCTGAATCAACCGACTTTTTACTTCCCCATAGTCAGCTCCCGTTCCGTATGCTTGAACTATATTCTTGGCTTCCCCCTCAAGAAATTCTGGCAATTCCTGAACCCAAGCCGACTTGTTTTCCTGGTACTTAGAACTTGCATAGTTCTCGAATTTAGTCAAGAAAACAGAGACCTGACCGTCGCTAGGCCTGCCCGAGAACTTCCCTGGTGGAGGCAACTTGTCGGAACGTAAGCCCTTGATTGCCTCTGTGAGACTCAGCATTACGTCAGCTAACTCAGATTTCGTTTCCATCTTTACTCTTAGCCCAAATTACGCCACGAAAAAATGTCTACTGACAGCAAGCGATAATAAGTTTTTATTAAAAAATCCCAATTTATTGCACTACTCCTTATCCTACCGACTGTCCCCGTATCTGAAGCCAAATCCCACTCCTGACTCCAAATGTAACGACTACGAGCCTGATAACTATTAGTTACTGGAAACCGACCTGTCAGGATGCCGGCCAGACAGGGAATAGCTACTCAGGCTCAAATAGCTAAGGCCAGATACGAGGTCAAAGTACGGCACGGACAAGTCAAGAGTATATATTAAAACAGGGGAATGATAATTTACAGACAGACTCAGGGCGGGTCTCGCGGTAGCCGTCTTTCGTACACGAAACCGTGGCTCTACCGCTGACTGACCACCCTGGCAAAACACCTTAGGCGTTACCCGGTAAAATAGGCATAGGAATAGGGCAAGCACTACATGGGGCACTTACAAACATCAGGCAACCCGCTTTATTAGCCTGCTTGTAGACCAGTGTGCACACCATGAAGGTTCCGACGCAACTGACCGCTCCAGTCGAGCGGCCGCCCACTTTAACTGCAGCCAAGCAGCAGCAGGACGGAGCTCTATGTACACGCCAACGGTACAGTTGCCGTACATAATACGTAGTGAAGTCTCCTTCACTACAGTGGTGTGCTAATAGTCTAACAAAAGTTCTATACTAGGAGTACTAATTGACAAACACTGTTTCAGGTGCTGAACTATAGGTTGAGAGCAGTATAAAATTGGTCCTTGATTTCATTACGGTCATTCATTCGCCCAGTGATGTTCAGGGAATGCTAAATAAATTGAACTTGAAATTGAGGGCCGACAACGTCGGGGCCTTTGTAACGGCCTACAATTCCCTCCACAGTTATCACACAAAGAGTTCAGCGCCTGATACCAGACTTGTCCACTAAACTACTCAGGATTTACCAATCCTTGTCACAAGCTGCCATTGGATGGCGTCACTGGGATAGCCAGTGCGTCAAAACACCATCCCCAGGCATATTGGGTCATTACTGACCATTCTACCTGACTGGCTCATTCCAGTCACTGTCTCTTACTCCAGGCACGCACAAGAAACAATTTCATAGCTTCAATGATACTCAAATTGCACTCCTGATCCAATCCAGCAAGACAGCTCATACCGCAATCATCTTCAGCACATCTGGCATACCACTCATTCTCTCCATACTGCTCAAGCACCACATTCATAAAACTTTCTCTCTCTTGCTCATACTTACTACATTCCAGCACAAAATGCTCAATTGTTTCCTCCACTCCACTAATACACTGCCGACATAATCTGTTATTATTCTCATTCCACCTCCATGTACGTCTGTTCACACTCAATGACTTACATCTCACAGCAAAAAGGAGTTGACTTCCAAAACTACCATCATAGAACATCTCAAACTTAGGTGCTTCTTTTTTCATATACCAGTCAAGTGTAGGCTTCCGCACCATGCTAAGCCTCCACTTTTTCAATCCATACTCTTTTGTTTTCCTCTCAATCTCTTTCTTCCACCTCTTGCAGTCCCACTCAGGCCCTACACCTCCAGGATTTATTAAACTCCAGTCATCCACAGGTCTCCCAATTCTAACATGAATAATCTTTTGCATACTAAGCTTCCTTGCATGCCCCCAACACACTTTCTCCCAATAGCTTACACTCAGATTCCATTCAAAAATTCGCTTTACCCATCTGCTATTCTGCATTCTTTCAATTCTCACCTTATAATTCAGCACCGCCTTCATCATTCTTTCTGAAAATAGGCTCCACCCAAGGTCACCTCTAATGGCTTCTGTAGCTGTCCATTTTGGAGCACCCAATGCTAACCGTCCTACCTTATTTTGTATTACATCCAGCTTTTCAAGATCACTTCCATTCCAGGCAAGAGCACTCATACCATACATGACACTAGGTACAGCAACATACTTCCACATTCCTCTCACACATTCATACTTGTTTGCTCTGTATCTGGCCACGCTACCTAATCGTCCACTCCACTGCATAGCTTTTGCCACTTTCTCACCCTTAGTTCTAGTGCATCCATCTTCACTTATCATACAACCTAGATATTTGTATTCTTTTGTTCTACCTATTCTGATTTCTCCAATATTCCACAGTCTGTCTCTATCAGTCTCATCACTATTTATAACCATAACCTTGCTTTTGTCGGCACCAAAGTTCATCTTGAAATCTGTACTATATCCATTCACAATGTCAAGCATCCTTTGCAGTTCATGTCCACATCCACTAACCACAACCACATCATCAGCATACAACAAACAGCTCAGTCTCTCATTACCAACTTTCAGTCCTAAGCCACTCCTTCTCAGTCGAACTGCTAATTCTTCTGTGTACAATCCAAACAACAGGGGAGACAGAGTACAGCCCTGTCTCACTCCTCTAACACTCCTCACTTGCCCCGTTTCCAAATTTCCTAACCTGTATATAGCGCTTGTGTTCTCATACAGACTTTGTACAATTTTTACTATTTTTCTGCTAAACCCAACTTGTCTCAGAACTTCAAAGAGCCTAACCCGATCCACTCTGTCATACGCTTTTTCAATATCCAGGAATGCTAAATACACCTTCTTATCATCCTTCCTCATTCGCTCAATTATTTCACTCACTACAAACAGATTATCTTCCCCACGTCTATCCTGCCTAAAACCATTCTGTTCTTCACCTAGGACTCCTAATTTCTCAACTAAATTTTTCATTCTCTCATTCAAAATACCACAAAATATCTTACATACAGTGTCACCTAGTGCAATTGGTCTGTAATTTTTTAGTTCTTTCATACTCTTATGTCCACCCTTATGCAACAGAACTACATTACACTTGTTCCAGTCATCCGGTACTCTTTCACTCTTCCATATCTCATCAAATAAACATTTCAACATACTGACCACACTCTCTCCTCCAAATTTATAGAACTCATATGGGATCTTATCAGGGCCACATGCCTTTCCATTTTTCACTTTCTTCAAAAAACTTACAATCTCTTCACAAAGTGATTTCGTCTTCCATTTGCATTTCACGTTCATCAATCAGAAAATTTATGGGTGCATTATCTGTAACCTGCTCATTCATTCCACCAATGTCCTCCCAGTATTCTTCAACTGCTTTCACCAGTTGCATCCTATCTTGCACACTGCAACCATTAACTACTAATTCATCAACTTGAACTTCACTACTTCTATCATTACCTTGTATAAACTTATACCAATCTTTTATTCCATCCGGACCTTTCTTTCTTAGATTTTCAACTTGGTGTCTCTCCTCTTTAACTCTAGCCTCATTAATCATTCTCCTTACTTTCTTCTGCTGGTCCTTGTACTCATTCCATGCACTCTGCCATTCATCCTCAGTAATTCTGTTTCTTTCATACATTTTCCTCATACTGCGTTGTTTCTTATTTAAAGTCTTTCTTCTCATTCGTTCTTCCTTTATCTCACTTGTAAACCACCTGGCATTCCCTGTCCCTTTCCTACATTTTATTCTACCAATCTTTTGCTCTGCCACATCATACAAGGTTCTTGCAATCTCACCATTTAGGTCATTTACATTTCCACACCTGTTCCAGTTATACCTACTCAATTCATTCTTAAATTCTTCCCAGTTTGCCTTTTTTATCTGCCAACTTTCTTTCACACTACTGACCTTTTGCATTGACTCCTTTCTACCCCAGTTATATTCAAGCACAAGCATTTTATGGTCACTATCAATATCAAAATCATCTTCATCTACAAACATTTCATTGACACACTCTCTTGCTCTACTATTCACAATCATATAGTCAATTGCAGTTTTCCATTCCCTGCTTTGCCATGTATGCAAGCCATTTCCTATTGTTACATTCAGGTTTTCAAGTTCATTCTCATCACAAAAATCTATCAATTTTTGTCCATTTGCATTCACCGGCTCACCAAGTATACCAACATGGCCATTCATGTCACCCATCACAATCAGAGGGCACCTGCAGTGTTCTCGTACAATCCTTGTTAATATTTCATACTTTTTTACATTCTCTTCATGAGCTAAAATCCCATCAGTTGTCATATAACATACAATCACAACAATACATTCACTGGCATGCATTCTTTCACACTTAATTGCTAACAAATCTTCACTTTCAGGTTCATTTCCAACAGGAAGTTCCTCTAATTTCCAATTTAGAGCATTCTTTACAATCAAACCAACTCCACCACCTCTTTTTTGCCAATTTACACGCCCTTTTCCTATCATATGATACTTATTCTCCTTACATGTTAAACTGACTCTATCACGCATTTGGGTCTCTACTACACCAACACAATCCAATTTTCCATTCTCAAATTCTACTACGAGGTCATCTAACTTTCCTGTATTCCATCCACGCACATTTATACTTCCAAACCTTACAACACAATTGGACAATTCCAGACGTTCCTCACTTTTGCTCTGACGGATTTTCATTCATCCAGTTCCAGCTTCCATTATGACATGAGTAGCCCTGATCCACCGGATATATCTCTTGGAGAGTTTCATCTCACCTTCTTTTGTAAGATGGACTCCATCTCCAAGAAAACACCCATCCTGGATCACGCTATCCATGTCAAGGAAGCTGGAACCCAGCTCACGCTTTCTCATACTCTCAGCCCTCATACTCATAATCCTTTCATGCAACTCTCTATTCACCTCCTTTCGCACCCTTTCATATTCCTCATCACACGCAGGCCTTCTTAGGAGGCTAGTCACCGCCACTCTAACATTCTTCTTCCGCGCCCTATCAACAACTTTCATAATTGCATTCACCGTACGTTCTCTCCCACATTCAAGCAACCCATTGCCACCTCCTTGCAGTACAACCATTCCTTCATCCATTCCATCCATCACTCTCTCAGCATGCCTACAAATCTTCTCCACTCCTTTCCCTCTCATGCTCATACATCCACTACTGTCACTCATACATACGAACCTATCAACATTCTTCACCATGCTATCTCCACATATTCTAATCAAAGGTCTTACTCTCCCTTTCATGCTACTCTTTCGCTCACTTCTTTCACTCAGATCATTCTTTCCATTCATCTTCCTTTCATTCGCTTCCACTACAGGCTCCTGCACCTCATGTGGCACCACAACAGGTGGCTCATTCACTCTCTTTCCATTTTTACCTCTTTCATCATGCTCATTCATCCTTCTACTCTCATCTGTCACATTTGCACCATCATTTGCTTCATTCACACTCCTTGCACCATCATTTGCATTATCATCCACTTCATTTGCACTCCTTGCACCACCATTTACCTCTTCATTCACTGCATTTGCACCATCCATTTGCAATTATCCAGATCCATCTCAGCCACGAACTTAGAATCCGCATATTGTTGTTGTTACCGCACAACGGTAAAAACCTAAACGTGATTCTAATGAACTCCGCTGAGAGTTTGAAAAAAAGCAATAACACACGGTCTCAACCAATGTTTAGCGTTCACAATTTAAAAGTATTCTCAAAATATGGTCGAAGGAAGGTGAATATAATTTAATATAACTAGCTTGCATGAGTAACTGATTGGATGTATATTAGTATAGGTTTGAGTTTAGTTAAAAATCCCAGCAGTCAAATTATCCACCCTATCGTATAATGTTGCGTTTGCATTGACACTCTTTTCGATACTCACATCCTTGGGTTACGGGGCTAGTGCACGTTGCAAAGAGTGGAGAGTGTTTAGACTTGAATTCACGCAGTGCAGGGCACTGCAGGCGAGCATAAGAAAGCTCAGTTGCCTCTCAAACGCGATGAAAATTGGTGCAGCACTCTGCGCACAAGCAATTCTCGTCAAAGCACTTTCTTTAATGTTTTTTTTCATGCTTTACTGGAAATTCATCACAAACATTCATGTTTGAGGTGGAGCTTTTTCAGTCTCTTAATACCTGGGCGTGTCCAAACGCATTCTAATGACCTGCTTCAGGCTACGGTGCATTATCCTCCGTTTCTCACATCAAGGCAGCGACTGAAGCTAGAGTGACTAAGTGAGTGACAGTGTATGTGCCCATCGCAGCAACACTCAGAGTGTCGAAAGAGTTTTTGATATTTATCATGATCAATATAATATAAAAAACTGCGCTATATTCTTTTTTACGCATTCACTTCCACGAAAAAATTGTTTCATAATTCTTTTGTTCTGGTTTACCATAATAATTGGAATATCAAAACTCCGCATGCACTTCATATATTGTGCAATAGGCCTCCATTGCGCAGAAGCTCAATCTGTTTTAGGATAAGTTTTTATTGCACCTGCATGTCTTACACTAAATTATAAACCTACTTCACGCGTGCACTTTAGGAGGCTGCAATGCATTCAGAAATGCACTGCATTGTCTAATGGAAGTCAAGAATTTCATTTGACATCAGCCATCTCTTTGTAATTTTATTCTTTGAAATTTTTGCTAATTCAATTCTTTCAATTAACATCTAACTATGTGGACAAAGATGTGGTATGTGTATGATGTAGTATGTGATAGACTTACACATGTAGTTTGTAAGACAGCATGGGAGATTTTTACCCCATTTACAGATATGCCCCCCTCAGAGAGTTTCTTCAAATTTATGCACACGCACAGCAGCAAGGGTATTGTAGTGATCGCCCTCAGCCACACTTCAGCCTAATTTTATAAAATATTAAAAACTAACATCCCAAAATTAAATTATACAAATGTAATTATTTTTATAATTTTACAAGACCAAATTAATTCGATTAAACCCAAAATTTTACCAAAAATGCGTTTCGAAAATATTTGCCGATCACGTTTCCGTCAGTCACTTCCGTTGGAAACATTCACGCAGAACCATTTCGCAAGTTTCCGCTCAAAAGAGCATATAAGGCCGACTTTTCAGGCAGAGTCGTCATTCTCGTACAGATCCTCCTGAATAGTGCTTGGGCCCAGAGCGGGCATTTGTAAGTATCAAGTGTTAGAGTTAATTGTATTATGTCTTAACTTTCCTGTGTTGTGTCTTAACTTGTTCCTTGTTAGGGAGCGCTCGTTACTGTGTCTTAGAAACATTCACTGTGTTTATCTGTGCCGGTGTAGTTAGGCACAAGATTCAAGTTCACTGCGCCATTTCGTCAGTGTTTTTCCCTGAATTAATTTAGCCGTGCAAACTTGCATATTCACTTTAGCATCAGATCCCAATTTGAATGTGTCTTTTACACTGTTTCGCACTGGTGTTTTTACCAGTCCTGTTAGCCTTATAATTCAATTAACTATTGGCAGTACAGTAGCTAGAATTTTAGTTATTTTATTTACTGTCGTGCATTGTGTAATTAAGTCGTGATTCAAACAAGTATGGAATTCTTTTCACGTTCAACACTCAACGTTTAAAGTCCAAAAATCTTAAGAAATAAAATAGGATATTGCAGCAAATCGCGTTTGTATTTTCTGTAGTACTCATTTCAAGTCAATTCACATAGATAATTGTTCATTATAAATACCTAACTACATTTGACATGTCTTTTAGGAATAGAAGCAGTGTTCTTATGTGACAACATTTTTCCATGAATTAATTGAGCCTTTTTTAAATCACTGTAACTTTGTTCTCAGCTTAGTTGTTGTGACTTTCGTGTCTGTTTATGTGCTGCTCCTTTTTATGTAACTTCTGCTGCAATTCTTGCTCATCTGAATAATAGAGTATAGAGACTTCACCTTTTCTCATACTTATATTTTAGTACATTAATTATCTAATTACCTCAGTGCTTTAGCTATTATTTTGGCTGTAGTTCATTTAAACTCAGTTGTGTTGCTGCTTGTAATGTCAGGATAGAGCTTGTGACCAGTTGGTCTGGAACACTGATTCTGGTGTTAAGATGATTCAGGCTGCGACTCGGGCGCTAGAGTTGCGGACTGATTCTTATCACCAGACTTCTGCCATGGTTTATCCTGTTAATGTTGCAGTTTGCGCAGTCTTGCACATGTGTATGAATGGACTCGTTTTTTGTTCAAAATAATCCAGCACGATGTCCCCTGACAGGATCTACTGGACCACACATTCATGCACTCACAAACACGTATGGAACCAAAACCTAATCTCGTAATTTAAGGAGCTTACCTCCTCCGGGTTCACCCGCCTGTATGCCGTTACAAGTGCGTACTCTCTCTGTGCATCTGTACGTACGTATTCAGGTCGACGCCCTGTGCAGATACCACCACAGTGCGCATGCTGACCTAAGCAATTATTGGTTAGATAAGGTAGTGCGGAGCCCCCTTGGGGCGCATTTGGTGTTCCTGTCTCTACGTCAAGTACACGCTGAAACTCTACTCGTCTACTTACTACCCACCCTGAGAACGGCATACTGGTGGCAGTGAGTACGTACCCACGACGTGAAATTATACTTGGTACTTGTGCTGTGATTTGGATGCAGCGACTACGGTGATTGACGATATCGGAAATTTCCGCCTGGTTTATCGACGGCGATTTTGAAGATCGCGTGTCTACGGAGGTTAGTGAAAGTTCTCCGTGTGGTGGTCTACGCTTCGCTTCGTGTGACGTGAATATTTTTGGTAAACTCGACGACTCTGCTATGGAGAATACTGCGGCAACGGGAAGAGAAATTGAAGAAGCACCGCAAGTATATAATAACGTTTTTAGATTCGTGGTAAAACGTATCCCTGAAGAAACTCTGCTGAATTCTTATAATTTGGATTTGCATATACCCTTGGGAGTGCCCTACAAAGCGCGTGTCGACCTGGAGCAGGAAGGAGACCACTGCGTCATGAAATTGTGCGTAAATTTCCATCGGAAATAGTGCCGTGGTCGTTTGACAGTTGTACGCATAAGTAGCTGAGTTCAGAACAATTCTACGAACTGTTGCAGTGTCTGTTTCTACGAGAACAATTGTGTACTGTGTATGTGATAGGAAATTACATACCGAACAGTGTTGTTTCAAATTTCTACTGAAGCTGTGTTAACGTAATTAATGCATATACATAAACAGTGGGCTGTGCGATTACGCGCAGTGTGGAACCGTGAACATACGTAAACACTCCAAGAACGTGCTCGTGCTCCCATCGCTACTCCGCTGTCTGCCAGCGCTGGGTGTATGACCTTGGCATCCGGCAGTCCCGACGTCTGCCTTGCCTGTGCCTGTGCTACGCAGACGACCTTGAGACAGGCTGCGCAGCACCTGCTGCTGCTGTTACTGGGCAGTCTACCAGATCGACCTTGGCGACAGCTGTGACGCCTCCCTGCCTGCAGAAGCTGCACGGCCGTAGCTGCGTTGCTGATTCCCAGTTGAGTGTTCTGTAACTATAATGTTATTGTTTGGGATTGTTAGATAATTTTCCGTGACTTCGTCAGTTTTTATTTTGTTGCTTTTTGTTGCTTCAAAAATTGTTGGGATCGATACCATTGAATTCGTGTAACGAGTTCCTTGTTAGTGATTGGTTTCGGTTCGGTTTGCAAGTCGCAAGAAAAAATTTTTTTGGATTTAAATTTTCAGTGATTTTTAATGGAGATTTGACCGTGTGCTATATCCATTTTAGTAACGTGAGTTTTTAGCGTTCTGTTATGTGATTATTTTTTTTGCGAGGTAAAATTTTTAGGGTTCTGCAGTGTTCTTTTTTTGTGGCGTAGGAATCTTGCGTTGGACTGTGGGATTTTTCAATTGTAATTAAATTTTTTTTAGCATTGTGAGAAAAACTTGTTTTCTTGTTGCGATAAATGATGGGAGATTCTGATTCAGAACCTGAATTTATCCGTTCGACGGATACAACTACTAGTAGCGGAAGAGTTTCTATTCCAGCATTTAGTGGTACGTTACCTGGTACGTGCGCACATACTCCAACAAGTGTGTTTATGTCTGGACCACAGACCACGACGGTAATCACGACCACTGTTAGTACACAGACTGTGTCGTTCAGTACGCCAAGTGTGACTACAATGACGTCCTCTAGTGGACCGATGACGGGTGGTAGTGTAACAACAACTTTGCAAAGGGGCAGTACTATACTGTCCAGTGCAGAGCTTCCCTTGTTCCGAGGGAGACCTCGTCTCAGTGACCCAATTTTTTGTGAAACAAAGAGTTTTCGGACGCATGTCGCAAACTTAAAGTCTTACATGTGCTTGTTGCCCGACGTCACTTCCGATGACGCCAAAAAAGAGTTACTCGTGCGAAGCGCACACAAAAGTGTTGGCGATTTTAATGGAGTAGTCACGAAATTGGTAAACCCTGATGTTCATTATTCCTTCGATCAGGTTATCGTAATTTTAGATGATATCTACGTGTCTAAGGGGGAGCGTTCAGTTCATGCCTTAGCGTGCGATTTAAATCAGTTACGGTTGTTACGTAATGAAGGGCTGGCAGCCCAATTGGTTATGGCAATATCGAAAATAAGAAATTTGAGTGACCACATTCTAAATAGTACAGAAGTAGCATTACAAAGACATCCACTTGTCATTGCTAGCACGAACGCAAACGAATTAAAAAAATTCTCTGGTGACTTAGTAGTTTTCAGTCTAGCTATAGCGGTTCTCGGTCCTCTTTTAGAGGAGAACTTTTGTAAAAAAATCTTCTCAAGGCCGTTCAATACCTCTGAAGAATTGTTAGCTCGTCTCGTTTCCGCTGTGCGTAATAATCCTGAGGGTAGAGAAATAATTGCGCGCAAAAACAATACCCAGTCCACGTATCAAACCAGAGAGACTTACCTTGCGGTTGTACCTGAAGAGAGTGAGTGGGACGAGAAGGACTCGTTTCCCGAAGTTTACTATGCATCTCAAAACAACAACCGACGTTTTCAAGGTCGGAGGCCATTTTTTAGAAGCAATTGGAGACCTGCTAGAATTCAAAGGGGGAGACAATATTCATATTTTGGAGATCGACCTTTAGGTTCTTTGGAGTGCCACGAGGCTCAGGTAGTTAACCCACAACAGACTAGTAAAGATAAATCTAAATCGTTTTGTTCACTGTGCAATACCGCAGGTCATGTTCAAAGTATGTGCACGACTGAAAGAGGCCAAAGCAAATCAAATTTCCGCGGTCATGCTTGCTACACTTGTGGCAAGACGGGCCATTTTGCACGTGAATGTCATTCGCGTGGTCGTAGTAGAGGACGAGGTGAAGCGTACTACGCTGCATCTTGCGAGGGTGAAGATTTTTTAGAGTAGACGGAGAAAAATCGGAAAATTCAAAGAGTCTTGGTGTAGAGAGGAAGTTACCAGTGCCCGAGGATACAGCTACAATCCCCGTTACCAAACATGTGGCGTTGAAACCAGATACTATTAATAAGTCGACAGAAGAGGTAGATCCGCTTTTCCTGTGTAAAAATAAATTCGAATTACTAGGTGAACAAGAACTTGATGTAGGTGCAAATTCTGAACTACCTGTAGAAGTTTGTTTGTCAGCGACGATAATGAAAGAAGGTCGCTTAAGGAAAGAAAGCGATGGTTTATTTTCATTACGGCGTTCTAAGAAGCCTACAATTATTCTACGTCATGATACAAAGTTGATGAGCGCTCTCATAGATAGTGGTAGCGACAGATGTTTAGTGAGTTATCGTAATTTCAAGGGTCTTAATGAGCAAATTAAGCCCAGTGCTCTGAGTATCAGAGGTATAAATTCAAAAAGCCAAGTGGCAGGTGAGGTTGATCTTTGCATTACCCTGCCTAATAATAAAGAAATTAAAACTAGCGCTTTGCTGCTGAAGAATAGCGAATTTCGATATGACGTAATCCTTGGCAGAGATATTTTGCAGGACGCCGTGCTAAATTTTAAAGAAGGTTTTATAGTTCTTGACGGCGTAAAAGAACCGTTTCATGATGTGCAGGAATTGCACGAGCAAAGTAGGAAGGATATATTTTTCAATACCATAAGTAATCCTGAATGTCTAATGGCTGACATGCTTGCGAATAGGAGGAAAATAAGGAAATATCTGCTGAAGCAGAGAGAATCAAAAATTGCGAGCCAAGGAAGTGGCGATAAAAATGGTCTAGAGATAAATACTGCAGAAGAGAGGGGTACCCCAGGCCCAACGGCAGGGCGAGAAAATAATGGGAAAGTAAAAAATAAACAGCATGCGAAGAAAATAAGTGAAACTAAGAAACATGCGAGAGGTTTAAAATATAGTAAAAAACGAGAAATAGTTGTTCATTGTGGAGCAGTGGAAATGCCAAGGAATTGTTTACGTGTTATTAATGGGTATGTCAAAAAGGCTAAGCCCGGAAGGTATATTATGAATAAGACAATTCTCGCGAATGGTATTTATGTCGCCGAATCAGTTGTGGATATCAAGTCAAATGGGTTTGTCCCTGTAATGCTTTTGAACGTCTCGGAGGACGTGGTATATATAAGCGACAATACGATGTTAAGTACGATTGAAGAAATTGACGACATGGAAATTGAACACGAGATTTACATGTCTACCGTGCACGAAGCGGTGCGAGATGCAAATTTGTGCGATGCCCACGATAATGCGGATCTATCCGAAGTCGACAGTGTTAATGGTGGAAGTTTCAATGCCATCTCTGGTAAAGACGTTGGGGTAGTATCTGTAGAAACGAGGCATTGTGGTAACGATAATCGTGTTGATGAAGTAGGAATTAATGCACACAAAGATGTTGTACCAGAAGGAGGTAGTAACGAGAGACGTCCTCTGACGTGTGACGATGTAAATTGTGAAAATGATGATGCTAAACCATTACTGATAAATTTATTAAACGATTTTAGAGACGTAATTACTCTCGAAGGCGAAAATATTGCAGTCACGAATGTCATGCGACATGCTATTGAATTAAAACCTGATGCTCCAGTACTTAACATCCCTCCATATCGAATTCCACATAAGTATCAAAACGAATTGTTGCAAGCCACTAAACAGATGTTGAATCAAGGAATAATTGAACCATCGAGCTCTGAATACAATTTTCCTTTAATTGTTGTTAAAAAGAAGTCGGGCGAGATACGTCCCGTGATTGATTTCCGCGAACTCAATAAAATAATTATCAAGGAATGTTACCCCATACCACGCATAGACGAAGTACTTTACTCTCTAGGTGGTAATAGCATTTTTTCAAGTCTCGACCTCCGCTCTGCCTTTCATCAGGTCGAGTTGGAAGAAAAATGCCGTAAATTCACCGCGTTCAGTATCGGTTACGAGAAATTTCAGTTCAAGAGGTTGCCATTCGGGTTATCCTCGAGTCCATCAGTTTTCCAAAGAATCATTTCTTCTGTTCTTACAAATATCATCGGTAAATTATGTTTTGTGTTCCTTGATGATATACTAGTATGTTCCAAATCCACGAACCAACATCTGAAAGATTTACAGAGTGTTTTTGAGAAGCTACGTGGTGGAAATTTATCACTTAAACTTGAAAAATGTCATTTCCTAAAAAGCTCAATTGAATATCTTGGACACATCGTGTCGGCAGACGGAATTCGATGCAAAGAATCAGAGAAGCTTCAAAAATTTCCGATTCCGAGAAATGTGAAGGAATTGCAAAGTTTTTTAGGTGTAGCAAACTACTTTAGGACGCATATCCCAATGTTTGGTTCAATTTCATATCCACTTTATCAGTTATTACGGAAAAACGTTGAATTTATCTGGACGCCTGAATGTCAGAAAGCTTTTGAGAAAATAAAATCTGTTTTGACATCAGATACCGTTTTACGGCATCCTGATTTCAGTAAGCCCTTCCATGTATTTACTGATGCATCTAATTTTGGTATCGGTGCGGTACTTTTGCAACACGATAATGACTCAAATAAATCTATGAAGGCTATTGCTTACTACAGTAAAAGTCTAAACTCAACACAAAAGCGCTATTCAACGACGAAAAAAGAGTTCTTCGCCATTGTAAGCGCGCTGAAAGCATTTAAATATCTCATTCTTGGATATCCGATCTATCTCTACACTGATCACAAACCTTTACAGCCCTTTTTTTCCAAAAAGCTTCCTGACGATTCGGCTATGTCTAGATGGTGTCTAACAGTTCAATCTTTCGAACCCGTAGTAAAATATTTCCCCGGGAAACAGAATCTAATTGCAGATTGCCTAAGTAGATTACCCGAGCATCTAACTATTTCTGATCTTGAAGAATGCTCAGAGTTCGATGAGGTTGACGCCTTCGCAGTAACTACACGCCGTGGTGCACTGAACGCAGACGTAGACAAAACAGACGCGACGCACTCTGATCAAGAGACGCCAGAGACGACTGCAAAACCCCGACTGATTGAGTATGTACCCCAGTTAAAAGACGTATCATGGACTTTAGACGAATTTCGAAATGAGCAACAACTAGACCCATTCTGTTCTGAGGTTAAAGACGCATTACTATCTAGTAGTAAATCTACGATCCCTGACTTACAAAAATACTTAATTCTGAACGACATACTTTATAGACGACGACAAATAGACTCTAGGGAAAGTACTATTCTCACTTCGGTTATACCGACATCGCTAATGAACAAGGCGGTGCTCAGTATACATTCCTTATATCATACTGATGCCACGCATACGTTGTTTAAATTTAAGTTGCGTTATTTTCATTTATTAGAGAAGAGTATCATACGTAAATTTGTCAAAATGTGCGATGTATGTAAAATTCTTAAAGCCAGCAGTACTGTACCTATTAAAATATTAGACGCTCCCATCGCTAAAGAACCGTTCGAGGTGGTATCAATGGACTTTCTTGGTCCTCTACCTGTCACAGATCAGCAGAATAAATATATTCTAATTATAATTGACTTATTCTCGCGTTACTGTAAGCTTTACGCGACAGCAGATCGATTAGCAGATACAGTTGTTTCTTGTCTTGACAGCTGCTTCTCAACCTTTGGCTATCCCAAAACACTTCTAAGTGACCAAGCTCTTGAATTTAAATCTGCGGCAGTTAAAAAATTCTCTCAAATTCATTGTATTGCGAAAAAAGAGGTCCTCCCTTGGAGTCCTCACAGTAACGCTATTGTTGAACGAAATAATCGCAAAATTACGAATTTATTAAAATTATATATTAACTCTTTAGCGCATACCGAATGGGATCAGTGTCTCAACAGCACAGAGAACGCGATAAACAATAGTTTAAATACCACATTGGGGGATACACCCTCGTTCATTGTTTTCAATCGCGATACGTGTCCGAGCTTTAGCGCCGTAACTTTCGAACCTAATTACAGTCACGACACGAACGTGGATATAATAAGATTTCGAGCTCAGGAAGCTGCCCGCATCGTTGAAAACGTTAGAGCTACAATAATAAATAACACCAGTGAAAGAACCATGTATCACAACCTTCGACGTAAAAATAAAAATTTTGACCTTGGTGACCGTGTATTGTTGCGCAATCACATGCGAAAAAACAAACTAGATCTTGCCTGGAATGGGCCGGGAATTATCACAAAAATTAACCGAAATTACGTGGAAATCAAAATTGGTAATAAAACATTCAGGAGTAACAAAAATCATGTACTACCTTTACGTAAAAAGTGTTGAATGAAAACTATGCGACTTACGCCTGACGATGTTACTATGTTCACATAATACTATTGTGTGATTCTTGCTTCGATGTAAATTTTACGTATATTTTTAATTGGAACTTTCTTTATATATTCGTATGTATTTGCCTTATATTTTCGTTTCATCTTTGGTGTACCGTAGTTTTTACGTGCGTGATTGAGAAGGTACGCATTTCTTTTTAACCACCAAGGTTTACATCTGCCCGAGAGCCTTGCACGGTTCAATAACCTCCAGTGTTTACAAACGAGGCCCCTCATTGCTGTGGGAGCGAAGGCTGGCTCCCGAGTTGTTTTGGAGCGCCGTCGCCCGATTTGTTTTGCAATTAGGTGTGCAGCTGTCGAAACCGTGTGGGATCTGCTGCGTGCAGATATGCTGTTTGTTCTTTTCATTGCAGCTGTCACCAGCTGTCACCATTGGTTCCTTTCATTAAATTGACGTAAAAATACCTGATTACATTTTTTTAAATTGTGTGGCCATGCTAATTTGATCTGTATTTGTTTCCGATTTCAGACTGCGCACGCATCGCCACCTGACCTTCAAGATGGGGAACAGACTTACGCACGTCTCGGTGGAGGCTCTAACCAATGCGTTAGAGCACCACCAGGGACGTGTTTCCAAGGACTGGATTGCGGCGAACGCTTTAGTCGACATCCTACCGGATCGAGTTACTGATTTAGGATTCCTTTTCCTTTTCCCAGCGACCTTGGCGATAGGAGTCTGTCTCTTTTACTTTCGTCGTGAACTGAATTTGCTAGCAGACAGGTTCCGTTCTGAGGACGCGTTGCTTCGACGTCAGCTGCTCAGGTCAAGCACTGCCGAGCCGCAGTTACGTCACCCACAGGCGACGAACGAGGTGTAGGCGACGGCGTGGAATGTTTTTGAAACGGTGAGGTTGTTACACTCGCGCGTCGTTTAGCGACACTATTTTTCCTCATGCATTATAAACGGACATAGTGTTATTTAGATTTAACATATACCTCAGGAATTAGTTATAAGGTTTTCGTATACCCTTCGAATTTTAGCGATGATGCTCGAAAATGATATCATATTCACGTACACGAAAATGTATAAATTGGTTTCCGATTACAGTAGATAATTTCATGCGATAAATTTTGTCAACAAATTTTCAGTGGCAATGCGTTGTAATTCACTTATGCGTATTTCTTCTTATCCTTAACGAATGTATTGTTCTAAATTGCATTATTTCTTACTTATGTTTGAGTGATTATAATTTGGTTGTTGGTTAAACGATGCGATTTTCCATTTTCGTTTTCTTTATGTTTAGCAATTGACCTGTATAGCGTGCAACAATGTTTACGGAAATTGCGACTTCATGGCGACTGTTGATGAAACTAAAATACGTATATTCTTGCGTTGTTTACAAAAAGAAAATATTTTTCATTATCTTCATGCGTAATGTGTGCACCTTTGTTTTCGATTTTTGGGGGAATCAGATATTTTTTTACGAATTTCCTTAATTTTGTTTACGATGATGCCTACATGATTTGATGATGAGGCTGTTCGTTAATACATGATATTTTTTTTTTCTTACGTTCTACATTTCCGGTAGTATTCTCCTTTTGGTGGTACGCTGTTAGTATCATCTTGCGTTGTTGATCAACTTTGGGAGACGTGTTTTGATTTTGGAAAGGATGTTTTTCTGTTTAGCAATTTTTACTGTTATTGTTTTCATACCCGATAACTCATTTGGCTTCCGAAATATGTTCTTCAAATGCAGTTTTCACTTTACTTTTTGTTGGTGGGGGTTAATTGCCAAACTTCACTTTGCGTACCTAAGTCGAATTACAATTGAAGCGGTTACTCAGATACTCAGTTATTTTTCTTCTTGATGAGTTTGGTACCAATTTTTCTCTTGTTCGGATTGACGTTCGGGAATAGACGACTGTTCAAATATACAGTATGCATTCTTTCAATTTCGATTGAATCGGATTTCTTTCTACGATGATGTTGATGATTTAAATTAAATTTGATAGCAGTTTCGATAAACATTTTCATGCGCGTATATATGTAAAATTTTTTTTTACAAGTGATATTGTTTTCATAATAACCAAACTCTGTGCCCAGTTGTTTAGTTCCTTCTTCTGCGTACGAAACGAAAATTTTTTTGAATAAATATTGCCTGATTGCCTTAATCCTTAACGACTATTTCTGGGAAGGTTTCTTTTTTCATGTTCAACGATTATTTTTTTAGCATTTATTTTCGATATGTTGCTGACGTGTTCCTACACTGAAAAGTTAGTTGAATCCTGGTTCCGAAGACCGTGGAGTTTTCTATTACCGTTTTTGGATGCCGTTTATAGTTTTTAGTTAACGGATTTTTTTTGTGTTGCGTTATTCACGACTATGTTTCGGGACGTGTATTCTGTTATTCACTTAGGATTTATGCGTTCATAATGTGTCTTTGAGCAGCGGCTCTTCCGATTTTCTTGGTGGTGGGGGTGTGAATGATTTCATTTTTACAATGTCCAGTCAATTTTAATTCGATGCGTTGTTTCTTTTCCTAAAATGATAGTTGTTTTGTTACACAGTACTTTTCAATTGGAGATATTTTACCTAGGATGTTTTTAGCTACCTGTGTCGAAATTGTAAGTTACGATTCTTAAAACTTAAATTGATTGATTCTTATATTGGTAAATAACCAGGGCAAGGGGGGAGGTGTATGCCGTTACAAGTGCGTACTCTCTCTGTGCATCTGTACGTACGTATTCAGGTCGACGCCCTGTGCAGATACCACCGCAGTGCGCATGCTGACCTAAGCAATTATTGGTTATATAAGGTAGTGCGGAGCCCCCTTGGGGCGCATTTGGTGTTCCTGTCTCTACGTCAAGTACACGCTGAAACTCTACTCGTCTACTTACTACCCACCCTGAGAACGGCATACCTGGTTCACTCCTCCGAGTTCTTCTCCCAGTTGTTCCTCCTGTTCAAATTTTACTATACTGGAAGGCCTGCATCCCTGCAGCTAAGCCGCTAAAATCTCCAGTGGAGACCATTTGGGCGAGAGTCCCCATTTCTTACCGAGTTTTCCCAACCGGTAACAAATTCCCTACTCAGCACTCAATTCACTACTCACTTAGTGTCGGAACCTCCCACACTTACACATCATCGACTTCACACTCCAGCACGCGCTTCACAAGCCTGAGCTGAACGAATCGTCTGAAGTCCCGCAACCTCCTCGGACTCTTCCCAAGATCGTCTCTCGAACAAGAATCAAGCCTCGCTCTTCGGAGTGCAACCTTCCCCTCAATAAATCCCATACCGGCGAGTGAAACTATTCTCTCATTTTCCCCCGGTGTTGGCTTGTGGTAATTTTGTTGTTGATTGTAGACGCTTGAAATATTGCGTCCGAATACCGCCTAACTCCTTCTGAGTCAGTGGCCTAATTTTTATCAATTCGTAATTCAATGTGCTTACCCGAGCACTGGTGACCCAAAAGTAGTAAAAGAACATCTTCCTGGTGTAATCGATAAATTCCTCGATATTCAACCTTTAAAAGCCAAATTCAATTAGTTCCCACTTAGGGAGAACTTCATAGTATGTAGCAATCGCTACACAAGCGTAAGAATTATAAATTTTCCCATTCGCACTTAAATAAATTAATTATTAGCATTAAAAATCTTACTATAATTTATTATTAATTATTTTCTACTTCTAATTCGTAATCCTTAAAGTTTTTGTGCAAAAAGCATAAAATTAAAGTCACGATTGACATGTTCGTGTTTCAAGCCTCTGAATCTGGCAGCACTGTGCGTGGCGTCTCTTTTCAAAAAAGCGCACTCTGACAGTGGCGTCTTACTCTAGCGGTGTTACAGCAAATTCTCGTGAGTAAAAATGTGTTAGAAAATTATCGTGTTCACTTTCTTCGTGTTCAGTGAGTATAAATAGTGACAGTGCTGTCCAGTTGGATACGTAGTTATGTGTAGGAATTGGATGTAGCATGTTTTCATTCAGAGGAATTTCTCAGCATGACTTAGCGTGAACTTTTTTATGTCACGTGCATTTCGTGTGTCAGAATTTATATTAAATATTCAACTACGTTCTTTCCCTTACTGAAAGTCATACCTTTTGCAGCGTTCATGTCGAGATTGAAATTCGATCATAAAATACTCGTTAGAGCACGACAGAGCTGCTGGCGTCTTTGTGCCGGTCCTTTGTTCTTCAAAATGGCGACGCACGGATTGCCGTCGCGTGTAGTGATTCTGCGATTCAAAAATCGTACCTTACGCATTTTCGAATAAGATTCTTTACAAACACTAGTAGTAGTTTTTTTTTAAATGTGTGACGTGTAATAAGTGGGAATGCCCTCTCAATAATTTCGTACGAACTAATAGAGTACGCAAATTATTCATGCACATGCTTGCTAAAGTTCTTTTTTAGTTTCCTTTTTTATATTTCATACTCCTTAAACCTCGCGTTTAATCGCACATATTTCAATATATATCATTATCAAAACTTAAAGCACTTCTGCTTATTTTTGTGACAAAATACCTACTAGCATATGCCTTCACGAATACGTACGATGTATGCCGGCGGTTTATCGCCAATGGCGACGCGTAAAATCGCCGGGTTAATAGTAGCATTAATTCTCATGTTTCGTCTCGCAAAGATCGTTTTCAGTGCAAGCCAAAAACGTAGTGTTTCTTTTCTCAATGTAGATAGTATTTTTTATTATTGCAAATGATATTTATCCGTGATTTTCAGTAGGATTTATAGCCATGAAAGTAGGATTCCTTTTCTCTGTTAATTCTTGTACGGAGATAGGGATGTTTCTAGAGCACTGAACAAGTGTAATTCTCATTATTACGCAAATTTTTGCCGTGTTATGTCTTTTCGCGGTTTCATAAATCTGGTGTTATGAAATCACGACTTTTTTTCCAAAACTCCACCAATTTAACCTCCTTGATTGCTGTCCTGCAGATTCCTGCAAAAGTTGCAGTCTCTTGATATTTTCATGATATTCCGTAGATCTTGTGTTTACTTGCCTGTAGTTTCGGTAATGAATAACGATTGTCATTACCGGAAAGTCTTTAACCTCATGTTCTGATATTCCAGCCAAAGGCATTTGTGAACAAGTTGCCAGTTACAAAAGAATCTGTCCTATCTCCTTGAGCTTGCCAAAAGTGAGAATCCTTAAAGTTGCTCGTGTCGGATCTGTGGAATTTCTCAGTGATGTTCTGCGGTGTGGGAGTTTTATTATTTACGATGTTGTGGGACTGTCAGTGGTGGAATTTTCCTTGATGTCTCCTTGGACTGCTCATCCAGCGTTTGGACTCTTTGCAGGACTTCAACGTCATCGCCACACACCACACACAACAGTCTTCCTGGGCCGCTTTTGGGACTTCTACTTGGATTAGTTTTGGTCCTTTGTTTTGGGCCTGATAGACCTCAGTTACCATCTATCCCCCTTGCAAATTCACATGGGTTACTTTTGAAGCCGGTAAGCCTAAGATTCCATCCCCGGCTCACTAAACTACCTGCTTCGACCATGATAACTCGCTTGTCCAGTTTGGGGATAGAGAACGCTGATACCTTAACGTGCCACCACCACACGTCACGAGTCATTCCAAAGTCTGATAAATTGGGCCGCTAAAATCAACTCCAAACATACACCCTCACTGTCGATTTCGTCACGAGCCGGAGCCTCTTCGCCTGCACGGACTGCAAATCATCGTCAGCCAAGTTCTCCAGCAACTCAAGACTCGGCGGTCCTCTCCGGCTTCCTTCCAATATATACCAAAAGCTGAGTTCCAGAGTGCCTTATTATCCTTTCTCATGGTTTACTCCCAGATGCTTATCGAGGTTTGTTAAGGACTGGCTATACCCACGGCCACACCACCAATCCTTACAGGTAGAATTGCCAACTTTTATTTTTGCAGTAAATCACTATCTTTTTTTTTTTTGCTAATTATCAACTTGTCACGTTACTCCGCATATAATTTTTTCTATTGTTATTGTCAAATTTTTGCAATTATGTGTGAGAATATCTCATGAATAAAAGGGTCAATTATTTATGGTTCACTATCACGGTAGAAGAAACAAGGTAGGTTCAAACCAGTTTTTTTTTCATTGACCGCATGGTTTTGCTGACGCCACGGCAACGAACCAATAGCAGCGTTGTATCTGGTAGCACTGCTACCCCAAAATCTGGCTTCACTATTGGGCAAACGGCATGACGTTTTGGTGACGTCATAAAGTTTCTTTGAAATAAAACCGTTCTATTGGCTAGCCGAACAAGAGGAGGTGTATTTTCTCCAACAGAAATGACCCTAACTTGTTTCCTCAACCGTGTTCACTATGACAGAATTGCTAAGCGTATGTGTCAATGTATGTAAATGTACACTATGTTGCCAAATACGTTCTTGAAATAAACTGTTTTCTTTTCTTTCTTACCAATGGCCACCGCTATCCGTTTTTTGAGCGGTATTGATAAGCTTTTATAGAAAGGGTAAACTAACCAACGGATTACTTCTCGTTTTTTCCTCAATATTTAATTAAACCTTTTGCCTGGCTATTGTAACGCCTCATATGGATTCAGCAGAAATTAAAAAACCTGTATTTTATGCATGTTTAGGTATTAATGTTATGAAATAAATCATTCAGCATTAATGGAATGAAGCAGTTCTCTTTTCTTTTTTTGCTCAAATTATTGTATGAATGAAATCTCCTAAATTTCTTTTATGTTTCTAATCCTGTCCTTTGAGGTAGTTAATCGTACTTATTTGCTTGAATTAATACGGTAATAATTAGTGTGAACTAGTACGGTAATAATTAGTGTGAACTAATACGGTAATAATTAGTGTGAACTAGTACGGTAGTAATTAGTTTGAACTAATACGGTAATAATTAGTGTGAACTAGTACGGTAATAATTAGTGTGAACTAATACGGTAATAATTAGTGTGAACTAGTACGGTAGTAATTAGTTTGAACTAATACGGTAATAATTAGTGTGAACTAGTACGGTAGTAATTAGTTTGAACTAATATTAATAAAATCAGTTTGAAATAATATAAATAAAATCAGTTTGAAATAATATTAATAAAATTACTTTGAACTAGTACGCAAATAGCTCGTTTGAAGTAACACTAATAAATTAGTTTCAACTTCCAGCCATGTCGGGGTTTCAGTTTTGAGTACTGAGTTATTTACCTCCAGTCATGGCAGTCTCAGCATTATTCCTTCATATTGCAAAAAGTCAAGGCTCATTAGTTCATATGAGTGAAGACTGTCAAAAACGTTTGAATCAATATATCACTATGTTCATACCTTCATTATTACAAATACTAGTGCACATTATCAAGCATAGAATAACTTGACTATGGGACTATATTTTTATCTTTTTCTTTCAATCTTTTGTATAAACATTGACATTGGTTGTAATGAGCTCATGTACGTTTCTTAACTAAAGACCTCTATCTCACGACATTTTAAAAACAAATGCTATGCATGGTAGGTTCCAAATTCATTAGAAATCAACAACTTTTAGTGTTTTTTCAACCAATTCAATAAAAGACCCTTCGTATTGAGAAAATTTCCGACCCCAATGTGCTAAATTTTTTATTACCTTATTGAAAATACGCTGTTTTTTGTTCATTTTCCTTTTCATGTATGAAGTTCAGACACTTTGTTTACTTTTCAGTTGTGTGCGGAGGTTCGAAAAGGTACATTATTTTGTTGAAATACAATGAGAACTGAAGACGAGATTCGCCACCCCGTCGACTCCAATAGCGCGCCACTCAGTCACTGGACGAGAAACAACGGAGTGTTATTCTGATTTATACAGGCGGTGATGAGGTGGTTGTGTGTGATGGTGGTGTGATGTATTATGCAGGTGGTGATAAAATGTGTGATGGTGGTGCTGGTGGTGTGATGGTGATGTTGGTGATGTGATGTATTATTCAGGTGGTGATGAAGTGTGTGATGGTGGTGTTGGGTGGTGTGATGGAATGTTGGTCGCTGTTGTGAGCTAGTATGGGCGCGATGTTGGTGTGACGATGGTGGGAAGGACGAGATAGTAAAGGAACAATGTTGGCAGAAAAATGGTGCAGAAAAACATAAAAAGTTGGAAAAAATTACAAAGGACAGGGTTGGGATGGGAAGCAATAAGTGGGCGAAGCACGGTCCCCAAAATAGCCCGCTCTGATCCAAAGTTGCCCGAAGTTAGCGGGCAAGAATCGAGTTGCTTAAGTCTTATCAGATCCGGAGTGTTAGGGGGTGTGGGGTGAGATTGGGGGCTTCGGGGGGCCAGGGGGTGTCCTATGAAAAACTGTTCGCTTTGAGTAGGGACTGTACGTCTTGAGTGGGGACTGTACGCCTTGTGTGGGGACTGTACGCCTTGAGTGGGGACTGTACGTCTTGAGTGGGGACTGTACGCCTTGATTGGGGATTGTACGCCTTGAGTTGGGACTGTACGCCTTGAGTTGGGGCTGTACGCCTTGAGTGGGGACTGTACGCTTTGAGTGAGGACTGTACGCCTTGAGTGGGGACTGTACGAGTTGAGTGGAAACTGTACGCCTTGAGTGGGGACTGTACGCCTTGAGTGGGGACTGTACGCCTTGAGTGGGGACTGTACGCCTTGAGTGGGGACTGTACGCCTTGAGTGGGGACTGTACGCCTTGAGTGGAGACTGTACGCCTTTAGTGGGGGCTGTACGTCTTGAGTGGGGACTGTACGCCTTGAGTGGGGACTGTACGCCTTGAGTGAGGACTGTACGCCTTGAGTTGGGACTGTACGCCTTGAGTTGGGACTGTACGCCTTGAGTGGGGACTGTACGCTTTGAGTGGGGACTGTACGCCTTGAGTGGGGACTGTACGAGTTGAGTGGAAACTGTACGCCTTGAGTGGGGACTGTACGCCTTGAGTGGGGACTGTACGCCTTGAGTGGGGACTGTACGCCTTGAGTGGAGACTGTTCGCCTTGAGTAGGGGCTGTACGCCTTGAGTGGGGAGCTGGTGGAGCTGAGGGGAGCTAGGGGAGCTGGGGGGAGCTGGGGGTGAGGGGGGTGGTGGGGGAGCTAGAGAGCTGGGGGTGGTGGGGGAGCTTGGGGGAGCCGGTGGAGCTGGGGGAGCTGGGAGGAGCTGAGAGAGCTGGAAGAGCTAGGAAGCTGGGGGTGGTGGGGGAGATGGGGGGAGCTAGGGGGAGCTGGGGGAGCTGGGGGAATCTGGGGGAGCTGGGGGGAGCTGGGGGGAGCCGAGGGGGCTAGGGGGAGCTGCAGGGAGTTGGGGGAGCTGGGGGAACTGGGGGGGGGCTGGAGGAGCTGGGGGAGCTGGGGGAACTGGGGAAGCTGGGGGAGCTGGGGGGAACTGAGGGGGCTGGGGGAACTGGGGAAGCTGGGGGAACTGGGGGAGCTGGGGGAAGCTGGGAGAACTGGGGGAGCTGGGGAAGCTGAGGGTGGCAAAAAATTTCACCCCGAGCTAAGGGAGTCTGGAGAACTGAGGGAGTGAGGATGGGACACGTGGGAGTCAGAGGGAGGGTTGGGGAGTATGGGGGAGCATTTGGGGATCGGGGGGAGCGCTGGGAAGTTGAGTCGACTATCACTGTCCTTAATTTAAGTTTGGTGGCGGCATTTGCATGTGATCTGAAGTTCGGTTTTGTGTGGTGCGGTGTGGTGGTGGTAATGGTGGTGGTGGTGGTGATGCAGTGTGGTGGTGCAGGGTGCAAAGTCACGTACACAAAGTCCCACACACAAAGTCCCACACACAAAGTCACATACACAAAGTCACACACAAAAAAAATGTTTGTGAATAATGAGTAAATATTTAGAGATTTGGTGCGGAAAAAGACAAAATTGTAAAGTTTTGGTCAAGAAAAGAAAATTTGTGAACCCAAGTTAGGCTGCAGTGTGATGGCTTACGATAGCTCCTTAATTTGCCATCAACTTTCCGAAACCGTCGTAGAGTTGCTCCTTGTCTTATACGACTTCACCTCGTACGATCTTTAAAAAATCAACAACAAAGGCCGTATTAAATCATTTACAATGTACTATATTCCAATATAGACGAAGGAAAGCTTTTTTCCTCCGCATTTCTTGACATTCGAAAAGCATTTGAATGTGTGGACAATAACATATTACTGTCGAAACTCCTCTGTTATGGCATTAGAGGAGTTGCTTATGATTAAATCAGATCATACCTAACAAATCGAAAGCAATACGTTGTCATTGACGATGCACAATCGGAACTACAGGCAATTTGCCATGGAGTTCCACAAGGGTCTGTTCTTGGGCCTCTCCTATTTTTAATCGTTGTCAACGATATCATTAAACCTGCATCATTTTTCAAATTCATACTTTTTGCCTATTACAACACGTTTTCTACGGTCCTTCCTAATCAAAATCCTTCTCTAACTGCGGAGAATATTAATACCGAGCTCCAAAATGTGTCAATGTGACTTAAAGCTAATAAAATAAGCCTTAATATCGATAAGACAAAATATATTTTATTCTCATGCAAGAGACATATATCTCTTCCACGCATTAAAATTGGCGATGGTGAAATCGAAGAAACCAACTCATATAAGTTCCTGTGCATTATAATCGACAAAAATCAGACCTTAAAAGAGCACATCGCTCATATTAGTTCAAAGCTATCAAAATCCATTGGAACCGTCTATAAAATAAATAATGTGTTACCTGAAGAAGCTTTGTGAATATTTTACCAGACGCTCATCTCACCATACTTACAATTCAGAGTAGCAGTATGGCACGGAACTGATGAAAAAACCCAACGTACTCATTACTGTACAAAAACGACCAAATAGAATGGTAAAGAAATTCAAATAGAATGCTCACATAAAGGATTCATTCGAAAATTTAAAAGTACTTAAACCTTCGGATCTCTACAAACTCTCCATATGTAATATCCAGTCCCGTCATTACTGACGGGCCGTGTATGGTAGTACTGCAAGCACTACTGAATAGACATGTATAGATTGACTACACATGAGTTACAGACGCATTAGTGCTCGCGATAGCCGTGTGCTATAGGTTCCGCCGCCGTGCGGCCGGGACCCGGGTTCGAAACTCGGCGCTGGCAGTGGCGATTTTCTCTGTTGGGTATAGGAGAAAAATTCCAAGCACAATACCCCACTCTACCCAGGTGTCTGAAATGGGTACCGGTCTTGACCGGGGGGAAGCGTAATGGCGTCCTCGCGTTAGTTATAAGGCATTTGAAAATCCAATGTACAAGGTGATATGTATCAGGCTTGATTGGAAATAAAGCATCCGTAGATGCCTTCATTATTTTATTTATTATTACACACTCTTAACTTGCGTTGTGCAGCAGTACAACATATTCCCAAAAACGGCGTCTGATTGAAATATTAATTAACGGAAGCGATTAACAATGGTTCTTCCAATAGGAATAGTAGAACAAATGCTGATGGTACAATGAGATTTTTGGTAAATATAGTTTTCAAAAGAATCTTCTTTAACTCCTTCAATATCGGATGTATTCCAAAAAATAAAACACATCTGTATCTTAGAAATGTTTTTTTTTATCAAAATATTAATATTTTTTTTAGATATTCGATATTGGGGGTTAGGTAGGAAAGATTTCTTTAAGACCCTCATTTAAAATCTACCCTGTATAGTAAAAGTAGTAATAATTGAAGTAGTAGTAATAGTAGGAGTAAACCTCTTAAATCAGTAGTAATAAGCGTAGTAATAGTGAGTAGTATTCACCCTGCATATCAGTAGAAATAGTGCACTGACAACACTGCTAGCCCCAAATCTGGCACCACTATTGGCCCAACGACATGTTGCAATGGTGACGTCATTAGGTTTGTTTGAAATGAAGCCATTCTATTGGCTAGCCGAACCAGAGGAGGCTTATTTTCCCCCATAGAAATGACTCAACCTTGTTTCCTCTACTGTCCACGGTGCCCCCCAGCGGCCCTCCGTGCCCACCAGTGGCCCACGGTGCCCACCAGACACGCTGATACACCCACCCAGCACACAAGGCACGCGTCACCGCGACCTCCTTACAATTCCGGCGGCGCGACGCGAGTATCACGGCTGCAGCGCCTGAATATGCCGCCGCCGGCTCCATAATTTCATGAGTAACTTCTAACGAAACTCAAAGTGGCGCAAATTCAAAGGCCTGAGCCTACTGTAGGCGAGGCTCCGGGCGCGTTGCGTCGTTTTACGGACGTGTCGCGTCGTGTTACGAATGGGTTTTGAACTTGTTGCGGACTTGTTTCAGGCACGTTGCGACGTGTTTCGAACATGTTCCGGACGCGTTGCGACTTGTTGCGACTTGTATCTAACTTGTTACGGACGCGTCACGGCTTGTTCTGGACGTGTTGCGACTTGTTTCGAACGTGTTACGGGTTGTTGCGAGTTGTTGCGGAGGCGTTGGTTCACAAATGAAGCTCAGGGAGTTGTGAAGTTAGAGAGTTGTTGTCGGAGTTGGTGCGGTGAGGCGAATGCGGTGGTAAACCCGCCATCTTGTGGGCATTGCTCTCTGTCTCGCGAGACTCCGCGTGTGCTTTGTGAGCGTGACTGTCTCGCGAGACTCCGTGTGTGCTTTGTGTGTGTGACTGTCTCGTGACCCTCCGTGTGTGCTTTGTGAGCGTGACTGTCTCGCGAGACTCCGTGTGTGCTTTGTGAGCGTGACTGTCTCGCGAGACTCCGTGTGTGCTTTGTGAGCGTGACTGTCTCGCGAGACTCCGCGCGTGCTATGTGTGCGTGATTTTAGGTTTTGCGTGATCCTTCGTTACGTGCGCCACGCACTGGGTTGTATGTGCTTGAGTACGTACGTAAATTCATACGCACATAAAGACGCAGCTCCGTGATTGCCTTAGGACGCAATCTGGCGACAGCATGAGGACGCAATCGCGTGATTGCTTCAGACAGCAATCCCGCCTCTGTCACCGCCAGTGTTATTGGGGAAAGCGGGAGGAATTATCCAATTGTACAGGGGCTGTGTGGGGCTGTGTTGATGGTACAGGGGCTGTGTTGGGCTGTGTTGATTGTAAAGGGGCTGTGTGGGGCTGTGTTGATTGTACAGGGGCTGTGTGGGGCTGTGTTGATTGTACAGGGGCTGTGTGGGGCTGTGTTGATTGTACAGGGGCTGTGTGGGGCTGTGTTGATTGTACAGGGGCTGTGTGGGGCTGTGTTGATTGTACAGGGGCTGTGTGGGGCTGTGTTGATTGTACAGGGGCTGTGTGGGGCTGTGTTGATTGTACAGGGGCTGTGTGGGGCTGTGTTGATTGTACAGGGGCTGTGTGGGGCTGTGTTTATGGTACAGGGGCTGTGTGGGGCTGTGTTGATGGTATAGGGGCTGTGTGGGGCTGTGTTGATTGTACAGGGGCTGTGTGGGGCTGTGTTGATTGTACAGGGGCTGTGTGGGGCTGTGTTGATTGTACTTGCCAGTTCCCCGCCAGTACCCCGCCAGTACCCCGCCAGTACCCTACCAGTACCCCGCCAGTACCCCGCCAGTACCCCGCCAGTTCAAGAGACCGATAGAGATGATCGAGTGGATCGAGAAGCTCTAACGGCGGCCGTTAAGCGACCGTATTATGGCCGTTAGAGCCGTTATAGGGCCGTGTCTCGGCAAACTCTGTTGCCGTTGCCCGTTTCAGTTGCCATTGCCCGTGTCTCGGCAAACTTGGTTGCCATGGCCTGTCTCAATTGCCATGGCCCATTTCAGTTGCCATGGCCCATCTCAGTTGCCATGGCCCGTCTCGGTTGCCATGGCCCGTCTCAGTTGCCATGGCCCGTCTCAATTGCCATGGCCCGTCTCAGTTGCCATGGCCCGTCTCAGTTGCCATGGCCCGTCTCAGTTGCCATGGCACGTCTCAGTTGCCATGGCCTGTATCTCGCTCAGCTCTCCGCTTTTTTAAACTTGATTCGAGCTTTTAATTAAAATTTAAATTCTTTCACTGTAATAATGAAATTGAATTCGATGATAGTGCAATTATTTATTGATGAATTTGATCGAATGTTTCAGTAAAGGAACGAAAGTTTGATGCTTTTACATCGGTGATAATGTACGAACGAATGGAAACATCAACCGCAAATTGTTGGCGCATGAGCGTTTCGTTTTGTTTTGTATTTATTTCTGATTTTTGGGAAGCTAAACTTTGAGTGGTCTTATAATTTGAGTGGTCCCGTAATTTGAGTGGTCTTATAATTTGAGTGGTCCCGTAATTTGAGTGGTCTTATAATTTGAGTGGTCCCATTATTTGAGTGGTCCCATAATTTGAGTGGTCCCATAATTTGAGTGGTCCCATAATTTGAGTGGTCCCGTAATTTGAGTGGTCCCATAATTTGAGTGGTCCCATATTTTGAGTGGTCCCATAATTTGAGTGGTCTTATAATTTGAGTGGTCCCATAATTTGAGTGGTCTTATAATTTGAGTGGTCCCATAATTTGAGTGGTCTTATAATTTGAGTGGTCCCATAATTTGAGTGGTCCCATAATTTGAGTGCTCCCATAATTTGAGTGGTCCCATAATTTGAGTGGTCTTATAATTTGAGTGGTCCCATAATTTGAGTGGTCCCATAATTTGAGTGGTCCCATGATTTGCGTGGTACCTAATTAGAGTCGCACCAAATCTGCTACGTCACCGTACTTAGCACGTAACCGACCTTGGCACGTCACCGTCCTTGGCACGTAACCGTACTTGGCACGAAAGCCAGTGAAACCTCCCTACGACATGTCGTAAGTATCGTGCGTACGAGGCGCGGCCAAGCAGCACATGCGCCCAAAAGCAACATGTAATGCGCAATGAAAGAGACATATGAGCGCTTACGATGGGCTCTTCGAGAGAATGCGCCATAGAACTAGGCTGCGGCTCCAGTCATCAAGAAATTTTTGAAAATTATAAGCTGAGACGTGAAGAAAAAGTCGAGTGAGTAATTTCAACTGATGTATTATTATTTGCTTTATTTTGGGGAGGGGTATTGCTGTATTGCTGTATTGCTGTATTCTAAGGGGTTATAACTGTATTAATGCAATGAAAGGGGTTATTACTGTGTTACTGTATTGCTGTAATCAAAGGGGTTATAACAGTGTTACTGTAATCTAAGGGTATATTATTGTGTTACTGTATTGCTGTAATCTAAGCGGTCATTACTGTGTTACTGTATTGCTGCAATCTAAGGGGTTATTACTGTGTTACTGCATTACTGTAATCTAAGGGGTTATAACTGTATTGCAGTAATCTAAGGGATTATAACTGCTGTCGATACCGTAGTGCGGGTCGACGTGTGGGTTCGAGATGGGCTGTCTTCCGTGCAGCTACTCTTTATTGGCGCTTGCTTTTCTGCGCAGCTGCCCTTCCTCGGGATCGTGAGAGTGTTGCCTACGCCGTAATTAGTCCGTTAGAGCAACGGAAAGAAATCTCGGTTCTGTGCTCAACTACGGCGGCAGCGTTAGGAAGACGTACAACTGCCTACGCCGTTTGGTTTCGTTAGAGCTTTTTTGAGTAATCTCTGATTCGCCGAAGTACGACAGTTGTTTTCCTGAGGTTCGTGAGAGTGCTGCCTACGCCGTAATTAGTCCGTTAGAGCAAAAGAAAGAAACTTCTGTTTTATGATCATCTACGGCGGCACCGTTAGGAAGTCGTACAACTGTCTACGCCGTATGGTTTCGTTAGAGCTTCTCAGAGTAATCTCTGATTCGCCAGACTAAGTTCGTGCTACAGGGCCCGTGCAACATATTCAATAACGCTTCTATTTATCTTTAGCACGTTTTTTCTGAACTTCGTTTATTTTTGACAAATTCGGGCAAAAACTTGTAAATAATTTCTTTGTGAATTCAAAAACTTTATTATCAACGCCGAAGATTTCAGTCGTCAAGCATAGAGCTTTAAAGCTTCAAAATTTAAAAAAATTAAAAAGTAGGCATTTGTTTATGCTAAAAACACCCACACGAGGACAATTTCACTGGCAATTCAGGGTTATGACAAATTTTTGCCCTGGAAATTTTTCCCTTAACCATTCGAATTGTCGAACCCAAAGGGTTAAATTTTGTCTTCAAATTTCTTTGCTCTGAACTGCTATTTTGGATTTTGTCTTCTTTGAAATTTGTTCTCTTCGAATTTTGTC